>CABFNO020001563.1:0-633564 GCA_902006505.2 Clonostachys byssicola
TATTCTAACTAATAAAATAAATATATATATATACTAGAGTTATTACTTACTTATTATTTATCTATTACTTTACCTAAGTAATAGGTTATAGTTTATTAATTATAGCCTTCTTAAGGCTCTATATTATATATAACTTTATATAGTCTAATAGAGGTCTTTATTTATAATACTATATTTTACCTAATCTAACTCTAAACCTTAATAATAGTTATCTAAGTTTAAGTAGAAATACTATAATAAAGAAAAAGATAAAAGAGAAGAATAAGATACTTACTATAGTATCTATTATCTAGTTAGACTAGCTAGATAATAAAGAGATTAAAACTTAGCTAAAAGTTAGTATAAGTAATTATAAGCTTATAGGGATTATTAAAATAGTTAGAGAGCTTAAAAAGAAAGAAGAAGAAGAGAAAGAAGAAGAGGAAAAGAAAGAGAATAAAGAATTAAGCTTTAAACAGACTATTAAGCTATTTAAGCTAGGCTCTAAGATCTTAGGATAAAATAACTCCTTTAAAGAGGAGTATTTTAAAGCTGAAAGCCCCTTAGATATAAAATATAGTAACTAGTTAGCTTTCCTTAAGGCTAAGTATATATTACTCTAAAGTAGTAATTATAACTACTGCTGCCTCTAGCTGCTTTACTAGAAGGTATAAAGACAGCTGCCGAGGTTACCTGGGTTAACCGAATTACACACAACTGGGGAGGAGAGGAGGAAGGAAAGCAGGGTGAGAGATAGATAGCTAGGCCAGCCAAATACAAGCCCACTGTCTCTCTCAAACACACGAACGTATATATATACACCTGTCCTCGTAGCCCCCCCCCACTCCGGGACTAAGGCCATAACAAAAGAAATGAGGTTCGATTTTCAGAACTCCGCTACTCTAGTAGTACTGACCCACTCAAAGAGTGAAAGAAAATGAAAGAAAATAGTGAGATGTAGAAAGGAAAACCTTAATCCTGAAAGCTGACAGACAAAAGATTGGCCCACAGCCGTGACTTATTTACGTGATCCTCTACTAAGTACAATAAACGCCTACTTGAAAATTCCGATTCTCGGGATGTGGACCCAAAAAAGGACCAAGACAAATAACAAAAGGAAAAAGTAGCGCAGCCTTTGATGAGACAAAGACAAGCCATGCAAGGGCAAGCAAGCTGAAATCATAGGCTAGATTGGGAAGACATTAGTTTGACCTATTTCAGGACATTCTCTTCCACTTTTAGGTCACTTAATCGGATTCCCTCTTTGTTTCGTACGACAAAAGGTATCGCTAAGCCCAGCTGCAGTGCGTTGTGGACGTCATTTGAAACGAACTTGCACCAAATCTTGTTTAGCTCACTTGTGTTTTGCTTAGGCTTCAGACTTAGGTCCAGGTAATGATATTACCTTTGAGGGATAGCGCCGAGAGCTTGTCCTGTATAACACTTATCGTTCGGGCAAACAGCAAATTTGAAGGATGCGCACGTCCCGGTACACGTTCTCTGGCCGAAGGGGGTAGGATAGAAAGGAATCTAACAAGCGGCTCATCCCCATAAGAAGGGCGTCACACGTGTAAAGATTTACAAAGCTTTCACTCCGTGTAGTCACAGCCTTAAGCTAGTAAAGCTTTGCATTGCTTGTGTTGAAATGTTGGGGCTGGCATCTTCTATTACCGTTTAATTTCATACTCGAACTCCCTTCCATACCCTTAGTGATTCAGGCAGAAGATCAATGAACCTGGGTATTATTAGAATATCAAACCAGATGCTATACATAGGTTCCTTGTCTCCGGCCCTGACAAGCTTGTCCTTCTAATGATTTCATCAAGGGAGAAAGTGTAGAAGGGGAAGGAGAAAGGATGGAGGAAAATATACACGGTTTCTTTTTATTTCTCCAGAACATAGTCACAAGAATGGTACGGTCATTCTATAAGTAGAGAAGAATTCCGCAGAAATTTGTTGCCTCACAGCTGCCAACATTCACAACTCACATTCGAAATCAACCTCTCGGCCATCTTGACTCTTCGATTTTCATATCAAAATGAAAGCCTATAACAAAGACTCAAACGAGAAAATATTACGTTGGAGAGAGGATCTGCATGAGAAGGAAGAATGGGAGAAATATGAATGGAAGTGTATAGGCTGTGAAAAAAGCCTGACACATATTCATTTCGACAATGATGCTCTCATGCCGTATCTTGAAGATCCTTTTTCAGATCAACCCTCTATTCCCTCGATTCCTTCCTATGCCTTGCTTCCGGATGGAGATTCTTCCACATTATGCAGAGTGTCGAAGCTCCTCTGCAACGAGTGCAAGTACGAGGACAAAGTTAAAGAGATCCGATTGACGGGTCGGCCTGTGTACCCTATCCATTCAAGCCGATACATCAAATATGACTCTTTCCTGTTCCGGTACTTCCCAGGCTTAGCAGACATGCTGAGTAGAAAGGAATTTACTGATCGTGATCCTCCACAACATTGGCCCACATATATGGTACGCTGCGCTGCGTGCGAAAAATGGAAGGAAGTCAGGCACTATTTGAATTGGTGTCTTTTTTGGGATGACTTGCTGAAGGAGCTTGTTTCTGATGGATGTATTGATCTCAAACCCCATGATTCCTTCGAGTTGCCTCAGACCTGCGATCAATGCACCGACTTGCAACAGAGCAATTTGTCTCCACGCTTGGTTTTGTTCCCGATATGGAAGAGGATTGATGGTCTAGTGTCGGACTTTCCTGGCACATTTGGCAAACAGAGGCTCATTAATCTGGAGCAATCGCTCGCTTATGTTCGGAGTATCCGAGAAGGACTCGAGACAAGCGGAGGAGACCGCGGCTTAAATGGGGAGGGACAGCAGAATTCTCTTGATGAGGAAGAAACTCAAAAACGAAAGGCACAGCTCGACCACTGTATCTGGTTGTTAGAAGCTGAGAAAATAGTCGACCACGTCGACATCATATAAAATCAAGTATTGCGAATCTATAATTATGTTCTTATACACAAGCTTCAACCAATGCCGTCTTCATTTGTAGCGACGTGGGTGAAGACTGACATCTTAGAACCTGGCTTCGGGGATGAAGACAGCACTTACTTCGAACAATAAAAATTCTTATAACAAACCCGTCGCTGAAGAAAATGACCACGCTAAGATACGGGGAGCTCTTGAGCTCTCTTTATGTTCGACTCATCCGTGTTATGCTTGCGGGGGTGCCTCCTCTTCCCAAATGAATTAGCCATTTCACCGACAACTTGGTCAATGTGCTTCCTTGACAATAACAGCAGAGAGTACTAGATGTAGCTGGGGTGTATTTGTGCGTCTTAATAAAATACTTCTAAAGAATCGATCTTAAAATTACTCAGATGAAATTGAATTAATTAATGAACAGCTTTATTTGCGGCTCCCTTTCTTGCCGTAAGCAAAAGATTGGATATCAGAAGATTAGGCAACATACGCGATCATATTAAGCGGATTTAATCATTACTTACAGATGCATATGGCTGTGAAGCTGATATCACTTGCTTTGACGTGGCCTATGGCAAGAATTCTAATATGTATATGTCGGGCTGGGATTTAAAGCGTTTTTCAAGTCGTTATCTATTGGTAGAGTGTGCTCCTACCCGTGCTCCTACTTCTGACTTCTAATCAGGCAAAGAAATATAAATTGAAGAGACAGGATGATTAGATAAAAAGAAAATGAAAATGAAAGAGCTAGTAAAAGATAATTGTACAAGGAAAAAGTAAAGGAGGGAAAAGAAATCGGGAGGAGAATGGGATCATGTCACTCGTTTTTATACTAACAAAGGAAGAGGAAAGGGTAACTAAGAATAATACCGTTCTCACTATTTTCGATTTTCAGAGGCCTATTATAGGCAACTTTTTTCTATCTTTGTAGTATACGTAATTCAATTTTTTGCTGTTCTAAACGGGAATAGAACTTAGCCTTCTTCATACGACTTTCACAAGCTGAAGAGCATGCATGACCACATCCAGCGCTGTACATTCGCTTCGCGAGGTCCAAAGGTGTTTCTGAGAACGAGTCTCGGTGATCAAAATCGGAGAGGTGTCTGAAAATGTCAGGAATGTGCTCTGGCATGATATTGGGATTGATAACAGCCATGTGGAAGCCACTTCTACCAAAGTTGTCGTGGAGGTTCATGAGACCCGATCTGATACGAATTACCTCACGAGCTTCGCCATAGCGTGCGCAGTAATGAACAACCTCAGAATCAACACCGTCATCAGCCTCAGCGGAGAATCTCTGCTTGCGTTGTAACAGCCAATCTTTCACATCCTGTTCCCCCCACGCAATTGCATGATGCAACGGTGTGAGCCCCTCCGAATCACGCGCAACGTAATTTTGATCGTAATAGTGATTGTGAAAGACATGTTGATCGCGAGAGCGAAAGTTGCGAGAGCGAAATTTAGGGCGACCGTTGTAGCGAGGGTAATTGAGAGTGTAGTCACCCAACATGACCAGACTCGTTCCAGGGCAATGGGCGGCTAGATGCACGGGAGTTCGCCCAAGAAGATCAGGTATATCGACTTTAGCACCGTTTAAAACCAACAGGTTCACCAAGTCGTTCTTGACCCAAGAGTTCATTTGGACGGCGTAATGGATCACCGCCCGCCCGAATATGTCTACAGTGTTGATGTGATCTTTGTTGTCGCGGATCACCTCTCTGATACTCTCAATGCTCAGATCTCCTTCGTCGAGGCACAAATGATGAAGAGGAGGCAAGTTGTTCTGTGGTGGCCCAGGGTTTGGGGTGTTTCCTGAGTGCTCTGATGTCGGTTCCAGTCCCAGATGCGCAGATGTAGAATTGAACGCTCCAGGGAAACGTGCATCATGGGATTTTGAAAGACTCACCACTCTCTTCAAAATTTTCCAGCCAGAATCTCCAATGTAGCTCCGTGTTTCCTCTATAATAGAGGTCAAGTCACACATGATGGCGGAACGAGTTTCCTTGTCTGGTCCGTGATCTGCATGCATATGCACCAGACTGTTCATCAAAACCGAAGCTACTTGGAGGAAATGATCTTTTTGGCTTGGAAGTCCAAGAAGATTCCAAAATGACCAAATACCAACATGTATGTTGGTATCCGAGGGCTTCCTTTGTAGCTCACGATCATTGCGGTTCACAGCGGTTTCAACAATTGCCCGGTAACTGGGCACCTTCTCTACCACTAATAGTGGTAGCAAAAGTGAAGGGAACACTGCGCCCTGTTCCCCAAGACCAGCGAGAGAGATTTGGGTAGATATCTCTCGAAGACATGAGTTGTCCAGGGCAAAACGAGTCCGCAGTGAACCCCCGGGAGGTGTTTGGCCGGTTATGTCCGTCACTTCAGCTTCGCCACCTATCGGCTTCTTCAGTGTTTTGGCCAATGACCACATGAACAAGCTGAACAAATGTTGTGCAAGGCTGGTTTGAAGAGAGTCCTCTGGCTCTTGCACAAGAGTTGTCACTTGACCCAAACTTACGAAGTGCTTGCCTGGCAAGCCCGATGAGGACAATGTTGACAGTCTTGGGTCTGAGGATTGCGCGGGGTCGGTGTATGATAATGAGGTAGCTCCGTGTTCGAGAGCGATTAGCCCGAATTGACGGGTATCTCGAAAAGGCTCACTGAACCACAGGTTGATCTCTTGGAATAGGGCTGGGAGGGGGTTTCCTTCTAATGGCATTGGATAAAGCGACGTGTGGTTTTGAGAATGCGCCCGAAGCCACTCATCTTCCTGGGCAACGCTTGCATGTCCAGCAGGTGGCCCAGTTGAGATGCCTTCTCCAACAGGTGCCGCTTCGGCTGTCAGCTGCGTTCCTCGGGCTTCGTCCCTGCAGCTGGTCTTGAATGACCAGAGGGACAGCATGGCTTCCAGATCGCCAGCTGGTACGTGCCATTTCTTCCTCTTGTCATCAAAATTGATACGGATCTCAACAATGTCATCTGGGTGACCCCCAATCCTCCACAAAAGACTGCTGCAGCCAGGTTCTAGGTGACCTTCACCCGAGGTAGCGAGCGTGTTTAGCGTACCCTCTATGGCTCGAGCAACGGAAACAGCCAGCGTCGTCAATGGAGGAAGTGTGGCTCCAGCATTGGCGATACCTTTCCTAAGGTTCAAAACTTCTTGAGCCTTGGAAGGCCGAGGGGTGGAATCCAGCGGAGCGTCGGGGATAAGTGGCACACATTTCGCGAGATCCTCCCAGCTAGGGGCCTTCCAGTCCCAGCCACCGTTCGCAGCCCACGGACGAGAAGAGCTGTCTGACTCTGCATGTAATGTTGACTCGGGCGTTTGCGACCATGGTGCATCTTGGAGGCCTTTGGCCATGGTCATCGAAAGCCAATCCATCTCAAACCCCGATGTGAGACGCCTTGCACTTGGATGACTCGCAAGATGGTTGTTGATGAAATACCTGACACCAGTCATCACGAGTAGGGCGACTAAGTGGAACAATTGCATCACAGGGTGCATACCGCTCAGCCCCAACAACTGCAAGATAAAGGCCACAACGCAGCAACCGCTCGAAATGTCACAGAGCATAGTCAGTGACCGACTGAGCTCCCGCCTCTCAGTGGTGACGACATATTCTTTTGGCTGGGTTGGAAAGATGGCATGGGGGGAGAAGTGCTGATAGTTGATCGTTGACTCGCCTTGGAGCCAAACTTGACGGTCCAGCTGCCATCCGGGAGTTGGGCGGTACACAACTATGACTGTACTCCGAAGAATGATGCAGCCAAGTATGAACGAGCAAATGAACATCACAAAGGAGCCAACGCCATACATCACCTTCCAAACCGGTGACTCTTGGCCATCTCTCACCCCCAAATCGGGCTTTACTCTAACAAGCACCAAGGGGCAAACCAAGCCAAAAAGAAAACCAGCGAGTGCCAAGAATAGATGTAAATCTCCAAACTTGGGATGCAAATGCTCCTGGATATTGAGGCTCAGATTGGGTGATCTGGTCTTGTCATTTTTGATCAAGATCACCCCAGCATCATCACCAGCGCCACCTTGAGGCATCTGGGGACTGCCAGAAGCCCGGGAGGATATATCTTCAAGGGGCACGGTGCTGTGCTCAACGTCCGATGGCGAGCTAGAGCGACGGGTGTGGCGACCGATGGCGGAGCGAAGGGAGGACAGATTGATGGATGCCAGACGGCGAGTGAAAGAGTTGAAGGTGGACTTGAGGACTTGGTACATCTTCCCAGGGAAGGCAGGTACTAGCAGCGATGTTAGATCGACTTGGGTAGAAAACAAGGGAGCAGGTATGCAAGGGAAACTGACCGTCTCCGACCTCAATGTACGTTCCCACGCATTCGGAGAGCTTCTTCACGACAATACGATCGGTAGAAGATGCACCGGCGCGCTTCAAAACGAAGTACTCCTGAGTCTTCGCATCTCCGATCGTGCGCACGACCCTGTGTCCGTCCCAACACTCTGACACCTCATCAGAAGTCGACGGAGTCAGTTCTGACTCGACCGCAGGACGGCTCTCCCTCGGCCTTCCAATCACATTCTTCATTATCCGGCTACCCGCTAGGCGAATGGCACTGACGATAAGTGCCGGGACGCCAATGGGGCATATGGCGATCACCAGCACTTCGAAATACGTAACAGATTGGCTGATCCAGTGGAGAAGCATCTTCTCACCGAAAAGCGAGAGGAATCTCAAGAATGAAGGGATTAGTGTCAGATATTGAAGTACTTGCATGGGGAACTCACGGGGCCAGATCTGTGGCGAGGTTTTTGGCGGCATCGTCGATCCAGTTTGCATGTGCCGGACAGGCAACGGCGAGGAGAATCAGAATGAGGGAAAGCATTGTGTCGATATTCTATACTGCGTTTGTTCAGCGCAACAGTAGAGGATAGGAAAGCAGCGGACTTTGAATACCAAATTGACAAATGTTCGATATCAAAAGATAAACAAAAAAGGGGGTAGTATGGTATCGATATTCTAGACAGCGTTTGTTCAGCACAACAGTAGAGGTCAATAAAGCAGAGGACTGTGAATACCAAGTTGACAAATGTTCGATATCAAAAAATAAAAATAAAAAAGACTTGGGTGGTTGTTTGAACGAGCAAAATCTAAGAGATATTTGGTATCCAATCCATCTAAGGGGTGGGAGGATTCCATTAGTATTTCAGCGTCTCGTGGATGGGAAGATCTCAGCCATCATTCAATAGAGGCAAAGTCTGGACATTCCTTTTTACATTATACAAGGACCACGACAATATCGCAAGGGTTAAGGAAACAAAAATCATATCACACCCCTCCCCAGGTGATGTAGTAACAGATCTAGACTTCTTCAGTCGGCTGGATAATGGCCAGCCAAGGACTGGGCGACCAGGTCAGGGCTCCGAACTATCATATCGAGCTAGCCACTCCAATGCTTCTGTTTTATGTTACGAAGCATAAAGATCTAATGTGATTTCTTGCTAATCCCCTATTGAAGACATTGAAAATGGCCCAGGGCAAATTATGTGCGGCTATATAACGCCCACTCGATGAAGAAGAGACGTAGCATACCACCTCCTCTCCAGGGTCTCTCAATATGAACAATAACACTCCATACTGCTAGTATAAATATTGCGGCTGAAATTGGAAGGAAAAGAGAAGACGAAGAAAAAAGAAAAAGAATTGGCGACGGACACCCCTACGACAACAGCTACCATATGCTACCTACTCAGATAGCGTCTGCCTTTACTGACAGGTGCCGGTTGATCATTTGGTCGGTTGCCTCAGCCGTTTAACTAAGTGCAGGCCAAGCCTCTCTGGCTGAAGCAGAACGCACCAGTACCCATCCTGCAGTAAAGCTCCCAGTCTTGTTTCCCGCCTCTCTCTAGTCTCTGCGCACGAACGTCACTACGTCAAGGTTTGGAGATGATCTCTCTGTCCGCTGGCGCTCTATTGTCAGCCATGTGCCGCAGGGGCCATCACACAATGAGAGTTGGCGGGGCTCCTCCGTCCAGTTCTCATCGCAGGTTGGCTGGGTGGGAGAACCAAGGGGCCGCTATCACGAGCTGTGATGCATTCTCCTGGCTAGCGCGAGTTCGCATGCATCAGTAGAGGTATTCAGAAGGGCTATTTTGGGGAGTGTCGTGTGTTGGGCGGACTACAGACGGGTAAATGAAACACCACCCCTCTGCCAAATTTCAAAATTCTGGTCAAACAGGTGGATGGTGGCGCTGGAGCCCTCCTAGTCCTGTTAGACTGCAGCCTCATGCGCCATTCGGATGCAATACCATCAGTCATCACAGTTACACAGACACACCGACCGGAAAGGGGGCGGGCCCAATCACCGGCAGCCGAATATTCTCTGCTGATCCAGACACAGTGAGGGCAAGTGATTACGGGCTAAACGACGGTCGAACGTAGCAGCCGTAAATAGTCATGACAGGCGCCTTTCAGCTCAGGCAAGATCCAGGTCTTGGCGTTCCATGATACAGTTTCTGAACCATGTAGCAGAGGCTATTGGGGATCCAGCAAGCAAGCCACATGATTCAGAATTATTAATCAAGATGAGCAGGACCACACTAATCTCCCACCTACCATCCGCTGGACGACAGGTACCGCGATACTGTATGACATCAATGGGGCTGGATGAATGGATGGATCATGGGTCAGGTGGGCGGCCAATAGTGTGGAAGAAAGCTCAACTCTCGCGGAGGGGTCATCATTCAGCTGGTGAGGCGTCATTCCATACATTTTGGGAGATTTTCCGAGGAGTGACATCAGTTTCAAAAGCTTAGGATCTACGTATCTTGCTGAAAACGCAAGTATCATCAACTCATCGCACTCTGCCACGATAGATTGTCAAAATTATTGCTGACCTGGGCTGCTTGGGGCAGGCAACCGGGAAGATGTGTGGCACAAGCCTCTCAGCATAGACGTAGCGCAGATCTTTGAGGGTCCAAGTACCTGGTTATTGCGCCTGTACAGTCACCTGTGCGGTGTTGCAGCTGGGCGGGGCCGTGTCAACAGCACCCTACCTTGAACCACACCTCTGGGATCGACAGAAGCTAATCGACACTTTGTCTACGGGCTGGGAAGGGGTGCGGGAGCAGAGCTCATTTGGTGGCGGATGTCTTGTTGGGGTCAGGGGAGAATCCATGGAATGGGGGGGCGGAAACTCATCAACATTGGAAGCGAGTGACATAAAACATGGCACACAAAAACTGTTTACACAAGTCAGGGACCTCACTTTCTCATCCATAATGCTAAACGCATGATAATAAAATCAATAGTTAGGTACATTCTATAGTATTTAGCTGTTATTGTATCTATTACTGGTTGATTGCTTCCATATTGTGTCGAAATTCAACGCTGGATGTTCTGGGTGTGCCATGTTTTATGTCAGTCGCCTGCTCATGCACAGATCAGGCAGCCAAGCTTACGATGTGGAAATGTGGCCCGTTCAGGCTACAGAGGGGAACATTCCATTCCACAAATAGAAGCACAAATAGAAGTAACTATTAGATGAAGCTATTTGCTGTGGTTGCGACATGGGCATCTTCTGATATCCGGGGGGTGCAGATGACAAGTGTTCCGTCTGCCTACACCATGACGGCCGATTTTTTTGCGTCACTAGTGCACCAGTCCGTGCATCCAGACTTTGATATCCGCTCTAGGTGGCTTAACGAGAGAGTACGAGCGGTGATACCTAGGTCAGCTTGGGCGCTGAGAATGGCCGGAACATTTTGGACACTTCCTCAAGGCAGAGCAGCCATGCAATTAGTGCAAAAGTCGCACAGAAACAGTCATACAGAAACACCTTTCCCCTGAGCCACTCAATAGACTCCAAACTCTCCGAGATTTGTGCCTAGATTTGTGAAGTTGGAGAGGGGCCGGCTATCAAAAGGGGGGGAAACTGGGGCCTGTCGGTATGAACCGCGTAGATTCGCCTTCAGGGATCAGCCCTGATGTCAAGCAGGCAACTGCCGTCCTGGAGAGTGGTGGATGGGCCAGGCCCTACTAATGGGATGGCCGGCCGAGAAGAACTGTTGACTGTTGCATACACCGTCAGCAACCTCATATTTGCTTTTTTTCACGCCCACACGAAAACTAGCAGCAGCCAAGACATTAGAGGGCATGACTCATTTGAATGTACCAACTCCAAGGCCCCTTTGCAACAAATCTCAAAAACAACAGGGGAAAGGATAGCGACCGCCTGCACAGGTGTATTTTACCGGGAGGACGTTCCAGATCAGCCCTACCACTTGACTGGGGCACCATGCGTCATCCATTCTAAATGGAGGTCATCCGACAAGACGGGAACCACCGGCTGACGCTATTCTGCTTAGTTCGTTTGGCCTGGCCCCAGCTGAGGCAACGGAGCCTGGCGATCACCCGTGAGGGCCTCACGGTGAGGCTCGCCCACCAGCCATCCCAGTAAGAGTGAGCCAGAATGCAGAGAGCCAATACACCATGTTGCCTATTGAGCCCACTCCATTTCCATCATCTTGCCGGCGTCATGATGGCAAGGGTAGGCGGTATGCAGCTCCCAATCACGCACACTACCGGTGAGGGAGTGGCCCCGCAGAGCAAGGCAGCTGCACAACCATTGAACAGAGGCGAAACGATAGCTGAGAGCCACTTGGGGATTGCCAATAACCCAAGATTGCCACGCACGCCTCTCGAGCAAGGGCGAGACCGCAGTCTGAGGCTTTCTGATTTTCTGTCAGCTCATGGATCATGTCAAAAGTGACCAACTAATACAGCAGTCAACGAGATGAATTTTTGTTCAATATTTTGTGGGGGCTGCTGTTTATTTTTGTCATCTCTTGAAACTTGCTCATCTGCAAGTGTTGAACCGCGCTATTTACCTCTTGTGGACCCAGCACTGGGGTCCTTGGTGGATCAGGGCCCCAGCGCGATTGTCTGAGCTTATTTGTCTTTGGGAGATGGGAACCAGCTGGATGTCTGGCTGTCGCTGGCGAGCATGTATGGACCCCAGGGTTCTGCCGTATTCCAGAGGATGATATGGAGAAGAGCTGCCTTCGACGTGGGCGGGAGCTGAAAGCTGCGACGCGTAAGCTCGGTCACGTACCCAAGTCGTCTCTTCTGGCCATGGAGCAATCCATAGCCGAAGAAAAATCTTAGTTGAAAAGTTATCACACAAGAAATGAGTGATATCACATGAGTTTACCGCGTCTGCTGTCACCTAGCTGGGTATCTGGGTGTGGTTTGAGCGGGAGGCGCCTGTAGGGTAGGCCCTTCACTACGCATGACTCATGAGGCTCTCACTGATTTTCATTGCAATTCATTTGGTGTGCTGGGAGTTGGTGGCCGAAAATTGATTATTTGTTATCACCAAAAGATGAACAAGAGATGATCGTTTCTACGTGCTGATATTCGGGCATTTTCAGCGTGATTCGAACAACGCTCCCCTGCCGTCCTAAGCTTCTCCCCAAATGCTCGCAGCCCAGTCACGCTCTACCACACGCATTATTGCCCAGCCATTGAGGCATCGAAGTGTTGAGGTGCCGACCGGGGAATATCGCTGGATTACAAACCTACCACATCATGGCATCTCGAGTGATCAATTTAGGAGCGCACCTCTTGATCATAAGAAAACCCACCTTTCGCTTTTTTTTATCTCACACCTTCGCCAGGCCACCTGTAGACTTAGCAGTAATCAAGAACTTGCTGACACTCATCACCCACGTTTCGGCGCTTCGTGTGCGGGGCAATGTAATGTCTCCCAAGGGATTTCTCAATGGCATAAACCCACTCTAGAGTGAAGTGCACTTTACATTTGCCGTTCCATGTGTCGGAAGCTGTTGATGATTGTGGGATATCTGGAGAAATTTCCAAGGGAAACGTGGATGCATCAGCTAAAGTGTCTTTTTTATGGCTTTCAATTGACATGTTCATAGAAAGCGTGTGCGACTAATGTTGCGTGGATATTCTTTGAGCTACACTCATGAAGCAGCGACAGACATCCATTTATGACTTGGGCTTCTCATCCACATCCCTTCAGATTTACAGTATGTTCATGGTAGATTATGGGTGGTACTTCCGATACAGCTATGCAGATAGGCAGATTGAGCCACTCAAAACCAATGGGAGAGATGCCGACGACCTTGACTGTAGAGCAGCTGATGCTCCGACCAAACGAGTCCGCTTCGGCGTCCCAGAAATTTCCCCAGCGAAGGTATGGGGAGCCCAACAATCCACGATACCCTCCACATGTTCTGGGACCCCCCTCCCTTCATTTTCCACGGAAAAATCACAGGCGGGGAGCGTTACTTTAATAAGCAGATGCAGAAGTACAAGGATAGCTAGCAAAAGATGACCATGATACCACACTATTTCAATGATGCCTTTTTTTCTCTCACATTTTTCTTAGTATGACCTCAGCTAATTTTTTGATGCGGGAGAAGGTAGAGGAAGATTTAACTCCCAAAGTATTCCACATATCTAACATAATATTGTGTGCTCTGATCTTATTCTAGCGATCGCTTGTTCGGGATCGCTAGAAGATACTTTTTCAATTCTTTTGGTTGCCCCTTCTTCGATATCTTCTCCCAAAAACACCGAGGTGATTGATGCGCGATCGTCAATTATCACAGCACCGTTCAGAAATCCGCCCAACGGATATCAATATGATGGGTTCTTAGATCATTTCTATAGATAATTTGCAAGTTTGAAGGTTAGTGACGAACTCTCCTTGTAAGTTAAGAGGCGATTATGTAAATGAGACCGAGGAGCGCACCTTTGTGTAGATTCTTGCAGACAATTCCCGGGTCGCTCTGAAGTTCACAGCATGCAAGTTTCATTTGAATACAGAACTTGTTGCCTTTTTTTCTGGCCAAGCCGCCGATGGAAGCTCTGGTATCATTGAACTCGAGTAGGAATTTCTATTAAATTTGGAAATTTTCACGAACAAGGAAAGTGATAGTGAGTCGGCGTCATCTAACCGCCGAGCTCAAAAGGCCCTTGCCTCATACGCGAGGAATGCGTTCTGCGAGAAATGCAGCCCTGGCATCTCGAGCTGCCCACTCAAATGTCTTAGGATGAGACAAGAATTGCGGGCGGCTTATTCTTTACAGGAGGTCTTATCGCAGAGCAACCCCGTTGTGACCATTTTCCTTGGTCATGCATTCGCCATTCCCCGCTCACGTACCGTGAATGAAACCTTGAAGTTTTTTCTTCCTTTGATGAAGTTTATACGACGAGACTGATGTAGAATGCCCCGGGCTATGGATTTTGTATCAACGTGCGCAATGGCACGGCGTAGAATAAATATACTCAGGTGGAATGCCCATTATGTAGCCTAGGTAGCCACGGCTTGCACTCTCTACGTGATCTGCTTTCGATCAACAATTGCACATCCCAAAACGCAGAGAATGTGACCTGAGCTGAAGGCGAATGGGAGCAGCGAGACAACTAGACTAGCTGGTCTTGGCTGCCACTGCATCGTGCCGTGCGGCGCGTATGCATGAGGCCAGTGGCCCAACATGCATATCGACGCATCTCGCAGGCGCCAGGAAGAGGTCCGCGAACCACCTCCTGCCACGAGCCTCGGAGCTGAGGTCGGATCGCAGCTTTATCCATCAGCACGGGCGAATGAGCTTGTTGGTCCGAAGCCACTCGATGCACCTGTGTTTCGGTGTGGCATCCATCATCTCTCGCTCGGGCATCTCCGGCGCGTAAGTTGCTTGCTAATAAACAGAGGCACCTCCCGCCCGGCTTCTCCTCCCATCCTGCCACCCATCCACCACACTCGCCGGCCGTATCACCCCGCAAACAACCATCCGTCACACTTGTGTTTTCCTCCCCGCAGCTCTCCCCATGTCTCGTTCAGCAACGTCCAGTGGGGCCAGTTCAACCATGACGGCCATCCCCGGCCATCGCAAAATCCGCGTGAGGTTTGGTAAGTCACATCCAGCTCGCTACTATCTCTTCGGCGGCAGTATCATAACCCGTCAATAGATGGACGCGCGTTCGACATCGAGATCCAAGACACGGCCACCATCAGAGGTCTCAAGCAAAGCATCGAAACCGAAACGAGCATCCCCGTGCCGAGACAGGTTCTCGCGGTCCTCGGGCCCGGCGCCGTCACCTTCCACAATGACATGCTCGTCAAGGACGTCGTGAAGCCCCAAAGCACCATCATGCTGCAGGACTCCGACCTGGGCAACAACCAGGGCTTCCACCTGGGCCACCAGTACGGAGGCACCTTCTCCCTCGGCACCTTTGTCCACCAGGGCGACACCGTCGACCAGGGATTCTGGGGCCAGTCGCCCAGTAACCGCGGCCTCCACGACTTCAGCGACGTCTTCTCTACCAACGGCATCCTCCAACGAGGGGACCACTACCTCGTGCAGGCACCCGGGCCTAGCCTACCACAGCAGCCCGATCACCAAGGCGAGCGCCACCCTGAAAGCGCAGCTGACGGTAGTCAGAGCGCCTCGCGGCGAGGGCATACGTACGGGACTGCGAGGACCGAGGATGCCGACCACACCCAGGGCGACGAGATCAATTCGGGCTGGAACGGCCCGTCGCCTGCGAGTGCAAGCCATCGGTTTGGTGAGACCAGGTTGAACGGAGGTGGGCTACACCAGGGGAACAAGTTTGGGAAGCCTGTCTGATCTGGCGCCCGGTCGGATGACTTTAATGACTGAGCCGTACTCAGGTGCTTTATGACTGAACAAATTTGAATTTTGCCTAATTTTGCTAATGACCAAATCTTTCATCACTTGTGAGTCGGTGACCTGCAACCAACGTAACTGTGGCTCATTGTTGTGTTCCGGATGGGACTCGTAGGCACCCAATCGTGCTGCTTAGTGTGTTAGTCAATGCTTCGTAGTGGGTTTCGGGCTGTAGATTTCGATAGGCTTGGGGAAATTTAGATAGATCAGTTGCTCTGTGAGATTTATCCTGGAACCGTGCTTCGTAGTGTCGCCGGTGTAGAAATGCACAAGGCGGATGATCGTGGGAATGTTTTCACCATGACAGGCGGCGCTCGATTGGAGCGGGTATCAGCACAAGTTGACCACAAATGCCACCGAGACCAGCGATATCCTGATAATACTTGATATCTGCAAAGATCCATTTGCAAAAACTAATTGTCGCTTTTTACACGGAAGCTGCTGGATTGAACTTCCGCCCCAGAACAAACAAGCCACTTCATCACTATTTGTTATCGCGCCTTTGGTCGCTTCAATCAAGATGCCGAAAGTGTTGGGGATTTTTCCTTCTATAACATCGCCTTATTGAATTTTGTGTTGGTACTGAGACTCCGGTACTCTCAATCGTGAAAGAGAGTATATACACTCTATGCCAAATTAAGGCGCAAAACCCGAAGGTAACTGGCAAGGTCGCCCAACCACTTGGACGATCAACGATGGGAAAGATAATGATTTCCTGCCATGATTTTCTTTGGAATGAATGCAGCAAGGAAAACGATCAAAAGGAGAAATGCGACGACAGAGAATCATACCCTGATCTGGTGCCCATCCCGATGGAAGACATCAATGTTAATCATCACACCATCGCCGCTAGCTGCTTGTCAGCTGCTGGAAGTCTGTCCTAGAATAAAGGACATATCGGCTATCAGTGGTATGAAAGACAAAAGGCCTTTTATCGTGCTTACTAGGCGATCTGCTTTTGCCTTCTCTATGAACGTATACCACTTCAATTGCTTTGTTTTTGTATTATATCAATTGATTCTCTTTGTGTTTGCCCCTTCTTTGAAAGACCAACTAAGTCCACTAACAAATATGTTCCTCCCCACCTTCATTGATGTTGTTATGATTTGCTATCTGGAGGTATAAATTATCCATGGGCTCAATAGCCGATCCAGTATCTTATCAAGGTTCGCTTTCATTACTTTAAGCATCGCATTATATAGGCCATTGCACTCAAGAGAACCAAGTTGTTGCTTTACTTCTTTCAAAATATCTCTACTGGAATGTATTCAAAGGCACTTTACCCGCTTCCGCTTGTTGGACACTGTCGAAACCAATCAAGGAACCTATGCAGTGTTCCAAGGAATAGAAGGGCCGGTCCACGTAGCAAGACTTTTGCTCAGTGTCTACGAGATCATGGAATAACAATTGGAAATGACAAAAAGTCTTCTAATTCAAAGGACTTACGGCGGGTTCTGCGACCTACAACACTTCCGTCTCACATCAAGCTCCCCTCCCGATATTCTTTCAAGCAAATCAAGAGTACCTCCCAACTCAACGAGAGTCACGTCAAGAAAACATTACTACCGATTTTGGTTGGTGGAGACACAGAGAGATTTGAATATCCACCAGAGTTTCATTTTACCAACTTGGAAACTATGACAGAAGGCCAAACTTCGAAGCCTGTGCCCGACTACTTCGAGGGCTCCTCATCTAATCATCTCGCCAGAGAGCTGAAGGAAGATTTTGGCGGGATTCTCATTCCTTCAAAAAACCCGGCCTGTCCAGTTGTTCCGAATTTCTTCGTCGAATTCAAATCCAGCCACGGAAGTACAGAAGTAGGCAAGCTCCAATTGGCACATGCGGGCGCTCATGGTGCTCGAGCAATGTATGCGCTGCAGAAATTCGGGAAGGCATCACCTGATGGTAAATGCCATACTCTCAGCTGGCTATATCACGATGGCACTCTAAGACTCTATGGCCACTTCGTGATTTACCCTGAAGACGGACAAAGCAAGCCACTCTACCATATGGAGCAGATCGATGGGTGGCATATGTGGGCTAGTTTTCATGAGTTTTACAGAGCGGTTTTTGCATTTAGGGAATCTCAAGGTATGGCAAGGAGGGATCGTGAAGGCTCTATTAGAGTTGCGAATCTAGCAGTAGCAGCTTTACGCGTAGCACCTTCGCGAAAACTTGTATAGGAAAATGAAAACCTCGGAGCTAGTTCTTTGTTACACTACGTTTATTTTATTAGTGTAGGTATTGAGTTTATTCATTGCGTTGAGATATCGGGCTCGGGAATTTTCAATTACTGTTGAACTTATGACTCGACTTGTCTCTCCAAGGATAACTACTGCTGGTCTAAGCCGGCTACTTACCCTATGTTGAGTATTTCAGGAACGATGAAATCACGTAACTGTCAATTTCTTTTGATTTTCTTGTTTTCTTAAGATACAGTACCAATAATCGCCTTTGGCGAGCCATATTGGTCTAAGGTTATATTAATGTGCCAAAACCTGGTAGAACAGCCTTGATATTTCCTTCGTCTTTAGACGCTGCAGGGCTAAGTCGTTTGCTTAAATAGACTGAAATAACTTTCGGTGACGTTGAGTCCATTTTGGAGAGTTGTATCACTTGTTAAAATAATTAATACATTACGGTCTTGGAAGCTGCCATGAGGCTCACGGTGATGGACTTTTACAGACGCTCGTCATAGTTACACCGAGGTTGCTAACGAGGCCATCAACTCCTAGCTGGCACGAGATATGACCCACGAGCAACACAGCCGCATCCATCTACCTTGCCATTTCTAACACAGGATTTTAGTTTACCAGGGTATCTGATTACTGGCTTCTGCTTGACGCCATTGTCCAGCCGAGAAAACACTAAGGTCTGGGCAACGAGGTATCTTGCAGGCTAGAGCTAGCCCGTATCAGCCACCCGAGGTTCTAAATGGGTTGGTACAGCGAGTGAAGACTAGATGTGTACTAAGTAGTATACAGACAGCAGCAGCGGGACTGTAATATCGTATGAAGAACAACTTATACTGAAAAGGTATTTGCCGGAAATATGCAGGTGCCGCCTGACCCGAGTTGTAAATGCTAAGTGATATCGCTTTAGTGTTGTAACCATACTCTAATGAACTTCTTGGCGAAGCAGGGCTTCAACACCAAGGATCACAGTATTGGGGCTAAGGCTGCCGGTCACCCTTCCATCTATCAACATAGAGTAGCCTCCAGAGAACATGCGTCTCCTCCCACACACTTTGAGCAAAACAGCATGGGGGACAGTCTGGCTTGCCCATCTATAGGGTAAAGCTGGTGTGTAATCCACAGTTCCTCGGCCATTATTTGCTCCTGGAACGCCGGACTGCGGTGTAGTGGGACTACACCTCATTGCTAACCTCAATACAGCTAACATTCTGGACAAATCCTGGCATGACAAGCAATTTATTTTAGCCTGTCCAAGTTCACGATACGATAAGCCCTACCGAGGGGCACTCCAGCCGGACAGGGTTGGAAAGCCCGTCCTCCCTGTTGAAGATCTCTACGGTCGCGTTCATCCGTTCTCTTGAATCTTGGGTTATCTCCAATACAGAAATGTCTTCAGAAATAGCAGTCCAGCTTCGTAAAGCCGATGGTAAAACCGATGACTCCCTGTGAGTATACTGAATCAAGGAGAAACATATGCATATGAATTTCAGTGAGTTGTGATCTTATTACGCGCCGTCACTCAATTCACTGAGGCCAACTGAGAGGCCTCATGTAATTAATGCTGCGGGTAACCTCGGGTCCCGCCCGTTGGAATGTTGGAGGGTTCTTACGCTCGAAGCATCTTGGCGAAGAAAACGTTTAAGAAGAGGCGTATCGCCCGGAGCTAGATGCGAGTTGCGGGCGCGGGTCTGTCTGTACGGCGCCACTCTTCTACCTGGACCCTGGTCAGTTGTGCCGGAACACATGGATACTAGGTAGATGATAACCTTGGCGCTGCTTGTCATACGTCACAAGGAAGAATTATCTGGGGATGGGCAGTGCGCTGAGCGAAGAGCGCTCCCTCAGCCGGGGAAGTCGGCAAAGCAGGTTTGACAGATGATATGCAAGCCCACCGTTTGCCCGTTTTAACCAATTAGAAAACGAGACTAACATGAGTCTGGATACGAACTGGGGAGCGTGATCAAATATTGCAACCGTTGACCGCAAACTATTGATACTCGGTGCTCTTGGATCGGCGCTACTGCAGGTACCAGCAATATCCGAGTGCCCGAATCAGCAAAACAACCTGTAGCTTAGGAGAACTTCTCCCGTGTCTCCTGAGCTCTGAGCCCTGACCATTTTCACACATGGACAAGCGAGTGCTCCACTGGAGTCTCAGCTGTGATGATTGTTCGTCTCCTAAGATATCAGGTAGCCCATCGCTATCTCCACTCACTCGTCACAGTGGGCAGATGAGTGCTCGATTTCAAGCTAGGCGGGACCTTTGTTAGTATCCGCGCTGAAGGGAATCTCTGGGTTTGTCGCCAAGGAGCGCAATTAGTCCTAGTATACCTCAATGGCATGGCATGAGCGGCATGCCGCGTGCCGAGATAAACTTGGTGTAGATATCACGCTGGAGTAGAAATGAATATTAATACAACATCTACTCCCTCGTCATAGCCCGTTGCCGGCTTCGTGGCGTAGAGGTTTCTCACCCAAACTTTCGTTAATCTCGCTTCGCATTCATTTATCCATTCCTTTGATTTTCATTCTTTTAAGCTCAGTCTCTCTCTTTATTCCCCCACACTGTCACAATGAAGGCGCTTTTGGTCGCCGCTGCCGCTTTGCTAGCACCTCTAGCTACTGCCACGGAGAGACCACCTCTCCCTTCCTGCCCATCCGGCAACTTCACTCCTTTTATTAGCAAAGGCTGCTACTCTGATGATGCCTCAAAAGCACTGGACTTCCGCTCCCCCTCGAGCCAATATAGCATGACTGTTGAGCAGTGTACTGCTGAGTGCAAGGGTAGGCAAACTCTTTGAGACCATGGTTCCCAGAACACAACTGACTAGAAATAGGTAACGGCTATCGATATGCTGGTCTCAAGTACTACGGCGTTTGCTACTGCGGCTCTTCGTTAAGTGCTGCGAAAGTTGACGACTCCCAGTGCTCATTGGCTTGCAGTGGTGACGAGAAGGAGGTCTGTGGAGGGAACACCCAACTCTCTGTTTGGGAGGATCCTACCTTTGCGAAATGCGGCAGCGATATCACAATCAACGATTATGAATCTTTGGGTTGCCACGATGATGATGGCTCTTCTGAGGGACGTGCTCTTAATCACAAGCTGGACTTGGATGCGAGCGCGTTTACCATAAAGCTTTGCCTTGACGGATGTAGGGTCCGAGGATATGCCTATGCTGGTACCGAGAACGGCAGTAAGTTGATACAATCTTCATTGTCTTCCTCGGAACTATGCCTCAGACGCGCGAGAAACTGACAATCTTGAATAGACGAGTGTTGGTGTGGTACCAATGTAGGAAGCAAGAACATCAAGGTTGACGATGCGAAATGCGACATGCCCTGCCAAGGTAGTCCATCTGGCAACTGCGGTGGTAAATCTGTTATTGACCTCTATCACGCCAAAAAGCTCGAGTCTGGTGAACCATGCTCTGGGGTAGTTACTCAAGCGCCTGCACCAAGTTCCACTGCAACAAGAACAAGGACAAGAAGGTGCTCTAGAAGACCATTGACAAGCACTTCGCCCGCCCAGAACTCTCTATCAACCCCAGCTACAACCCCATTCCAGGAGTCTAGCACTCCCATTCCCTCTGCAACTTCCCAGGAGTCCGGTACTCCTCTGCCATCCATGACTTCGTCTGAGGGGACTAGTACTGCCCAGCCGTCTACCCCATCATCTCAAGCAGCGAGCACACCCGTCGCCTCTCCATCTACATCACAGCAGGAGTCTTCTACCACACCTCAAGCCTCTGCCACCTCTCTAGCATCAACCACCCCTCAACCTTCCGCCACGATTGACTCGTCTAGCACCCCGGCAGGCACTGAAGCTCAGGGCACATCGTCTTCTGCTCTCTCGACACCTGTGTCTTCGACATCCGAAGCTTCCACAACTCCTACTTCCCCTGGCTCGAGCCCTTCCACGACTGGACCTTGCACTGGTGACGTCGGCTCTTGCTCTGGATCAACTCCCGTAGCCTCATCTTCCACCATTACGCCTTCAGGAGTGTCTACCACGGAACCATGCACTGATAATGTTTCTTCCTCGACCCTTGCTGCATCTACAACACCGCAGGGTAGTTCTACTGCTGGATCTTCGACGCCTGGTGCATCCATTCCAAGCACTTCCACCGCGGTGACATCAACTGCTGGCACATCTACTCCGGTCCCATCGACTACCCAGATCTCTAGCACTGAGCCTTGCTCCGATAGTGTCTCAAGCACTGTTACACCTTCATCATCGAGCTCTGTCGTGTCAACTACCTCCACATTGGCCACCTCAACTCCAAGTTCGCAGCTGTCTAGCTCCACTGCCCCATCCACTTCCCCCAGCTCTACTACCGTGCCAAGCACTACTGCTGGAGCCGGCTCAACCAGCAGTCCTGGTACCACTACCGTTCCGACCACGACACAGAGGCCGAGCACCACCTCTACTCAGCCCATGTGCACGGCCACTCATACGCAGCCCGCCACTTGTGAGTTCAAGTGCGGTAATTGGTGTGCTCCTGCTCTCCCTGGCTGGAAGGACAAGAGCAGCTGTCTCAACGCCGCCAAGACCTGCTCCCTTCAGATTGCTTCTTGCTTCAAGACAGCTGGATGGCCCAAGGCTATTGAATGCTTCGACTTCTCGAAGTGGTGCGGGCAAGTCGAGGAGTACTGCCACAGCGACTGCCCCTCAGGCAACTGCGGAAAGACAGACTGCTGGAACAAGCGCAAGCCGACAGGCTCCAACGGGACACCTCCTACCGTCAGCACCACAGTCTACCCCTGCCCGGCCACGTCTACATTGGCTACCAGTGTGGCCAGGCCCAGCACGACCTCTCACTGTGCTCCTACCCCAACTAATATCTGCAAGCAGCCTACCAACACCGACTGGGGATATGGACCTGGAAAGCCCGTGGCCGGAGTGCCTCTGCCCGTCGTTGGCTGCAACGACAACAAGAAGGACTGGAAGTCCAACCCCTTCAAGTTCTACAACCACCCTGATAGCCGCAGCTGCCAGTCCTTCACATGGAACCAGCGTCCCAATGTCTGTGCAGATGCCTGCCAGGAGCAGTACGAGGACTGCGTTGATACATACGTCCAGAGCTGCAACGATCAGTCGTGGAGGAGCGGAAGCAAGTACCACAAACGTACCAATGACAACGGTGGATGTGCGGCCTCCAACACTGGCAGCGAGTGGCGGAAATCCGGCTGCGACAAGGTTCACTGCTGGGGCCAGGGCGGAAATGATGGCAACACGGCCCAGAAGCGATGCAAAGCACAGTACCAGGACTGCCTGGCTGTCAATAAGAACGTGCAGCCGAGCGACCAGTGCCAATCTTGGTGCGACGCGAAGGGTAATTAAGTTTTGGCCTTGGGTGTGCGATATATAATAATGCAGTGCGAGTAAAACTCTCACAGGATCAGTAGTTCTACCTGTTTTACAATCATTTAAGATCGATCTAATAGTAGTGTTAATTTAATTTTAACTATCGTGTGGCAAAAACGAGAAGCCACTATTTTATTCTATATCTTGAAGGCCACTCGAACATCACTGTATGATGAACTTCTTGGTGATCTACTCAAGTCGAGCCTGTTAGCAAGAAAACTTTGTGGATGGAATAAAACATGGGACATCGAGATAGTCCGTATTAAATTTCAACACAATATCACAATAAATAACCTAGTACTAAATATAATATCCAACTAAATATCATAGAATAATTTATCATTCTCTTATTATTGTGTTTAGTAAAAAAATGAGGTTCCTGCCTTATACAGAAGGAGTTTTGGTGTGCCACGTTTTTTTCTACCCACTTGCCTGGGCCGGTTACTGATCAACACATGTAAGTAATATCCACGGAAATATGTTGAAATAAAAACGCTGACGGAAACGTGAGACCAGGGGTCCGATATTCCATCGCTTGGTATATCTGATGCAAGTCTATATTGAAAAGAGCTCGGGAAGTGACCAACCCCATGGACATCCATGATCACCAACACGCTGTTCTGACTCGCAAAGATCACCGAGTGATCATTTCCGCTGGGCAAACCTCGTCACCCCGCATTTTGGGGCCGGGGGCGGGGCCAGCTCGTCGAAATACATCCAACGTGATTGGATATAGGGAGGTCATCTCGACGGGTATGCCTCTATGGGGTGCAGTAGCGGTGCCGATGCCAAGGATCAGCAACCCGTCAACAAACGACCTCTTATTCAATATGCTTAGCTCAAGGTTAACGGGGGTGAGGAGGAGGGGCGGATTAATATCCGGCGAAAGGGTCGACGCCGATCACACCAGAGCGCGTAGTTGATTGGAGGAGATACTAGTAAACTATATCCTGGTCTGCATTGCTATGATACATCCCGTACTGCAGCGCCAGAGGGTGACATTCTGTGCAACATGTGCCCTAGCTCCCTGTTGCGAGGTCATGGCTCGCTCAATTCACGTCCCGAAGCGATGCTACCTCGTTGGCTTTGAAGTGCGGGGTTAACATTTGGCTCTCCGTTGGCAAAACTTATATATAGGTATATGATAATGCCATTGATGTGATTACCAGCTTTACCTCGGTGCCCAATTCTTAATCTATACCACCACTTCTTCCTCACTCTTAATTGCCAAGGCTCGTGTTCGAGGTGCAACCAGCCCTAGGCTTCATCATTCAAGATGGCGGACACGCGGACTCTCGAAAAGCGAGACATCGAGACTGTTATTGAAGACGGTTCTCATGTTGAGCACAAACCTCAGGTCATCGAGATCGGAACCTTCCGCGTGATTGGTCTTGACCCTGACGATGCGGACTTCTTTATCAACTATCCGGAAGAAAAGAGGAAGAAAATCTTCCGAAAGGTGCTGAACTCTCAATATCTTCCAGCCTATCATCTATGCGAACTGTAACTAACTTTCCACGCTTTGTTTAGATCGACAGGCGGCTCATCCCCGTTCTTGCAATGCTCTACCTGATCTGCCACATCGATCGAGCCAACATCGGAAACGCAAAGATTGAAGGGATGGTTGAGGACCTTGGAATGACTGGAGTTCAATACAACACAGTCCTCTCTATTTGTTAGTTCTGCCAGAATTATTTCGGTCCCTTACTTGGCAACCCCGAAATATGGGACCACTTCCAATTCCCCGTTGGCTGACGTGACATTTACACAGTCTTCGTCCCATACGTTTTATTTGAGATCCCCAGCAACATTCTGCTGAAGAAGTTCAAGCGGCCATCAACATATCTTGGAATTCTCACATTCTGCTGGGGGATTGTCATGACATGCACTGGCCTGGTGCGCAACTTCGGAGGCTTGATGGCCACTCGAGTGCTTCTCGGTATTTTCGAGTTAGTTTTACTTCCTACCCATAAAACAAATACCCTGGCTAACAAACATGACTGCAGGGCGGGATTTTTTCCCGGCGCCATCTACCTGTGCTCCTACTGGTACATGCCCAAAGACATGTCGGCTCGAGTTTCATACTTTTACTGCGCAAGCGCTCTGTCAGGGGCATTCTCTGGCCTTCTGGCCGCAGCCATCGCCAACATGGACGGTGTAGGCGGCTATGAGGGATGGCGCTGGATTTTCCTCTTGGAAGGCATCGTTACTGTAGTCATGGGCGTTGCATGCTTCTTCCTCCTCATTGATACGCCTGCCCTATCAGCACGCTGGCTCGAGCCTGAGGAGATCCGCTACTTGGAACTCTCTATGCTAATCAAGCAGGGAGGAAGCTATCAGGAGGAGTCCAAATTCAGTTGGCGGGATCTCAAAATGGTTGTCACAAACTGGAGAGTTTATGTTCAGGCCTACTTCCTGGTTTGCCAGTCTGCCCTTTCTTATGGTAAGCTTCAGCCCGCAACTTGAGAACCACTTCCCCAATATCACATTTCGGAGCTAATCTTATCTCGTGATTAGGAACCAAATTCACGCTTCCCACAATCACCAAGGCTATGGGTTTTAACAACACGGATGCCCAACTGACATCCGCCCCTCCTTACGTTGCTGGTGCTATCTCAGCAGTCATTTTCGCCAAGTTGTCTGACAGGTTCTTCTGGCGCATGCCGTTCGTCTGTGCCCCGATGCTCATTGTTACTACTGCTTACTCCGTCCTCTTCTCACTGAACGGGGAGCTCTCTGCAAAGAGAGGAGTAGCTTACTTCTCCATCGTGCTTGGAAACATCGGGTTCTTCCCCCTACAAGCTGCCGCCGCCAGTTGGAACAGCAACAACATCGCCCCAGCCTCCCGACGAGCTATCGGCATCGCTTTGATGAACTGTGTCGGAAACGTCGGTGGTATCGTCGGCAGCTTCATGTATCTTGAATCCGAGAAGCCCAAGTACCCCACGGGCTTTGGCCTGAGCTTAGCTTTTGGTGCGTCTGGATTCATTGTCGCACTTCTCCTGGAATGGAGCTACAAGGTTGCGAACAAGAGAAAGGCGAAGCTTGCGCCAGAGGCACGGGTCACTTATACCGAGCAGGAGTTGATTGACATGGGCGATAGGTCACCGCTCTTCAAACATGTTCTGTAAAGATCCTAGCCGAGGTTGGCTGGGACTTTTTAGCGCTAGATGAAGATGAAGAGGCGAGCTGGATGGTGACACAGAAAAAAGTTGATATATTGATGAGGAAAAGAAAGTTTGTGATATTCAGACCAAGCCCAAGTGAATGAGCTTCTTGTACAGTTATTGGAAGCTGTAGTTACTTCTTGAACTTTTCTGTGCAACACTGAAGTGTTAAATCATATCTGTTTGAAGCTTCATAAAATTGCTATGGCTCTTCGAATAGACACCTCGATTCATGGATAAGCGCTTACTTGCCCCTAGAATCCATACATCGGGATAAAAACTAAATCAATAACGTCCTCTATTTTCCATGATCGTCTTTGAGGTGTGACTACTTTGGCCAGGTCTTCACGGCAGTTAAACGATCACACCCCAAACAAGTCTTGTCGAGTCTGGTTTTTGAAAATCACGTGGCATCAGTCATAATGACTTTGAATCTACTATTTCATGAAATATGCATCGAGGAGCACTAAAGGATCACACAGAAAATAACCCTAGCATAGTGTTCATAATCTCACACCGTAACGCCTTTTATTCATAAAATAAAATGGAATCTGAATTATTTAAAAATGAGAATTTATTCTACAACTAGCTAATTTTAACTTATAGGTTTTAACTATTGCTATCTGTACCAGAAGGTGGATGGAAGAAAAGATATGCTAGGGCCTGGTTTATCTGATCCTCACCTAGACTTGCTTGGAAACATGAAGCCATGATCGGGTAGCTTATCCCAGTACGGCCCATGGATCGCGAGTCTTAAGCCGGAGCTCAAGTCGACCAGGGCCGCCTCGGGGTCGTACCTCATCCTTTCCAAAACTGCATTTTCATCCTCCGTCAATTCAAGACAGGTGATCCTGAACAGGCCATCGGCGGCCTCTTCGTATCTCTCAGAGGGCTGGCAGACGTAAGTCGAGATTTTCGATGTTGGCCGATGAGCTGGGCCGACCAATTCTATCGGCCGTGAACCTGGGGTCCCGCAGTGGAACTTCAGCTCTTTCAGCGGCGGAAAGCTCGAAGGGCGCCTCGAACGGAGATATATAAAAAGTTACTCGACAGCAAAGTAGGTCAAAGGGGGCTGAACGAATTGCAGGAGCGCATCCGAGTACAGCTCAAACCATATTGTCAAACTTCGTAGCTTGGGGAACCCTGCCAAGATATCGAAAATATCGTACGGCCAATCACCTTGCCTGTTGATATCAAGCGCCAGCTCCTCGATTACAGGGCATTCTTGTTGAATTTTAAGTAGCGATGGTGCGTCGATAGCGTCTTCTGCCCAATTGTATGGCACTCCCCAAAGGCGGAACTGTTCTTGATGAATATGAAGAACTTTCAGTTTAGATGCGTGTGCAACGATTCTCTCAACCCCCAGTGAAGCAAGTTTGGGGAATACGAGGGTACTGAGAGCGTTGGGAACCGCCCTATAAAATTCCGGAAACTTGCTCCATGCTCTGTCTTGTCCAAATGAGGCTTCGTCAAGCGAAATAAGCTTTGGTGCCAACTTCAAGGCAAGGTTCCAGTCTTTGGTCCGTAGCTTTCTTAATCTGGACCAGTCAAATGTCTCAACCCAGTAATCCTCCTCCCAGCCCTTTCCAGGATAACCAAAGGAGCCTTCAAATGATCCCGTTTCTCCGGGCTCTTTTGCACGTCCAAAGAGGTAATTTTGCAACTCCAGCTCTTCTAGCGCTGGAGGTCGCTCGCCGTTCACGAATCCAAGGCCAAGATATCTGCGTGCGGGGATTAATGTACGACCGCGCCTCCGAGCGCCGAGGTCAATGGCAAGCTTGCGAACGTTGGGGCTGGACAAAAGTATCTGCTTCAGAATCCGCGTCATCTTGATGATGCCGTCATCCTCATGGAAAGTCAAGCACATTCTGAGCGAATACAGATTGTCACTCCCTGTTGTTTGGAGAGGCGTAATGAACTTCGGCGTTGGCCTACGTGGCCTGGCTATGTCTTGTTCGAGGTTGGTGTAAAGGCGAACCAGCTTCATGGGGCGAAGTGCAGCAATGACCTGCTCAGGAACACCAATTGACGAAACGGGAGGGCCATTGTTGAACCACTCCAGGTCCTTTAAGCCAGTGGTCTTTTGCAGGAGCTGGACTACGGCATCGACGTTTTCCCCATACTCGTGGCCTCGCACGTTAATGCGTCGAACAGCTGACGAAAGTCCACTTTTCACGATGTATGCGAGCCGCTCTTGAAGCCGCTCTTTGTTTTTCTTTGATATATCGAGGCATATCTCTCGATGCTGACAATACCGCGCTACATGGTAGTAGTGCGAACTAACCAGTGCGAGGTTCTTCATGGATTTCGGACTTTCAGTACTGATAATGTCGAAGATGATGACAATTAGTTCATTTCCCAGGCTATTCAATGAAGGTTGGGAGTCGTCCCTCTTCTGCGGGGCTCGATACTCGATCAAACGAGGGGTAGAGCCATCCCAGTCGATATCAGCCATTCCTAGGAAGGAATTCTTCATATCTAGCATGGACTGAGGTGCCATTTCGGACAAAAGTGATGAGACAGAAATATCAGGTGTTGCTTTGTTGAATGTGAATACTAAGATACTGGTGATCTGATCATTGTCTGGCGACCAAAGGATGAGCCACGACCGCCTGTCGATGATGAAATGCCAGCTCACCCGAAACCGCGTTAAACACGTGATTAATCTTCCTCGGTAGGAATCGGGAACACGTCGGCTTCGTGCGTCGTATCGGGTCTCAGCAATTGCATATTTATGCAGTACTACGACGCTACAAATGAACAACCCCCTCTTGTAAGAATCGACCTCCCGAAAATGGCAGCTTAAAGTCTTGTGTTGCGCCTTAGGGCGAGAGTCCTCCATGATTTACATAACTAAGGCTTTTAATGTATCTTCTTTGCCCTGGTATTCTGAACATAGTTTATGGATTTTGTGGTGTAAAGAGTAGTACGGTAGCCAAGGTATTCCTTGGCTACTTGACTTTCCGAGGCATGGCGCTCCAACACAGGCTCAAGCCAAGGAGGGTCCAAAATATCAACTTCCCTCGACATAATCTCCTTCGTTTCAAGGGTGTATACTAGTGAAATAGTGGATTATTAACATAGGACCAGCTCCAAGCAAGCTACTGGCATAGAACATGGCACGCCCAGAGCCTCCAGCGTTGAATTACAACGTAATATCACCACAATATCAAAATAATAAGTCAATCATAAGTACAATATCGAGCTCAATATTGTAGAATAATTTATAATTAATTAACCATTATATTCCATATTATTGTTAAGGAAACAAGGTCAGTGGCTGACGTGAAAAGAGCTTTGGTGTACCATGTTTTATATCAGTCGCTTGCCAAGTTAGCCGCAGCTGTTAATAAGGCTTTTCGTATCTCTCGGAGAATGTTAAACGTTAAAAAGATTTTAGAATTTCTGAAACGAGAAACCAGGAGCTTATATCATCCAGCAGCGATTCAGGAGAGCAATATCATGAGCCTCCCAACCGGAAACGCAATGCATGGAGGCATGTTGGACCCTTCACATGCCCTATCGGTTATAAGCTAGGCCAAGCTGCGGGAAGGGCGCTTTTAATGCTCGAAATGGAATTCCCCTCGCCTAAGTGCCCAAACTTCGGCAACCCTAGTTGATCATATCTAGACTTTGCCAAGTTGGCACTAGTTACCATAGCTCGAGTGTTTGTGCTTGGCCAACTCCCTGCTTAGCGTTACATCGGAGGTTTTTGATACTACCGCATCTAACTCGTGATTGGTGTTAGAACGAAGGATTCCTCTCGTGGGCCTTTATCAAGCTTTGAAGGAGGATCATTGGCAGTCATGGGTCTTCAGACTCATGCTTGCAATGAGTTCTCAAACAACTATGACCCGCAGCTAGTTATCAAACTAATGACAGTTTCCTCCAAAAGCCGAGAGAGGCTCAAACTAATCCGATAATGGATACACCACCGACAGCATATGTAGAGGTAACGTAGATCAACAATACGCTCAGTCAGTTTATGTATGGGTCGTTCCCGACACGTGCCATTCTGCATTTCTTTTTCTTCTTCTCGTCGTGTTGTATGGGGGTGTAGGTGAAAGCGACCTGCTTTGTCTCTTGTCTAACCCCCAAAATGGCCGAAACCAAGATCGACTATCTGATCGCGATACCGACCTTCATTGGGTCCTTGCTCTCTTTTTTGGCCAGCGCGGTAGCTATTATTTTACAGATTGCTCGTCCTCCAAGGCGCCATTTCCGTCATGCGCTGATCGTAAACCTCCTCATCTCAGGTAACCAAATCTCTGTGATATTCAGCGAGTATCAAACCCTATATGCTAATTCTTCTTATTTTCTTCATCATCAGATTGCATCAACAGTTTGGGAAACACCATCTCAGGCGCAATATTCTTGTACTTGGGCTACACACTTAGCGATACCACTCCCCCATCTGCTGCGTGCATTGCGAGTGGCTACATCAATCAGCTCAGTGTGCAGACGATTGATTTCAACATACTCATTATTTCTATAATTGTCCTTGTTTCGATTATCAAAAGCGACCTTATTGCAAGGATATCGACCGCCAACCAAATCCTCGTCTGCGTGGCAGCTTGGGTGCCTGCCTTGATAACCAGTAGGTTTAATTTTGATTATTTGAGCAGCGGAGCTGCGCTTTCACGCAAAGATTGATTTTGACCAGATTGACTGACTTGCTTAGGTCATGTTGCCCTTGGCTTGAATGCGTATGGGTATGTGAGCGGAAATTGGTGCTGGATCAAGGCAAGCCGTGTGGATCTCCGGTATGGCCTCACTCACGGATGGCGGCTCTTCATCTTCTTCGCCACAATCATAATCTACACGTACATTTATATCAGACTTCAGCAGACCTTCAAGTCTCTGAGGACATTTGGTGGGACCACGGATACCCAGCCATCGCGTGAAGTCGGCGGATATCTGGGCTCTGATACGGAACACATCTTGGTATCCCATGACATCAGTGTCACGCACGAACTGCAGGAGACCTCACACGGCCGCTTTAATAGCCTACACAATAACTCTTCTCAGGGGGTCAAATCAATTATGGGCAACAGTTTTGGGGTGTCTCGCCCGACTTTGGAAAGTGTCAGCGGGCCTCGCTACGCGTCGCACATGCCAGCACCGCCCAACGTGAAGAAGATGTTGCTCATGAATGGGTACCCGCTTGCTTATATTATTTTGTGGATTCCAGGTATTGCGAATCGGCTGGCAGAATCTACCGGGCAGTCACCTCGGTGGCTCAAGGCCTTGCAAGCGTCGACACAATACGTTGGCCTCGTGAACTCTATGACTTATGGTATAAGCGAGCAAATGAGACAGGAAGTGTGGAAGAAACTAAAGGGACCCAGCAGTTCTCAGGCTAATCAATAATAATAAAGAATGAATGATGCAGAGCTTTATAGACTCGTTTCTTTTGTAGTGAATGATGCGTCCTAGTCTTCGTAGATATTGTACCATGTGATTAGAAACTCGCTTTTACAGTTTGAAGTTGAGGGGTATCAAAATGAAATGTTTTAGACAAAAGTGGCAAAACAGAGTTATTTTCAACTTGAAGGCCATGTGGTGGTTATAAATCGATACATGCATTTGATGAGAATGGCTAGTATTTGGCTTCATCAAAATAATTTACTAGCAATGAGATGATCAACTGCTAGAGCTATGGCCAAGATCGGCATATTGAAACTAATAAACATCCATCAATGATTTTCACTGGCGAAATCTCGATAAAAAAAAGAATACTGATCACGCTCAATGAACTCAGACTCAAGCACAATTTGCATTCCGAAGTGAAGCTCGATCTCATGTTCTTATGAACTTTCTACCAGCCTTTTCTCCTCTGCTAGTACACTCTGAATAGCGGGATTGGAAATCAGGTCACCTGCTTGGTCCTTGCTCATCGGCAACAGTGGCCTTCGTGGCAATTCGCCATGACCTCGCACTAGATGCACTAACATCTTCAATCCGGCTATCTGTATTCATAAATCTCAGCATATGAATCGCTATATGGAGCTTCCCTTTACCACTTACCCCAATTTTCTGGCATGCACCGTCTGCTAGTGCCAAGATTGCCTGTAATCGTTGTGCTTCCTTGTAATCATCTGAACCTGGAATAGAGCCAGACAGCTCCCACAATCGGACGCAAGTTCTCTGTGGATTTTGATTTAGTTCAGCATAACTAGTTGCTGGGATAGAGAGACAACATACCGGTGCAATATTTGGAAGCCCGGAAATAGCCTAGAATGAGAACTGTCAACGACATCGACTTCCATTCCTTAATCAATATCTACTCACTCCTGCAGAACCACTAGCGATCGATGGAAGAAGAATATCGATGAACCCATCTATAATTCGAAACTCCGTTTGCTGGCCTTGGCGTGGATACTTCTGTTGAAACTCAGCAGTCGAGATGACCGCATTGAGGCGTGTAATTTTCCCAACCGAGGCACAACTAGTCAATGTTAGTTCTAGTGAAAGGGGTCATGGAGGAGAATTGATATCAATGTCTTATGTGTGAAGAATCACGTACGTAAGTTTGACACCCACGACATTCGGGCAGGCCTTGATTACATCGACGATTATGTCACTATCCAAGTCAATCCCCCCAGACACGGCCGGAAAATTGTAAAGCACTATAGGCAATGGACTTGCTTCTGCCACATCGACAAAGTACTTGGTCAATGCCGTTCGATTGGACAGCTGTCCCGCATAGTAACCCGAGGGCAGGACCATGGCATAGTCGGCACCGGCCACTTTCGCATCGTGGGCCAATTGGATGGTCTCCCGTGTGCTTGGGGCACCGACGCCTGCGACAATCGGTACGCTGCTCAGATTCCCTTCTCCATCGTCCAGCACGTCGCGGGCTGTCTTAATTAACAAGCTGCGTTCCTGGGAGGTCAGATGAGGAGCCTCCCCGGCAGACCCTGCTAGTACAGGAACGGTCCCAGCGGCAGCAACGTATCGAACGTGCGTCTTGTAAGCTTCGAGATCTAAATCTTCGTTTGGTTTGAAAAATGTAGGAAGGGGCGTGTAGATGCCCTTTGGCAGGGGACGACTTGTCAGGCGAGTCATTGTGGACTTAGGAAATTATAGAGCACTTGCTCTCAACATACGATGTACCCTGTTGATATGCAAAGATGTAATCAACTATATTTATCTTCATCTCGGCGCTAGCACAGCCGTTTGGCATCTTGGAGCTAGTAGCTAGTAGACATCACCGAGGCGCCGACGGAGCGAAAGATGGCGCCGAGGATGGGGACGCAGGTGTGATAGGATCATCCAATCTACTACTTATCCAATATTCGGAAAACCTACGGATTTAGAATATGATATTTGGGAAAAGTATCTTGATCTTCATTTCACACTATGTTAACACTAGAAGACCTAGAATACACTGTCATCTGAAACTAGATACCCTACTTGATCCCAGACCCATTACTCTGACAAATCAACTGGAAGTTGTCAAATCTTCCAATACTACGCGATGTTACTTAGAGAGTGTACCGGTAGAGCGGTGATTTCTCCTCCATGCTGGCCAGTTCCTCAGGGGTGTACTGGGCAAGAATCTGATCCTGATCCATCTCGGCTCTCTTCTTATTATCTCTCTTCATGAGCCACCAATGAATAGTAGCCGGTATCATGGCTCCCAGAACAGTGGCACCCACCGAGAAGCCAAAACCAAGAGGATACACAGGTGCCTGAGAATCAAGGTAGATGTTAGAGCCGATACCACCTCCTCCAACTGATCCAAACAACATGAGCAATCCAATGGATGCGGCACGCTTGGAGGGGTTCGGGATGTTATTGGATGTCCACGCGCCAACAATGGGCGCCTGGGCACTGTAACCCGCTGCAGCAATGAAGATTGCGAAATAAGACACACCCGAGACATTGGGGAAGTGGACGCTGATCCACAACATGATAATGCCCGAGAGACCAACAGCATAGCATGTCATGATTGAAATGTAGCGTTTCTGATATCGGTCGCTCATCCAGCCATTGAAGACACAGACGATAGTGGCAAAGATGTATGGCGGCGTGGTAAGAGCCTGTGCTCGAATCGCCGAATAACCCAGGTTACGAACCATTGTAGGCAACGTGTAAGAAAGAGAGTAGGTCGGGATCGATCCTCCCCACCAAAACATCATCATCATGAGCCACGTCTTGCGATCTTGGGCTGCGGCCCAAACATCGCTCCAGCGGAATTCATAGGTGGGTGCATTTGGCCCGGCTACATACTTGACACGAAGCCTGGAATACTCCAGCTCTTCGGCTGTAAGCCACTTGGTCGTTCGCTTCTCATTATATTGATGAGGAAAGTGACTGTCCCCGATGATGTCAGTTTAGGCCAAGTTTTGAATGCTTCAAGGTTTTTAATAACTTACGGAAGGAAGAAGAATGTCATCAGGCCAACCGCAACGGTAATGATTCCCTCGATAAGGAAAAGCCACTCCCAAGCTGTATAGCCCTGCTGGCCATCGAGATGGCCGACACCATAGGCGATCACGCCAGCAAATGCACCGGCTGCAGTGTTTGCACCATAAAAGATCGCCATACGAGTAGCAAGTTCTCGCGGCGTATACCACATACTCAGGATGAAGTAAGATCCAGGGTAGAGTCCGGCTTCAGATATGCCAAGAGCCAGACGAATTGCGATGAAGCCACCAAAACTCCGTACGAGGCAGGTCAGGGTAGTGATGGTACCCCAGGTAACCACAATGATGGGGAACCATATCTTGGGGCCAAGACGACGCAATAAAACATTAGAAACAGGCTCCCAAAGTCCGTAACTAAAGAAAAAGATCATGAGACCAAGATTGAATTGAGTCGGTGTCATGTTCGCATCTGCTGGAAAGTTGAAGATCTTGGCATTGCCCGCGTTGGACTTGTCCAGGGAGCAGAGTAAGTACAAGACGCTCAGCGTTGGGAGGAGGCGCCAATCAACTGCAGAATTGTTAGTTAATCTTTGCCGTCTTTTCGAATGAGTTTTAAAATTTTCTTACGCTTCCGCAACAACTTCTTCTTGCCTTCCCCTTCAAACTTCCGGTGCAAGTCCAAGTACCGATCATACTCCGGGTTGGGAGAACTGGCCTGCCCCTCGGAGACGGAATAGGCATCTGATACGCCGGCTGTCTTCCTCTCCGCGTCGTCCACCGACGACGAATCATGGGGTTTATCACTCATAGTCTCCGTGATCAAGGAAATAAAGTTGTCAGATTTGGAAATAAGTTGAAGGGTGTGGTGATGGATCCAATCGACTGGGTTTGCTTTTTCTTGTGCGAGAAGATCGACTTTATGCATGCCGCCATGTCAGAGCAAGTAATTTTGACGGGCATCTTGGTCTCAACACTATGGGACCAACCAGTCGGGTTTCCAATTGCCAAGAATCGGTCCTGAATCGTTATCTATCAACGCCATGCTTTCTGGGGTGTGCCCCATGGGCGAGCGATCCACAACACACCCACACAACTGATAAGACTAGTCAGCACTTCGGCGGTTCGGTGCTAAGTCTTCACTTGTTATCCGGCGACGGCGCTTCGGCGGCTCATGCCTCAGCCTATGGAGGTTCGGCATTTCGACGAGATGTGTTGTGTGATGTAATCAGGCCGAAACGGCGCGCATTCGGTGCCGTGGTGCCCAACCATATGGCCACCTAAGTCTCTTTCAGGTACAGCCTGGTGTATAAGATATGCCGTTGAAACTGAGATTCAACTTGGCTGAAAACCTTATCTCTACACCTACAAAACCATTATCTTAGGAAAGATTCTAGAGAGTCGAGGAAAAGGTCTTGTTAGTTACTACTTATCCTATCTGTTGATATCTATACAGTCATGCCTGCAATCACATCGACCACCCAGGCCGCCCCAGCGGAGCCCCTCAAGGTCATGCTTGTGACCAGAGCAAAGAATGAAGATGGCTCTGCGCTCTATCCAGACTATCTCCCTTTCTATGACCCACTAGAGAAAGTTGAAGACATTGGCGAGTTTGATCACTTCGATCCTGGTCACAGAGCCGACCCGGCGCTGCCCAACCTCCTTGCAACAGCAACCAAAGTGACCGATCTCTCTCCTCATGTGGGCACTGAAATCGACGGCGTTCAGCTCTCTCAACTTTCTGCTGCTGGGCTAGATGAAATAGCGTTGATGGCCGCGAAGCGTGGTGCACTGGTCTTCCGCAACCAAGACTTTCGGGACATCGGCTTCGAGCGACAGAAGGAAATTGTTCGCCATTTCGGGCCCCTCCATATCCACGGATGGGCACCGCATCCGGCAGCCGGGTCTGAGGAACACATGATCATCTATGACCACAAAGAGGACCTCCGAGTACGCAAGTCCTGGAAGGGACGCAGTCCCGTTCAGTGGCACACGGACCAGTCCCCCGAGCCCCAAACTCCTGGCACCACCTTCATCTGCATGCTCGAGTCGCCGGCTATGGCTGGAGGCGATACTCTCGTCAGCTCCAGCGTCCAAGCTTTCAAATCACTGTCGCCTCGGTTCAGGAAGCGCCTCGAGGGACTCACGGCGATCCACAGCAACAATGACGGTGTAACGCAAGAGTTGAAGAATGGACAGGAGGCTGTCATGCGTAGGGCTCAGCTTGTCCAAGAGCATCCCGTGGTCATTATTCATCCCGTTACCAAAGAAAAGGCTTTATGTAAGCATATGTTCCTAAATTACTCTCTACATTGTTGTCCCCATACTCACTAGCCTACCAGATGTGAACCCCGTCTATACCAAGAAGATTGTGGGTTTCGATGAAGAGGAATCTGACTACCTCCTCGGCTTTCTCTTTGACCACATTGCCAAGCGCCAGGATTTCCAGTGCCGTGTTCGATATGAGGCTGGAACCGTACTTGTTTGGGATCAGCGTGTGACCAATCACTCCCAGACGTTGGACTATCCTGCCGGTGAACGCCGCCATGCCTTCCGTCTGACTCCGCTAGCGAACAAGCCAATTCCGGCCAAAATTGAAGAAGACGACGGAGAATGTGAGAGGGAGATTGGACGTGCTTCACTGGGACTCTGCTAGATGTCAAGATTGGTTGTAGTTCTCTTTTTTAAGATAAAGACTCAAAATGTGAAGAGATAATCATCAGAAAATTCAGGCGTGGACCAATTCTCAGTCTGCCACTGCTTCCATGCATCATGTATCTCTTCTGTAGTACCGAATATATCCTGACTAAATCCACTTTCATCTGCAACATGCAATGGCTGCGCCAAACAAGGCGATTTATTCTGCATGGTATCAAGTAGATGCTCCTCATGGGAGTTGTCAAGGTCTGATTCTTTTCCTTTTTCACCTGGCTGCAAGTCTTGATTACTCGAAGACACAAACAGCGGGCTATTGTCTATTCCGTTGGCCGGGGTAGTCTCGACAGAATTCACGCGGATTGACTTCTCGAAGAAGTGGAGGACAGACTCTGCGTTGGGCCAGTGCCTTGAGAGCTGCTTCAAGGAAATCAGAGCAGAGTCGTATCTTCTTAAGGCTGAGACAGCTAAAAGAGGATTTGACAGGCGAATTTCACTACTAAGCTGTATGAGAGCCGTAAACAGACAATTTATGGCTGATATCCAAAGGCTTCGCAAATTATTAGCCTCACACAGTTGTTGGAACAGCGACTGTATAGAACCTGCAGCAGCCACGCAGATCTCCAGGTTATCATCAAGTCGTCTGCCCAAATGTTCAGCTCGAGCTTTCGATTGAGGTTGCGGCCTATGTAATAGGATGAGAGCCATGTTGTAATGGAGATGTAGGTTTGCTGTCCAAGGATCTATGCCCCCTGATATTGTGTGCAGTTGGAGGTTGTGAGGAAGGCGCAGTGCCCAGCTTGCAAGCTTCTCGTCACTTTTTTGCACAGCTGATATGCTTGATTCGACGGTGGTTGCGCGAGACCGCGCCCGGATAGCGTCCGATACTATGACAGCGAGTTGAGACATTTGTATCATGTATTCTGGACGCACGTCATCCCCGCAGTCTTGAAAGTCTGCCATTTTGAGCTTTTGGACCGTGCAGTCCTCGAGATGTATTGACTGCGGCCGGCCGTATTGGAGTGAGACCCAGACATCACTTTGAAATAGCAACCACCATACACGGCGCCACATGTGCTTATTGTGGGCAACAAGAGTGCTCCCATCTGCATCACGATGCATACCAAGGCCCATTGCTGTTCTTACTGCGGCACCCAGCCAGAACCACGCATTTGCGGTCACATCTTCAACACCATCCGTATGCCAGGTGAGAAGCAGCGCAGCCTGCACGACGGTGTCACGGTTACGCTCGAAACCGGTATCATAGAGGCTCTTGGCTCTCCTAAAAAACACCATCTTGCAAGAGTTACGTGTCTCATGATCGCTATCATAGAGCACATGGGCACCAACCACAAGAATAGCCTGGAGGAGAAGCAACGATGGCGGGTTTGATGGATCCCGAGCTCGGTACTGCCGTACGAAGATACGCTCATCAACAACGGGAAATCCTGGGTTAGCATGCCGAAAATAAGCAGTGAGTAACTGGTCGACCAGTGACTTGGGAGGTAATTGGAAGGCATCCAAAGGAACTCGATTGTGACTGATCATATGCCGCCCGATTCGATCTGTCGGGTAGTGACATACTCCCGATGCACGCACGCGAGCTCCGAATTGCTGATGGACAAGGAAGTTGATATTGGAAACCTCGCTTCCAATGTAAGTCAGGCGGGCTTTGCTGTCAATTGGCCGTTCTACAAGCTCTGGCTGGTCAATGAATTCCACCAAGTGACGTTTGTAGAGATATTCCCCGTTCTCAGCGGCGTGGATGTCAACCCCTGCCACGCCAACCGATGCTGGAGTCGACAGGGACGTCCGTTGCGTGTCATCCACATTGCCGGGAGACGAGGGAGGGTTGGCTCTGTCGCTTTGTGGAGATTTGGCGGCTTCATCTGAACCTAACGAAGGGGCCAATGCCTTCGGTGTCGTCGGTGGTTCGGCAGCAGTTGCTGCAGCTCGGGTGGCCTTTGATACACGCTTGCGCTTTTGGTGCAGGCGACAATCGTTTCTCTCCGTTGATCTGCAGTTGGAGCAAGGCAGCCCAACGTCGTGGGCATCGCATTTGACCTTCCGCTGATGGCAGGCAGTGCATGCAGCCCTCTCTGCAACGGGTCAGACCAGTTTATTCCAAGATTCAGGACTTCATCACACTCACGGGCCGCCTGCATACGAGTTATCCTCTGCATCGCTCAGATAGTCAAAAACGCGGAAGGATTAAGAGTAACACCATGTGATGGATCTCTCCATACCCAGCGCCGTTTGCAAGAGCGACGAGCATCAATCCCAGTAAACCCCCAATACCACATGCCTATCATACCACCCTTCACCCTTAGGCCCGCAGATAACAGTTCGGCGCTTGCTTGCTTCCATTATCGCCAAGTGCGAGGGATATAATCACGGAGCATCTGATTGGCCTCCTGGCGCCGTTTCTTATCTCCGCGGCCATCCATCCCCACGATGTTTATCATGTCCGGGGATAACTTCACCCAGGCCCCGTTTTATCATCGGCACTGAAAGTAATCAGGGTTAATACGACCATCTGGTTACTTTGTTTAGTGTAGGTAGAATACACCCCAGCCTCTAACGCCAGCACACCTGGGGAATCACCTGAATGTGACGAATACATCATTAGCCCCAGATGAGAAGAGAGATAACTCAACCAGCTGAGCAAACAACACTCCGACGTGACCAAAATGGACTCACCTTTCGAGTATGATCTCGTTATTACCAATGGTGTGTGTGTGACAGCCAGTGATGTAGGGGCTTGGGATCTAGCGATCAAGGATGAGAAGATCGTTCTCCAAGCTCCCACAGGGTCTTTGGCTCGTGCCAGTGCGGAGCGTATCATCGATGCTAAGGGCGGATATGTGATGGTAAGTCGCTCAGCGCTGAAAAGAGTATTCATCGGTAATCGTTGCTAATACGGGGCAATCAGCCAGGTGGGATTGACTGCCATGCACATCTCGAAGAACCAGCAATATTCATCAAGGGATCTAATGGCCGATCAGCAGACAGCTGGGAGACAGGAACCCGATCTGCCGTCGCAGGAGGAAATACAACCATCGTCGCTTTTGCACCACAGCAAAAGAACCAGCCGTCGTTACTGGCCACAGTTGAGAGAACCCATGCTCTGGCAACAGGAAATTGCTACACGGACTATGGATTTCACCTCCTCATAGCAGACCCAAATCCAGACGCTCTTCAGGAACTGAAAGCACTAAAAGATGAAGAAGGGATCTCTTCCATCAAGATATACATGACTTACACGGCACTTCAACTACGTGATGATCAGATTCTGAGTGTATTGCTTCACGCGCGCCAGCACGAAATTCTCACCATGGTTCATGCTGAGAACGGTGACGTCCTCAACTGGCTTACAGATCAGCTGGAGGCTCAGGGCAAGTTTGCCCCAAAGTATCACTCCAATTCACGTCCTCCCATTCTGGAAGCCGAAGCGACGAACCGCGCCATCGCCCTTTCGTCCCTGCTCGCCAATACTCCCATCCTACTTGTGCATATCAGCGACCCCTCCGCTGCTAACAGAATCCGTGTGGCCCAAAACGCCGGTCAGCCTATCCTTGCCGAAACCTGTCCCCAATATCTGTTCCTCACCCGGGATGACCTTGATAAACCCGGCTTTGAGGGTGCCAAATGTGTCTGCTCCCCGCCTCCTAGGACACAGGCCGACCAGAACGCCATCTGGAACGGCTTATCAAATGATACATTTGCTGTTTTGAGCTCGGATCACTGCCCCTTCAAGTTTGAGGATACAGTCGCTGGAAAGAAGTCTTGCATAACTGCAGAGCACCCCGTGGGTCGGTTTCGATACATCCCCAATGGGCTTCCCGGAATAGAGACTAGACTTCCCTTGGCTTTCTCGGCCAAACGGCTCGCACTGACGAAATTTGTGCAAGTGACGTCGACAAACGCGGCCAAGTTGTATGGTCTTTATCCGCGGAAGGGTTCCATGATCCCTGGCGTTTCCGATGCGGATCTGGTCATCTGGTATCCTGAGGATCGCCTTGGAGAAGTTTCCATTACCAATGACATGTTGCATCATGATGTGGACTATACTCCGTATGAGGGACGGAAAGTTAGAAACTGGCCTAGATACACCATCCTTCGAGGTCAAGTGGTCTGGGACCGGGACGGGGGCGGTATCATGGCTTCCAAGGGCGTGGGCCAGTTTGTGAAGAGAGGGTCATCTAGCCTGGGAAATATTTGGGAAACGGTTCGAAACCATGGGCCATTAGACTTGGAGAAGTTGTGATTCGGAACATATATATTTCAAGCACTCTTAATTAAAGTTCAATGAGCCCTCTGGTAACTTTACTCTGTCGATGAGCCCCTTTATTCTATTTTCGGCAATTTAACACCTGGGACTGGAATTTGTTGTTCGAAATCTTCTGCATCTAATACCCAACCGGAACTATGGGCTATTGTGTGTATTGGAGACTTACTCATGTCTCAGAAAAGGTAGAGTAAGGTGTTGAATGAGTATGTTATTACTTACTCTCGTACTCTGTCGCCATAAAGGTAGTTGTGTCGACTTCTGACGTCCTGACAGTCTTCTGTGTCTACTCTTCTTAGCTGAAAATCAGTACAGGTCTTTCTTATGACTGTCGGTAAGGGATATTACATCTGTAGCAAGATCACATCATCTAGGTATCACATAAAAACTACACAACAAACCGCCCGCTTCCCGACATATCCTACCTTAAGCCAGGGGGCTCGACCAAAAGAGAAAAACACGACAGCCGCGCCTCAATTTCCAGATAATAGCATCTCAAATTAATAATTAAGTTACTCAATTAGCCGCTAATCAACAACTAATTAGAAATTGATTTATTCTCTGCTTTCTGTTCCCCGTCTCCTTGCCATAGCAGTTTGTCCAGAAGGACCCTGAAGCCCTTTCGATCTACCAAACATAGAACATGTGAAACACAAGCGTATAGGCAGCTGCAATTCCATCTACTCCCATACCACAGGTCGTAGTTGTAGAATCATCATAAATTTCTGTTACTAATTCGATCAGATTCCAGCCAGAATCGTTTCTCGGACCCGGCGCCGGTCTTTGAGTTGCAGCATGAAGCTGTCTCACATCGACAAGGCAAGATGGCCGAGTGGTCTAAGGCGCTGTGTTCAGGAGAATGTTTCTTCGCAGTTCGAAAGAGCGTGGGTTCGAATCCCACTCTTGTCAAGTTTCTTTTTGCCAAATTTCATTCCGCTCCTCGCAGCCGCCCCGTTGAATTAGGGCTTTCTAGCGCACTGGGCCAATAACCTGGTGGAGCTGTGTTCATGGTATTGAATAGCATATACCCAAGGCAGAAAGGGATTTATTGGCATACTTACTTTTTAGGTGTTGGATCAAAGGGCTTCCTGCTCCACTCGGCTCCAGATGGTTGCGCAATGGTGCTTTTCTGCAGCTGCTACTCGTTAGACGATGAACCGGGCGATGTCACCCGCAACGGGCCCATGCGGGCCTGAGGTCCAGGCATTTAGGTTCACCTTCTTCGCGACCAAGGCAAGCCTCAGAATGCAATGAAGGAATCGAGAAGAAGGTCTTCGCGTTGCCTGGAGGCAGTGTAATACCAGGAACACAGTGGAGCAAGGACTCAACATGCAAGCATATTGAACATCCCCAACCAGTAACCAAAAATAAGAATAATAAACCGAACGACCGTAGTCGCGTACCAGGTATTAAACTGATAAGAACAGATACTACACTTGATTTGAGCCAAAGACTCGGAGAGCTAAGGAGAAAGGAAAAGGAATTAAGACACAGGCGGCCTCTGGACATTTTATAGTATTTCAATAAGCTACAAGCTCCAATCAGATGCAGCTTGGGATGCTGCCTGGGCTGATTCAGCATCGAGTTTGGTCCAGGCAACAGCGGCTGAACAGGCAGAAGGAGAAAGATGAATATTACTGGAGGATAACTGAAAAGTCGTCATGCTTGAGACGTACTGTTTTCTCAAAAGCAATGTTTCGGAAAGCCTTCATTTCTTGTTTTTGGAAGCGCATTGAACAGAATTACGCAACGCAAACCAGAGACCCAGGCTAGAAGGTATGGGATAAGTTTCTTCGTATTTCATTCCATCATTTCTTGTCTACCCATTAACGTCATTATCCAGGTGAGTCAAGCATCCCAGCCAGCCAAAATCATGGCGCCTTTCTATCGTATTTCAGTTACTGCATTCCTAGAGATCTAAATTCCCGGATCGTTACTTCCATTTTAACTCCCAAGTCAGTGCCAGTCCAAATCAGCCTATGCGCCACCCGACAATCTCAGCGAACCCCGTAGCTGTTCCACCTCATCAGCAGACATCTTGTACAGCGTGTCGTTGTCATCGGCATTGACTGCCACGCTGCTGCCTGGCTCCACCTCCGTTGGAGAGGAAGTATTTGTGCCAACGGTGCCGCTTTGCCCTAGAGGTGACGACTGGGCTCGTGTAGGGCTGTTGGGAGCAAATTTTCGCATACTAAGCACCAAAACCGACCGGGCGAGCTCCTTGCGAATCCACTGCAGCTGCCCTGGCCTCAGGGACTCGGCCACAAGCGAACCGTGCTCGTCGTTGCACACGCTCAGCATGAAACTCAGTGGCGTCAGGGCATGCCATGCGCCCAACGCCTTGATATGTCCAAGGTGATCCGCCAGGGAGAGCATTTCTTCCTTGGGCCACTGTTCAAGAGCTGACGGGTCGCATGTCCCCGGGTCGTGGTAGCTTGGGAAATGTAGGTCGCGTGCCACCATATCGTGCATGCCCGCCGTCCTGGTGCGGTTGCCCATGCAGAATGGGACGACCCGGCACATGGCGTCGAATGTCTCCTGGATTGACTGCCTCGTAGTCTGTTCCAAGTCTTGTATATCTTGCCGCTCGCCGTACGCGACCTGCACGACTCGGGGGCTAATCTTGGGAAGCTGGTGGAGCAGTATGAGCGCCGCTTTGAAGAGCACGATGCGGTAGCTGTGCCAATTGCTCCAGATGGAGGCGATTTGCACGTCGGGATAGATATCACAATCACCTTGGTATGAGCCTATCGGAGGGTTCGTCTCCCTAACCTTTGACACATATATCGGATGCCACGCCTTGAACACGGTATTCCTCCAGTCCAGGAGTCTGATGTGGATGTTGTCCAGCTGCACCAGGATAGGTTCCAGCTCCAGCTCCAAAAGGGGCTCGAGTGCAAGCCGCTCAGCAAAAGAGATGACGCGATGCTGCACGTTTGCGACGGCAATTCCAATCAGATCGAGCGCGGCGCTGGGGTTCCCTGGAGTGTTTGCGATTTCTGGAATCGATAACACACTCGTGGGGAACGGTCGCTTCTCCCGAATGGCCGCGGCAATCTCGACAAACATGAGGTAGCGCACCATATGACAGCCATAGGGTGTGGAGAGCAGCTGTGCTCCGTGCTGGTTCATCAGGGCGACAGCTCCATCGTGGTGCGTCCGCTGGGCCTTCTGCATGCTGAAAACAGCGCTCAGGTTCTCGTGGAACTGTAAGACGAGAGCTGCCAGCACGGTCGACTGGCTTGTGCACTCTTTCGGGTCGGCAATGGCGGTTCTGAGGCGTGCATAAGCATGAGCCAGCCGTCTGTGCGGCTTGTTGAAGGAATACGGGTCTTCCTGCCACTGCTTCAGGACCTTGGTCGACAGGGCACAAAGGGCCAGCGACAAGGCCGAGTCTTGGGGCTCCTTTGCCAGCGCCGGTGCAAGCAGCTCGAAGAAACCGCGGGAGGATGCGAATCCGCGGCCTTTGCCCGCAAAGTTGCCGAGAAAGAAGGCGAGCGCGCAGTCAACGACCGGCGGGCTAGGGGCCCGGGAGATTGGCGGGCTGGAGTCGCTGCTCTCTTTGGCGGAATTGGCCTTGTCGATGATGTGGGCGCGGCGTCCAGGGCGAGTGTAGCTGAACGTCTGCGGCTTGAACTTCAGAGTGGTGGGAGGTTTCTCGTAGCCGCCGCATTCTCTTCCCCTGCGCAAACATCTCTGGCAGCCCGGCTTGCCCTCATCGCATTTGACTCGCCTCTGTTTACAGGTCAAGCAGCCTTTTGAAGCTCCGTGATTAACCATGCTAATGGGGAGAAGCCGGCCGGGGCGAGGAGGTCAAGTGTCTCTCACGAGAGGTCGTTATGTCGCGGATGATCGACGGCGATCGAGCGTCAATCTACATTGATCGCGTGAGCAACCAGCGCGGCAATGGGAGCGGCCCCTCTTGTCGTTATTAACACAAATAATAAATCAACGTCATGAATGCAAAAAAACGGTAAACCGGCTCCAGCGCCTAGTTTGGTCACGATCTTGCCCAGCTTCGGACTCGGCAGCCGGCGCCTAAGCCTCTTCAAGGTTGTGACAGCGTGCTGTGGGCTAAAACGAGGGACTTCAGTCTTTTTTCTAGGTATTTTTTCAGATCACAGCCGCGCCTCAGCCCCCTTTTCGCGAGTGCGATGTCAAGCCACACCGAGCACGTCTTGTCGGGTTTTCTTAATGTAACATATGGTTTGCTTTTACGTGACTTTCCTGCGGCGCAAATCGCCAATGCCGCATTGACGGCTACCCATCATCACGTTACAGCCCAGGGTCTGCTGGTTCGGCGGCGGCGAGGAAGCTCAATTACCCGCCAGAGGGCCTTAATTTAGCCTTCCGCGTAGGTAGCGATGGATAGGTAGGTAATTATAGATAAAAGATCTCGATGCGCTTCGATTGAAAGATCTGCCCCGATTTAACGGGAAACTGCCTTTCTGAATTGCCTTAGCAGCAATCGAACAGGCGCCACACTGGGACAGCTCTCAGAATATTGCCCAATGACAAGTTGCGCTCCATCGCATCCACCTACCCTTGAGCCACCATCCATTGATGCTATTGCTCTGCATTACACCACGCTTTTTCAGTTGTCCAGCATTTAAATTCCTGGATTTAGTCTCTTTCATATTAGATTTGAAGTGAAGGATTAACTAAATATTACTGTCTCCTATCTGTCAGCATATAGGTTGTGCTCTCCCCATCCAAGACGTTTCAAAAGCCAACCTCAATAACGCGTGCAAAAGATTCCTTTACCCCGATGTCGTTAGAGTTGAGAGGTTTTCTCTCGTCGTTTGTTGCCTCTAAGAGTTAAAATATGTTTTTATCCATTGAATTGTAGAGATCCAATGTCTTACGTTCGTGATCAAGAAGAGGCAATCATCTCAGCGCCCCGTTAACCACCTAACATACTGGCTACGATCCCCAGCAACGGAGTCTTTTTTACCATTGGCTGGCCATCACGTCAGCGACACGGACGAGAGACAACTTTCCACATCAAGTTCACTACATCGCCAGAGCCGCATCAATAATCAATGAATTTCAATTATAATAAATTGTTTAATGTCAAACTTAATTTCAATAATAATCCAGCACCCAGCGATGATGGTTGGTGGATGCCGAGGTCCGTAATTAATGGTGATGATATTTTACAGTGGGTCAGCTCTAGAGCAGCGAAGGCATGAATAGGGGGCTATGAGCCGGCGAGTTCCTCACCTTACATATGGATCCGTCTTGGGATTTGAGACCCAATGGAATTCAAAAGAGCAATCTGCAAAGCCAAGACACCCATTGTGTTGCAATGTGATTGCGGTGGTGGCTCGAGCCGTTTGCGTTTGCATGCGTTGCGGTGGGTACACAAACCCCCCCTGGACGTATGAATTAAAAAATGCTGGCGAGCGTATCGTCTGTTGGACAAGTGCACTCTTGAGAGATAATCACCATCAAGGGCATATCCTCTGCCAAACCACGCCGTTTGACCGAACCGTTGCTCCATCCTACAGAAGCCGTGACATAAGAATAAGCTTAATCTGGGCCGATCAATTGAGGAGGTGGTCGTCGGCCATGCTAAGACATTGTCCCGATGCTGTGGATTTTTCAGCGCAATTTCCAGAGGCACGTGTGGCACACGCGTGGTACCAATTGGCCACGAAGGGACCAGGGCCGTAAAAGCCCGGCGGTCACCGGGAAACTTGGCGGTGGGCTCCGTGGTTCCTCCTAGACGTCATGCTCGTTGCAATCGTTGCAAGCACCTTCACAATTTATGCACAACAGTCTGCAGCACAGGACAGGACATGATACCGCTGCCTTCCTACCGGGCCGGGGATGGCTGCCCTGTGTGCAAAGGCCGGAGAGAACAAGCCGCAAGCACGAAAACCATCAGCTGACCCTGCAAGATGTGGATCTGCTACGTAATCCGCAGATCTCCTACCCAAGCAATGAGATTGAATTTTTTGGCTCGCTTTAGCCTGGGACCCTAGTCCTTCCCCACACGCGCGATAAGACACACGCCGGATGACACACCGGAACCAGGTAAGACCTCGATTCGGTGCCTGTTCCCATTGTGTGAAAGCAGCAAGATGTGGTTTCGTCGACCTGGATTAGACCATTCTGCGTCGCTCGAAAGCGCCTGGCGATGCAATGCAGCAGGCCCGGCCGGTATCTGCCAGCGGTGGACCTGGAGGCACCTGCTAATTGATTGGCAGCACCTTATCGTTACAGGTAGTGCATAGTGCAGCCTGCACGGAGGCTTGGCGGGGCTTGGCGAACATCATCAATCCTTGCCACCTTGCACAAAAGTTTTCGCGTCCCCGCATCACTTCCTTCCATCCAGTTCCTTACAAAATCCAAGACGCAGCCTGCCAGACCGATCTTTGATCTGTCCTTCTTGGTCGCTTTTCTGTTCCATTGCGCGTCATTGCCTGCGTGTTCGTGCGATATAACCCCCCTGCCCACGCGCTATTTCAACTTCAATTCTCTGCAATTGCCTTGGAAAAGCAAATTCCAGTAGACAATCCTCCTACCTGGAACTCCGGCAGGAGGAACCCGCCCACCATGGCCAAGAAGCAGGCCAACACGCCCGGCGAGGCGCATGTCAGCGGTCAATCTAACCGCCCAATGTCCCTCCCGGCACACAGCCTCACTCTGGAACAAGTGGTCACCGAGCTCAAGTCTGATGCTGTCTCGGGATTGTCGCCCGCCGAGGCCAAGTCTCGTCATGCGGAATTTGGGAACAATGATTTGGGAGAAGGCGAGAGCGTCTCTCCCATTCAGATCATCATCGCTCAAGTTGCCAACGCGATGACGCTGGTGTTGATTTTGGCCATGGCAGTCAGCTTCGGAATCCGATCTTGGATCGAAGGTGGAGTAGTTGCTGCCGTCATCCTCCTCAATATCATCGTCGGCTTTTTCCAGGAGTACTCGGCCGAGAAGACCATGGACTCCCTTCGATCTCTCAGCTCCCCGACTGCTCGTGTCGTTCGCGACGGCGAAATGACCACTGTCCCATCTGCCGAGGTGGTCCCCGGTGACCTTATCGAGCTCAAAACGGGTGACACAGTTCCCGCAGATATCCGCCTTTTTGACGCAGTCAATTTCGAGACAGACGAGGCTCTTTTGACCGGAGAGTCGCTGCCTGTTCGCAAGAATGAGGATGCCGTTTTCGATGAAAAGACTGGCCCTGGCGACCGTCTCAACGTTGCCTACAGCTCATCAACTGTTACCAAGGGCCGCGCCAAGGGAATCGTATTCGCGACAGCCGTCTTTACCGAGATCGGCGCCATCGCCTCCGAGCTTCGGAAGAAGGACTCCAAGGTTCGGCCCGTGAAGCGGAAGCCAGACGGCACCGCAAAGCCGCACAGGTACCTCGAGGCATACACCCTGACTTTGACTGATGCTATCGGCCGCTTCCTCGGCGTCAACGTAGGCACACCCCTGCAAAAGAAACTCTCCAAGCTCGCCTTGCTGCTCTTTGGTATTGCCATTGTCTGCGCCATCATCTGCCTGGGCGCCAACAAGTTCGACTCGAGGCAAGAGGTGGTCATCTATGCTGTCGCTACTGGGCTCTCAATGATTCCTGCAAGTCTGGTTGTAGTTCTGACCATCACCATGGCCGCTGGGACGAAGCGCATGGTGAAGAGACATGTCATTGTTCGTAATCTCAAGTCGCTTGAGGCTCTCGGCGCTGTCACCGATATCTGTTCTGACAAGACTGGTACCCTCACACAGGGCAAGATGGTCGCTCGTGGTGCCTGGATTCCTGGAAAAGGTACATACACCATTGAGAACTCTACCTCGCCCATGGACCCGACAGCGGGAGATGTCCGCTTTCACCCCGATGCTCCCAGCCGGATCGATTTCAAGACGGGCGGGGACGCCTGCGGAACCATTGCCCAGCCCGATGACCTCATGAGCCAGAGCGCCCAGGACCTCACTGCTTTTCTTCAGGTTGCTTCGCTTGCTAACCTCGCAACCGTTTCCAAGAAGGGTGACCATTGGGAGGCAAGAGGCGACCCGACCGAAATTGCCATCCAGGTGTTTGCATCACGTTTTGGCTGGAATCGCCAGACGCTCACCCATGGCGAGAACGTACAGTGGTCTGACCTCGCAGAGCTGCCTTTTGATTCTGACGTGAAGCGCATGTCTGTAGTCGTCAAGAACAACGGGAGCGGCGAGTTATTTGCTTTCACCAAGGGTGCTGTCGAGAGAGTCATTCAAGCATGCGCCAAGTATTCGCCGCACGATTCCGCCGACCTTGTCGATATTGACGAACCCTTTCGCGAGGAGATCCTGCGCAACATGGAGAAATTTGCTAGTCTTGGTCTCCGCGTTCTCGCGTTGGCAAGCAAAGTGTACACCTACCCTCTGAAGAAAGGCGACGACGTCGACCGATCTACTGTTGAGAAGGACTTGGTTTTCCGTGGCCTCATTGGACTTTATGACCCTCCTCGCCCCGAGTCGGCCCCCGCCGTTCGCTCCTGCCACGAGGCTGGTATCTCTGTCCACATGCTTACCGGCGATCACCCCGAAACAGCCAAGGCGATCGCTATTGAAGTTGGTATCCTGCCTCACCGGATGGAAGCTGTCGCCAGTGACATTGCTGCAGCCATGGTGATGACAGCTACGACATTTGATAGCCTCACAGACGATCAGGTCGACGAGCTACCGGTTCTTCCTCTTGTTATTGCTAGGTGTGCCCCGTCAACCAAGGTCAGAATGATTGAGGCCCTTCATCGTAGAAAGCGGTTCTGTGCCATGGTAAGCTCCCCATCTTGCAAGTTTTTCGGTCACCGCTAACCGTCATTAGACTGGAGATGGTGTAAATGACTCTCCGTCTCTAAGACGCTCGGATGTTGGTATCGCAATGGGCCAATCTGGATCTGATGTAGCCAAGGTAACTTTCAATCCCCGTCTCCAGTTTGGTGACTTGGTAACTAATTGTCTTGCAGGATGCTTCTGATATTGTTCTCACAGATGATAACTTCGCGTCTATTGTCGCCGCCATTGAAGAAGGCCGCCGAATCTTTGACAACATTCAAAAGTTCATCCTTCACGTTCTGGCTGAAAACGTTGCCCAGGCATGCACACTGCTCGTCGGTCTCGCCTTCAAGGATGGTCGTGGACTGTCTGTCTTCCCTCTTGCGCCTGTCCAGATTATCTGGATCATCATGGCTACCTCTGGTATGCCTGACATGGGCTTGGGATTTGAACGCGCCGTGCCCGATATCATGCGTCGCCCGCCACAGTCCCTCAAAACTGGTGTTTTCACCGCCGAGTTTTTGATTGATATGGTCGTATACGGCTTATGGATCACGGCACTTTGTCTTGGTGCCTTTACTCTCCGTGTTTACGGGTTCGGTGATGGCAACCTAGGTGAGAATTGCAACCAGGACTACAATAGCACCTGTGACACCGTATATCGTGCTCGATCAACCACCTTTGCGTGCTTGACGTGGTTTGCTCTGTTTCTCGCTTGGGAAATGATCGACATGCGTCGCTCTTTCTTCCGAATGCAGCCAGGCTCCAAGAAATACTTCACCCAGTGGATGATTGATGTTTGGCGAAACCAGTTCTTGTTCTGGGCCATCATGATCGGCTTCTTTACTCTCTTCCCATTAATCTATATCCCCAAGCTCAACACAATCGTCTTCAGACACTCAGAAATCAGCTGGGAATGGGGCATCGTCTTCATAGCAGCCGGCATCTTCTTTGCGGGCGTCGAAGCCTGGAAATGGGGTAAGCGTATCTACTTCCGCCGCCAAAACCGTAAGGCCCACGGCGCATCCTGGAAGGATATGGATATCGAACAACGCGTGTTTGGCGACTACCTGGGCTCTGATGCAGTTCAGAGCTCATCTAAAGAAAAATAGGCTCCTCTGGGAGTGTCGTTTGCCTTGAACAAGACGGATCTGTGCCAAGCAAGTACCCCGGCCCCTTGAGACAATCGATTTCCCGCTGATCTTATTTTAGGGCGACTGAGAGTCGCCACCCTCGCCCTCGACAAAGCCATCATCACCAAACAGGTGTGGTAGGCTTTGAGGTCGCTTTGGAAACCTTTACCCGCCAAGCAAGTAACCCGGCCCGAGTGATGAAAGTGTTACCCGCTGATCCAATTTTAGAGCGACCGAGAGTCGCAAAACCCCGCCCGGATTCCCTCTCGCCAGTGGGCACATCTCCTTCTGCCAAGCAAGTAACCCGCGACAAATGAAAGCTTTACCCGCTGATCCAGTTCTAGGGCAACCGATACCCCCCCGGATCTTGTCTCTAAGACATTCGTGAGAGACGCAATCCTATGCCAAGCAAGTAACCCGGTTTGACATGTAAAAGTAGTCTCGCTGATCCAATTCTAGGACAACTGCGAGATCGTTCTACTTGAACGATTCCGCCGCACCCCCAAACCGGCATGTGTGAACTTGATGTTCTACTGCCGCTTTGGATTTTTAAAATGATTTCATCGCCATTTGACCATGAAAAATTGAGGTATACCAGGTAAACTTTATCATTGACAAAGTAGAGTGAATTGGGCAATGCGCTGGCCACACAAGATGAATTGAGAAAATAGCGAACATGTTTTGAGAAGAGGCTTCATTGTCCCTTCTTTATTGACAGAACGCAGATCATTTCTAGATAGAAGAATAGGAACACATCATATCCTGAACTATTTCTTTTCCTTGGTGGCAGTGACTGGGTTGCAAGTGATGAATGGGCTGTTGAGAGAAAGAACGCGGCTTGCTATCATGTTGCGATTTATGTACCCAGGTTTGTGACATGGTTGAGTTGTTTTGAAGTGAGTTTCATTTCTTCATAAGCGCTACTACTTGAAGTTTTATCTACAGATCAAGTTGGTAGACAAGCACAAACAAAAGATTATGGGGCTATATGAACAATGCAGAACGGAGACAGATGAGTGAATTTTCGTCTGGGGCTATTAGCGAACAAGATATCCTATGTGTACGAAGGCTTGTTGCAAGAAAAGATTCAGTTGATGGAACAAGGCATAGCATATCCAGAGTGAGTTGGCTGATTGACTAATTCCAGAATACCATGGAGAAAAGTATAATTAAATATCCTTGACCATCTGGGCTCTTTCCACCTCACACCATAGCCTAGCGTACCTCTCAATCGTTTCTTCAATCATCATTTTCTGACATATCTTTTGCAACTGTTCAAAATGAGCGTCTCGAATTGTTCATTTCCGCGCCAGGGCGACACGGAGCCCGCCCCTGTTGCAGACTCGGGCTCTGAAACCGACACGGACTCCGATACATCTCCAGATGATGATGTGGACTCGAAGTGGGCGCTGGCAGGTGAAGTGCGAGAAAAGCTTGGCCTCGTGATCCCGGACATCGACCACATCGAGGAGACAGTGGATAAATCTGAGGCAAGTCGCCTCTACAAGGAAGTACGGGGAAAGGACCTTTACAAACGATGGCTCGAATCATCGAACTCAGAGAAGTTGCTGGTCTACTACCAAACCGGAAAAACAGACGTCCTCGGCGGCGTTTCGCCGCTTTCTGATCTCTGCCTGGGAGCGAGTCACGACTTCCTCAACCACCATGACAAAACAATGGTCCTCTTGTGGTGCTCCAGTCAGTTCTGTGGCGAGCCCCAAGAGGGATACAAGAGTTGCCACAAAAGGCCCAATACGATGATGGGGTCTCTGGCAACCCAGCTCATCACAGCATGCCGAAAAGAGGATCTTCCCATGGAAGGCCTGGAGAAGTACAATGATTTCGCTGTCACCCGAAATATAACGAACCGTTTGGAGCTCTTCAAGATGCTGGTGCGGCAGATACCATACGATTACAAGCTGGCATGCGTTATTGATGACGTCTGCTACTTTGACCAGCCTGGGCTTCGGGATGGCGCATGTCAAGTCTTTGAGTTCTTGCTTTCGCTGGACAAGGACAAGGATGTGAAGGCCAAGGTCAGCATGTTCTTCACAAGTACAGTTAAGCCAAAGCTTGTGTATGATTACTTCCAAGGGCCGGACCGTACTATTATCTACAATGACAGCTAAGGGGGACTTTGACAGGGAAAGCCGGCTGATTTAGGATAGTTTAAGGAGACATAATTGCTATGGCACTCAGTCCACCATGTGACAATATAAAAGGGGTATGATACCATCACTTTCTACTGATAGCTTTGCTTGCCATCGGAAAGAAAGACACGTGAATAATCTGTAAATGCTAATCAAGGTTATTCGATGTTGCTCAACCCCTGTTTCCTACACGTGCTACTTAAATACGTAGTCAACTACCGAGTCGACAAATGCCTTTCCCTTGTCGACCTTTTTAATTACCAGCGACAAAGCCTTGATAGTATCCGTCTCCGCGTCCGCAGCCACGCCCTGCACGGGGCCCAAGTCGCTGAACCCCCGCCCGCTGAAGAATATATACGCCTTGCTCCCCCCGACCGCGGTGAGGACGCCGCCGTCCTTCTTCACCCTGGATGCCTGGGAGTTGACGAGATCCTTCGCGTAGCCCCTACCTTGGTGGTTCGGATGCGTGACAAGCAGCTGCAGCCACGTGCTGCGCGGATGTCGCAGCGAAGCCTTGTCCTGGGCCCCGCGCAGTATCTGGATATACTTGAGGAGGCGACGGTCTCGTATATACGTCTTATGCTCGCGCTCTGTGTGTATTCCTTATATGATTACTCCTTGCCGCGACAAAAGCTTCAGGGAAATTGGAATATTAGAGTTTTGGCTATACTCACTTGCGACATCTAGCCCTTGCGCACCTTTCACATCCCAGATGGCAGCCGATACGATCTCTGGCTCATCCTCTCCGATATCCACCACCTCAATGATCCAATCCTCCATGGAAGGATACAGGTGCTCCTCAAGGAGGGACTCAATCTCAGTCATGTACGCCTCATCTTGTACGCTTTTCGAAGCAGAGAATTTCAACCAGAGACGATCTTTTTGGATCGAGTCTTGGATAAGCTTGGCGATGGCTGGGATATCGTCCTGGGTTGCGATGCGTGTGTTCCCCATGCCTGGTATGTGAAACGATTTGTGAATTCTAGGATCCTCGTATATCCTTCGGTGTGAACTGGGCGTGTATCTTTGGCTGCTCAAGAGTATGTGCACGCGTTTAGATGTTTATTGCGAAGGGCTACGGGAAGGGAAAGCGAGGAATGCCACACCGTGGCTGGTTGTGTTATATATCTACAAAAAATGATAGGGAAGAGGCCAAGGGAGGCAGCCCGCCACGTCATTCAGGCCTACCGACATATCAATTACACAGAATCACAGCACCGAGTGGCGGTGTTTGTGGAAGGGAAAGAAGACAAAAATGCCAAGGGTGGTGATGCAGATCCGGAACCACCCTGGCAGGCCTCCAACGCGGGACATGCAGCAGGTTGCGGGGGATCCCTCTGCCAGCAATGATGCCGCTGCTATCAATGACGGCAGATCCCTGTGGTTTCACGCGGATATCCGGCACACTCTTCTCAAATCCCTCTTGCCCAGCCGCAGATTCTCTAGCATGCGCCACCCTTCAGTGGATCGTTGCTTTTGAACTCTCATGATGTATTACACCAGTAGCCAGACCACTACGCCACTTCTTGACTTCAGAAATCGATGCACTTGTTCCGTTGTTCATTGTGTTGAGTTGCCAGGCCTGGCATCTCCTATTGCTGTTTAACTTTACACTCAAACTCTCTTCCGTGCCTGTTCCAAACATATGGGTAAAATCGACGACCTTCCTCTATAGAGCCAAAGCACCCGGCTTTGCCCCGGGCCGGCCACCAAATAACCAGGCCGATCGCCTCAGCCACCGGCGAAACAACATCATGCACCAGAGATATTCCAGTGGCGCAACGGTCTAGCGTCATGGAATACTGAAGTGACTACTTAGAGCAAGGCATCAGTAATCTCTTGAGTTACGCCTATCCCAAAGGTCTCTGGTTTAAACCTAAGCTGGAATATATATTAATAAAATTATTCCAGTGGCATAGTTTTCAACCGCTATGGAAAACCACAGGGTCATGATTAACTAAGGTATAGAGATATCCTTAGTTACTATTTATCTTGTTGTTTACATCCCGACAAGTCGCTAGGATAAGCCAGCCCACCTGCCATCGCAACCATCTTGCAATCACAACCGAGAATGCCTTGCTCTATGTCACCTACCTTTCATATCCTACCACGCTTCAAGCCACTCCTCCATCCCGTAAGGGGAGGCGAAGTCATTAGCCACATGCAGCGTCCTTATGCCTCCTCTTCTTCCTGTCGAAGATGGAGCAATTGCTCATCCGGGAGCATGATGGCGCGGTCGAGCGTGTATGGCAGACCGCGGTGGCGCCCGCGGATCATCACGGCACAAATTACGAGCTTACCGAACGTGCCGAACATGCCGCTGAGCGAGGTCATTACGGTTGGGTGGCCGAGGCTCAACCCCACGTTTCCGCTGTTACACACACTTAGCGTACTTGCGTATTAATCGGGGGGAGGATGTTTGGGGGAGTAAAGGGAGTAAAGGGAGACAACTAAGAAGAGGGGCAACTTGCTAAGCGGATGTGACTTCGAAAAAGATGCTCCAGACGGTGAACGACTAGAGAGAGGGTTAGCCTAAGTGGTCAGAACGAGCCCCGTGCGGGAGGAGGATGAGGCAGAGGAACCCACAGGCTCGCCGACGTCCGCGATTCTCTCTGCTTCCGCAATGCAGATGCAGAAAATTCCCAAAAAGATATACCACAGGTCAAAGTTGAGCTGGTTCTGGATGTGTCGCATGATATAAGACCGACCGTTTGACTCGTTCAACTCGCCCTCGGGCGACCAAATACCCAAGGACTTCTCCTCGTATACATTGGAAGATCGAATCGCAAGGGCAATAGGGAAGATGGCAATATACATCATAACCATCAGGCTGAACTGCACGGCAGGGTTGACATTGGCAAGATTGAAGGTCGAAGTTCCGGTGTGACGAGAGGAGGCAGCCTGGAAGATTGCCGCAAAGAGCCGCTGACCAGCCGGCAATGAGGCAACTTCTGGATTGTAAAGATCCAGGACGATAATCAGAAGTGTATCTACAAAGTTGAGACAAAAGATGATGCTAAAGAGGATCCAGGTTGGGCGGCTCGGGAAAAGCAATGTATAGCAGCGACGGGGATGATTCAAGAGGTATGATAGTGGCTCCTGGATCGATGCGTCTCTAGGTGCGACCTTTGAGATGGTCCAGATAAGAAGACGTAGGAAGACGGGATAGAGGGTGTTGCCAGCAAATGCTAGAAAACTCATTGCGATCATCGGCCATATCGCATCGCGAAACGAAATCATCGAGTCTGGTGTAAGAGTGAAACCCAGATTGTCTACCATGGTCTGGGCAGAATACACGGCCCTATGGCAAGGGTCAACGAACAGAGGTCAGGAGGCGTGTTTCTGCGATGGTACTTACCACCAATTCATATTCTGTCCAGTTTCGGCGAGATACTCTTTGTACTTGGGATTGGCGTACTGGATCCAGCCCACAAGGAACATCACACCAAGAAGGTGCAAGCCGAAGAAATAGGCTGGCAAACGAAGGCAAAAAGACCGTTAGTGATATGGAATTCAACTCCGGTTGCACATATATTGGCAACTTACAGAATACAATCTTCACAAGAAGCTTGAGACTCCTATATTCTAGGCCTCCAATCCTCTCCCAGTCCTTCTTAGTCAGACCGACAAACTCAGAATTGCGACCGATGGTAACATGGCGAGACAAGCGGAGCTTGTCATCCTGAAACTGTGCTCGAGGCCCTGGCGGGTTGGATTCCGAGCGGTGTTCACTGGAGCTAGGGTCTAGAATTAACATTGTTTTGGCGACATACGCGACGTTGGAAACGCTCTCCATCGATAGCGAAGTGCGAGAGGCATTGGTGCGGCGGCGGCGAAGATCATACACGGAGCCTCCCTCGCCAGAAACGGAGATTTCTGAGCCAAGGTTAGATGAAAACTCTTGAAAGGACTGATTTGTGGCTGCGTCGGGAGCAACACATGTAGCCCAGAGGGAAGAGGGTGGGTACAGGGGATTCTCAAGAAGTCTATATCGGGACCATAGCTGAGTTTGGTGTGGCGACTTACCTTGGTCACCTTCTTGGAGTCCAGGGGCATGCCCTGATGCCTCAACTCGCGGAGGCTTGGCTGAATCATCAATAATAATCCGAGGGTGCGCAGCTCCGTGGGCCTGGGAAGCTTCATGTGTCCCGGATTCGTATGCCTCATCCGACTGCTCTTTGCCTTTGTGAGTCTCCTCTTGGGCGGAGTCTGGCTCATCTTGTGAAAGGACTTTGGCGTGACCGATGCCCATCGGATACTCACTGCGTCGCTGACGACGCTCAAGCAATTTGGGAGCTAACAGTGGGGGTTGGTTATTGAACATTCCAAATGTAAACGGAAGAGATATGAGAGCCGACAAAGAGCGAGGTGGAGTCGAGTGTGAACCTACCAACTTTCTGAAGGTGCTTGCGGAACCAGATCAGACGCACAAGAACAGTGAAAGCGTTGATGAAGCCAAGGTTTGTGATAATGGGAATGAAATAGATGTAAAGCTGCTGGTAGAGCATGAGATCCTTCACATCAACGCTAAGATGAGAAGTCATCAGTTAAAAATTAACCTTAAAAACTAACACGGTGCTAGCAATGTCGAAGACTGACGTGTTTAGACCGGATTCGGTCGAGGCGCTGGCACCGAAGAAGTAAGCATCGATGGCTTTCACATTGCCTGCAGGAAGCATGACTGCGATGGAAAGCAGTCCCATGAAGATGATGTACGCATCTGGGATTGTCAGCAAACTCGCAGTTGGTAGATAGGATTGTGTCGGCTTCACGAACAGTGTATGGTGACAAAGTTGATCGGCACTAATTTGAGGAGCTCCATGGTGGCTGAGTTGGATGCCTGCGGGAGGCAGCCGGCAACAAGATGCAAGACAGATAGATGTAAGACACGTAGCAATGGAAGACACCGTGCAGAAGGAAAAGTGAGAAGGAGTGAAAGGCAAGAGAAGGGCAACGGGAGGCGACAGGCGGGGGGAGATTTTGAGGGAGGGTAGAGGAGCATAGGGTAGGTAGGCGCCCCGAGGGTGGGGGCAGTCATGCGGGATTTTCAGCTGTCGATAGGGAGTGCAGAGTACCCGGAGAGAGCGCCATCAACATGCTGCAGCTGGTGTATTCAGTACCTGCGGCTGAAGGATTTTGAGCCCAACTGCCCCTAGAGGAGGCCTCCTACAGTGGACCGTGGGAGGCCTACGGGTGATGAACGCCCGCAGTCTCGCCGCAAGCAGACATAGAGAAGCGTGCAATGACCAGCGAGGGCACACTAATCTGAGGGTTTGGGTGAGTGCACGTGACAGATGTCAATGGTCAGTCATGGCCACTGGGATGAGCATCTCACAGTCCTGGGAAGTTCAAGGCAAGGACCTCGTCAACATGTAAACAGCTGGCTGGGGACTTTGAATTCAATGGATTCTGCATAGCGACATAGGACTAGTAGAAAGTGGACAAAGGAAACAAGAAGAGAGGCTGGCCACTGGTGTATGTATGAGTTACTTTCGCCAGGCACATGCACGTTCCACGGTGAAGTTGCAAAGAACATGGGGGCTGCCCCGCGCCGGGACAGCCTTACGGTCGCCCTGTAGAAAAATCAGCGGGAAACTCGTTACACACGCGGACCGTGTTACTTGCTTGGCGGTGAAAAGGTCCCAGACCGAGGCGTTTTGTCACCTCCCTCCCCTCACCTCCCCCCCTCGCGGTTTTCCTGTAATTGGATCAGCGGGAAACGTTGAACAGCGCAGTCGGGTTACTTGCTTGGCGTGTATATCCCCAGGTTGTAAGATGTCTTGCCGGCCGGGTGGCGGCCTCTCTGTAATTGGATCAGCGGGAAACATATTGAGCACCGCAGCCGGGTTACTTGCTTGCAGTGGGAGTAAACCTTGGGGGAGGGGGGCCTCTTCTCAACCCCGGGGCAGTGTCTCTGTAATTGGATCAGCGGGAAACGCGAAGCATCGCAGCCGGGTTACTTGCTTGGCGTGGAAAGTCCCAGGCCACTGGATATCTGGCTATCCGAGTGGCGATTTCGGTGTGGTTGAATCAGTAGGGGAGGTTCGTTAGCGATTAACGCCAGGGCCTTACATCATTGGTGTCGGTGGCCTCTCCATCGTAGTTCGTAGTGGCCGATGGTACGACCTTGGTTCGGTCCTGCTAGAGTTAGGGGATCGGAATGGTCGAAACAAAAATTCAAAGAGATAAGAGAGAAAGGAAAAACGCGAAAGGAAAGGGGGTAGCTTGAAGCGAGTGTCAACCCACTTGGCAGGCTCAATCCTTGCCAACTAGCGGGTGATATGATTGACGACGGCGTTGACAATGGACCGTCTCCTGGCTTCTTTCGGGACAACAAGTGACATTGCCTTGACCATGACTGTGTCGCTCGTGATGCCTGAAGGCAAGGCAATTGCACCCAGATCATGGAACCCTAGCCCACTGAAGAAGATGTAGCCAAATGGCCCACCAAAGGAAGTTAGAACGCTTCCCTTCTGCTTCGCCTTGACCATGTAAGCGCGCAACAGGTCTTTGGCATAGCCTTGGCCGCGGTAGTTGGGGTGGGTGGCCAGGAGCTGTAGATACATGAACTGTGGGTATCTTTTCACAAACTCACTGCGACCATTCTGGACTAGGTCGTAGAAGATGCCGAGGTGCGGGTCCTCGATGGGCATCTTGGTCTCATGCTCTGCATCTTGCCTCGAATTACTTTCTTGTTGCAGGTGGGAAGGCGTAGCGGGATTCTTACTTGATTGTCCTCCATGGCCTTCCGCTGCCGACATGTCCCACACGGCAACAGAAACGATGACGGGAGTGCCCCCTTTCTCTCCTAGATCGACGACCTCAATCACCCAGTCGTTGTGGCTTGGGTCGATATGCTCTTCAAAGAGAGCCTCCATCTCTTGACGGAAGTCAGTGCCACGGCCTCTTTGTGACGGCACAAAATTCGTCCACAGGCGTTCGTTGGGAACTGAAGAGAGGATGACATCGATGACGGCAGGCACATCTTTGAGTGTCGCAGTTCGTGTTTTCCCCATAGTGTCAGTTGCTAGAGGGCGAAGGTCGTTCAAATGACGCTGATATCAAGGCGAGAGGAAAGGTAAAGGATAGAAACAAAAGGTGCGAGAAAAGACAAGAGGACAGAAGACAAGTTAAGAGAGGAGAAGAATGAAGTAGAGGAAGAGCCCAGGAGAGTGAGAGAAGGAGAAGCTCCGTGTAGCTTCTTACAATTCGGCTGGCGCCGACTCGCGATGCATCGAAAGCAAGCTTGTTGCATGAATGGCGGGGAGGGGTAGCTTGTGCCAAGGGAGGGAGCCAATGCAGATGATGACGCAAGTCCCACTGATCTCACTTTGGGGATAGATTGGCGATCGAGGGCTTGAGCTCTCGTTTTCTTCCCTTTGATGCCCAGTAGACCGCCGCCCAATAGAAATAATCCCTCATCAACGTGACCACGACGTGTGATGCTGATAGGGAAGAGTAGAGGGCAAGGGCAAGGGCAAGGGCAGGGGCGAGGCCGGGCCGGGAAGACAGAGGGGAAATGCTGAGAGGAAAATTGAGGAAACACAAAAAAGAGAACAAGAAAATTGTAGTGAAGACGAGGGGCAGAGGTGGGATATGCCAAGTGCCAAGCGATGCTATCTCAGAGGCATGTCTTGGTTGGAGCCAGCACAGGAGGAGATGGTCGGTCAGCTGGAGAATAAAAACGAAATGGGCATGGCGCGCTTGGCTGATGCTGCGACGCTGCGGCGACCAATTCGCGAAAATTGGCTCGTTTGCCCTTGGCCCAAGGCGGTTTGTACTGGGTCGTGGTCGGGATGGACTGTCTTGGGCGGACTAACCAAGCACCAGGACAAGGGCTGGGCCAGAGCCACGGGTCAATCCTCCCCGACGTCGTAGCAGACTTGAATTCCCCGAACCCAACGAGATTTCAAGATCTGGGGGGTCGTGATCCGACGGGCCGGGTTCGGATCTAGAAGGCAGTAAAGGACGTTTCCGCAACCGGCCTAGAGTAACGACATGTGAACGGGAAGATCTCCATCATCACTAGGGGGGTGTGTGGAAGGGTGGACTGACTTGGGGCAATGACTCAATCGGGCGGAACCCTTCCTCTAAACGTCGATCGTGAAGGTATTTTGCATACGAGCTGTCCTCATCCTTCTTAGCCACGTCCCAGAGCAACTTACCAGTGCACATTGCCATATAGATCACGCCGCAAGCCCACACATCCAGAGCACGGCCGTCGAACTCGTCGTCCATAAACGCCTCGGGGGCTATATATGGCTCAGAACCACAGATCCCCGATACCATATGGGTCTCCTCTTCCCACCCCAAACGGATACACTCGCTGCAGTCAAAGTCGCTAATCTTGAGCATACCGTCCGTAGTAAGGAGAAGATTCTCGGGCTTGAGGTCGCGGTGGACGACACCCATCTCGTGCAGATATTGGACCCCAATCAGTAGCTGCTTAAAGAAACAAGCTGCCTCGAGCGGCTCCAGTTTCCCGGCCGAGCTCACCAGCGTATAAAGGTCCCCGCCCGCGCAGAACTCCATTGCTTTATAGAACCTGTCGGCGGGACTCTGGAACAGCTCGTGCGTGCGAACGACGTTGGCATGGCGCAGTTCTCTCGCGATGGAGAAGTCGGCCTTTAGTCGGCTGCTGTGCTTCTCCTTCTCCTTGGGCTCTGTGGACGACTGCCGGAAGCATTTGATGGCGTACAGCTCCTCGTCGTTTTGGCCCTTTGCCGCCTTCTTTCGAGAGAGCCACACGGTGCCATGTGAACCGGTGCCAACCACTTTCTCGCACATGCCGTACTTGTCTACCATGGGCCCATGCGAATTGAGCTCCTCCTGCTCCGCCGCCTGCTTGTTATTGCCGCCGAGCATCTGCTTCCATTTCTGGGACCCCTCTCGAGCCTCCCCAGGCTCAATATAGTGCTGGTGAACGGGGAGCTGTTCGGACCGTGGGGAAAAGCGCTGGGGCCGCGTGTCCTGGGCCTTGGTCCGCTTGAATGACAGGCCTCTAAACATCGTGTTGCTCGGATGCCTGTGAGGCAAGAATTTAGGCCGGCGTCGTGATGAGCGGGAGCGTGGGACGGGCGAGGGTGAAGCGTTGGAGGGGAGGTGTAATGTTCAACCACGAGCTGGAACGCGTCGTCGCGGGGTCGCAGAAAAATCGCCCGAGTGCGGGGATGCCAATGAGAAAAGGAACGTAACGGAGAAAAGTCGTTGATAAAACTCGGATCTGCTTGTGTGGGACAGTGTGGAGTTGGCTCTGTCGCCAAGAGCTGAGCTACGTGGATGCATTAACTGTGACCCCTCATCCCTGCAGTCGCCGTGGCATATCTTGGGAACATGGGTCAGGCGTAAGCCCAGCCAGCGTCATTGATATTGATCTTGTGTACCTAATCTGCTAGGTACGCTGTAGTTCGGAACTGGAGCTTCAGGGTGAGGGTGATCCTATGGATGACGATGCGCCTTTTGTGGATGTATCAATCTTCGACTCTAGAGCAGATGTTCCAAAGGAGAATGAGATATGATAATGCCCGAATCACAGCAAGCAGGACTGATGTCCTTGATGCGCTCGACTCTGCAAGTAGATGCGTTGCGACACCCTTCCGTCGATGGCATTCTTGGACAGCCTTGGTTTTATAGCTAATAAACACGGATCATGCAATCAGGGAAGTAGAATACGCTAGCTCGAGGTGGAATGAAGAGGCAGCTGTTGTATATTATCGATTAATGAACTTTATCTTGAACATATAGGCTTCGAATCCTAGAGTCAAGTCAGCCCTGAACCCAGTACCTCCGGGTAATGAAATGAGAAACCAAACAGATACGTTTCTTGCCTTAACATATCGCCCACCAGTCCGTACTACAGTATCGTAATGAAATGTTTCATCCAGTCCTTTAAGAATAATCTCTACTTCTTACTAACTCGCTTATCATCAAAAGCTAGCTTCATTCTAGGGCAGAGGACCATCAAAATCCTCCCGCTAATCCCCTTAATTCATCTTAGGAGTATAAATGTCTGGTTTTGGAGAAACTACGTATAGAGTCTGCCCTTTGTTGGAACATTAACCTCTTGAGTTCCGAGTAACCGTCGCCACTAGGCCACGGACCGCGTGATATAGCTGGGTTCGACCGATGGGACTGAGTTATCTCGACCTTCCATGCACTTATGCAATAATGACCCAACTGGAAACGTGGGCCTATGGGTCGAGGATGCTGGTGCATGGACAATGAATGGTTGGCTCCTTGAGGCACTCAGCTTGGCTAAAGTCGATAAAAACAACTCTCGCAATGGGGCAAAGTCGGACGTTGGATTCAAGAGAGGAAAAGAAAGGAATCTACTGAGAAACCGCCTCCGGCTCTGATATCATTCCAAGCTCTTGAAGTAGCAACTAGCGGACAGGTGGCAAACTTTCGCCCCAGTAGCTATTTTCGTTTTGAGAAAGAAGCTACAGGCAGAAATGAATTTATGACATTGATAAACTTCCAAATCTGGCGCAAATCTGAAGTGCAGCCAGCGTACGGGTAGGAAAGTTTCATCTGAGTGAGTTTGGAAACACTGCAAACTGTACACGTTTAAGTATCAACCTAAACTGCCTCTTGTGCACCTACTGAGCTGAACTTTCCGTAGTCCTGTCGGTTATTTAAGCCCCTTCACCCCAGGCCCTGCCTACGACTTCAGATAAACAGGACCTAACTTCCAACTTTATATAGGTATCCAGAGAACTAGGAATTGCCTTCTCGATATCTGTCCGTAAAGAAATGTACCTAGCTCCCCTGATCAAAACAGTGGAACCCTCTCTTAATGTTGTTTGCCAAAGTATAAGGTTTGGCCTTCTTCGCCTTCTGTTACAGCCATGTTGGAGATCTCATTCGTGGGGTAATTTGTCATCCTCATCCCTTCAAACTTGATCGATGCGACTACTCTTGTTGCAACTTGCAAGAGCAGCGCCCACGAATGATTCAATCACAGGAAGCACACCGGCCAATGTGATAAAGAACACGCTACCTAGTAATACCGTCCCAACCATGATGTGGAGGCATGCGACCAAATGGTAAAAAATTCCAGGCAGCCCTTCCCAAGCCGCCTGTCTGGATTTTCTTCTTCAAACTTGATTAGTCGGCCGTAGTAGCAAGGTGTCAGTTCGTCCATAACCCACTGCTTTAGAGATCGTCTCGGCCCTGCCACGGGATATGTGTAGGCGAAAGCGAGGACGCCTAGATAATGGATTGGGAGGAGCAGGCCCATCCATGCCAGCACTACAGCCGTCTCAGACAAGCCTGGCATGAATACTGCGATGGGCGCAAGGGCTATGGCCTTGTAGCACAGGCGGTATATTTGGTAAATACAGTTCACCGTGGCTCCCATCCCAAGGATATACTCCAGCAGCGAGAACATAAATCGAAAAGATCTGAAAGTTTCAAGCTGCTTGAGAGGCCTCGAAGTGCCGAGCTTTCTGACCTTTCTCCCGTTGATGGTGCCTGTAATTGGATTCGGCGAGGGCACGCCAAACTCAAGCATCAGAGCCAGGAATGGCCTGCGCATAGCAAGACAGCCGGTCTCAGTCAGCCCTGGCCGGATCTGCGCCAGCCCAACGGGAAGAACAGTCAGTAGTGTTGCGGACAAAGCAAACTCCGCTTTCTGGGCTTCGCTGGTGATCCCGAGAATGCAGTCAACTAGTTCCCAAGCCCAGCGGTGCTGGCCAGGAATCTCCGCGGCCGAAGTGTAGTTCTGATGAGCCGGCTCGCATTTTTCACTATTACCCTCTCCATAGTACCAGCCGTTGAATGTTGTGAAGAACTCCGTGAACTGGTTGCGGGAGTCTCTTGCCTCGACCAGGGCTACTCCGATGCAGAGAAACAGGGCAACCCGAGCCATTGGGTCCGATCATTTTTGACTGTATGAGGGTATAAACAATAGGTGAAAGTGTCTTCGAAAAGTGCCAAAAAGCAAGATGAGGACTCGAATGCTCACGGGTAAGAAGACTCACAAGTGATGAGTATATTCGCACCTTGACTGTTAACTCTTTTGTCTTGCTGATCTATCCATTGAGTTCGAGTTGGGCTGTATATACAGGCCTATCTGGTCCGTTGCATCAACCCTTCCCGATACGTGCCTGCTGACTGCATGGTTCGCCTGCCTTGCTAGTTGCCTTAATCTTCCTGTCACAGCGGCACTGCGTGATAAGCTCTGCCGAGCTGACGAAATGTTCCCAAAACACTCCGTATTCTCTGAATTATACTACATTGGGGTGAGTTAGACATGGGGCTGTCATCTTTTAGAGAATTCTCCCCACCATGCTCCTAGTCCCCGGGGTTCACCTTTCTGCCATGTGGCCAAACGGGTTGGCATGTGTCAAATTACGGTGTAGGGTCATAAGCTTCTTATGAAACCATGTGGAGTGGTAAGCTAAGCTGGCATTGCTCTTTGATTAGCAGATTGAAAAGTCAACTTTTGTGTCTTTTCATTGGAATACGAATCGCTCGTACAATAGAGTCACGACATGAACGAGAAGGTTATAAGAAGAAGGGCACGCGCAGTAAACTACCATCCCAGGCAGCAAGACAGACACCAGCTGATAGTGTATCGAACTTCATCATGGTAGGCTGTTAGTAGCTGGGGCACAATCTCAAACACGTAAGCCCACACACACTTGGGAGTCTCTAGCTGAGATTCGCTTATCTTAGAGCGGCGACATTCTCGGAGAAGACACGGTCATGAAGATGCGGCAAACATTTGGATTTACTACGGTTTTTTTTACCTTCTTCGTGGATCGTTGACGTATGGGAAGGACTCCGAGTCACCTGTTTCCTGGTGTTTCATACGATTCTTTAAGATGTCACCCCCCCTTCGACCGATCCCATTATTCAAGCACGAGAGAGGTCGTTCATGAAGCCTAATCTCCGCGTGTTGGTGCGCGATTTCTACGGGAAACAGGCCGACGGCGGGAAAACATGCTTTAAGAGTTATGGGTGTGGTTGGGCTGATCATGGAGGCTGGATGTTCTATTTTTGCTTCAGAATTCATCGGGTGCACCTAGTATGTAGCCTGCAATCAACTCATTATGCGCTATTTTTCAAATAAACGATTCATTGGATCGGCTGTGCCATGGTAAGATCTGTCGGTGTGATACCCCCTGGTTGGGTTTCATAGACATGATAACGATTGTAGCATAACCACTCTGTGGAGTTGATGATGCCCTCCCCTGCAAAAAAAAAAAAAAACGCTTGTTCAAGAGAATGAGAAAAGACAACTGGGACAATAATTTGATCTTTAGATTCGCTGCATAGGTTTTGTGTGAGTACATTAGCTTAACAGGGAATTAGGACAAGCTTCAAAGCGCCAGGGAAGGCGTTTCGATCCTGACTGCAAAATTGACACCTAACCCATTTCTGTGGTCTGTGGTGTGCTTTTTTTGTCCCCCATATTTCTCGACTCGATTCCCAGATTCTCCGAGTGTAATCCGTGTTTGAAGTGCAATATAAATAAGATACGTGAGGGAGTTAATGGCCGTGATGGACTCTCACTTTGCTGTGCTACTATATCAGACCATGAGCTTGATCACTGTAGAAATTTTTCTCGAATTAAATATAGCCAATACAAAATGAGTCCTGTGAAATTGAGTACTTTAGGACCCTTTGTTGTGCGCCGATTTTGAAAAATATCATAGCCGGGTCCTGGCAAAGTAAGGGTTGAGCAAAGCTTGCATGCTGACAACATAATCAAACAGGAATAATCCATTAAACCGATAAATCGTATAGATAATGACTAATTTTGTATTGCTGAAATAGACGAAAGGAAATAAGAGTCTGATAGACTAAGTATTCCCACCTTCTCCTCCGGTGGTAGCTTTCTCTATGCGTCTCGCAATTTCTTCAACCGAGATTGTCGATTAAGCAAAGCCTCCGGAGTATCGAATTCCACCAGCTCGCCTGCCTCCAAAACAGCAATTCGGTCGTTATTGAGGATCGTTGATAGTCGATGAGCGACTGTGATTACGGTAAAATCCTTGAATTCTTCGTCTATCACCTTCTTGATCAAATTTTCAGTATCGACATCGATACTTGTTTAAAATTAGCCTAGACTCATCGTAAAAGAGAAGACGGTGTGCTGTTGGTTTACTCACTTGCTTGTAGCTTCATCCAGTACGATGACCTTGCTGCGTTTCAGGATAGATCGAGCCAGACAGAAAAGCTGCTTTTCGCCCTGGGAAAATAGCCCATCTTCCATCTCAGCGCCGAGACCTCCCTTAGTAATGATAGCCTTGTCGATGTGAACTGAAGTCAGAGCTCGCATAATATCCTCATCAGAACTCGTGCCACGAGGGTCAGTATTGAATCTGACAGTTCCCGGCATGAAGTAAGGCTCCTGTGGGATCCCATTGAGACCGCTTCGCAATGTGTTCGGGTCAATGGATGCAATATCGAGGCCGTCGACCGAGATGGAACCCTTTTGGACATCGATCATCTGGAAGAGGGCGAGAGTGAAGGATGTTTCGCCACTACCTGTGCGGCCACAGATGCCAATCTTCTCGCCGGGCTTGATACTCATTGTGATATTTTTCAAAGCCGTGACTGTACCATCTTTATACGTCGCAGTCAAGTTTCGAATCTCAACAGCACCTCGACTTGGCCATTCCGGGGGCACAGCCGTGTGGCTGCCTCCGCGAGTCTCGGTGGGGACGTCACGCTCAAAATCTCGAATGCGCTGGATAGAAGTCATCGATGTCTCCATCTGCGTCCATGTCTCAACGACAGTGCTCATGGAACCGCTCAGGCCAATCAAGTTAGCCAAGGCGACGCCAGCAAATCCTGGACTGATTTGATCTCTCATAGTGATCATTACAGCGCCAAGGAGGATGACAAAAGCCGCTGTCAGGCAATCGAGCGAGACTGAAAGCCATCGTTGAAGAACGAGGAGCAGATAGAACGGTCTCTGGGAACGGTTGAGGTTTTGGTATAGACGGTCTTTGAACGGACCTTGCCATCCAAAAGCGCGAATAGAAACCAGCCCATCCAGTGACTCGACAAATTGCGAATAGAGGGGAGACTTGGTCTCAAGATCAAGATGCCTCAATTGCCGGGAGGTCCTCATGTACACACTCTGAAGCACGCCCAGAGCCAAGATAACTAAAGGGAAGGAGAATGCTAACCAATACGAGGTGTTCATAATTAGAAGCATTCGACCGATGAGAATGAGTCCGCTGCATGCAATGTTCAATGCAGCCAAAGGGAGTTCATTATCCACCATCTGCAGGTCTTGACTGAATCTGTTGAGTGTGATACCAGTATCGGTCTTTTCGAAGAACGATAGAGGTGCATGAAGCGCCGTCGAAATGAGCTTTTGGTGAAGGCTAAGCCCAGACGTATTCACGATCGTGATAACTGCATGTCTTGCGAAGATGACAAGAGAGACCAGACACGAGACCTGGAGCAGAGCGTATACCCCCATGTAAAACCCTGTGTAGTGCCAAGGATCTCGAGAATTGGCATCAGTCCACCATTTGGCCCATAGGTATGGAAAGGTGAAAAGGAAGGTATAGATAGTAGCAAGGACGAGATAGAGGAGAGACATTCCATAGCCGATCGATTTGAAGTAATATCGGTAAATACCTCGGGGCTTTTGCGAGTTGTCTTGTCCATCGGGCTCTGGCGTCTTTGTCTTGTTATTGTTTTCCATTCCTCCGTTGCTCGCCTTGGGATTGATATATCCGAGCAAATTCTGGTTATTTTGTATCCCTAGGCTGCTGACATATCCTTCAACCGCACTGAGTTCTGCGAATGAACCTTGCTGAACAATATTTCCTTCGGGTCCAATGTAGATAATATGATCTGCATATGGAAGAAAGTGAACTGCGAACTATTAGCCTAATATCCATTTTGCATCTCTACGTCTCATAAGCTTCGGGGTTTCCTACCTGAATGTGTTGCAAGAATAGTAGTAGATTCATTTCGCCTGAGAAGACCTGTTGGCCCAAAGACAGCAGCGAAGACGTGTGATTCCGTAGTGCTGTCGAGACCGCTAAGAATATCGTCAAATATATTGATATTGCGCCGAGCGAAGAGGGTGCGCGCAAGGGACTGAAAATATTGTTAGTTGAAGTCAAGTAGGGAATAAATTAAGAGGCGGCGTTTCACTTACGACTCGTTGCTTTTGGCCGCCACTCAAGGCAATTCCTTTACTGCCAACTTTGGATTGATCGCCACCCGAAAGCTGCTTCAAGTCATCGAGCAAAGCACAAGCCTCCAACACTGTGTTGTAATACTCATCATCACTACTCGAAAACATAGTGATATTCTCTTCAACAGTGCCGTTCACGATCCACGGGGTTTGGTCACAAAATCCGAGACTACCGCGTGGAAGCATGATGGTACCATTGGCATATGCAACTTCTCCGAGAAGGCCTTTCAATAGCGTGGATTTTCCGCATCCCACAGGTCCAATAATCTTTCACAATCCAATCCGTTGTTAGCAACATGCGTTAAAAGATATGGGGTAGTAGAGGAAAGAACTGACCATGGTAAGCTTTCCACGAGGCATTGTTACATTTACATCCTTGAGAACTGAAACTGAGTCAACAGACCAACCAAAATTTCCATTCAGGATTTTGACATCGCCCTCTGTATCCGCCTCGTTTGAGCTCTGTGGAGAATCGCCAATATCGAGACCTTCCTGGGTTTCGATGAACCGGCCAATCCGATCAAAGCAGGCAATCATAGACGATATCATGGGACCTGACTGGAAAAGCACGCTTAATGGCTGCGACATTATTGTCAAAGTTGACAATGACACAAACATTCTCGAGGCATCCAAAGGCTGTGAGCTTTTGTCGGCCGCAAAAATGAAGACCGCAAGAGTAAGAACAGGGCTGATCATGACGGGGAAAAATCCCATGACGAGTGCACCGACCTGCCACCATCGAAATTTGGAAGCGGCCTGTAGTTCTTCACCCCTCAAGCTCTGTATGACATTTATCAAGGTGTTTGCAAAACCGGAAACCTTTATGCCTCTCATTGACGATAGTGTTCGGCTGGTAACATCCACGCGCTTCTCGATACACTTTAGCCAGTTAGCCTGTTGCCCACCCGCGGCCGCACTGATCTTCAAGGTCGCGTAGCCACACGAGGCAGCAACAAGCAACGGTAGGATGATGGCAACACCAGTCTGTCTTTCTAGCAGCCATGCGGCGAGGGAGACTTGGATGACATTAGCCCAGAGGTCATGTATATTCTTGAGCCCGATTGTGATTCGCTCAATATCGGCGCTCATAACCGTGACGGCTGACGACTTATCAATGGCAGAGGTACTCAAACTCATTGTGCGGTCATAGACAAGGGCCACGAGACCTCCCCGGACACAAGTGATGAATTTAAAGGCTTGATGAAAGTACCACGCATTTGCAACCGCGAAACCAATGTATACGAGGGCATAAGCGGCTAGCAAATTGTATCCGTCGTTCCGAGAGTCGCCGTTGTCGCTGAGGAATCGAATAAGGAGTGATAGAAGTACTGGCTGGGCGACCATGAAGCCCACAACACAGAGCCTTGGAACGATTGGAGCGAGTAATCGTGGCAAGAGTGCTTTCGCAGTAACGGATAACAGCCTGTATTTGGCACCTGGGTTGGCTAGATATCCAGAGCCACGAGGTTAGTAGCTGATATGCCCCCCTTTTCACAATGAGGGCTAGTAAACTCACAATTCGACCAGCCGCGCCATAGTTTCTCTTCCAAATTTTCAGGAGCGGCATCGATGGGAGGGGCATAAAGATCATTCACCCCGAGTAATTGTTTATATCCCTTGTACAGCAGTGGAATCATCCAAAGAAAGAGACTTCGTGAGATGACGCCGCACTTATCCTCAGGGCTTCGAGACATGTCGGTCTCTCGTATCAAGTTCTTTGGTAAAGATTCTACTAATAGTATAATGACTCGGAGGGCGTACGAGACGGTAAATACGGCCACGAGTACGTAGTCGTCGTCGAGTCTCGCCCATAACGTTCGAATTTGTGTGATGTCGAGAAGAACTGAGAGGATGAGATATGAACATATCAGGAGAGATGGTTTGATGGTCTTCGTGTGCTCGAACCAAGATAGGGGTGCTGTTACCGTGGTGGCAAAAAGATAAACAGCGGCCATTGGGAGAGACATTCGTGTTCTAATGGAGGGCTCGCGCGACCAGAGGACCACCAGTGCTATGTGTGTCGCCCATAATGCAAAGATCAGAATCTGCTTTGCTACCAAGGCTGCACCGTTCTGGACTCTGTGTTCCCTACGGATAAGCGACCATGTCCGGATTGCTGCTAGAATCGAGAACAGAAGAGCTGGTAAAGCCGAAAGAATGGACTGTGCAAATAACAAGGAGAAGTCGTAATGTTGTTGGCACGCGCCCAGGGTTGGCTCCCAAGCATCATCTGAATGCAACGAGCAAGGAGGGCGAAATATGGATGGTGTTTTAGACGAAAAGGCTTGTTGTGCCATGTTTCTTGAGCTGTTTGGCAAGTCGACTCTTTGCGAGGGGCGGCCGTCTTTCAGGTTGAGAAATGTTTGAGTGAAATCCCTGGTTTTGGGGCTTGGGGAAAAGGGAAAGCGGCAGATAGATAAACCTCTAGCTACCGGTCTGGAAAGAGAAATAAGCCCGGCTTGCAAGTATTAAATAACTAAAGGTGCATCACCTAATAGGCAGGTCATTTAGGACGGCGTTCGCCGTTTTACCAGGGTCGCCATTATTCTAACCACTAATGCTACTCTTTTACGAACCGATCAGCGGTCCTTTTGTTTTTTATTTCAAGAACGGAATAACGCTACGCTGGCTGACATATTCCCTGTATTTTTGAGTTATTTAAGCTGAAATTAAAAAGGTTCTTTCTACTAATACTTCTTTTTATAATTAATAATTAAGGCTTAAGTAGAATATAAATAATTAAGTATATCTTATTAGCTTAAGTTTATAATATATATTATTATAACTATATTAATAAATAATAGAAATAAGATTTTTATTAATTAAGTAGATTATTATTTAAATAGATATTTTTATAAAAACTATTTTTTATAAACTTATAAAATATTTACTATATATTCTTTTGATTTTTACTATATTTTATATTATATATAGAGATTGTTACTAAATCAAGTAAATTAAAACTCTCTGGTTAATTGGGGGGAAAAAGTGGCTGGGCTAACCTATACCTAACCTAGACCAGTCGCCTCATGCCCATCGACGTCAGAAGCGGGCTGCATCGGCGATCAATCACTTGACTTGAGATACTTGAATTAGGATGATGTATGATTGATTGATTATTTTATGTCTGAAAAGTGGTCTTCGAGGTTTCGTTATCATCGCAAGCTGTCAATGAATTGGTTCAATTGAAAAGAAACCCAATGGTTTTTGGTGGTAGGGATGTCGCAGCTCTGGGCGACATTCTCAGGCAGCACTTCAGTACCAAAATCGAGTGCCTAGGTGTCTGCTCTTCATGTAGAATATTTTTCATTCTCATATAACAGTGAATTATCGTGCCGCTCGTTACCTACCGAAGACCAAAAGCACCCGAGGAGCGCAAAAATGAGATCACGTGACCATATTTAGTGCTGATGACTACTCAACCAATTCGCGAAGTGTTGAGCTCTGACTGTAATAATTCATGCAACGTCTGATGATTAATTGGCCATGCCCGTCTCCAAGTCAAGGCAATTGAGGACCGCTTGTGATCGGTGCTATGAGCTTAAAGCACGATGCGCGCGAGCGCCTACCGCAACCTCTTGCAGTCGGTGCGATAGGCTTGGCCTGGTCTGTTCAAATCTCCGTCCGTACCGTCCTGCAGGCCGAAGGATAACACATCAGTCTCGCTCAGCATCCACCAGATTATCAACAAAGGCCGGATCAGATATCGATACGGACCTTCAGGACATTAGCGCCTTGTTAAATAGCCATGCGGATCTTCTCCCGGGCCAGAGAGAATTACTGCTCCTTCTCCTAGACACTCCCGAAACCCTGGACTGCTACGTGGTGTGTCCAAGCTTCCAGATCGCTGAGCAGCAATCATTGATGGAACAACTCCCAGGAGGGCTACCAGTACTCAAGGATGCGTATCTCGCGTGTGCTATGGCCCTCAAGAACATACAGCTAAGCAGGGAAACCGAGAGTGATAGTCTGACGAGCATTCAACATACATCATCAGCTATCAATACATTGCGCTCCCTTCCCGTCTCAAATCCAGAGGAAGCGGCGCTATGCCTTACTATAGGAATGATGCTTGCAATATCGATATCCTCGACCGTTGGTCTTGGTGTCGCCGATGTCTGCCACTATTGCCTTAGCACAACATCTCCGTTCGTGACGAGTGAGGTTCCCGATACGGCCCTGGAAACGCGACAGGGATTTCTGGCCCTGCTGGAAATGATGGACTGTCTTGTCTATCGCCGAAAGCCAACTCTCAGAGTCCAACCGTCAAATAGCAGAGGAGTGGACCGTCATCTGGGTCTCTGCTCGCCTTTGCTTCCATATTACTACGACCTGTGCGTGGTCAGCCATTCATTAGCCAAGGCAACAGATAAAGGCAGCTTGGAAAAGATGTACCATAAACTGGACGAGATACAAGTGTCGTTGGAAGAGTGGCAACCGTCTTGTTTGGACGGCGAGCTCATCAATCGGTTCTCAACGGCCGATGCTGTCAACCTCCTTGCCCAGGCCAAGGTGTATCAGCTAGCAGCTCTGCTTGTCGCTCACAGGCTGCGGTACAGCTTTGGTGAGCAGGATGCGCAGGCGGACATCTGGGCGAGTGAGATCATGATGGAACTCAACATAGCGCAGCGGATCACGAAGCGCCTCATATGTTTCGTGACACTGCCGTTCCTAGTTGCCGCGGTCGAACTGCGAGACCCTAGTGCGCGAGGCAAGGCCTTGTATCAGGTGGAGGAGTTTGTGGATAATGTCACTCCCGTGCTAAAGAAGGCCGGCAGGACTTTTTTGACTAGAATATGGCAGGAACGAGACTCAAGAACCACAGCATTTTGGCTCGATTCGGTTCATAAGCCTTGTCCTGTACTGCAGTCACTGGATCCGGCTTGCCTTGTCTGACTACACGCTTGGCCTTCAAGCTGGACTGAATCTTTCTGTAATGGCAGGAGTTATATCGATATATATGTTGCATATGTGGGTGGAGGGCTGGTGATGAACGTGCTCTTCTGTAACATCATGCCAGCGTGAACATGAAATTTCCGTAGACCTCAATGATACTCTTAAGTATGACCCGCGGTGCAGCTGCAGTAAGATTTGGGATGGGATGATAGTAGGGATAATAGATGTGTTAAGCGTCAATATTTTGAATTCCTCTCTAGTGGCGCAATAACATAATACTATGCACAATAGCCTACATCAAATGTATTAAATACATCAAATGAATTTCGGAGACATATCGCGAAACTTATTATCGAGGAAGGCGTCATGATTTTTACTGGCACCAGGTTTGATAAGAACTTTCGGCGTTATCAACCTATCTGCACAAGTTCATGCTTTTTATGCGCATTTCTGCTTGTAGCTGTACATTAATCGGAAATTGTCACGGGAATAGCATTCAGAGAAAAATTGGGCTGGTCGAGTGATTTGTTCTGCCTGATTGGGAAACAAGTAGAGTCTGATTGCATATATAGGATAGCCTTGGCAGCGAACAAGGTCACAGTATAGAGGAGCAATCAATGCGTTCTCAATCCCCGCATCCTACCGTTGCATGGACTCTCTGAAAGCGTATAAGGATGCGGTCATCGGGACTTGAGGCAAATATATTAGCGAAGAGGGAACCTAGTTGTTCACACATATCTCTTCTACCAATGTTGGTCCTGCCTCTAATCGCTGCAAATTAAACTCGCCTTGCCTTCATTACCGCCATCTTGTTTCGAACATGGAATCTAAAAAGCAATGCAAGATAATAATTGCCGGAGGGGGCATCCATGGGTTGACACTGGCAAACATGCTAGAGCAACTCGACATTGACTACGTTCTCCTTGAAGCACGAGGTCATCCCACTCCCGCTATTGGTTTCGGTATAGGTCTATTTCCTAACACGCTACGCATTCTCGACCAGCTCGGATTGTACGAGGGTGTCAAGGCAATCCCTCAAGTGTGGTTAGGCCGGAGTGCCCTCCATGACTCCGATGGCACTGAACTCGCCTCGGTCGGAGATTTCGCTCAGCATTACAAAAGGAGGTTCGCCTACCCTCTTGTTTTCTTCGACCGACACTGGCTGCTAGAGCTTCTCTACCACAACCTCAAGCACAAAGAAAAAGTTCTCGTCAACAAGGTTGTCCGTCATGTCAGTCTCATATCCGGAGGTGTCGAGGTCACAACCGCGGATGGCCATGTTCACACCGGAACGTTGCTCGTTGGTGCGGATGGGGTGCATAGTCGCGTTAGAGACGAGATGCATCGTCTAGCTGAGGATACTGAGCCTAGCCACTTCTCGCAGCACGATGACCCGGAGAAACTGGCCAGTTGTTCATACATATGTAGTTTTGGGGTTTCTCAAAATGTTGACCATCTTCGCAACGATGGGGTAATCGTCGTGCTCGGCACTAACTGGACGCAGCTACATGTCCCAGGCCCTGATAAGAAAGACTACTTTTTCTTCTTTATTCGGCTCCCCAAGACGCTTTACGGAAGCGAGATCAAGAAGTACACTAAGGAAGATGAGGAGGAGGTCTTTGAAAAATATTCAAAGCTTCCAGTGTGTGAACATGTTGTCCTGGGTGATGTCTTCTCGAAGAGGCTCAACTCCACGCTGACGCCTCTTCACGAATATGTTCGCGAGAAGTGGTTTTTCGATCGGATAATTGTTCTTGGCGATTCATGCCATAAGGTGAGTTACCACCATGATTTTCTGGCTGCGGAACTACTCATAGTAGATTGGTCCGTGAGATTGTGGGCAAGGCTGACAGCTCGATGCAGAACAATCCGCTTACAGCCCAAGGTGGCAACAACGCAATTGAATCAGCCGCGGAGTTCATAAATGGCCTCGCAAAAGTCAGAGACTCTCGACTAGATGGCCTGAATGGCCTCGGTGATGGCGACATTGAGACCATCTTTGAGTACGTCCAATCAGCAAGGCGCGGCCGGGCCAACGATACCACAAACAGTGCCCACATAGGACAGGCTTTGGTTGCCACTGAATTTTACCCAGCGACTTTCCTTCTACGCAAGTGGCTGGCTCCTGTTGTTTCTGATGAGTTGATCCTCAACCTCTTCAGTATTATGGTCCCCGGTGCTGCACGACTTCGGCATTTGCCAGCGCCCAAGCGGCCCCATGCGATTCCTTATGATGATGAGGTTCTAGGAAAGCCCTTTAGTAGGCGAGCTTTCATTGGGGGGTTCCTCTTCATCGTAGGTGGCATGATGCATTTGATCTGGAAATGGAACTCGCTTCGTGTCTGGCTTATCGCGTCTGATCCTCAGCCCTGGGTTGGCCAGACCGCTGGATCGCTCACGTCTGCCTTTGTGGTGGCAATCCCAGACGACGACTTAGGCTCTAGACTTGCTTTCATTTACTTCCTGGCACAGTTTATCTCGCCTATCCTGATTTACACTATAGAGGGCTACCGTATAGGGCACCGGGCCACCTTTCTGAGCCTGCCATCTGTTATTCTGGCCGCAACCCAGATCTGGGGGATTTGCTTCACCATCCCAATCTACGCCATATTTCATGGGCTTCAGGGCCACGGGTACTGCACCGGAAGGTTTATCAAACCCGAGGTTGCCAAGTCGCTGATTCCTTCTCTGGTTCTTGGTTATATTGTACCAACTATTCTGCTGTTCACTCTGGCTGATGGCATAGCCCGGCAAGCCTTGGCGGCTGCGTGGCAAGTCGGACCTCCTCTTGTGCCAATTTTGACTCGCTTAATATCTTCCTTGGCCCTATGGTGCAGCCGCTACCGCTCTTCTGAGGAGGCGAATGAGGAGAAGGAGAAGGATGATGAATATGAGCGGTATAGCGACGCAGATGTTCAACAGCTCAACATTGCGTATGCATTTGCTTTTACCGTCCAAGCATCAATTCACGCCATTGTCTTCGCCTTTGCCTTGATACGCCCCGGGCTTAGCGTTAGCAGCATCCTCTGGAGCGTGACCAGCTTTGTTTCTGGTGATGGGTACACCGTGGAGGCAACTGCTCTATTCATCAAGCATGCCATGACTGTATATATTTACGCTGTCTTTCTTCACTGCGTGTATTCGATCTGGATTTTGCGAGCCCGGGGCTATGTGGTGACGAGGGAAGCCATCGTGGCTGTGCTGCTCGTGACTGTTGGCCCGGTCCTCGTCGGCCCGGGAGCTACATGGACGGGGCTTTGGTGCTGGAGAGAATCTGTGTTTGTTGGCCTCAACTCCAAATGATGATCAAGATCATCTGTATTTTTCATTCTCTCGTTAAGGCTTGGAGACGAGGATTGAAGGTGGTCGTTCAGTGATCTTATTATCTACATACCTATTCATTGTATTGAGACGTCGCGTCTGGAATTTGCCATTGCTGTTCTTAACGTTATACTCGAATTGTCATCCGCATTATCCACATATCAAACATATGCTCATATGGTGAAATGTCGAACAGTGGACATAGCTACTAAGCACTAGTATTACAAGCTGATTGGAGAGGCCTTGGAAGGATTCTATGATCGGTCGCTACACTCTGGCTCGTTGTGTTAAGTCGTTATGCTAAGTCGTTATGCTAAGCCGTGAAGTTAGATCCGTTGATACCGAAGGAGTGGATCATTCTCCCTCCCGAGATGATTGAATCTGTCCGACGTCGACTTGATTGGGCTGTAGATCGCTCTCGCATTCGCACGGAGCATCTAATCGCATCATTCCGCCTTCCCGGGCGGGGTTCGGGGATAGTAGAGTGATGCATAAGCGGCTTTCGCTTTTTGAAATACACACGAGACTAAACCCGTTGACATTGTTGTCTCGCAAGGTCTGTTTGCGAGGCCTGTTTACGAGGGTCCGGTTTGTAAGCTTTACCCCTCACAAAGGGCAGCAAGGATCAAGGAAGGACAATGAGGGGGCATATAAGCAATGGCTTCCGCTCTCGTGTTCATGTTGGCAATCAGTCTGTCCCGAAGGTAAAACCATCTGAATCTACTGACCAATAAATCCCACAATGGCCGAGACACCCGTCGTCCAAGTGCTGGACAAGGAGCACTACTTCACCCAGAAGCTCATCCCCCTCCCGGATGAGCTGCCCTACCCACAACTTGGGCCCTCGTCGCTACGACTCAGAACAAAGGCATTCACTCTATCGGCCAACAACTTTGCCTACTGCAAGATTGGCTTTGCCCTGGGATGGTGGAGCTTCCACCCTCTCCCACCGAGCACTCCAGCACCGTACAATGACTCCGCCGTGTACGGCCGCACCAACGCTTGGGGATTCATGGAGGTGGTTGACTCCACCTTTTCCGCCGTGCCCAAAGGCAGTTTTCTGTTCGGCTACCTCCCCATTGGCACGTTGGCCCAGGACGTCCAGTTCGAAGTCGGCTCGACGCCCGGCCAGGTGGTGGCCACGAGCCCTCACCGACGGGAGCTGATGACCATCTACAATCACTACACCGTCACCGGACCCGAGACGGGATCGGCATTGGCAGCGAAGACGCCAGAGGCAGGACTGGACCTGGTCCTCCGAATCATGACGGAGACGGCCTTCCTCCTCAACAAGTTCGTCTTTGCGGGAAATCCCCAGCAGACGGTGAAGCCTTCAGCCCAGCCCATGAACTGGACCGGCGACAGGGCCGACCTCACTGACGCGACGCTCATATTCCTGGCGCCAGGGTCCAAGGTGGCGCTGGTCCTCGCCCAGCTCGTCAAGAATGACCGGTCGGGGTCAAAGCCCAAGCGAGTAATCGGTGCCGCGAGTGAGTATTCCAAGGCCTTTGTGGAAGCGACTGGAAAATACGATGCCGTGGTGTCCACGAGCGAGTCACCGGCAGAATTCCTGCCAAAGCTGGGGGTTGACCCCGCCGAGAAGGTGATCCTCGTCGACTTTGGCGGCAGGGCAGGCTTGGGGCAGAAGTGGACGTCGGTGATCGCCCCGGCCTACAAGAACTTTTTACTGTTCTTGGTTGGTTCTGAACTTTCTGAGGTGTCGCAGGCCAATGCGGCCAAGGCCTTGGCCGCCCAGAAGCCCGACTTTGCGATCCTGGTCAACGCCTCCGACATGAGAGAGGAGGCGATCAAGAAGGTGGGCGAGGCGGAGTACCTGGCTGGCCTTAGCAATGCAGTGAAATCTGTTCTGTCGGCGGGGATCAATGGCCTCAAGGTGACATGGGGCGAGGGTATGGAGGATGCAGCTAAAGGCTGGGACCGTCTGGCCAAGGGTGAGGTTGGCGCCGATGAAGGCTTGGCTTTTCTTGTCTAGATGACATATTATAGACTGAAACGAAAAGAAGTGGGTAGTAACATGTCATGTTAAGAGATATCTGACGAAATTAGGACTTTTGATAGACTTCTCTCATACACAAATGGTTTTAACGATACGTGTACGTTGATCGACGCTCAATGTTTACTCGGCCGGACGTGATCTCGGCTGCTAGTATAGCCGTAAGAGGATGTTCAGAAACCCCCGTGACTCACATAGGAACTTAGGGCAATTAAGCAGGGATGGGGACTCTAAAGGACCTTAAAACATGTTATACAAGAATATTAACGAACAAAGAAATCAGGTTGGTTGCCTGATGTACGAAAATCTGAACCTTGTTGCACCATGCTTGGCCGGTGACTCACCACCCCGGAGATCATGCAGGAGGCAACAACTCGATGAGGATTTAAGCGTCGAAAGCGGGACCTCCTCTGGCGATTTTTCAATAAGACAATTCAAACACAGGAAGTTTCTTTTCCCTATCCACAGCCCTCGCCAAGCTCACTACAATGGCCGACGAGCAGGCTCCCGAGTGCGGCTGCTACATCATCTTCGATGAGGACACCACCAACGATAAGATCGCCTTCATTCCTCTGACCAGCGTCGAAGCTCACACCACCATTCAGGCCACCGCCTCCCAGACCCGCCTCACCCAGTATTATATCAATCCGAACGCTGACAAGCCGCTGGATGAGCTCAACTACGTCTTCCCGCTCTATGACGGCGTCTCTGTCGTATCCTTTGTTTGCACCATAGGTGACCGTGTAATCCGCGGCGTCGTCAAGGAGCGACAAGAAGCACAGGCTACATATGATAAGGCTGTCAAGTCTGGCAAGGTCGCCGGCTTACTCCAAAAGTCCTCAGCAGCTTCTGATGTATTCTCCACAACCATTGGAAATGTTCCCGCGGGCGCAGAGGTCAAAGTCGAGATCACGTACCTCGCAGAGCTGAAGCACGATGCCGAATTTGATGGCATCCGGTTCACTCTTCCAACGCATATCGCGCCTCGATACGGTCCAGGATTCTCCCTCAAGGACTCAAACGTGGTGACGCAGGGATCCATCTCCATCACCGTGGACGCGGACATGCCAGATGGATGCTCAATCACTTCCGTCCAGTCGCCCTCGCACCCCATCTCCATCCAGATCGGCCGCTGCTCAACCTCGGCCGAGACAGCCGAGCCGTCTCTCCAGAAGGCTTCAGCCTCGCTCGCCCTCGGGTCCGCCTCGCTCGAGAAGGACTTCATCCTCCACATCGTGGCCCCCAAGATCAAGGAGCCGTCTGCCGTCCTCGAGACGCACCCGACCCTACCCAACCAGCAAGCCATCATGGCAACCCTCGTCCCGCAGTTCAAGATCCCCTCCGAGACGCCCGAAATGGTCTTCCTTTGTGACCGGAGCGGCAGCATGTACTGGGGCCAGAACCAGAAGATGCCCAATCTCCAAAACGCCCTCAACATCTTCCTCCGCTCCCTGCCCGTCGGCGTCAAGTTCAACATCTGCTGCTTCGGCACTCGGTACGACTTCTTGTGGCCCGAGTCCCGTGCCTACGAAGAGGCGAGCTTGGAGGAAGCCTTCAAGCATGTGGGCACCTTCAACGAGACTGACTACGGTGGGACCGAGATGTGCGACCCTTTGGAAGAGGTGTTCCGGAGACGGCAGAAGAACATGAACCTCGAGGTCTTACTTCTGACTGATGGTGACATTTCAAATCAGAATGCGCTGTTTAAGCTCATCAACGAGAATATGGAGGAGGCGAAGGGAGGGATCCGCCTGTTCACTCTTGGAATCGGTGATGATGCCAGCCACGCTCTGATAGAGGGAGCTGCACGTGCAGGCAACGGATTCGCGCAGACGGTCGGGTCTGAGGAAAAGATGAATCACAAGGTGGTGCGCATGCTGAAGGGGGCGTTGACTCCCCATATCTACGACTATTCCCTGGAAGTCAAGTATGAACGCACCGCGTCGGATGTCGACGACGATGATTTTGTGTTGGTCGAGAAGACGTTGGATTCTCTCGCTATTGAAGCCACCGTGGTCGAAGACAAGAGTGAGTCGGAGTCGGTGCAAAAGACAATCCCGATTTACGATGCTTCTCATAACGACGACGACGACATGGGATTCGACGACAAGCCGAAGGAGGAGCGACGGGATCCAATCCTGGAGATTTCTACGCCCAAGTATCTGCAGACGCCGTGTCCCGTTCCAGCTCTGTTTCCCTTCAATCGCACAACCGTATATGTCTTGATCTCTGACCAATCTCCGTCCCTCGTCGCCAAGTCGGTACTTCTAAAGGGCATCACGTCAGTAAATTCAAACGGGACTGTCGAGCGCGTTGCTCTAGAACAGGAGATTCCCATCACAGCGCTACCAGGACAAGGCACCACGATCCACCAGCTCGCGGCCCAGAAGGAGGTCACAGAGCTGGATGAAGGAAGAGGATGGCTCTCGCTAGCCAAGGATGCTGAGACGGGAACCCTCATCAAAGATAAGTTCCCCGCCGCCCAGGTTCAAGACATGAGGAAGAGAGAGGCCGTCCGGCTCTGCCTGCGATACCAAGTCGCCGGCGTGCACTGCTCCATGGTGGCTGTTGACGAGAGCCAAGAGACTGAGGATAACACACAACGTGACATGATAGATCGCAGATGGGGATTGGATGATGATGACGACGATTCGGATGAGGATATGGGATTTGGCCTGTTCGATGGCGGCACCCCCCCGCAATGGCCGTCGCAGGCGAGATTCCTATGTCTCGAAGCCGAATGCGAGGAGGAAGACGAAGATTCAGATGAAGAAATGGGATTCGGCCTGTTCGATGACGGTCCTCCCCTGCAACCAGCACCGCAGGCAGTTGTGACGGAGGAGAAAGACGGAGAAGGGTCAAAGGGGCCGAAAGCTTCCGAGAACAGAGACGCGCTGCAAGCCATTGCCGCTCTGCAGAAGTTCACAGGTTGTTGGGAGTGGGACAAGGCAGGGTCGCTCGAGAGGCTGCTCGGAGTCACGAAGGACGACATATTGATGAAGGCCGAGGGGGCCGGCCTCGACAAGAGCAAGGATGCGGTGCTCGCTACCTTGTGCGCGCTTGTGTTCTTGGAGACCAAGCTGGCAGAGGAGGAGGATGCGTGGGAGTTGATGGCGGACAAGGCCCAGGGCTGGGCCGCGGAGCAGCTTTGTAGAATGGCCGAATACGAGAGATGGAAGGCAGTGGTACGGGCGCTGCTATGATCTCTTTGCTGTCTGTAGTCACTGCTGAATTGGCTTTCGTTTCCGAGATAATACCAAGTAGGTGGCATTGAAATCGAGACACTCAAACATTAGGCTGTCTATTGTCGAGCCTGCGACTGATATTGTTGAATTATTGAGTACTAATAATATGCACTTGACAGAACCTTAGGAAAGAGTGGTTGTAAATCGATTACTTCTGCAATGAATAAAGAAATTCAGTATCATAAAACGAATAAAAGTGACAATGTCTACCGTATTATCTCCTGTCACCCACTTGAATACTTATGAAATGGAGGAATGTCAAGAGGCCATGATGAGAGATGAAGCACGTCATTCGCCCATCAGTGGCGAGGGTACGTACAGTGCCTCGCATAAAGTTTGAAGGCAATATACGACGCGTGTGGCCAGATCTCAATCACCCGACGATGGGATAATATTAAATCATATTATCACGAGAGACGCTGTGCAATTTGATATATCGTAGATTGAGAAAAGTAGCTGTACCAGTGAGGGTATCCAATTTCGCAGCCCAGAACCGACCACATTAAAACAAAAATAAACATAATTCGTGGCTTCATCGTGTTGAACATGAACATCCTGGCCCGCCAAGATAAGAAATAATATACCAATAAATAACCCCCGTCGATGGATGCCCAATAACCGAGCTTAACAACCCGATGCGTGCCACGTAGAGACGTACGCCAGCTACAATCAGCGGATGCGTCGCCCTCGACGTCGGAAGCTGCGTTCCGTGTACACCAACCTGCGCATACGCTTCGCATAAAGCAGTCCGCAGACATTGCACAGCGTGCCTGGCCCATCCGGACCCTTCCGCCATCTGGGCGTCGTTTCAGCTCTGCAGTCGTGGCACATGACCTGCAGCCGCAGCGGCAAAGGCTCTTCGGCGTCCTCGTCCTCGTCCATGTTGTTGTCTTCCTCGTCCATGTTGTTGTCTTCCTCGTCCATGTTGTTGTCTTCCTCGTCCGGGTTCGGCGGCGCTGGGGATTGATTGGGAGGAAGGGGCGGCGCGACGGAGGATGGGTAGTGGCTTCGGTGCGACGTGGTGCTAAAGACGGTGAGCTTGTTGTGCTTCGACGACCCCGCGTAATGCAGCCTCCGCCTCAATCTGCTTCGGCTTCGGTGTTCGGCCCTGTCGCCCCTGCCGTCCGCCATGAACATGATGCGGGCGAGGTTATGCCCGATGGTATTCGATATCTCGGTCATGGCTTCGAGTTCGCTCTCGTCGAGAAGGGCAAGTATTTGCTCGGCGGTCAAGGGCGTGAATGCGTCTCGGCCCGTGACAGAGCCGACGGTCCGGTCTCCTCTGCCGCTCGTACAGTGCAGAAGATCCTTGGCACCTCTTCGTATCTGTAGTTGAAGGATTGTTAGATGTTGACTAGATTGCATTGAAGGAGTTCTGAGGGCGATGGCATACCAGCCCAAAGAGTTCGTTGAACGCCTTCTGGTTCAGAGTTTGCCTCGCATTTTCGCGGGTTGTCTCGGGTGTTTTGTCGTAGACCGGGATCGATAGAGAAGGAGGGGCAGAGGGAAGAGAAGATTCGAAATGCGGGACGACGGCTGGGTTTGGCAGCGTTTCCATGCCTACCGTGATATGGTCTGCGGTTTTCGGTGTTGAAGTGAGGAAGGACTGGCACCGCTTGTGGCGGTTAAGACAACGATTGAAGAGAGAGAATGGGAAAATGGAATTCCCACTGCCGGTCCGAGAGCACAACTCGGTTCTATATATGGCAATTGCACAAGCAAAAGCAAAACGGTGAGCGCCGATCAATGCCTGAAGTGCGCACGTAATGTGACTACCGGAGGCGAAATGGCTTGGCCAGCCCGTAGAATTTGGAACATGGCCGTAGGCGGGGGAAGGACCCTGGATTTATTAATTAACGCTCGACCAACCACAAAGGCTGAAAAGGTTCGGGGCTGAACAGGGGTCCAGATACAGCTCTCCAGTTCCGAGGGGCACCCTGAGTCACCGTGTGGCAAGACTCCCAAACTCTATCCATCCGTCAGGTTTGACAGGTGGCTGTGGTGTAGCTCTGGAGTCCGGGGGCATTGAAATGGAGGGGCTTGTCGTGGTGCAAGAAGCGGGAATTGCATTATGAATACATTAGGCGTAGGTAGATATTCATACAGACAGGCTATGCTATCCGAGAACTTGTGCCCGGCGAAGCTGCGAAAGTCGCAGCGTGCAAGGAAATTGGTGTGACATTCCAGCCCGCGCATCCAGTGTGAAGCTTCCACTCTGGTCGCTATGCTTCGACTGGCTCCTGAGGGATTGCTTGATAGTCATTTGTTGCTTCCTCAGTGATGTTGCCATTAACATGCGCCGGATTGTCTGGGTGACATAGCCACTTCAACAGCTTCTGCATCAGAAGTTGCCTGTTCACCGGCTTAGCTATATAGTCGTCCACCCCCTTCTCTAGACAGAACTCTCTGTCGCCCTTCAGCGCGTAGGCAGTCATCGCGATGATGGGTACGCGGGAACCAGAGCTCCTGATCCATACAGTTGCCTCGTACCCGTTCATGACAGGCATGCTGATATCCATGAAGATCAAATCAAACACGTGGCCCTCGGAGACCAGTATCGACACTGCTTGCGACCCATCGCCGGCAACTGTGATGTCCTCGAACCCAAATCCATGCAGCATGCCCACCAGGACCTTTTGATTGATAATGTTATCCTCCACTGCCAATATGCGCTTTGTCCTCGCGATTCCTCTAAGCAGATTCAGCTGTGCTGCGGCGTCTGTGCCTTGGCTCTTTGATAGCGACCGCGACGGCTCGTCCGTCCCTTGCTCAGGATCTGTGCGGGTTGTTTTTGGGGACTTGACCTTGTCAAGTTTGACGGAAAACCAGAAGATACTTCCTCCGCCTTCCGGGTTATGTTGATAGCCGATGTCACCGCCGAGCAATTCGCAGAGGGACTTGCTGATGGACAGTCCCAAGCCCGTGCCTTGTCGGCGCTTCTGATACGTTGTATCGAGTTGTGTGAATGGCTCAAAGAGCTTTGCGGCGGCATCCTCGGGCACCCCATGACCAGTGTCAATGACCTTGGTCAAGAGCGTGTGTGTCGTCTCGTCTTCGGCCGAAACTGAGACCTGCACGGTGATAGATCCCTTCTCGGTAAATTTCCCAGCATTTCCAATAATGTTCTCGGCGATTTGGCGATACCTAATCGGATCGCCCATTGCTTTGGGCAAACCTGGTGCTAAGTCGAGGTGCATCGACACTCCCGGCTGCAACGTGGTCCTCACGCTCCGCGTCACCGAGGTGATGATCCCGGCGATATCGACCACGTCGCTCTGGACGGAAAATCGACCTGCCGCCAACTTGGAATAGTCTAGAATATCATTAATAACCTGTAAGAGAACGCGCCCCGACTCGTCGATGAGGTTCGCCGTTTCTCGCTGTTCCTCCGACAGCTCGGTGTCCAGAAGAAGGCTGCAGGCGGACAGCATGCCGTGCATCGGTGTTCGGATCTCGTGGCTAATGTTGGCCAGGAAGTCATTCTTCAATCTGCTGCTCTCCTCGTAGGCGGCCACCAGTCGCAACTCGTTCTCTTTCCGCTCGTTGAGATTCCGTGTGACTTTGCCGAATCCAACGTGGATGTCGTTCTTGTAAATTGCCGTGATGACGACGTTGGCCCAGAACCTACTTCCATCCTTGCGGTAGCGCCACCCTTCATCTTCGACCCGACCTTCTCTTAGACATCTCTCCAGTGCCCCGTCAGGTTTCCCGCGTTGCAGATCCTCCTCGCTGTAGAACACTGAGAAGTGTTTGCCGATGATTTCCTCCTTCGTGTAGCCCTTGTTAAGCTCTGCGCCCGTGTTCCATGTCACGACATTCCCGCGCGTGTCTAGCAGAAAGATGGCATAATCTTTCACGGCATGGATAAGGATACGGAAGGCGTCGTCGATGGGCAGCCAGCTCTGACTCATGCCGCCATCGGGGACGGCAACGTGAAGCTCGGCCTTCTCCCACTGCAGCAACAGGCACAACAAGTCCTCCTCCTTGTGGACGGGCGTGATACGGGCTGTCCAGTGCTCATCTCCCGACACGTAGGCAGCATGGCAGAGACGGAGGGCCTTGGTGGCGACGGCGGTCTCGATGGCATAAGCCAGCGGAATGCGGTCGAAGCGTGCGGTCTTTGAACCCTGGTACAGCGCGACAAAGAGATCTTTGTCGACCAGGTCCTCGCGAGTGCGATCCCACGCCTGGAGCAGCCCGCTCGAGGCTCTCTGAATGCAATACGAGTCGCCGAGGGGCTGCACCACCAACGTAGGGACCGGCAGCAAGTCGAGAATCTCACTCATCCTGGCGGCACGGGAGGAGCCGCAGCGCAACGGTAATTAGCGCGCGTTGCGGTGGTGGGTTGGAGGGTCGAAAAAATGCCAGGCAAGGCAGCAGTCTGGGAACTGGGTTGGGCAGCGACCGGCTGAGCTGGACTCTGGAGGCACCACGCACTCCTCTGGGGGCTCAGGGCAGAAAGTCACAGGCCATATCGGGAGTTGTCAAGTCGAGGGGCAAGAGGAGAAGCGTGGAAATTTGATCGTGTGGCAGACGCCCGTGTGGCAGAGGCTGCGTTACCCCCTCCCAGCTATCGAACGCCATGGGCATCCAGCCAGCGACCAAGTACCACCACTCAGACCGCTATTGACCAGCCTTTCTCTTCTCAGACTGGCGCGTGACGTCAGTGTGGCTTAATGGTTACTCAGTGGCTGATGCTTTGCTCCGGGCTCTGTTATGTATGATGCCGCCAGCTCCTCTCACGTCAGATCTGAACTCTGAAGCAACGGAACGCCAAGCAGCAGATTATTGAATACCACGGCCAGGATGTAACCTCAACAACTCAACCGCATGAACTCGACCGATCATCAAAAATTAGTGCGAGCGTCAGCACCAGCGCGTGGTTTGCTCCGTGCGTCTCAACTAGCCCCTGGCTACGGCGTTTAGCGTAACAACTGCCCTGAAGCCTCGCTGTGTCGCAGATCTTGGCCCAAAGTGCTTGACACGTCCGGCGCTATTTGCAAACCGTTGGCCATTACCAGCGGGGAAATTCCGCTTGGAATTTGAAGCTAGCAAAGACCAACCTATCGTTCAAAATTCACCCTTGGACTTGGCATGTAGCAGTTGAAATTGTGCGATATACACAATCAAGTGGCTGAAAAGAATACGGCATACCAAAGCTCTTGTCCGTAATGCAGGGACCTCGTTGTTTATTACATACAATAATATAACAATAATAAGATATTCTGCGATATTTAGCTTGAGATTGTATTTATTAATCGGTTAATTATTTTGACATTGTGTTAAAATTCAATGCTGAAGTGTCTAGGCGTGCCATATTTTGTGTCAGTCAAGTAATAATCTACAAGAGGCGTGAAGGCCTACTTTGGTCCGTTGTCTTAATTCTTAGGCCAGGATAAAAGAAGCACGCATTGGTTAGGTCTGCTTGGCTTCGGGTTTCTGTTCTACGCGCTGAGTGGTCTAATTATATCGTAGCAGTTGAAGCCAGTAGCATCTATCAGGAATGTCGATAGCAACGAGTGCTGAAATTCGAGAAACCGCATGAGTGCATGTTTACGGAACCTCGTCTTCCCATCCCACCGTGTAACTTTACGCGTCAAGGCTGCCACATGTCGCTTTGTGTGTGCGTGGCCCGCTAAGCTCATGCCGCCTTCTCACAATCTTCTCAGCACGTTTTGTCCCTTCTACCATTCACCTCTCATCCCTGCTCACCTTCTCCCTCCTCGCTTCTTCCCTGTCTCATTTATTCTTCTTCTAGTCCAACTCTTCCGCTTCAAATTTCAAGTTTCTATCTACAATCTCTACGATCGGATCTCGAATTTTGAGTGCTGCTTGTAGCAACTTCGAAAACAGCCAACGTTCGCGAACAGCCATCAGTCACCCATCATGCCTCCAGCGCTCCTCAATTTGCCTGCAGAGATACATGCGGAAATTGCTTCTCATCTTTCTGGTCACGACGTGAAGAACCTTCGTCTGGTCTGCTTCAAAGCACAGGAACGGTTTCCCTTGAAATTCTCCCGCATCTTTCTTTCACCAAACAAAGCCGACATCAGAGTATTCCGCAAAGTATCTCGACATAAGGCCCTCAGGCATCAGGTCGTAGAGTTAGTGTGGGATCACACTTATTATCCTAACCTTTTTTATCCAGATCCCCGTGTTAAGGTTGGTTCAGAATTGGGAAGTATAGTGGACTTCCAGAGCGATTGTGAATTAGAAGCGGCCAAAACTCGTCTTCGACAAAAACGATTCTTCCAGTCAGGGCTTCAGCTCCCAGATCACATGAAACAGCCAGACTCGTTTGATCTTGACTATGACTATTCGACGAACTTTACTGAACCTCGGTGTGGTACGCTACCAGTGTGCAAATGTATTGAGATATACAATACGCTCGCCAGACGTCAGACTAAAAATATCGAATCGGAAAAAGATCTAAGAGTACTCGCCTATTACATCCATCGTTTCCCACGTCTGAAGAAGATCACGATCTGCCATGCGACTCAGGGTTGGCTTTTTGAGCCATTCTACGATACGCCAACTACTCGACTTCTACCAAAAGGCTTTAGGTACCGAATCGACCGCTGTCATAAGATGCGGCCATACGACGAAGAGGCCTGGTTCAGAATGAAGATGGAGTATCCAAAATACTCCCGTGCATACATTGGAATCCTGAATGTACTTGCTTCGGCCGGAAACAAACTAAAAATTGAGGAGCTATCTATACAGAGCAACGGGCTACGACATGGCCTGATAGCTCATTTCTTCAACCAGGTAACACCAGAGTACCATGACTTTGTTGCGATGCTGAGTAGAACGACGTTCCGACGTCTGGATCTAGTCCTCACCACAGAGAGTCAAAATCGCATCCATTGGCCAGCATTCCGTTCGGGCCACCTGCGACACGCCCTAGGTCAGGCCGTGAACCTTCAGCACTTCAGCCTCACTGCTGACTTGCACACAGTCAGGCCGTCCGAGGATAACTGGACTGCGTTGGATCAAATCATTCCCGCCGATTTATGGCCTCTACTTCGATCTTTCCGCCTGATGGACTTTTTGGTCAAGCAGGATGATCTTGTTACCTTTCTCGGTACGCTTCCGCTGAGCGTTCGAACTATCGAGCTAGGCCAGCTTGAATTCGTCCCCGAGAATGGCGATTATGCCACACTACTTGACTTGATCAAGCACGAGCTGCATTGGAGTGATCGGCAAGTTGCAAAGCAACCGCGACTGACCATCATCGTTGCCATTAGCGACTTTGCTCCACCTGGCATGATGAACTGGATCGATTCTGAGGTTCAGGAATTCATATATTATCATGGAAGAAACCCATTTCGAGGTCTTCGAGGGCCTGTGGGAGTCGATGCCGGGGTTGGTGTTGAGCGAGATATGTTCAATCCAGATTATGAATGGCCTCATCAAGACGATTTTGATTGGGAGCGGGAAGTCAAACGCATGAGAGAGAAAAATCATCAACTTTTCATGGATCTACAAATCTGCGTGGACAGAATGCTCTGGCCTCCAGCCATTGCTTCCATGCTTGAGCCGACGAGAGACGATGATGATGTTGACGGCTTATATGGTGACACATCATTTGACCTCGAATAGTGTTCTGCTTGCGTAGCAGCGTCGTTTTCTGCCTGAAGAATTTTCAAACTGAGGGTCATGGTCAGCTGCACTGATGAACACCGGTTGAGGTACGGACTGACATGTATTTAAGATCCGGGGGGGGCGAGGGAGAGATCTTGAATCAACGTCTCCAAAAATCCCAAATAAAAGCATTCGGTTAGTCCATAGCATGAAGTTAAGTTTTGATGAGATAAGTTCACACTGGAACTTTACACATTGTTACCAGCAGAAGAGCAAGCATAGGCTCGTTTCAGAGGAGAAAAGAATTCCATAAAGGCTTTATTTAATTCAGATGTGCATGCAGTATACGTTACCCAAATGTAATGCAATACACCTGTATACCCGCAAGGTCTCAAGGGTTGGTAGACTCCATTCCTTTCGATGATTACTAACAAATCCTGCGGTGGGTGATGCAACCACGAAATATTTGTTGTCTTCCCCAAAAGCACCACCTTTCATTTTCCCCAAGCAAACCGAGCACAGCCAGCTAACACTGAAACGCTTTCCCAAAACGTAGACGCTCATTTCTCCGATGCGGTCTAAGAAAGGGTGTATTACTTGTAGGTCTGTGGTGGGACAACTTATCTCCCTCAAAAGCCCCTCCCTCAACCTCGAGCGTTCATTGACGATCGCGCACATGCAGGATTCGCCGAGTGAAATGTGACGAGACAGAGCCGCAATGCAAGAGATGCCTCTCTACCGGCCGTGTCTGCGACGGCTATACGCCAAAGGACAGTGGCATATCGCGACGCCAACTCACCCAGATGGCCCAAGATCTGAACATCGTCGGTCCCCTCTCAAGAGCCTTCGTGCAACAGCGCCCCGTTCCAGTTTCGCCAGACGAAGGCAGCTACTTTGACTTCTTTCGCCATGCCACTGTTCCCGGCACCTGTAATCTGTTCCCCTCGAGCTTCTGGCAAGAAAAGGTCATGCAGCTGGCCCACAGCGAGCCTGCTATCTGGCACGCGACCGCCGCGCTGGGTGCTCTTCATCAGAGGTCAGAAGTGGTCATGAAAGCCGTCGGGAGCCACGAGATGGCGCTTCTCAGCCAGGGGCTCGGGCATTATGGGCAGGCCATGGCTCTCGCCAAGGGTCTGGACTCCCCTACCAAGGTCGCGGTTCTGTCACTGGCCCTCGTCGCCATCGCAGGCCTCCTCGAGAAGTGGCCAGAGATGCACACGCACATCATGGCCTGCTTCAAAATCATCACAGAGCACGAGGCGCACACTCCAGGCTTCAAAGGTCTCCTTGGTTCATTGATGAGGTCGGATCTACATGCGATGACTTTCAATGACTCACAGTCGCCTTATCCGTACGAAGAATCGTCATCAGTGTTTGGTGCCAGCAGGTTTCTCGCATCTCATCCGATCGAGGGAAACTCTTATGAGGAACTTGCCTCGGAGCTGTTCGCCCTAGGGAGGGCATGGTTTCTCTTAGACGATGGGACTCTTTCGGAGAACGCCCTGTATGGCCCTTGGATGACGAACTTCGGTGCTTTTCTTCGTCGCTTCGCTCTATGGGAGGCTAAGATGGGCGATTATGAAAGGATTCATAGTAGTGATAGTGACCTGACAACAAGGTTGTCGCTTCGCCTCTATCATGTGACCTTCCGAACAGTGCTCCGGGGTAATTCGTTTGGTCCCGAGACTCGCTTTGATCCGCTACTTGGCTACTTCGAGTATGCCGTGAGGCTGGTGATGTGCCTTCGGCGGAAACTGGCGACTACGAACGTGATAGGGCTAAGTCTGGAACCCGGAGTGATCGTCCCTTTATGGATAGTGTGTCAGCGTTGCAGGCACCCCTCTTTGCGACGAGCTGCTCTAAAGCTTCTCGGCGAGGCGAACAGAGTAGAGGGCGTATGGCCGAGCGATGGGGCAGCGGCAGTGATGAAGGCCGTTGCAGCCTTGGAGGAAGAATCATTGGGCCTTATTGACGTGGAACCCTTCGCGCCGCCAGATTCGGGTTCTTCGTTCTTACCCGATGTTCCATGGATCGCCTGGTCAAAACCTCAATTTGATATGCCCACAACTCAAAGTTGGGCCAACGTGCCTGTAATACCAGAAACGATGCGCGTGCGGGATATTCTGGGTTCAAAGCGAGTTGCGGACCGACAGGTCGATCTACGCCTCTTGATGAGCTCGGGCAATAGCGACGAACCGTATGGAATGCCAGTGGAGCTGACTGTAAGTTATTGATGCCATAACATCACTGATCTAAATGACGATCCAAAAGATATTATACTGTCACACACCAAATAAATAGGATTCTTGATTAGGTACTTAGATCTATCAAAATCTTACAACTTCACATCCAAATCAGGAATGAGTTTCTCAATCCAGAGATTCTAAATCAAAAGATTCTCAAGAGATCCTCAATCGAGACTCGGTAACTCCCTTAGGGGAACTCAGTCCTAAGTCGCCCAACGGTCGAGACCATGGTGTTTCCCGAGCCCCATTTAGCCCAAGCCTTGCCTCCAGATGTAACACCGACAGAGAGAGCGCCCCAGATATAGTACTGGTTGCCGTTCAGTGTCTCCCAGAATGGGCCACCAGACTGGCCACCAGCGCAATCGGTGTTAGTGGACAGAGGACCATAGGTGTCGCACCCGTAGCCGTGCTCGGCGAGGACCTTGTTGTTGGTCTGGCGGAACGGCCTCTGTCCGTTGGTGCTGCGGTCGCCGGGGTAGCCGACGTGGTTGAAGCCGGTCTGCCCGATCTTGCTCTTGTCGACGTGCTTGACGCCGAAGTAGCCGTTGCTGTCCCCGAGGCGCTTGTTGATGATCATAACGCCCCAGTCGTTCTTGACGCCGCACTCGCCGCCGTTGGTGGTGACGGAGACGGTGGTCGTGACCTGGGCCTGGCCCTTGTGGCTGCCGTTGTCGTAGCCAGCCGAAAAGGTGGCACTTGCGCCGGAGATGAGGCAGTGCTTGGCCGTCAGGACGTGGCGGGGGCCGACGAGGGCGCCGGAGCAGTAGACTCCATTGCTCCATTGGATTCTGCCAACGGAGATGAAGGGGTAGGCAGTACCCGTGTACTGCTTGCGGTCATCCGCGCCTTCAATGAAGCGTTCTTCAAGAGTAGCAGCATCAACCCCGGGAGCGAGGAACGGTTCAATCTGGGTGGAAGTCTCGTTGGCAACATCTTCAACAGTAAGAGTGATTGCCTCTGGGATCTTGCTGTCATCCACACCGAGTGTGTTGACATAAGAGGCATCGAAACCCAGGAGGTCATCAATCTGGACCTCCGAGTCAGGAACAGGAGTTGCCGAGACGACAGACAGAAGGGCTGCGGACGCAACCGCGGAGAAGAGAGCCTTGACCATGATGAAGAAGCTATGACTAGGGAGTGCTATACTACTTTGGATGAGGATTTCAATAAGACTGAGGAAGGCCTTTGTCCCTTATTTATACTTTTTCATGCAACCGGATGAGAAGCAGGTCCTCGTATCAATTGCTATGTAACAATCCATTGAGTTGCAGTTTAAGGCATTTCGAAAACACCATTGCCCGAAGTCTATCATTATTTGCACTCTGCCGTGTTCCTGCAGGTCGAAAGACCCGATATTACTCACAGGCCAGCCTTAACATGCAAATTAACCAAAGAGGGTGGCATTGTGGCAAGCCTTGGCAAATCCTACACCCAGCCAATGTCAGCCCATGCAAATGTCACGTTGGTGAGAACAGCAAAGATTCCAATGTAGATGAGGTAAGCCTTGGCCTTTCATGCGCTTCATTGGGCTCTGATTGCAGCAAGCTGAAGAGCGAACGGTGAGGGATACCAAAGCCCCAACTGCAGGTGTTCGGATGAATCCACTTACTTCCCTCCCATGTTGTAAGTGCAGACCGGTTACAGACATCCGTCGCAATCAGATTCTTCAACGTGATCTGACAATCTTACATGGGGTTCTTGAAAAGCAATGGTGCCTGGGAAGTGGGTGCGTAAGCGGCATGTGGGAAGTCGAAAATCAGCTGTATAAAAGGACCTTTCTAATTAATTTAAGATATCGCCGAATACGACTAAAGGGTATCCAAGCATGGTAGACAAGCTGGGAGTTTCAGGGTACCTGGAGAAGGCTATATTTTTGGATCATGATTCGCCACCGACAAGGGAAGGGCAAGGCTATAGCACCTAGCTTTCATGATTTACCCCAGTGAGAACATCATCCGGTCCAAATCGATTAAAATTCACTAGATGACAGAAGCTTCAAGGATCCAAGGGACTTTGGGCTCAATTTCAGGGGGTGACAATGGAAGGATGCCCGCCACAACTGTGAAGTTCACCTTGTTATAGGCAGCACCTGGAAGGTGGGCGTCTCTCGGGTACGAGAATGAGCCTGAACGAGCAGAAAAACTCCAGAAGAGGCAATTGAATCGACAAGGCAGCTCGGACCGTACGGAGTCGATGTCAATATTCTCTCCCTGCCACAGGTCTTCATGGGACTTTGCATGGGCTGGGGCCTTTTGAACTGACAGCCAAGAGATCGTTTTTGGAATAGGCCGAGAGACGGTAGTAATCATGAATAAGTATCAGTCACTCAACAATCGCCAAGAATACACCGCGATATTTGAGACCGGAAATATCAATTTCTCATTCTGAGATGTTTGGGCTTGAAATCCCATGTACCCTAGAGTCCTTGATCAGACATGCCAAAATCTACTTCGTGTTCTACTAACAGATAACTCTCGTTTTGTTTAATATAATTTATTGTGTCTCTCTTATTAGTCCCTTTTCTTAATATAGCATAAACATCTGTAAAGATAATAGTTGTCGAATTTGTGTGCTTCCTGCTAGCATTGCCTGTTCGCTTATGGGACCTAAGCCCGATGGAAAACATGAGGAACGCTTTGAAAGTGTATCAACAGTAGCCTATTTATTGATAATCAACACATCCAGAGATACAACATCTTGTCAACAAGCATCAAGTGACATGTTTATTGCGGACTGTGGCTTACCCGAACCTCACTTCGAGCTAGTTGACATTGATAACATGCTCAGCCCTAAATTCAATCCTCGTAGGTACATTAAATGAAAATACACTCTCTAAACAAGTACGAGAAAGTGCCTCGTCCCCAAATTACATGTCATTTTGTGAGCTGGTCTCTCGAAGAGGAAACAACGCGACCCCGGACATAGATTTTCCTCGCGTCTCAAGACATCTCCACATGGTTATAGTTGGGCAAGCCGAGAGCAAATCTGCTACAGTAGGGCATTAGGACTGTATAAGTATACTGAATACTTATAAATATATACTGCTCTAGCTATTGCCGTCATTTCGGGATCGATAAGAGTCATTGCGAAGAGACTTATACAGGGACATATCCGAGGTCACTCAAAACAATGAGCAAGATCTTGGAAGGATACAGCTCCTATTCATATGATAATGATCAAATACGGCACGTGTTTTGAGAGGAGAAATACAAAAACCACCTGAGAGAGCGAACAAGCATCAGGCCATTGTTGGCATAGATACTACAAATGCCACGAAAATCTTCTTATAGAAGTTGACGAGGAAAGAAGAATGCTTTGCCATTGCTCTCACAATCTCGACCCCCTCACTTTCTACAATTAGCAGACGAGTCTTAAACGCGGCAAAGGGCCGTGAGATTTGATTTTAAAGTTTGCTAACTGTCGCCCGATATTTGATGAGAGAGCTATGCACTTGGGGGAACTTAGAATCATGGTTTAATACCGACCCCGGTATCGCCATGCGTAGGCCCTCGAGAATCTCGAAACATGCTTCTCCTATAGTTATATATACATTCTCCAATCTAAGAATCGATCCAAGTCATTATGCCAGGTGGAGCAAAGCTGTACCGAACCTCCAGTGTTGAGTTTCAACGCAATACCAAAACAAATAACCTAGTAATAATCACAATATCAAGCTAAATATCATTGATTTATTTATTGATTTTTACTATTAGGATGAGTACTCTTAATAAGAAAATGAGGGAGATCGGTTATGAATGGTAACTTATTCTACGCTACATATCTGTGTCGCAGGTTTGAACAGATGCGCCCAGTATTCCTAACATGCACTATCTATTCCCGATCGCTGATTATATACGTTAAGATTCCCCAATCACATAGGGAGGTCAGAAAACTAAAAGCAACAAGTTACCTAACAAGCTAAAAAACTCTAGTAGCTTGAAACAGAACTCAAGAAACACCAGGGTGAGAGCCCGAGATCAGACTCAAACAAATCAGAAGATATGCTATGGTCAACTCTCAACGGACCGAAGAAGTCGAAGTCGGACAGCAAGAATTTTCATGGACGCAATGGAAGAGCATTTCACGAAGTGCATAACTGATCTCGCACATCAGACGGGTGAGCATGCGAGCGTACATAAGAATTGCGTTAGCTGGGACGGAAGAACGAGTCGTATGACGGGATGGATGAAATAAGTATATATAAAATATATAGAAGTAATGTATGTGCTTTTTGAAGTATCATTATATCTCTTTTTCTGCATGAGATGGCTAAAAAGAAGGCATAAGGATTTGGTATATTATCTCTTATGCCACTCGGTTGGTAAGATAGCCCCCTGTTCTGCTCCAATGCCGTTCCAAGTACCGTTGCCACAGACATACACAGACCTATAGAACGCTTGTCATCTCCAATGCCGTTCCCATAGACTTCTAGCCCAGTCCTTGTTATACTCCAATACCCTCCAGGGTCATTCCGTAATCTCAGGAGTAATATAAAGCTAAAAAAAACCTAATTAGATAAGTAGAAGTATATAAAATCTTTTCTTTCTTCAATCAAGTTGAAATTATCAGTCTACCCACTGTCTCTCAAGAAGCTATTCACCCATTCTTTTCTTTTCCAGATCATCTTACATCAAAACTATTCAAACTCCAAAATGCATCTTATCAAGGCTCTAATCTCCATCTTCGCCCTCTCAGGGTCCATTGCCGCACAACATACCGAGGAGGGAGGCCTCACCCGGCGCCAGGAGCTTACCGCTGCTCGCGAGGAACTTCTTGTTGCCCGCGACAACTACCTGGCTGTTCGCGACCGCAAGGCTGCTGGCAAGACTGCTGGCAAGTCTGCGCCCAAGACCGGAGGCACTAGTTTCAATATCCCAATCTGTCCAAACAGAAGTATGATTTGTCCCCCTCATTACTCTCACTTCCTCGTTACCTTGGAAACCAGCCTGACACTGGCATATGTAAGCGATCGCCTACTGGTAAAATCATGTGTATGGTTGGAGCCGTTCCCTGCAAGGTGTGTGAAATTCCACCCGAGTATGAGAATGGTCCCTGTACATGCCCCCCCTCCCGGCTACCTCAAGAAAATTCAAGCCGGCTGCTACTTCTCAACTTGGTCCATGGTATTATGGCATATACCTAGAACATGCTGGATGCATGTTACTATTGTTGTGCTGTGTGGCTTCCCTTGCGGACACAAGGCTTCCGACTTGGGCTGAGCGCTGAGGAATGCCGCTGTATACGATTGGAACTGGATTTATTTGGTCAACTGTACGAAAAGCCTAATTAGGTGATTATTTTATTGTCATTGTTATTTATATATAGCTGCCTGGACTCCCGGTTCTAGATAGTAATAAATTCTACTGGATATACCAGAGCTGAACTTAGATTTCGTACAGCAAAGCGTTTTGTCTTCGCCCGAGTAGACATCGCACCGTCCGGTTAGCCTTAGGCCAGCAACACCGTCTTCCTGCGGTGCAATACCTCCATCTTCTATGCATATAGTTGGATAAAACTTCGGATCCAACCTGTCGTGCCGATGTCCGTTTCCAACGCCTTCAACGACGACGGAAAGTTCCATTTAGCTGGTGCGTTGACGCTCTGTAATCTCAGTAGATTACACCTTGGATATTGATACTCAGCCTGATCCCTTCACATGGCTAATGTAGCCCTCCTATCGGTAATCGGGGTTTCGCTCATGGGCTCCGCATCAGTGGTAGTTCCCCTACAAGGCTGTCTGTCCTTTCTGGCGCTTTTGCTAGGCAGAGGCCAGGATGTCAGCTCTTCACAATGCACGACATCGTAGCTACCTTTTAGCATCAGGGGTGTTAATCAGGGCATTTTTCTCGAGAATTAGCTTCGACTTTCGAGAGATAGTCTCGACTAAGCCATGCAATGTGACTTGTCTGTTAAGGGTAGCGGCGTTCGGCCATCATTATTTCCCACCTACCACCAATTGATGAAGAGGGGATTCAAAATCTATGCCAGGCTGGGGAACTTTGCCATGGTAGATGTGGGCTGCTGTTTCTTTCAGCAAATTTCCGTGGCCACGAGGAGACTTCTGGATGCAATTGAAGGCCATCAAGCGGATTAATTGATTGACGACACCCCCCTTCCGCAGTTCCCCAAGATGTGATCAAGTAATCCAGATTGCAACTGGATTTTATCCGCCCTAGTGCGATGACAAAGCCCAGGCACCAATGGCGTGATTCGCCATCTCCAATTTGATCTGGAAAAACCGGAGGTGACTGTTCGATTTGGGAAACGACGCTGTCGGCGAAAGTCACCGATCGAGATAAAACAAGCAAGCCGGGAATGGTGACGCTAATGAATCACCCTAGTTTCCGTATGCTGGAGGAGATTCTTGGGGTGTCACTCAGGGTCCTGGCTGATGGCCTTTTGAGGGGAATGCCATGGGGGCTATGGGGGCCATGGATCACAATTTTCAGATACGGCGGCCCGGCATCGATGTGGAGGGTGGCAAGGTGGTAGAAGGAGTTGCGGTGGGCCAACCTACTGCGAAAACGGCGCAATTGATGGGGCGGTTCGACACGGATGCCGAGCCTCTTGTCTTCTGCAGCTCTTATCTTGCATGTCTCAATTTCTTCCCTCTTTTAATCCATCCAGGCGCGTTGGTGGAACGTGACCAGCGCTGCTCTCTCCCGCCGAGTTGTTCGGATTGACGTCGCATAATGACCCTGCAAAATGAGACGACCCCGCTGCTGCGCACCTCAAGCGGGCAGCAGGAAGACGCTCCGAAAGGGTGGTTCAAGCGGGCGCTCCGGACCGTGTTCCATGTCGAGAACCGCATCTTGTTTGCCGGCTTCCTCATCACTCTCTCCTTTAGCTTCACCCAAGTCCCGTGAGTCTCTGGACACGCCCCGTATGCTCGTTCCATTCCAATTGACCACGGGCCGTCTAGGCTGCTTTACGTATTTCGGTTGATGGAGTGCGATATCTACTATGACACCCATCCTCCGTATGAAGGCGACGGCGATCGCTGCAGTGTCAATTCCATCTCAGCAGGCACTGCCACCCAGTTCAGTATTTTGGGCATGAGCACAACTCTTTGTGGTCCGCGTTCCCCATCCATTCCACAGATCCGGGCCGACAGTCGCTGACCTGAGCTTGTGCTGTACAGGAACGATAAACTTATTCGTTACCGGATGGATGTCGAAGAAGTATGGGCCTCGCGCGGCGATCCTCGTCCAGACGTTTGTGCCCGCCATCCGCGTTTTGACCCAGATCATCGGCGTCGTGGCTGGGAGGAGGGAAGGCATCCTCATTATCCAGGCTACTCAATTGATCACCATTCTCGGAGGGCCGGCAGGCTATATGTAAGTCGAGATACCTCCATCTGACCTTGGCGATCTGAACTGACGGAGAAAGTCTCATGGCGAATATCATTACTGGAGAGCTCGTTGAGCCAACGAGGCGCACCGCCGTCTTCGGTCAACTCCAAGGAACCATCATGCTGGGTCAGGGTATCGGATACCTAGGTAGATGCTCCCGTTCCTCAACCCTCCCATCAATCCCCCCCGCCGGGGTTCCCAGACTAATGAAGAACATATTCCAGTCGGAGGCATGTTAGGTGATATTGACCTCCGGGCGCCATTCGACACTGCCTTCGTGTTCTTCCTCATCTCTGCAGTCTACGTCCAATTGGCATTGCCATACATCGACCCTGCCTCCATGACCGACGGGAAGAAATCAGACAAGGGCGCCATAGCTGCGTTCCTTGCCCCTCTGAAAATCCTTATTCCCCAGCGTCTGCGTCTCGCGGATGGCCGGATCAAGAAGCACTATGGCGTCATCTTTCTCTGCGCCGGTATCTTCATAGGCGTGGTACGTTGATGTTGTCCCCCCTGAACTCAATACACTCTCCAGGCTGATCCCTCTTTATAGTTGGCGACAGGCTACGCGCCTCTGCTCATCCAGATGTACGCGACCGGAAACCTCGGCTTCTCGCAGGCGGACAACGGATGGCTCATGAGCGGGTTCGCAATGATGCGCGCGCTCTTCCTAATCAGCGCGTTCCCCAAGATCATCTCCTCCGGCCGACGATGGATGACTCCGCCGTCGGCACCCGAGGGCACTAACGAGCAGACCGACGAGGCGCAGCTGCCAACCGACCCGGCCGAGTTCGACGCGCCGGTGGGAGATCAGGCCGACGAGGAGCCCGTCAAGCCGCCTGCGCACAGCAAGCAGGGGGATCGCAAGGAGTACCTCTTCGACCTCGTGTTTCTGCGCTGGTCGCTGCTCGTCGACGGCGCGTTGACGACCCTCGCGGCCTTTGCGACGGAGAAGTGGCACATTTATCTCGGTATGTCATGAACCCGGTGCCCTCTCTTTACCCTGGCTAACCCAAAGATGCCCTGAATAGCCACGTTTCTCCTCCCGCTTGGATCTGGCACGGCGCCGGCAGCAAAGGGAGTGATCACGGATATGTGCTCCGGGTCGCAGCGAGCGGACGCGCTGAACGCAGTGACGCTGGTTGAGAACATTGCGAGACTGGCGACGCAGGGTTTATTCGGTTTCGTGTTTTCGACGTTTTCGAATCTCGGGATAGCCTATGTGACCTTCTTCTGTAATGCGGTAGGTGTTCTCCCCGGCGCTTTTCGTTGATCGTTCGAGTGACTGATTTTTGGTGATAGGCCATTGCGGTGTTGGGAATGGGGGTTCTGTTGTTTTCGCACTTCCCTCCTGAAGGCGCGCAGGTCATCGACCAGGAGAAGGACGAAGATGGAGATGAGGAGCAAGAGAGGACTGAAGCATGATGATGGAATGAAAGCGACGAAGAATTACTTGCGACGTTGTTTTGCGGGGTATAGAAGGGACAAGGTAAAGTGAAAAAGAAGGAACGATGGACAAATGAAAAAGGTGGATGGGAACACAAAGGAAACACGGAACATGATTCGAAGCGCCATCGGATTTTCAACTTCCCGAGAATCAGCAGCTGAATCAGGTACTGCCACGGTTGGTACGAATATCGGGTTGATGAAGAAAAGGTTACACTTACCAACGACGAAGCACGGACAATGACCATAGAGGCGTTTTGGGAAAACGACATAAACGGGGAATTGATTTGAATTTCCTTTTCCTTAGTAAACCTCGAACTATCAGAGTACTATGATGTCTATAAGCAAGCAGCAGCAGTATCGTTTGCCTCACCTCTTCCTGGTTTGATTTTCTTGCTCACCTCGATCAGCGATATGAAACCAGAAACAGAAGCAACAGCAACCGCAAAGACATCCTAAATAATTTCAGCGCGCAGGGCATTCTCGCCCGATCAATACCACCCGAAAGGAAAAGGAACCCATTACCCACTCTCTCACCATTGGCTCACTCATGTGAGTAGAAGTTCGACCACTCCTTTCCTAGATTGGGTCTTCAGCGTCGAGCACGCTTCGTCTCTCGATCATCAATGGATGACGTACCCTCCATTTGAGCAATCTCCTGCCCAGCACCAAACTCATCAGCCTGGCCGCTCCCAAGCTCCAGCCCTTCCATCAGCCCGGGAAGCGCGTCCTCAACCGGCCGCGCGAGGGCGTCGTCGCCGTCGCCGATGTTGAGCATCTGCTGGACCCGACCGCCCGGGTCGAGGTCGCCCCTGCGAAACTTGGCATAAAATATCATGAAGCGGCTTCGGCCGTTTTCGACCTTGGGGAGGCGCTTCTCAGTGAAGATGCGGTACGCAAGGGGGTTGTACCGCTTGACGGCGGGCTTCTTCCAGCGCCTCTCCTCCACGATGGCCACGAGGGCGTACACGGCGTCGCTCGGGCTCTCGATCAACTCATACACGGAGATTTCTGGTTCGTCAGCGGGGGTAGCAGCGAAGATGGCGGGGATGTATCTGTACTCGCGGCCCTCTGGATCCCACCGTTCGGGGTAGTGTCCAGCGCACCCGACCCTGAAGATGGTGGGTAGGTCGTCATAGACGATGGGTGCCGAGTGCAGCTTGGCGATGTCCCGGGAGAAGAACTTCGGGAGGGAGACATCGTCCCATATGGGTAAAACGTCGGGGCCCAAGCCGTCAATATGGAACTCGGGCCGGTTCCAGAGCGTGGCTACCATGGCTTTGCAATTCACCACGTCGAAGATGCTCATGTGCGGTCCCAGGAGCTGTGGTTTGATCAGCTCCCAGCAGTTTTCGACTGCGTGCAGTGGCTGCTCCAACCAGGCGAGACGGAGGACTCGGTTCTGGGCCTCGGCCTTGGCGTCGCCCCAGAACCGCTGGCCAGCCAGGGCGGACTGGATCGTCAGAATGTAGTACACCTGTTGGACCAGGCGGAGGACACACTTAACGGGTTCGAAGGCGTGGGTGGCGGCGATGGATTGGGTCGCCGGATGGGAACCAAGCGCCGAGAGCTCGACAACCTGCATGTGAGCAGGGGAGGAGCGGATGTCTTCATCCTCGTAGAGGACTTCTGCGTTGGACATGGTGTCTTTTCTTGTTTTTGTTCTTGTTCTTGTGCTCGGGGAGTTGTTGATTGCAGTGTTGGGATTCTAGATGAGTGAGATGATGTTGTGGGAAGAATTGCAATGGTCGCCAGGGAAGTCAACGGTCTTTTATATGTGTTCCAGGAATCCAGAGGCTCTCATATTTCCCTTCTCAGGTTGGAATCTAGTCAATTCAAAATCTGATGCGCCATTGTCATCCCTATTCAATAGCATTGCAGTCCATTATCCCAAGAACGCCAACAATAGACGCAAGTGTGCTCACTTCTATCTCACTTTGCATGCAATACAATATCCGACTCTGCGCGATGAATACGGTCCCATAACCTCACAACCATTGTAGTCACATTGGATAAAGAGCCCAGAAATATGCTGCCAATTTGCCACCAGAAAGTGGCTGATAATGCCCAAATTCGCCGGGGGTTTCCGTCCATTGTTCACCGTCACATTCACCATCTCAATGTCACTTCAAAGACCGGGCTGCAAATTGCATACTAAGAGTGAGGTTTAACTCTACTAACTGGGTAACTATTTACCTTGCAGAATTCCCTAGTTTAATTGAACTAGATATTGAAGCCATATAGGAGAGATATTCAACATATTTCAGAATTTCGGTGGGCCAAACAGAGGAGGGACACCATCTATCTCACTCTATTCAACAAGATCTGAACAATAAGCCTGCTCTGCCACAGGTAATAGCGACAATATGAGCATTCTATGCGAAGCTTGCCACCTCTTCGAGAAAACACCAGCCGCAGCAATCCTGTACACTGAATGGGCGTAAGTATTATTCTTTGTTAACAACCACGCGCCAAATGCATCGTGTGTCGGGAAGATTGTGCCGACGAGGATACAACAAGGAACCCAAACCCGGGCAGTCAATTAATCTGATAACTGAAAGCCCTGAAGTTGTAGTGGCGAATGAAACGGCCTTTTGGGGAAGACAGTCACACAAATTCGCCTTGGTCGCAGGGCAGAAACTACCTTAGTAGTGGGTGGACCATACTCAATGATTATCACTGGGAGGAACTGGACCATCGTAGTAAGGCCATGCAAGTGAATGCCTGACAAAGAGAGCTGTAACGCTTATCGATTCCAACTCGAGGCTCGGGTACAGATACTCACTCGTTCTTACGCTGGGTGTACCCTGAGCAGGTTACTTGTAGGTACCGCTGCTGTCTGGTATCACACACTCACGGCTAGCTGCACGTAGAAGTTGGCTTGACAACTCCCACCAAAGCAAACAGTTACTGCCCATCCATCACATCACTGCGCGTGCTTAGGAAAACAGAAGGACTTGCTTCTTTAATCACGGTTGCACAAACCCCTGCAGCCCCATCCGATCGCCCAGTCTGTTCCTGGCATCCAGCGCGACAGCCGCAGATCGCCAAGCGATCGTCCTCCATCTAACCACTCCGCAGCTAGCAGATCTCGAAGCCGTTTTCCCGCTTCATTTTCTCGTTTCCGTCTCGGTTTTTCTTCTCTCGTCGTACCCATCCTGGCCTCTCATTTGCAGAAGGCCTCGATGAAACCATCACCGTCTACTCACCTCACCACGAAAGATGGACGCCATGGCCGCTCCCAAGATCATCCACGGCCACAACCCTCATCCAGCGACGTCCATCATCGCGCCTCCACCGGCACATCTCGACCCGCCGTCGTATGAAGAGATCTCCAACTCCAGACCACCACCAGCCTACGTCGACCCAAACCCAAACACCTCCCCCGCCCGCCGCGAGGTGATCCAGGCACGAGCCGTCTTCACCCAAGAACCGCCCCAAGAGCAGCAGCCCTACCCGCGCTGGCTCAGACGCAACCTCTCCGTCGCCACATTCACCGTCTTCTTCATGGTCCTCGTCGCCATTCCCCACCTCATCTTCGCCTGCATAGTCGCCAAAGATCTCCACGACGAGTACGTATCACCCAACCACACCACCCTTCTGCCCATAGAAGGAAAAAAAAAAAGCAAAACTAACCACATCCATCAGTGAATTCGACTACAAGTGCGCCAGATACTACATCTCCTCCGCCGACGAGCCACCCCAAAACGAGCACTGGACCGTCCCAACCCCGGGCATCTTCCACTCCGACTGCCGCCTCCTCTACCACTGGTCCCAGCTCCTGACCGCCGCCGGATCAACCACCATCCTCCGCGCCCTCCTCCAGGCCATCCCCGTCCAGAGATCCTCCAGCAATTCGACCCCCAACGGCAACCGAAATCGCATCACCAAGTGCCTCCTCTCTCCCTCGGGCGTCTTCGCCCTCCGCACCCTCTCCTCCCTCTCCCTCTTCGCCCTCTACCTCGCCTCCGGTCTCATCCTCAGCACGAACCGCTTCATCACGGGGCCCCAGGCCCGCGACTCCCTCCGTCCAGTCTACCTAGGCAGCGCCGGCCTCATCTGGTTCTCCGTCTTCATCACGGGACACCAGGCCGCCACGACGGGCATAGCAAGCTGGTGCGCGAGAGGAATGAAGGACCCCCACGAGCGATCCTACACGCCTTCAATCTAATAAGATAAATGTTCTCACAAATGTAGAAACTCACTGTATGGAAGAAAACAAATCATCATTGCAAAATATACGTCTTTATTCAATTCCAACGCCAGATGCTCCTTCACTTCCCAACTTCGTGCTTTCTACTAGAAGATATCATGTCTCTTTGAGAACGTTAAAAAAAAAAGTCAATCGTAACAACTTGTACAGAAAACAGCAATGGGGGCCTTTCTTCGCTCTCCTGCCCCAGATATGGTCGTCGGTCGTCATTGGGGTATAAGCTGAATAATACAGGGGGTGTGAGGGAAAATTGACGATGCCGAAATCCATCATTGGGGTGTTTTTCTCTATGCAAAACCCCCCCCGCCATCAAATCCATAAACGTAAACTATAAGAGAAGCCATCGCCAAATTCTTTAGACACCTCTGAACATGCGGACAATCATGAACCAGCAGGCGCCTAAGAACTTGAAGCCACTCAGACCGGCCACACTGTAGAGGACGACAATTAGATAAATGTTGGTTCGCTTCTCCTCCTCATCTGCATTGCTGCTCCCGGTAGTACTGAGTGTATCAAGACCTCCTGAGCTCAATACCACAGCGCAGAGAGCAAAGTTTGTGACCATCCAGATGAGGACGACACCAGTTCGCACACCTCTGTAGTAGTCCATCTGCTTCTCTTGGAGCTGGGCAGGGGTCGGTGGCTTCTTCTCTTCCACGAACTTGTGGTTGAACGAGGCCAGCTCGCGCTGGTACTGGGCGTTGAGGTCGCCTTCGTCGGGGAGATCTGTCTTGCCTTCGCCGTCCTTGGTGCTGACTGATGGAAGCTTCTCGACCTTGTCGTCACCCTTGGTACCCCATGAGACATCGTGGGTGTTGCAAAAGGCGTAAACATTGAGAACGTTGGTGAAGGTAGGGGTCAGCAGCATGTATTGACCGATCGAGGTGACCATATGCCACGGGTCAAACATCATCAGGGATGCGATCAGCCACAGACCAAAAGTCGACATGAGAGAGATGATGAGCGTGTAAAACACCTGGTCCTTGATGAGGTCGCTCAATTGGAATCCATTTGCAGTATGTTCCATAATGGAAATAACAGTCATGTAGATAGCGGCAAACAAGAGATATCTAAATATGTACAGTTAGCAAGAACATCGCAATCAAAAGACGAATTCTCGGAGTAGATACTCACATCATGAGGATAGCCCAGAACCAAACCATGGCAGTGTAGAGCTTTCCAGATCCGGCCGGCCGATTTCCCAGGGAGAGAACAAAGCATGCACCCAAGAAGGCACCGTACAACCAGGTGAAAATAACACCCAGGATCTGACCAGGCCTCTTGAGCAGGTTGTCAGCACCCAAACTCCCCGTGAGAATCTTGAAAACCAGGAAGAAGTTGCCGAGAGCGAACCACGCAAAGATGGTGTTGATGGTCTGGAAGATGAACTCGACGAAGAAGAAGAACTTCCGGATGGCTGAGTGGTCAGAGCGGAAGAAATCGTAGAAATGAACGCCGGCATAAATAGAGGCGAAGAAGGAACCATTGAGCCAACGACGTCGTTGCAAAATCAGTTCAGTCACGGTATCTGGCACATCAGTCTCTCCAGTTGCCGACTTGACGTATTGCAGGATCCAATGGCAGTTCCTCTTCGTGACCAGCTCGAAACAGAGAATACGATCTTCGGCGAGGTACATGTTGGACTCGAAAAGACCAGCATCAGCACCTCCGTGAAGTGTTTCGCCCAAAAAGTACTTCTCCAATGGGCCCTTGCCGTTCTTGTCATTCTGAAGAGCAACATATCGATAGGCAGAAAAGGCACCTGGCAACACGGAAATAAAACCAAACGCAGACTCCAGCGGCTTGTCCAGGATATTACTCATCTTATACTCGAAGTTCTGTGCCGCAACGATCGGGTTCAAAAGAAGCTTACCCCCAGTTCCCAACATGGCCTTGATCTCACCGCAGGCACCTCCGCACATGGGCTCGAGATCAAACGCTTTCCAGAGATGGTAGATGGACCTGCCACCTGGTCTCGTACCGGCATCGAGTAGAACACAAATGTTGGGGTCCAAAACACGTCCAAATGCCTGGAAAAACCACCGGTGGGAATTGATCTTCTTCTGGTTCTTCTCCTTCAAACAAAAGAGGACTTGCACAGGCTGCTTATTGTGGACCAGCGAAACGACACCGTTGTTGAGCGCCAAATGGGTCTGCGTGGTGTACTCGTAGATATGTGCCGTCACGTCCTTGTCGTTGACCTTTTGCTTCGCGATACCCTCCTGATAGACTCCCATACCCGCCAACAAAGCTCTCGTTCTCGGATTAATCTTAGCTCGACCATCGCTGACAACGCACACCACAATCTTCTTCCAAGCGTCCTTGCCCCAGGTCTTGCTGTTTGGTCGGCTGTTGCACATGTAATCGATATTCTTGAAGACACCGATCATCGTTCGGGCAAAAAGGATGTCGTCTTCGTTATACATCGTCACCACGATGAACAGCTCCGTGTGTCGGGGTTTGCTGAAGAGCTTCTGGCGCAGAGTAAAGTTTTCTTCGTAAAACAGGGACGGGTCGCAGGTGGCTGCAGTATATCGCATGTGGGTAAACTCGTCTCGTTCGCCGTGCTTGACATTCTGAAGAAGGATGGGGGGTACTGGGCAATCCAAAACAAGATTGCCCCGGTACAGCAGAACTCGCTTCACTGTCTTGTGCCGCCGAAGGCCTCCTCCTTCTTGTGGCGGTGGTGGTTGCTGCTGCTGGTGAGGATCATCTGCGTACTGGTCGGAATTTTGGTGCGAGAGCATTGGTCGTCCGTCTTGGTCGTCGTAGTCGTACCCATGACCGTCATGCCCAGGAGTCGTTGATTCATAGCCCCTGTTATAGTATGCATCGTGATGAGCTTCGGGGTTGACAGAGTAATCGCCGTGGTCGACGCCGACCTGGCTGTTGTTGTTGTGGTAGCCAGACAAGTTATCAATAGAGTGCTGTTCGAATGCCACCGTTAGCCTGTCAGCCGTCATAGAAAGCTCAGTTTGAGGGTGTACCCACCGCCGCATTCATTGTCAGGAAATCGCTTGGGGTTCCCAGCCTCAGATCCGCCGGATTATATCCCGAATGTTCTCCTGGAGAGGGGAACCTCGCCGGGGAGCCGTGTTGAGGCATGTCTAGTCGCTGCTGTGATTGCGAGTAGGAATACGGGTTCTCCTCGAGTTGGTATCCGGGTTGTTGATGGCCAGGCGAGGGGCTGCGGTAGCGGCCCCTCTGATCCCTGGGATCCATCTGGTCGTAATAATCGTCGTCTGGAAATTGGGAATGTTAGTTAGGCTTTGTCGAGGGGTCGTGGTTGTGTGGGCAGCAGCTGGTGTTTGAGGGCGTTTGAAGGGGGGTTATCGAGGTTGTAGCTGCGAAACGTTGCAACTTGGTTTGCGCCATACAAAACGGTCGTCGCACCGTCGTCGCACGTTGCCAGCAAATCGTTGTAGTCCTGCAACGAATGACTTGGAGCGAAGAGGGTGCGCAGGATGGGTTGGGAGGTAGGTAGTATTTGCAACTGATAGGGTAGATTGGGCTCGAGGAACACGAGAAGCAACTGCAAGCTGGGCAGGGCGCATCAACTCACTTAGCCTGTTATACGACATGGTTTCAGATCTTTCATGCCCTTGTTATGTATGGTTGTCGTCGTCACCAGTCGGCTGCCCAGCCCAGAATAGTGTGGGAACAACCAAGACCACCGGTCTGTAACAAAGGGCGAATCGTTAGGTGTGTCAAGGTGTAGTAGGACGTCTCGGTTCCTGGACTCGGTACGGGTGGAATGCTGCAAGGGCCCACGGAGGGTGCGGTGCGATGCGATGCGATAGTCGAGGACAAAAACGTGGCTTCTTGGAATGGATTTGCTCGCCGAGGACCTGTCTCTCTTGGAACAAAGGTAGACAAAGGATTGAAAGTGGTGCAGGTGGGACTTTTGAAGCAAAATGCCCGAGGATGGCTGCGAACAAGCTCAGAGGCGGCGGGAGAAGGTTTCAAATGACCAGCGGGAGCAAGGTCAAGGAGAAGTTGGTCGGAGCTGGAGATCAATGGATGGATTTCAGTGGCTGGCCTAGCAACACATGCAGCCAAGTGGAGGCGGGGCGATGGGCAATTGCGCACACAGAACTGCTCCTCAGCAATTGCACGTAATAGTCCCCAAGAGTGGGCTCGCGTAGTCGCTACCATCTTAGGCCATGGCCTGTAATTATAAGGGGGCACTGCACATGGGGCCCCGTCAGCCCCGACCGGTGGCAGTACTACGTCGTGATAGCGCGCTAGGCTGTTTGCTGGGCTGCCGTCTGGCTCACAAGGGTCCAGCCGAGTGTCCTGGAGATCGCAGACCATGGTGGAGCCACAGTGTTTCACCTGCTGGGTCCATCCTCACAGTGGCCATGATCACCGAATATTAAGGATCATATCGAGCCTATTGCCGCCCATCGCCATTTGGCCACAGGATTTCCTTCCAGATTCGCTGCAGCGCCTGGCCAATCAGCGTCCGCAGCGAGGAAATTATATCTCGTCCTATCTTGCGAGGAGGACACTTGCCAGTGGCATCTGTCAAGAAAGAACGGCGGCTGCAAGTGCCCGCCCAGCTCCCAATCCATTGCCAACTTGCATCCGCTACGCTCAGCCGCTACGCTCAGCTGAAGCTCTCAATATCAGAGCTAGATCTGTCAGCCGACAGCAGCCCAAGTCCAGACCAACAACCATATTCAGGTCTATTGAGCGCCACCAGAGAAAAAAATGAATGCCGTCCCATTGAATGCTAATTTTGCTCATTATCTCATCCCACCATCCATGGAACCTTATCGTCGGGTACCCGAACCCTCTTGAGGCAACTCGTAGGACAATGACAACAGCCCAGGGCGCAGTTCATGCGATGTACCTCGTAGCAAAAGTCACTATTGCTGAGAAGTCGACGCGGCTCTGCGTCATTCGCCCATTTGATGGAACCTACCGGTCATGCGCTCAGTCTTGGCGCTTCTCACCATCGCATTCTGCCATGGACAAGAGCGAGCTGCCAAATGACCATCTCGTCCCTGCAGCGGAGTGATGGCCCTCCCTTGTGCCCAAAAATAAACCACCGAACCCAGTCTTTTGGTCCATCGCCACCCTCACAAGCCACACACCATTGCTAACTAAGCAAGTTCTCGTAGATCTCCGAACTAGTTTCCTTACTGCTCAGCCCCTGCGTAGTCGTATCCTATGTCGCGGCCTTCGAGAAGGAAAACAGGTTTGCACTAGATCAACATGCTCTCTCCGTTAAAACCTTCCCTCCGACGCGCGTACGCCGGCAAGCCGTTGAGCTACCCCTTCCTGCAGCGAGCGATGTCTTGCCTGTGCTCGCCTTATGTCGGATTGGCTCCTCTCTCGGCTCGCTTCAATAATCAGCACTGATATGTCCAGTTACATAGCCCCGGCGGTGTTAGGCCAGTGTGGGCGCATCCACACTCGCAAACCGCTGGGGGGTCGGGACCGCTCCAACGGGCTTGTGGCTTTTGCTCTTTGCGGGGAGGCAACAACCTCTCGTCAAGGGTACGGAATACTCCGTAGCTACATATGCCAATCTATCACAATCTAATCTGTGGTGAGAGCAACTTGTCGTAATGCGGCTAGCACATTCGTTGAAAGAGCCAATACTGCCCTAAGGTGGATGGCTCGACTCCCCGAACCACACAACTGATTCAAGCTCAGGAATGCTGTCAACGTTGGTTCCAATTGATCCATATCGAGTGGGCATGCGTCAATCTTAGCTCCAACCGTCCCGAGCAGCTGGAGTGCAGCCGGCTGTCACTATTTAGGTTTATATTAACCATACCTGTAGCCACACCATATTGGACTTATTCCGAGCATTCACGCTCTCCCCGGGTCGACTCTCACTTTGACATTCTCGTCTTAGTGGTCTAGACCAAGGACAAGCTTCTACGGCCCAGCCGTACCCATCAAGCCACCTTCCATGGAGTGGAAAGAACGTCTGCCTCGATGACAAAGGCCGATTCCTTTCAGGCACTGGTCTTCCAGGGAGGACACCGAGGTGCTCTCCCGCTACAACGAATGATCGGACACAGATGCAGTCGGTTTTCAGTGTCAAAGCCCCTGCAAGGGGCTATTGGCTGAGTTACTAGATGGCGTGGGCTAGTAGAGCCATGGATAAAAGATAACCTACCATACTACAAATATACAAGGCAGTTTCTACGAGCCAAATGTGGCCGTTATACAAGATGTGTGTCGTATTCGTGCCTTATCAGCTGCGCCGTCGAAAATGAATACTTAGAATAGATCATCACCACAGTCAAGCCCCATCTACCAGCTTCTCACTGTTAGGACAACTCATCTATCAAATGTAGTGATACGCCCATCAAAACGCCTCCAAGCATACAAAGAGAAGATAACAGGGCGCCAAGCCAGCCAAGGACAGCCGCTGTGACGCCTATCTGTACCTCCACAGAGCCATATCGCAATCCTTCGATAATCGTGGCTGCCGAGGCGATGGCGATATGCTGCCACGCCATTCCAATATACAGCATGGCCCCAGCAAGACCATTGATCAGAACAAGCACAGTTGCGTATTGAGAGGAAGGGTAAGACTTGAACTCGTCGGAACCGTCATCGGCGATGTTCCAGCCTGGAAACAGGAGCAAGACTACGAGATTCGACAGCGTAAATACAACACCCAGTATTCTGTAATAAAGGAAGATTAGCGGATTCAGCCTGTAAAGAACTACATGTCGCAGTATGCTGCCTTATTTACGGTCACGTACACAAGAACAGAGGATGTCACATGCTTCTGAAAGTCGAACGCAGCCTCGATAATGCCCAATGGGTCAGCGATATGGGCAGCAGGTTGCCGAAGTCGGCATTGCCAGTCTCCCTGATGGAGCTTCACGCATATAGACCAGTATCCCACCTGCACAGCCTCTGCCCGCATCGGTTCATCCGCATCTTTCAACGTCCATTGATGTAATATATCCGGCAGCGTGTCATTCAGCATGAGCGGGCTAGTGGCATCTATCGGCGCGATGTCTGGTCGATACGATATGGAGAGAAGGTGGAAGTTCTGGAGAGTGCCTGTTCTTGAGCATCCGCCAAGAGTCAGGCCAAGGCCAACGAGGGATATCGCGCTGATTATCATCAGAACATGATGATACCCAAGAATCGGCACCGGATACTCGTCGGCAGGATCGGTGGCTGCGATAGCTCATCCGTCAGCGATATCCTCTCCATTTCGGTCAGCGATCGGGAACTCACAGGCAGTCTCTGCGGTTGATGTCCCAGTGGTAACTGAAAGTGTATCAGCAGGCGTCAGCTCGCCGGAAAATACGCTCTCATCATGGTCTTCTCCCTCAGTATCTTCAGTCTCGGGTTCTGTGCTCTCGGGTTCTGTGCTAGGTGTAGGCGGCCGTCGCCAACGACGCCATGCGGACAGCATTTTCTGGAAAACACCTTTTTTCTGCTGGAGAGGAACTTGTATCGCGAAAGCACACAGATCTAGCGGGCAAACGAGGCATCTTGACGGTGGAACGTTTGGAGGGGAAGAAGCGGTGACATGGCCCGCCTTTGCGTGCGCTGTCGCTCGGGTTGGTCCATTTGGCTTTGGTTGGGCCGCTTGTGCGGGGAGTGAGGCTGCAAGGTGAACAGCGCACAAGATAGCAAACCTGTAAGCACTCCATGCAGCAGGGCTATCAGGCTGCTGGGCTTCTTCCTCCGGGTCTAACCTGTGTCGCTCTGTAGACGTGGGATCAATCTATGTCCTTCCCCAATATGTCGAGCGAGATGACGCCCCTACTGCGATCCACATCCCCAGATGGTTCTGCCGCCGCTGGGCAGCAAGGTAAGGAACTTTTTATCGTTTCTTTTGACCATTTCATTCGAGTAGCTCTGCTGATGATATTCACTTACAGCACGCCGAGGGCCGTGGGCATATCTTCGAGGGCTTCTTCTCATCATATCAAGCACCTCTCTAGGTAGGACTATATCCTGCACCACGATATATCCTTCGGCTTTTGTGTTATACTCACAAGAGAACAGCGATATTACTTTCTGCGTGTACTTCATCCTTTAATATAACCCGTGATCTGCACATACTGTCGCTATCATACGACACTACGTCGAACCACATAGCCAGCAACCACGCGTTAGATGCCATTTTCAGAGATCGTATCTCAGACACTTCGAACATCAAAGAGGTCCGAGTCGGTTATTTCGGTCTATGTGCTGTATCCAGCTCAGACTCTTTCATCTGCAGCCCTCGCCCTCTCGACATAGCCGAGTCTCTCAGATCCTCGGGGCAGACTGATCCTCTCAACTTACTCTGGCTTGGGAATCAGCTCCGGTCTGATGCAGTCTCGTCTACCTTTGTGTAGGCTTCCGCGTGTACCATCCCTGATAAGAATTATGTTCCTGACCCAATTCACACAGATTTCTCAGCGCTGCCATTCTATTCTCAACATGCATCGGTGCACTGATAGCTTCTACCTCTTCCAAATCCGAGGGATCAGCTTCGTCAACCATCTTCTCCATCTTCCTGAACCGCTCGCTATCCTTCACTTGTTTCGCCATATCGATGTTCTTCGCCACCTCTGCTACATTCACAGCCGCCCTCTGGCAGAATCTCGTGGGCACGGCCTCCTCATTCTTGGTAAAGAACCTGGCATTTGGCGCAGTTGTGTGTCATCTTGGTCCTGCAGCGGTGGCGCTCGGCTGGACGAGCTTTTCATTGGCCTGCTGTGCCTTTCTCACCCTTCTCATCCCCCTTGGGGGACGCAGCACTGCTGCTGAGCAATTGTAGCCTGTGCTGGCCCGACAATCTTGGGTGGTGGGTTGCACGGGAAGCAGTGGCACGGAAACTTCAAACTGTCATACACACCTGCCGGCTGACTTGGCCCTTGAAACAAGAGCAATCTGGGATATTGGCCTCTTACCGCCGAGCAGGTTAGGATTAAACCGCAGGTTGGTATTAAACCGCAGGTTGATGGGGTAAGCACACACTCTGGGTTAAGAGAGTGCCTGAACATGAAATGATGCACAGGCAACTTGACATCCTCACCATAACTATCACATATTGTGATTATATTCTACAGCCTGTATTTTCGATTTAGATATTGTGCCACTTGCTGAAGCATGCGTAAGTGGGAAAATGAGCCAAGTTTCCAACCATCTGAATTCAGCACCTACATAAGCTACCGATCATAGTCGTGTTTGTGCTACATACAAGACAGTATTCCCCCAAATCATCACTCTCAATGTTTCTCTATGCCTACCCTGCTCCAGATATTGGCAACTACACCTTGACAAACTGGCATTCCCCATTCTCTTTCACCTCCCACGTCTCCAAGTACAACTTGGTTTAGACGCAGGCTTTGCCAGCCTTTCCAACGCACAGAAGGCCAGAAGCACAAGCCCAAGGTGCGGTGCCGCGCGAAGCACAGGTCACGAACTTGAATTGTCGTCGTTAGCGTTAGTCATCGTCAGCGGATATATCTTTTCCACATACCTTGTCAGCACAGTTGAGGAGGGTAGCGTTCCAGCCAATGCAGGCGAAGAAAGCCCAAGCACGCTGTCCCCATCGGACGAGGAGGGCGCCGATGATGCGGATGATGGCAAGGTAGAAGCGCTTGCTGACGGGGACATTCTCAAGGAACTCGTCAAAGACAGTGTCGTCAAGGTCGATTGGCTTGCCCTCGGCGTCAAAGGCCTCAACTGTGATTCGATGTACGTTAGCAAAGATGGTCTAGCTAAAAGGGGGGTGAGATTTGAAGAAGCATACCTCCGCCATCTTCGGTCTGGATCAGAGTGCCCTCGAAGTTACCGTCGACGGTGAACTCGAGCTTGGTGAGGTTGCCCTCTAGAGGGACAGGGACGATTTCAACCTGTCCGAAGACGGCGGCAGCGTCGATCTCGCGCTTGAGGAGGTCCATGTCCTGCTTGATGGACGCGGCGGAGACGACGGCCGTGACCGCGAGGAGGACGAAAGAGTAGAAGAAACGCATCTTGATGGAGTAATTGGGTAAGAAGGAAGTGTTCAGAAGCTTGAGCTTGATTTTTGGTCTTGAGGGAGGCTTGAATGTGCTTGTTGTGCTGGTTGGGATGAGTTCAAGATCGAAACTTGGGAGGAATCACGGACGCCTTTTATACACGCGAGAGAAGCAAATATCACATATCAAGAATCACAGTCTTGAGCAAATATCGGGAAAGGAGCGGGACAGATTCGCCCGAGCTGACCATTTCGAGTATGCTCGATGCCTCCTCCTCGATGACCATCACGGCTGAACGCAGCATGCATGCTTTAGAGGCATACTCAGGAAGCCACAAGCCACGAATCGACGAATCCGAGAGCGTTATCAGAGCACACTACATCTGCCAAGCTCCCCTCGCGCGTCAAGATATGTACGCTACGGCCTCTCATTACGGATAGCTGCTTGCTCTTGTCGCTATGCAGTTTCATGATGTTCAGGTGCGGTGGCAACGATCCATAGACTGGTGGAGTACACTCTGCAAGGTGGTGAACTTGGGCTATGTTGATCTGATGTTGGCCAAGCATCTCAGATGCTCTGCACGCGAAGAGACTACCGTGAGTGGCCCCATGAGATCGGCACGGCTGAGCAGGGGCGCTTCCTTCTTCCAGAAGCCGTGCCACACCACAACACTTTAATGGATTAAAGCTGAACCAGGCTCCATTTAACCTCAAATCCTCCTGCACATGCCGTCATGTAGAGGCAGCCAACACCCGGCGGGACTTGAGATCAACGTTCCGGCCGGGTCCCCCCTCGAACGGGCGACCAATCCGTGATGGCATTGTATATTTAGTCCAAGACATTTTCATGCTCTGCCTCTATGATGATCGCAATGTAACCGCAGAGGTTGCCAGTTTGAGCTCGCTCCACGTGGAGTCCCGGGCCCTGAATGTCATGACCTGCAGGACTGTAGCTTCGCAACACCTGCCTGGATTGAGAACAACAAAGATGAGTGAAGGCGGGGCTTTCCACTGTTGCCGTTGCGAGATACGTCTAGTTGAGTGTGGGATATTATTGTCTCAGTAATATTGACGCCAGATGCCGCATCTCACCTAAGATGCTCGTTGAGATTGAATCGAACCATCGGACCTACATCTCGTGGGGTGCAACGATTTTCGGCATCATTGGGTGGTGTCTTACCAATGTGGCCATAATCTTACCGTTCCCATCAATATCGTGAAGTGGGAGAAAGACATTGCTCACGTGCTATCTACCCTCATAGCATTGGAACCCGACCCGTCCTTACCCAAGGCACAATCCGGCATGATTTCTGCCCAATGAGGAGCTGATGAGACAGTCGATCCCAAGATTCCCCTCGATTCATCTCTCAGAGGGCGAATCGGATAACTGTGGGCTGAACACGGGTTGCCAAGTCTGTCTAGACTTCTATTGGCATTCAGGTCCCGCGCTGGGGCAGCCGGAATGTTTCAGAATCCTGTACGCCTGCATGAGGCGTATTTCATCTGCGTGATACGGAATTCAGCCTTGGCCTCAGTCTTTCACGCACCTACACCGATCAACAAGAGTAAACTCGCCGTGTTGTGCGATTTCCGAGTACCCCATCGTCACGCCCAATGCTTCCGACTTGAACACTACCCGGGATGGAGTAGATAATCTTGCCAGACTTTCAATAGATAGAACATTTGAATCATTCCCGCTTACTCATGTGTTCATGGTAGTTGGAATCAATTCACGAAATATGGTCGAGTCACACAATGATCCCACTCCGGGTCATCTCTAGTCTATCCGACCCTTCATATCACCAAACATTACCATTCAAGTACCCTCGGAGATAGATTGATGTGTGTTCTTTTCTACGCTTCGGCCTCCATACCTAGAATCTGTTTGATTTAGCCCCTATGGATATGGACCTTTGCCGTAGGGCAAAAAACCTGACACCACATCAACCCAGTACAACAATTGGATTATTATTTGATACATTTATGAAGTTTAGGCAGGTTAGACTTCTTTCTGGTAGTAGACAGCATTACAAAATTTATATTTTGTGATATTATCGCCCTTGGAAACCCCAGTACTGCCACATTCGATCACAAAACAAGACTCACAGGCCAGTTGAACCTACAGAAAAAATATATTGGCTGTGCTCAGCTTTAGAGAAGAATTCGCCTCTAGAGCGTGCTACAGTTCCGCCTATAAGATACAGTGCCATTTTTTATCTGAAAATCACCTACATCATGAGGTGTTTTGTGAGAAAAGAAGCGTCGGAGCCAAAGAGGCGACTCTCCTCCCGCGATCATAATCGCAACTATGGCCAGGGTGTTTAATTATACGTTCCAATTACACAAGGTGCAATTATGTCTACTTCAGCGCGTGGTGGAGCCGGAAAATAGACTATTTTCGTCCACAAATATCATGAGAATCAGAGTTCTTTGAGCCTTAAAACCATTATATCGTGTATCAAGCATTGAAAAACCTTCCGCACCTTTTTTTTTCCCCATTCCAAATTAGTTGTGTATCTTCATCGCCAATGATCTTCCCCTCGTCCAGGCGTTATTCTAGTTTGTTGGAGGTTATGAGGTGAAGCTTGACTTCTCCAACGAGAGCTGTGACCAATCTCGCCAGAAATAGATGAAGTTTCACGCTCATTCACGATAGGTAGAGGTTATCATATGAGTCTACGCAAGTTAAATTTGAGTATACGTGTGCTAGATGGCGATTTCGATATCGTAATCGGTGTATTGAACTAGATCTTCATGGCAACGTTGTGACATGACAACATGCTCAACATGCTATCACCAGGTCATCAGTTCAAAATGTGTCAACTCGAAGGAAGAACTTTAGCAGGGGCTTGGTGGATAAATGGTTGCAACCGCCCCATTTCCCCCCTGTCGATCTGCCAGACGATGGAGGTGGAGGAGCTATTTTAACGTCTGATTCTGACAAGAGGTGCCCTAACCTAGAGGGCACGAGCTTCCTGCCCGACCCTTGCCTTGTATGTGGACGCTTGCTGAGGCGTCATACGTGGCTGCAGCCGTGTTTTCTCTGTCGCAAAGTTGGGCACAGAGCGGCTTTCTTGCCAGAACAGAGCAGGTCCCGGGCCACAATCCACCAGACAGCAGCCAATTCTGCATTCCCGGGCGACCACCATGTCCCCCTTCACAGAGCCTTCATTTCCTCGCGGTGGTAAGCCGAAGCGCATCCGCAACAAGAGAGGCCAGAGCCAGAGGGGCGACCACCACAAGGCTGCCCCGTCGCACAACAGTTTGCCCGCCGCCTCGCAGTTCGGCCACGGTCACAACTCCACCACCGACTATGAGCCTTCCGAGCCGGGGGACTGGGCAACTAGCAGCTTTCAAGATCAGATGCCAATCGGGGCCCCGCATCAAGGCGCCGGAAATGAAGACAGTCAAACCGGGCCAGCCTCCCAGACGCAAGCACCAGGGCTAGACTCCGAAGGCAAAGACCCCGCGCCTTCATATGCGTCCTTGACCGCGAGTCACAGTGATTTGCACCAAGACTCATCTGACAAGTCGTCCAAGCATTCAAAGAAGAAGAAGAAGAAAGCGTACCAGAAAGAGAACGACTCTGGCAACCATCTGACCAACAATCATGTGACCGGCAATCACCTGTCCAGCAACCACTTTTCCGGCAACCATCTGGCTCTTGAGTCGAGTGTTGCGGCTCACGAGTTGGCCCCTGTAACGCCTCGGATGGGCACTCCCAGACTTGCTAACTTAGCAACGCCCAGGCTACCTGGACGTGAGCAAGAACATGAACCTGAACATGAGCATGAGCATGAGCATGAAAACTCGGAATCGACCCCTCTCATCCACGCCATTGACGCCTTCCTCCCACCCACGGGTGTGGCCGAAGTCAACGCCACGGAAGCTCACATTGTTCATGTTGAAGAGGTGCCTCGCTATTATAATGGTCCTGTGGACGAGATCCATCATTATCACAATGACTCGATATCGAGGGCAAACCATGTTTTCGAAGCACCCTGGAGCACCCTAGAGACCGCCAGCGCGCGGGATGGAAAAGGCCCCAAAGTCACGGCTACCGTCCAGGTCCCCGAAGTGCTTGAAGCCCCTGCCCTTGAGGTTCCTGCCCTCGAGGTCCCTGCCGAGCCTGCTGTTCGGGTCTTGGACACTCAGCGACCCAGCTCTAGACTGCACATTGGAGAGTTTGATGGCTACGACGTATCGGAATATCTCAAGACCCTCGATCTCGAGCTGGACCACGGGCTGGTCTCGACCGACCGTCGGGTAGGCATCTTCATCACATTCACCGCCAGGCCCCTCCGACCTCTTGTCCAAGCCCTTTCCACGGGTCAAACCTGGGAGTCGTTCAAGCGCAAGCTGCAGCAGCGATTTGCGGCCGACGATACGACACGCCCAGGCTTTGCCGTCGAGGGGCTGAGCAAGCTCCATCTCGAGAGGCCAACGACACCCGTGGATGTGTATGACTGGCTCTACAAGCACCGCTCGTTGACCCAGACACTCATCGGGGAGGACTATTGGGTATCCATTCAGTACACTCGTGCCCTGGTTGACGCTATGCCATCTGATATTCTCCTCCAAATTGGGTTCACCACATTTGAGGAGTTCTACAGCATGGAGTATGGGACGCTGTGGGATAAACTGCACCAGGCCGTCGAGCCACGATTCTTGCTAGCGTCCCGAAGGAATTCCGCGCCCGAGAAACAATTGGCCCAGTCAACAAGCCACCACGGAAACCAGAGCGAAGTCACAAACCGACTTACCGAACTGTGCCTCAACGTGGTGGATCTGGCGCGGGCCGTGGGGAGTATTGATGATCGGCTGCAGGTCGTTGAGGCGAGACTGCCTTAATAATAGAGCGCGCGACTCAAAAGATATGCATTCATTGCGGTGATGGACTATTTGTACTAATGCAAGTTGCACGGCGATTGCATGGAGGTGATGTTTATTAATCACGAGGGCTGTCTGAGCTGGACCGCGGAGGAGCGGGCAGCCCTCTCAGTTGTAGGATAGGGAATATAGATGGGCGCTGGAGGATCATTTGTCCTTTTGGCCTTGTAGCCTGTTGATACTAAAGACTTGCAAATATTCGGCAAATATACTTGAGGAGTTTTTCTCTTCCTTGAAATCATTTGGCGTGGTGTTTTGGATGTGATGAGTTACTAGAGTGCGAGTTCTATGTTGCTACAAGAGCTTACTTCCCTGATCCCAAACATGACCATTACATACTCCCAGGGTAATGACCAGTGATACTTTGACACACCAGCTAAGGACGCGCTGGAAGGTGCATGAAACTTACGACTAATGGGCAAATCAGAGACGACAAAGTGTTTCCACGCGCTACATGACGCTGCGTTCCGCCCACGCATGCGCCAGCAGCTCATGCAAGAGAATTGCCAGGGCTAAAGCGGTCTACAGGAGGAAAATAGGTCCTGAGAAAGCAGTACAACTCCGGAGAGTGAATTTGAATCAAATCAAGTGGGGAGATGTGCAGTGTAGCAAACATCAACAGAAGCTATCCGTGTAAACGAAGCTACGTCGGGTTGTGACTCGGTTCAGAGCAGAAGAATAGTTTCTGACCCGTCACCTGCACATATAACCTATTGAGACTCTCATCTACTTCCACACGCGACATTGTCAAGGCGTCACAGACCGGGAGCTCCGGATTCACCCAATGGTGGGTGGTCACGTGCCAGGGTCCGGCAGGGTCCAGCAGGGCCGCTCTTAGACTTGGCACCACATTCTACCTACCCAATCGAAAGGTAAGCTAGAAATTACTGGGTGAAGGATGCTGTCTCGTCCCTTTCTAATTTACCGACGGTGGACGGCTCAGCAAACTATTTGCAATACCAGTCAGACGCCGCTGGGAATGTTGGGCTAGCCCCTTTCCCTAGCCGCACATGACTCGGCACTATTCCAGCAATCTAAGGGGTTTACCCCTGACTGCTCTCTGCATCCATCAATTAAAGAGTTTGGCTGGCTCCCGCGATGTGCCAGCTTTAAGCCTTTGCCATGCATCATCTCGGTAGCCGTCCCTCGGCAGCTCCAAGTCAGCACGAGTTGATTGGCCGCGGGGTGCCAGGGCGGCACAGGGCAAGGCCAGGGGATGAGGGTCACGAGCATCAGAGGAGTTGGCGAGCCTCCACCCCATAATCATGGGCGATCACAAAACTTGGCATCGAAATGATGTCTGGGCTTCATTGGGCGGGAAAGACTGGAATTCGATGCTAATATGTGGCGCTGGCACTGTTCCAACCATGGATCGGAGTCTCACACTAAACGACGTCTCAAGCACGCTCCACAGCAAAGTTTCCGTGCTAATTATAAGCCACCCACCTCAGGCACAGGCACCACAGTCGATTCCAGTGGCCGGTGCCCGCTGCTACCACTAAGGTAGTGGCCATGTACCTGGGGACGGTGGGGACGGGAGATGACTGCTAGCAATCAGGCTGCTGGCACATCACCTGCGATGTGCAGCGCCCGGAGAGCCAGGATACGTCCAGGGAGGGTTGGATTAATCGCAGTGAGGGGGAACAAAGCGCGTGCTTCCTTTTTCATCGCTTCCATGGCGGCGGAGAAGAGGAGCTGCCATCATCAGTGAATACGAGAATTAGGTGGGCAGTTGGGGTGGTACCTACAGGGAGGCCGATCACTGTGGTGTAGCGGTGGTCCCCTACCTCCAGTGTGGACCCTGCCACGCTCAGGGCCCCTGCTGCTATTGCCAGGCCAGATCAGGACGCTCCTTCATTCGCTGGCTGCTGGGACACGCAACGTTCCGCCCCTCCACATTGGCCCGGGACCTCGTCTGTTACGCGATGTCTCTGGCAACAGTCCCTTCCCTGGCGCTTGCCCCGGCCCTGGATGCGTAGCCGAGTCTGGCGTCTGGACGTTAGAGGCATAAGGCAAGGTAGGCATCAGAAAGGGCGGGCGCGGCCGACGAGGAGCCATGGTCCGCGCGCCGGTCCGGCTTCTTTCATCTCCTGCTCACTCATGCCACATCCTGATTTCCTTCCTGACGACATCATACCACCACGGAACTCTATTGCTTCAGAACGACATGCGCGTCTGGGCATTTCGACACTCGTTTACAGTTTAGCTAGCTCCCACTTGTTCCACCACCACCGACTTACACCCCACGGCCGCCTCTCGTTTTTGTCCCGACCAACACAACCAATTGACGAGGCACACGACCGATGAGACGAACACAATGAGGCTCTCCAAGGCTAACACCACCTTCTGGCTGATCTGGGCATGTGCCCTGCTGTGGGTTAGCATCAACTCCTACGACGACCCTTCCTCCATCTTCTTTAGCCGCCGCCGAGCTTTCCAACGAGACTACTCAGCTACCCGCGAGGCCGAAGTCAACGCCTACCTCGAGAAGCTCGAAAAATCACCACCCAAGACTCCCAGCACGACTGCCAAGGAGAACGAATTCTTCTGCGTCGGCATCCCGAGCGTCAACCGAACGGACAGGGAGACGCTGAGACTCACCGTCGGCAGTTTGGTCGACTCCTTGGTCGACGGCGAGAGGGCACAGGTACACCTCGTTGTACTCTTGGCTGATCGGAACCCGCGGGATCATGCCTCATACGGTTCTCGGTGGCTGTCTGATATCGCTGACGAGGTGATTGTCTACGACTACGACGGCAAGGACGGCTCTGAGGAAGGTAAGAGGTCTGTCAAAGAGCCCACCGATGCCTATCGAGTCATCCCATACGACCTTCGCCGCCGTGGACGGGGCGACGGTCACACCGAAAACATACACATCGATCATTCTGTTCTTGTCGAAGCTTGCCGTCACCATGGCTCCCCGTACTTTGTCATGGTCGAGGACGATGTCATTGCTGCCCGTGACTGGCTCCCGCGTCTCTGGAACGGTGTGGCCAACCTGGAGCGACGCTCGTCGCTGACCGGACACGACTGGCTCTATCTCCGTCTCTTCCACTCGGAGATGCTCATGGGTTGGAACAACGAGGAAATCCTGTCCTACTTGCAGATCATTGCCTGCATCTACGCTGTACTGGGTGCTCTCATCTACCTGGTCGTCCGTCTCCGCCGCCGACGCCGTGCTACCAGGCACAGGCACTACAAGACCCTGGAACTCCGAGTCCCACAGTCTTACAGTTTCAGTTATATGGCGTCCCTCGCCCTGGGACTGTGGACGCCGGCCTGTATTGTGCTCTTCTTCCTGGCCGGGCGTGTCACCCTCCACAGACTAATAACATTCGGCGGTGCGGGCATTCGGGAGATGCCAAAGTATGGGTGCTGTGCACAGGGCTACGTCTTCCCAACCCGACACCTTGAGGGTCTCCAGAACTTGCTCCGCAACCCTCCCTTCGAGTTTCCCGTTGATATGGTCATCGAGAATCACGCCGCTGCCAAGGGCTTCTCGAAATGGGCCCTCGACCCCAGCATCCTGCAACATCTTGGGATGGTGGAGCCTTCAAGCGACGGCAAATTGAACGCCGTGTGGAATTTCAGTTTTGAGAGATTACGATGAAAATATTGACCAAGCGGCGTTACTTGTTTTTACGGGAGGCGAATTCATGGGAACAATTGCAACTGGGGGCTACTCTTTGCTTTGGGGTTTTTTTTTAATATGGGATATCAGTATGGGCAGGACGGGATGTTTATAATTCAAATTCCAACCCTTGTTTTCCACGCAGGCGGTTAGGATCCGAGATCATGTTCATATTATTATTGTTCTATTTGGGATTGGTTTTTGTTTCGGGAAGAGTTTAATGGGACGCATCATGGCTGGAGCATACAAACCAATATGGTGGAGGGACGCGCAAAGGACATGAGGCTTAGCAGCCAATATTTATATAGCTACGTTATTGCTAATTGACAAGAAAAGAAAAATGCTTGACCCCGGCAGCTCGCTCAAGATACCGAACTGTGACTCAACCTCCCACCAAAGTCAATCGGCTCTTCATCTTCACAACAGTACAGCAAGTTCGAAAGGCAAGTATGTATGTCTATTAAAGATATGAAAACAGGAAAGAAAGAGAGAGCGAACGACGGTTAATGAATACAAAATGCCAGGCTATTTTCTATATGACTCTACACCTTAGTCAGGGTGATGTTGAACGCAGGGTTCTTGATGACCTTTGCCTTGCCATCACACCCCTCGACGACGACAAAATCAGTGATACTGAGGAAGTTGTACGCGGCGCGGTCGAGGCCGAACCAGGTCTCGCACGATCCCCCCTGCCAGAACAAGGCGGCGTCCTGGGCCTGCTTGGCCTCGTCCGATCGGGTCTCGAAGACGGCGCGCCAGGCCCGCTCGACGCTGCCGTCCGGGTTGCGCTTCTGGCGGTTGGAGGGGACGAGGCGGCCCTCGACGTTGGGAAGCTGGGCGTCGGGGATCTGGAGGTTGGTCTCGTTGACGGAGAGGGAGTAGGAGTTTATGTGGCGCTGGACGTCGAAGCCGCGGGCGGAGAAGGAGCCGATGACGAGCCCCGAGGCGGAGAGGTTGGTGGACAGGGTGAGGGAGGAGTTTGTGGAAGCGTCGACGTAGGTGCCCTCGTAGGCGGCGGTGGCCTGGTCGACGCCCGCGGCGGCGACGGCGGGGAGGAGGGTGGAGATGACGGCGGAGAAGAACTCGGAGCGGGCGGTGGGCTTGAGGGAGACCTCTGCGCCGGCGGTGATGACGGAGACGACGAGTTCGTAGTCCGGGACGAGGCCGAGGAGGGCGTGGTAGAGGCCGAGGTCGCCGGACTTGGTGTAGACGTCGACGAGGCGGCCGTCCGGGGTGAGGGCGTCGCCGCGGACGATCTCCCAGGGGGCGCCGACCGAGTTGCCGAAGCTCGAGGTGTGGGCTTGAGGATGCATCCACTTGCGGGTTTTGGCGGCCGAGAGGAGCTTGTTGTTGAGGATGGCCTCGCCGAAAGCGATGAGGTCGACCGTGTTGGAGAAGAGACCGCCGGCGCTGGAGGTGGGTGATTAGCAAGTATGCGAGGTTAGGGGGTAGAGGGGGTTCACTCACGCTTCGAAGACGCCCAGGGTGACGTTCCAGGTAACTTCTCCCTTGGGGACGAAGCCCTGCTCGGAGAAGGACTTGACGGGGCCGTTGAAGGAGGTGCTGTTCATACCAGCAACACTGTACACGTTCTCCTGGAGGACCTCGTCGAGGGGCTTCCCGGTGGCACTCTCCACCACCTGGCCGAGGAGGGCAAAGCCAACGTTAGAGTAGACGGGGCTAGTGTTCGGGAGGTAGACGGGAGGTCGCTTGGCGAGATCACGGACTAGGTCGGACTTTGTGCAGGCAACGGTGCCAGGGAGACCGGAGCAGGAAGGACCGGTGCCTTGGTCGATCTTGGGCAAGCCCATCTTGCTCCAGGGACCGAGAGGGTTGATTCCGAGATCCATGGCGGCTGTTGCTCGTTGTCAGTTCGTGAACATTCAAAGGCAGGAGAAAGGGGGTAAGGGGTAAGGGGTAAGGGTCTTACAGTCTGTTGCAAGCCCGCTCAAATGGTTAGCGAGAGAGCCGACAGTGATATCCTCCCAGGCCACCGCCTTGAGGGCATCGTCGTTGGTGGCGTTGCGAAGCTCAGGGATGTACTTGAGGATGGAGTCGTCGAAGTTGATGTTGGCATTCTGCAGGGCGGTGATGGCGGGCATCATCTTAGAGATGCTGCCCACACGGTAGATGGTGTTCTCGTCGATCTTGGACGTGCCGATGCCAGAGGTCACATTGGGGGTGAAGTGGTAGCTGAAGAGCTGCTTGTCCTCGTGGATGGACTTGACGCCGATGGAGAGGCCGCTGGCTGCCAGCTTGGATGTCTGGGCGTCCAGGCCGGCCGTGAGCTTCTCGATGGCCTTCTGGACGGCCTCGTGCGAGCTGGGCTTGAGGGGAGCTGGCAGGACCGGGCCCAAGGGGGGGCACGCCGCGGACTCGGCGACGGGGAGGAGTGCCGCGGCGGCTGACAGGAGGATGGACGAGGTACGCATCTTGACTGGAAGAAAGAAATTAAGAATAAGAGAAAGGGAATGAATAAGGAGCGATGGTGGTGGAAGTCAAGTATAAAAACACCTATTTGGGCACCATCAAGATTCTTATATCACCTCGAGCCCTTTGAAGAGATGTCGAACGCGCAAGACGGCGACAGCTCAGCCCCGACACATGCTTGATTCCTGTCATTTCCCAGGCCTCGTCGCACTTATTTCTCACCATCATCTCCACGGCGTCATGTCTCTGTATGCGTGCCACGCACCGCTCAGCCTTCTCGTCATCTCCAGGCGGGGAGGCGTTTGAGGAAGTGCGAGGCAGAGAGCGAGGCCGGCGAACAGACGGGCCAATCAACTTGGGGCCCTCGGACTCCAGGGCAGTGATCCATTAATAACACCCATGTGCCTGATCCTGAGTTAATTCCAGCCAGGCAAGATCAACAGCGATCCTAGCGGATGGCGCAGGCGTGGTCTAAGCTGTGAAGTCCGAACCGGCCAATCAGCCGGAGCCGCGATACCCCACATCTCGGCAGTCATGGACGGGGAGGATGGATTTCAAATCGAAGCAATTTCGGTATTCATGGTTCGGTATTGATGGTAGTTAGATAGTCTTCTATGACATGGGTTCTGGAGCTTGCTCTAACGTATTTTCTTGATTTCTGGACAACTAATTGCCGCTGATTAATCTTAGCCTAGTCCGGAGATCAAATATGGTGGAATGTGATGTCGTTGATATTCAAAACTTAGAAGATCCTGATAGCTATTCGTTTATTGTGCTAGATTGCAACATTAAGATCCTATTTATTTACTATAAAAAGAAAAAGAAAAAGAAAATTTGAGACCATTTCCCGTATTTAAATATTAAAAGCTTCAATCCAAATTGCGGTATTGACGTCCTGTTTGTCAAGCTCTAGGGTAGTTGCAAATTGTGCAAGATGTTCTCCCACGTCAACTGCAACAATAACATTGAGAGTAATTGGCCTGGGCAATTACTGAATTCCCAGCTGCACTCCTAGCACATGATCACCGCCATGAGAACCGCCATGACAACGGCAAAAGCACTGGTGCCTAGCGGCCTCACCAAGCCAGCCGACCCGTCCTTCTCGTCCTTCTCGGTCCCACTGCTCGAGTTACTTGTCATAGTGGAAGAATTGCCCCCCCAAACCGTGGTGTTCCACTGCTCAAAGCTCACGCTCGAGTTGAGCCTCAGCCTGGGGTTCGTATCCGCATCCGTGATGTTGGCCGTGCTGTTCGTCCCGTTCCAGCAGTGCTGATTGAAGCACGTGGTGCACACGGGGGGCAGGGTGACGTTGACGCGCTTCGCGCTCTTCTTGATGGTCGCGCAGGCCAGGCAGGCGGGCCAGTTGGCGTCGACGGTGCCGTTGCCGTACGTGGCCAGCTGGAAGGCGTTGTCGAAGGCGGCGTTGAGCTGGTTGTTGGTGAAGGAGTCCTGCATGTACGAGTAGTTGGTGTAGCCCGACCAGGGCGAGTTGGGCAGGTACAGGACCAGGGGCGTGCTGTCGGAGGCGTTGCAGCCGAAGAAGGTGGGCTGCCTGGTCAGGTTCTGCGTCACCATTGTCTTGACGTCTGGGATCTGGGGGAAGGGGATGTTCCCCTGAGAGGCGGACTTTTGGGTGTCTGCTCTCTGCCGTTAGTCTTTTTCCTTCTGTCGAATCCCTAGGTTCTTTTGTGAGAGGTGCTACTGACTGATGAGGTTGGTTCCGTTGACCCAGTAGTTCTTTGAGTCTGACGACGCTTCGTATACGATGATGAAGTCTACATGGCGCTCTGGGATGATCAGCGGGCGGATTGGATTGGTTTCGCCCGTTAAACTTCCGTCAATCTGTGATCACGTATTAGTCTTCTACCTCCTCATTGGCAAGATGATTGTTCTTACCAGCAGAAGCTCATCGACATTCTTCATGTCATCATTGTAGTCCTGGAAGGGGTTGGGATACGTCCCCCACATGGAGTCGTTCAAGGTCTGGTTGAAGTTGACCGCCGTCTGATTCACCAGAAAGACGAGCGGGCTGTCCTGCTGGCTCGGTGGAATGGGGATATCGTCCAGCTGCTGTTGCTGTTGCTGCTGTTGCTGTTGCCCCTGCTGCTGCTGTTGCTGCTGCTGACGGCTCTCTAGCTCCCGCTTCGCGAATAGTGGAATTTGGTAAAAAGAGTCGATGAACCAAGCGTCGAACGCACACCCCGTCGTACCCTGGATGAATGTAAGCTTGTCAAAGCCCACGGCGCACACGCTGTCGTTCTGAGGCTTCCCGTTCGACATGGACGTGCCCAGGTACTGGGTTGGCATGAAGGCCTGCACGCGCCCTCCCGCCCAGCTGCCAAACTCGAAGGGGGTCACCTCGTACGAAGTGAGATTGAACTGGTTCGTGCTGTTGAACCCAGGGTACATGATCTTGCCAATCTCGGGGGACTTGCCGGGGATGACCTCTGCCAGGACCATGATGGGCATGGGCGCAGTGCCGAGGGCGAAGGCACCGTTGTTATTCGGGTTCGCGAGGTCAGAGTAGTTGGAGAAAATGGCATTTTTAGGGAGCCAGTTGCCCCAGAACTGTCCAAAGGGGTCGACAACTGAGATTGGGAACCCAGCCTCGGCCTTGGCCCCAGTATTCTCAAAGATCTCCGTGAAGAACTGGGTGTAGTTGCCCGTCGGGTTGGAGTACGGCACCGAGAAATTGGTGGTTGTCCTGATCTGGGCCGTTGTGCTGAAATTGCTTCCTGCACTGCGAGACGCGTAATTCGAATATTGATTTAGCCTCTCTTCTTCCTGTATGTGATGTTTTGCATGTATCAAGTTGACGGTGACTTACAGTATTCCGACTGTGACGGCACCACCACCGCTGAGCCCTGTTATGTATGACAGAATCTGCGTGAGACCGCCTGTCCGTGAGGCGATGGCCCCGGGATTTCGCGCATCATATGCCTGCCAGACGCCCAGGCCGCCGAGACCCGACTGCGTGCCGCCGCCTGAGACTGAAAGACCGACAATGGGCAGATTGGTGGCGTTGATCTGGTTGATGTATTGCTGAACATCGAAGCCACTGATGTTGGCGAGAGTCAAGTAGGACTTGAGCTCAGGGATGATTTGCTTGGCGTGCAGATCTCGCCATGCTTTTTCATTGTCAGACAAGCCCTGTGCAGCCAGTTAGTTTCAAACAATGTACTAGAGTCATAATGGCATCAATTAACACACAGTTGAAGCTGCCCGGACGGACAAATTCTGGGGACATGAGGTGTAGACAGGAGCGTACGGGTCTGCTCCGGATCCCTGGGCTTGAACTTGCGCAAAGAATTGTAACGAAATGAAGAAGTGAGCTAAGACGCTCGGATAATTCATCATAGCTACTATATTCTCAATACGCGGGAACTAAGAGTTGTGCTGTCTGTTGTGTCAAGTTTCGTATCATCTGCGGCAACGCAACAAATTTATTAAATCCTCATGAAAAAGGACTCTCCTCATTATTATATGTAGAGCCACCAAAAGTTTCCGAATCACCCGCAAACAGAGTATCATATGAATTCTCTAATGGATTTGCAAATTTCTCCTCGCTTGATAAGCTTTGGCGGTAGATCACATTGGAATGTAGATCGGTTGGAATCCGCACGGAAGAAGCAACGCGCCAACTATCAGACCCCATGAGGTGTAGTGGGAACTCTGAGACCAACCAAGTCGTCTGTGGCTGATCCAGCTGTACTTGAGCAGCACTTAATCGTGAGAGACCGAACAGTCTATGATCTAATGTTCAATGACGGTGAGTACAGTAGTGAACTCAAATGGCCCAGTCTTGAGTTGGTACTGCTCCCATGGGCCTGGACCGCAGCTGCCTGTCCCAAGACCATGCTGCAAGTGATCCAAATTGAGTACTGTTTCATCAAGCTCCGTCAACTCGTGCGGGTGTTTGGACTTGTCCAAGTCGTCGGTCGCATGCTTCCGCAGAGAGAAGTGGAAGGGAGTCTCCATCCTCGCTTCGATTGTGGCACCGCCATGCTCGCCGGGTGTGGCAGATTTGACACGCAACCACCGGGTGTCAGCGCGATTGCCATTTTCCTGTGGCCACTCATAGGCGGTATTGAGCTCGTCGATCGACGAATTCCACCGGCCAAAGCGGGCCGAAGCCTTCTTGTCCAAATAAGATTCACCCGGTCCACGGCCGAACCATTCTGCTGCATTATAGTACTTGGGCAGCGAGAGAGTAAGACCGACCCGCGGCATGATTTCGGGATACGTCCCAGAGAAGCTTCCCTGGGTGTGGAGATGGACCGATCCCTCACTTATCGTGTATGTCATTGTAGCATTGCATGCCCATTCCAATACGGTTGGTTGGACTCGAACCTGGCTAACGATGATGACTTTTCCACTTTCCACTTTCCATGTAGCAGAACGAACATGCATCTTAGCGCTGCCGACCCGGAATCGTTGCCAGACGGGTGCATCACCGCTCTCACCGACGTCATTTTGGGTCAATGCTCGGTACAAACCCAATTCTGGGCCCTTGGTCAGGATCTTTCCTTTGTCGTTTGACCATTGTAGGTTGCCTCGGATCAAGTCGAAGGTCAGGTGAGACTTGAAAGACGGAGAAGTGATGAACAGACGGGCGCCTTTCTCGCGAATGCTAAATAGTGAACCTGCCTCCGACGGAACCGAGGGCAATGCGAGTTGCTGATCTTCGAATAGAGGGATTTGGCTCCAGGCCACCTCATGTCCTTTCTTCGCCCATTTCGTATCGGCCTTGAGGCGGAAATTGAGTGCGAACCAGGTCGACTGTGTACCCAGACTAACACCGCTGGGGAAGCCGACAGTGACTGATTCACCTCCCTTTATTTGGGGTAGCTCAAATGGCTGAGCCTCGGTATTCCCGGTTTCCTGGACTAGATGCCAAGTTACGTCGAGGTGGCTGAGATCAATGAATTCATAGTGATTTTTCAATACCAATTGATCGCCGTCCTTTGTGACCGTGACAGGCTCGATTACTTTTTTGTACTCGACCAAACCTGGATTTGGGGTGTGATCGGTCCAAGTCATTCCGTCCATGACAAAATCAGCATCATTAGGCTCATCGCCAAAGTCACCGCCATAGGCATTGTAGAAAATCTTGCCATCGCGGGTTCTTAGTCCATGGTTGCACCATTCCCAGATGAAACCACCTTGGAGAAGCTTTTCGGTTCTGAAAGCCTGAATATACTCAGACAGGCCGCCGGGACCGTTGCCCATGGAATGGCCAAACTCGCACTGGATCAGTGGTCGGTCTGGCTTCTCGGTGATGTGCTTCTTCATACCATCCAGGCTGGCGTACATGACGCTATACATGTCGGCGCTCAGGGCCTCACGATCTCCTTCATAGTGAACCAGCCTGGTCGGGTCGTTCTCCTTGATCCATTTGTACATTGCCGCATGGTTTTGGCCGTAAAAGGCCTCGTTACCCAGGGACCAAAAGACAATACAGGGGTAGTTTTTGAAACGCTGGACCAGTTGAACAGCCCGGTCAAGATATGCTTCGCGCCACTCCAAATTGTCCGAAGTCCATTTTGTGGCTAGTTTGTAAGATTCTTCTTGAATCTCAACGCGAGTTTTGAGATTCTGGTCCTTGATGTTGGATCTTTCGACTGGATCAAATCCGTGCGTCTCAAGGTCTGCCTCAGCGATAACATAGAGACCAAGCTCGTCGCAGACCTCATATAGGCGGGGATCGTTCGGCTGGTGCGAGCAGCGGAGGGCATTTATGTTGTGTTGTTTCATGAGGATCAAATCTGCTCTCATACACTCATATGGGACTGCACGTCCGTAGAGCTGATGATGTTCATGGCGATTCATGCCGTAGAAAATGATCGGTTTACCGTTGATGAAGAAATTCGGGTCCTTGCGCTCAATACGACGGAAACCGATTCGCTGGCCAATCGTACGCCCAGCAAAGGTCAGGAGGACAGTATACAGAACAGGATCCTCAGCCGACCAGAGTTTCAGCGCATCCCCAGTAACGGTAATGACACTAGTCTCCGTTGAGGAAACCGAGTCTTCCTTGATAAGAGAGCCATCGGGGGCGAGCAATTTGACTCTGAGATCACCATCGTCGCCCTGAATAGATGCCTTGGTGGTGAGGGTAGCAGAAGAAAAGGCATCGTCAAGCTCAGGGGTTGCAGAAAAGTCAACGATGGCGTCCTTTGGGAAAGGAACCAAGTAAACATCTCGGAAAATACCCGACAAGAGCCATTGATCCTGTCGCTCAATGTACGACCCATCACAAAACTCGTAGACCCGCACGGCAATGGTGTTGGCTTGGCCAGATGGCTGTAGAAACGAAGTAATGTCAAACTCGCTGGGATTTCGGCTTCCCTGACTATATCCCACATCGCGTCCATTGACCCAGAGATGGAATGCACTGTCGACACCCTCGAAGCGCAGGCGAATCTGCTGGCCATCCCATTCGCCAGGAACAGTGAAGGTTCGCCAATAAGAGCCGGTCTCATTCAGGTAGGGCACATTCGGAGGATTCACATGGAATGGATAGTTGACGTTGGAGTACAACGGTCGCCCATAGCCTTGAAGCTGCCACAGGCCGGGGACTTTGATGTCGTCCCAAGACAGGGGCTCGGCGTCTTCCCAGTCTGGAGCTTCAAAGGGCGAGGCATCGTGGTGGAATTTCCAAGTCCCATTGAGAGACTTGTATTCGCTCTGCTCACGGTCAAATGATAGGGCCCTCTCCTCGCTCGCATATGAATAGAAATGTGCTCGCGGGGAGAGCTTGTTCCTATGGAGAACCTGGAGATTGTTCCAGTCCGGCTGGGCTTTGGGGAATGACATGTCGAAAATCGATTTCCTATCTCCTCGGTTTAATTGCAAGCAACTGAGGATTGAGGGTCGCAGTTCAAAGGGTCCTGCGGATGAATGCAGAGTTGAGCCGGAACATGCTCCAGCACCACGTTACAGTTTAAATGGCTGTGGCTAGTGGAGCTTTATTCACCAGCGCAGTTGACGATATGTCGTCGGGCATTGGATCGTCGCTGCAGAGACGGACCATGGTTGGAGCGGGAAACCGTGAGGTGGTAGATGTGGAGATGATAAGGCCACACGAGGGGGAGAAAACCATGCCAAGAGGGCGGGGAAGGCATCTCGAAGCAGAAATGCGGGGTCTCTGCAGGTTTGGTTGGATGGCAGGACGCTCCCTACCGAAACTGGCGTGCTGGAAGCATGGTGACGAGTGAAGTTGCTCGGGAGAGGACTCAGCCATGGATCCGTCCTTTGCAGGCCAGTGACAGGTGCATGTGATGAATGGATTGATGGAAGAGAGCAAGCTGTGGGAGACTTGGTCCACTACGCTTTAGCTCCTTCCGGGCCCCTCAGTGGATGAACGGTGCCTGGAGCTGGGCACTTTTAGCGGGCTGCCGCCGGTCTCTACTGAGTCAGGGGCTGCCGGTCGCTCGGAGTATAAACGACCGAATATCATCCCGACCTCACACACACACATACACTCGCACAATAGGGAAAGAGTGATGGTCTGTCCTGGTTTCCTAAGCAAAAGGTGATTGTTGCCTCATCAATTTCTTCTTCTTCTTCCTCCCAACTCCAATTAACGTGCAACGTAATCTTCATAACCCATCGCGAGTCAGCGCTGGTTTTTTTTTTCTTCCCTTTTCTTTTTCTTTTTTTCATGTTTCTTGTCCCGTCCCATCGTCCATCATTGCATGTCGTGGCATCGTCAAACAGAAATCGGCGGCAGTGGCGCTCGCTATTGCAGCGCCTCCGGCCCAGGCAGTAACAGAGGCGGTCTCCCACTGAGAATCACCCCATCCAACAGCTCCAGTCGATCTTGGCCCCAGAAGGGTTCCCCCCGATAAAAGTAAGTTGGGGCCCCAAAGATACTCCTGTTAACGGCCTCTTGTGACAGAGCTTCTTCCTGCTCCGCCAGCCCCCGTTCCTCCTGTGCCCGGGCCAGAAGCCGACTGCCATCAAGTCCCGCGTCGTTGGCAATTTCCATGATAGTTTCGGGATCTGCGATATTGCCCTCATCTGCCCATACGGTATCTAGTCCGAGGCGGGCAAATTCCTGGACCGACTCATTGTCGTGTCCCAGTTCGTCGATGGCTGCCAGTAGTACTCTGTGCGCCAGCGAGGGATCGGCGGGGTAGTGTTTGGGGTGCTTCACAATAGGAAGTCCTCTGATGTTTGTCCACCGGTCCATCTCAAGGAGCCGGTACGCTTGGCGCTGGACGGAGCGCTCTTTCACAGGCAAACCGCCCGAGACGGCGAATACCCTTGCCAGGTCAATGGGCTTGTAGATGATTTGCGCATTGTGATGCTGTGCCAGCAGCTGGAGCCGTCGGCTGCCAATGTACGACCAGAGGGAGACGAAAGAGAAGAAGTACTCAATCACGGGCTGCTGGCTGGTCATTGTAACCTCCCAGCCCAGTGCCGCAAGCTGTTTGAGGGTGTGCGTGGTGGATTGCGCAACAGAAGGGTAACACATTAATTGATTGACTGGCTGATGGCTTGATGCAACGATAAACGGTTTGGTACGTCAGATTCGCTGGGAATGTACATGACAGACTCGTTCGAGTGTTCGTTCGGCTGTCTGCTCGCCAAAGGCCTCCGGCTGCTTTTCCTACTTCTCTCCAGAATGACGTGGATTGCGGCACGTCGCAGCCTTATGCTGCGACAGCTTGGAGGCGGTTCTATTTATTTAATAGCAAATAACCTAGTCGTGTGAGCATCTTATCACACCCAGATCTGCCCACGCATCGGTCCGGCAATCGTTGGCTCATCCGCGCCTGGGGTGGGTCAATCACGCAATGCCCTTCACCAATGTTGTCATTTCAGTCTGTGTAACGGGGTGAACCAAGCCTTTCTGGCTTGCAGGAACTCGGTTTGCCAGCTTCGAGAGAGTGTCGCGACAGGGGAACCGGCAATCGGAGGCTTACAGATGTCATCTGCAGCAGAAGCCATTGGTCCTTTATCAGCCCTTTGCCCCCATCCCGGAGCCACCAAGCAATGCAGCCTCTGCAAAGTCGCAACTTTTCTTACACATGGAATCACCATTGCCAGCTGCTCCCCCATGCATGCAATTCACATCGCGTGCTTGAGTCGAAATTGATCACACTCGTGCCCCCACGACGTGTCGGCTCTTGGTTCGATGTCGTAACCATCACGACACTTCTCTTGCTCATCTCCACCACCATGCCCCTACCGCCAAGGCGTATTTGCTCTCGGTCTGTGCCTCTGCGGATGGATGCCTTTTCCTGCTTAATGGGACGCCACAGCGAGTTTCCCCACTGCGGGTCGTGGCTGTCAAGACCTCAAGCTGTCCTGGTATTATTGACTGGCTTCCTCTAAAGCGAACAGGAGCACATGAGATGACTAGTTGAGACGGACCTTCCTGGAGGTCCTGAAAGGTAAGATTCATCCTTGAATAGCTATTCATTCCCTTCGTGATGCCAGACCGACACGTCCAGACGACATACAAACGTACAACGACACCTTCCCTCTCTGTTACTCGAAGATGCGGAGCCCGAATCCACTGAAACGCCCATGAGATATTAACTCGGCCTGGATCTGTCTGCAAAATTAAACCAGGTCTATGGAGTGATCTGTCACCGTCAAGTAGCAGGTTAGGTGGTTCGAGGAAGGAGGCCCTGGGCCCAGACTCTGCATCCTTCAGTCTCGCGGTCTCGATTCGGTACCTGAAGTCCGATTTCATGCTTCCTTGGCGGGCTGAGGGTAGCAACACCAAATGTATCGCATGATCCGTCCGTAAGCGTGATTGTAGCAGTGTCGAGACTCGGAGTGCACCGATCCACCGTGCTCGAATGGGGAGGATGCATCGTCACAAGCAGCTAAAGTCAGCAAAGGGGGTAGATGACAGAACCTTTGTCAGGCCAAGGCAGGTATGATGCCAGTCGAACGGGATCGCCAGCGTTTCTTGACGACTTGCGTGGAGGGCATTGCTGGCTACGGGGGCAGCGACCGACATAAATCATGGCACACCAGAACCTCCAGCGTTAAATTTCGACACAATACTAAGCTAAATATCGTAGAATAATCAAGTATTTTCTTTTCATCGTTTTATTTTTATTATTGAGAAAAGTAGGTCCCTTTCTTATGCGAAAAGGGCTGTTTCTGTCATGTTTTACTCCAGCCACTCAGGGGGATCAACACCAAGTCATACCACCAGAGACGCGCATTTCCTACTGCAGGCCGAGAGATACATCATCTACTCCAAAAACACCTACGGTAGAACTATATGCTTAATTATTACATTCCTTGGGTTCGCAAGAACGGAGCAAAACCCTCAAGTTGCATGTTCTTGGTCCAAACCCAACCCCCTGAAAACGATTTACGTGACATCGAGCGTGTTCATTCGTGAAGATCGTTCGGCAAGCCGTCTTACGCATCGAGGTAGGCACAAAGAACGATCGAAACCTGTCCTGGTTTAATTTTTGTCGAATTCGACTCTTTCTTCAGCATTAAAGCCTGGTTTTACATTGTAGAGAGGCGTGTGTAGAAACAGTGACAACCCGAAGAGCTACTCGGAGCCTAGCTCGTACCTACGATACGCTCCGTACACTCTAATTTTGCTTCTCCTGCGGAGATTACGCAGATATAGTTGTCGAGTGGCTCGCGTAGTCGTTTCGCATCGTGATTTCGAGTGAACGGGCAATGTTTTCGACGTGGATTCGGCCGTGTTTCGTTCCTAGGTCTACCAGACTTTATCCCGTGGCAGTGGACCAGGATACACTCTCGCAACCCGATCTTTCCTTCAACGTCTCGTAAACAGATCGTTTCGAAATCTTAGGTGTCGGCAGTTGAAAGGCAAGGAGAAGGAGGTTTCCACGCCAAGTCGACGCTCGCAGCAACCCCCCAACCGCAGGGAGCTTCGGGCCGTTTCGAACCGCCCAGGAGCTCGCGTGCTTACAGAAGTATTTTGCGGCTGAGACTATGTACACTCCTCCTCGTTCCTTTTCATGCGGCAAACGCCATGCTACATCACCCCACCCCGGGGAACTAGCAAAAACACAGCGCATCATCTCTCTTTACTCAACCAGATCTAAGCTATGTTCCAGTTTTCCACTTCTAGCGATGAACAATGCAGCATTTACTCATTTTGGGAGACTTAGCTCCATCGAGCCTTCTCCTAGCTCCCGGCGTTTGACGGATGGCGTCAACGGGTTCTGCAAAGACGCCATTGAGGATTTAAAGGGGGCCCGGCCGCCTTGGGTCCCACCCCGAGCGGCTAGATTTTCAACCCAATACACTCTGGATGAAGTCATTGGATTTGCTTATATTGACAGACATTGTTGTGATTACAAATGCCAGAGCTCGAGAGGGCTCCGATGCCCTCCTCCAGACTCGATGCGTGTTGTGTCGAAGCAGGAATATCAGAATACCCACCAGTGAGTTGGAAACTTCTTAGGTACTTCGGAAAAAGACATGGCCCGATGGAGAACAGATGGGTGGATTACATTATTTTCCAATTGATCATGAACTTGCTATCTATTTTGCTAGTGCTACCAGTCCGGGATCCCAGTCCCAGTATATCCCAACGCTTCGCGATCGTCAGACACGACCCGGCCGTATTCCAAGAGCAGTCGGAACATGTAAATCTGCATGTCCTCCTTCCGCAGGGCCTTCTTTGCCCAGTCCCGACCCTGCTCGGCGATCCTCTCCGCCATCTCGTCCCCCGTCTGCCTGAACCCCGCGTCATCGACCACCACCTCGCTGCTCGAGAGGAAGTCGAGGACGGCCCAGAACCCGCGGCCGAGGCGCGTGTCGACGGGGACGTAGTGCTGCCACTCCTGCAGCCGCTCGTCGAACCAGGCCAGGAACAGGGCGGCGCGGTGAGGGAGGCTGCGGCTCTCGAGGAAGGGGATGAACCGTCCGCTGAAGCCCGCGCCGTCCATGTCGAGGAGGTGCCGGTGGCGCCAGTGCTCCTCGAACGGCGCCGAGGCCCTGCCCAGGTCGTACCCTTCCTCTGCCTCGCCCTCGGGCTTGACGGTGCCGCTCCACAGATTGAACATCTCGGACTCTTGCCCGCAGTCGGGCGAGTCGCACTTGTGGATCTCCCCGGCAAACGACACGTTCACGCGAGGGGTGATGGCGTCGCGGCTGCCCTTCCGCGCCTCCTGGTAGCTCTCGTGGACCGCCCGGGCGCGTAGAAACCCCTTCCACCCTCCGTCCCTCGCTATCCCGTCCGAACTCGAACCGCGCCAGAACAGGCTGTTTCCCTTGCGCCCCCATTCAATATCCGTATCCTCTCTGTACTCCGTCTTGTCAACGAAATTCCATGGCGAGGGGAATAAGATGTCCGCGAATCCGTCCACACGGGCCTGGCTGAAAACGGGGAGCAGGGTCTTCGTAGTGGCCTGTGTCTGAGACCTGATAAAGCCGTTTAGGTACGCCAGGTCGGGCTGGTAGCAGATCCCCTGCGGCGGAGGGTTGTGTGCCATCACGGCCCCGCCGGTGGTCAGTTCAGTATGCGGCTCGATGCAATCCATGCAGAGAGTGCTCCAATCCCACCACCTGCTATTGCGCGCGGCCGACTCTGGCGGGCATGCGTCGGCGATCCACTTGTAGTAAAGCTGTTTACGTATGGTCTCGACGAAGTGCGCCGACGTGGCGAAGGAGCCGTCTGGGTTCTTACGAGGTTCCATGAAGTCCTGCGGCCACTCCGTGTTGTTCGTCCATGTCCTGAATGGTCCTCCCTCCACATTCCTGTTCTCCTGCAAGTCCTTCCATCGCTGTGCGACCTTGTTGTGTGCGGCCCTTCCATTTGACCTTAGATCCCGCACATCTTCGTACCGGGGCAGGACGCGGCATTCATCTGCAAGGTTAATCACAAAGTCCATGTCGGGCAGGTACTGAATAAACGGCTCCATCATCTTCTCGATCGAATCCGTCATCCAGTGGTGGGTTCCTGGGATATGAGGCGACTGCCTCAGCGTGCCATTCCTGATCTGCAATGCAGCCATGCCCATTTCCGGGAACTCGGAGAGGTGAGCGGTGCGAGCGCGAATCTCGGCTGGTTCGAGACCCCAGTATGGGATCAGATCGTCGAATATCTGGCCGAAAGAATCGATCACCTGTGAGCTGCGGCTCATTGCAAACTCATACCATTTGTCGAAGTTGGGTGGCGGAGGCAGGAAGTGCCGATTCTGGTACTGCGTGACGGCTTCATCGAGTGTTTTACTCATTTTCGCCTGGGATTGCCATAGATCTGTTGAGGATTGTGCTGCCTGGGTAAGTCTTCTTACAGAAGCAGGGAGAGAGACATGTGTGTTGTTAATGGAAAAGAAGACGGAGAAGGTAATTAACATGGCAATTGCTGCCAGATACCCGAGGACCAAGCAGCGATGCAAGAGCACGGTCGTAGAGGAGCGAGGAGCTGATTTAGAGTAGAAGACCATGGCGAACCAGGCGCCGCTAAGACCTGTCGTGACGGCAGTCGTCTGAAAGATATATGCCTGTGATAATGGAGGAAGGGTTAACGAGCTGTCCAGCGCCCTGAACCGATATCCAAATAAGGTCAGACCTGTAGTCAACATCGCAACCGTTGTTGGATGAAGCCAGGTGAGGAGGGTCTTGGCGCAGGCGATCGCAACCGAGGCCATCAATGTATCCAAAAATAGATCCCGACGCGCAACAGAACTCAAGTGAAGTTGTTGAGTCGAGAAAATCATGAAAAAGAGGGCAATGATAGCCATGAACCCGCTTGCGACGAGGCAGAACACGGAGAAGAACTTGGATATGTCAACTGGCTCGTCGCCAGGACCGCGGCGCAGGCTCGACAACTCAGCAATAATGATACCATCCATAATACACATGACGACCTGGAGGAATGGAGTATGTGCCTCCATATGCTTCCCGACAAGGCAGATTGTGCCCGTTTTCACCCGGGCACTATCAACGGCAAGCATTGCCGCGACGCTCCAAGCCAAAGACAGCAAGCCGTAAGTGAGGACGGGCGACTTCCACTGCTGACGAGGCGCCGACTTGGAGAAAGTCTCGAGTTGGGTGTAATCGGTGGTCCAGTAGCGGATTGCGGCATCGATCAGCAGCACGCAGAAGGGGAGGAAAGCCTGCGATAACAAACAACTCGTGGTTAGTATGCGGACAACCCTTGCGAGAGCAAGTGTCACAGAAACTTGAACTCACAGAAACTCCCACTTGCGCGCATTGCGTGCGGCGCATCGTATACCAAAAAAGACATGATCGCACAACGAGGCAGAGAACGAGACTGGCGAAGGGCCTGCGCACCCTCGAGGAGAGATCAAGGACTGGCCTTGCGACGGATATCGCAACAGCGATTGGGCGTCTGGTTGTCGGCGGCTGCCATCCTTTTGGGAAATATCCGGACTCAGCCAGGATAATGGCGTTTGCTCGCGTACCACTATACAACCTCCATTTTGCGCCCACGGCAGCAATCAAGCTGCTTGACAAGAGCGATGAGATGGAGAAGATGAAGGGATGCTCTACGCAAGGATGATCAGTCAGTGAGCGGGTCATAGGGCTATGTTTCAGGTAGTGGGAGGGATTGAAAGATCGATGATCTCGACAATGGCGAGGTTCATCAAGTCGCAGTTTACTTACCAAACGAGGCACTGGTGTAATATCTAGTCGACAGCGCAAATGTACCGAGGACAAGGCCGCTATATGGGATTGTTTGTGAGAAAGACTGCTCGCTTGGAGGTACACAACAATGGCAAGTGAGTGGAGGGTGACCCGCCCACTTCACACTGTCCGGTAGGGCAGATAAGGACTTACAGCAAGGCGAGGAGGCTTTGGACCTGCCGACCGTAGGAAGCAATCATTCTGGTGGGTGTGACATTGGGGAAGAAAAAACAAGCGCTCGGGCGGGACGAAGAAGCTTTGGAGGGAGCAACAGGACTGGCATCGAGGAAGAGGAAGATGGGCCAGGGTCAGACAAAAGAGGAGGAGAAGCAGTCCCCAGGCCTGCTCGCGTACCTGCAAGCGATCCTAAGTTCCCAACACAGCATGAAAATACAACATTACCCACCGATATGGGCAAACACCCGGGTGGCTGACCCGATGGGGGACCGTTGTCATGGCCGGAACCCCTCCACCAGGTTTTCAAACAGACCTGGTCTCTGAACAGCCCCAAAGGATCAGTGGATCGGACTGTTCGCGAAAGAAGCAAGCTGTACGTGCAAACGCGGACAGCCCACAGTCTCAACCATGATCCATGGATCGTCCCCCATTGGGGCATCCTCTGCCCTCCACCTGTCCCTTAGCCTTCTCGCTTGAAATGGCCATGCGAGTAAGGTCAGTGTTGATTTAATATCTCATTTCGCCGCCTCCCCTGGCTAGTAACTAAACAGGCCGAGACCGTAGGGCTGTATGGTGGCACCAGGAAAATTCTAGTCACTGGCGAGTCGTCTATGGATTGTAGCATATCGCATTCTCACGACATCGAATTAACCTTGCTTGAATCATGTCTTGCCTCGCCTTGGCATCGGAGCGTCAGCAATGTGTCAGGAGTTGGCCTCGATCGTTTCTCCCTAAAGTAACCCTCCACGCCTTCGTCCATCCACGACGCTTTAGCGTACGGAGTCGCTTCAAACTAGTCAGCAACCTAAAAAGGACTGGATCAACGCCACGGCGGAGTTCTTTCTGGAGCACTACGTAAACTGGCCGATCCCCTGTGAGAGATTTGCATGGTGATGTGAGGTGAGAGGGCGAGATACGGAGCAGAGGTGTTGGTGCGACCAGTGCCAACCACAGCCTGAATTGTTCTCCACTGCTGAAATTGCGTGCCTCGCCGCCAGAGCAGCGTGGAAGCACTTCTGACTGATCCGATAACGCGAACCTGGTCGGATGCGACATGGGCAGAGGTGGGCGGAGGCAGTTCTCGACCGTTTGTCGTTGCAGTATTGGCATTCCCTGGCGTGTTCGGTTCGGCGCCCTGCCGATACCAAGACCAAAGTTCCGCGGCTGCTAGACATTAATAAATCGCTGAAGCCAAGAAGCCAAGGGAAGGCCCTGTTACCAGCGCCTATCAATCCGACACGCGGCCTCTGCCAAGTCTGGAGAACCAATGGCGCGATCCCCACTCAGGCCCCTGTTGATCCATCAGCGTACAAACCAGGTTCCCCGTCAAGTGAATGATAAGCTGAAGAAAGTCTGACGATGAGAAGGCTCAGCCTCAGTTTCTCGTGCATCGATATGCAAAGCCTGGCCAAGGCCTCTGGATTAAGACACGGCTGGTGTTGTTGAATTTTTCCACTTTTGGAGCCTAGATTCCCAGGCATAAACCGTCTATTGTGTCACGTGACGGAAAACTCAATTCTGAATACACGTTTAACCTTGATCCAGGCCTTGTGAGATTATTTTTCCGATGTAGCAGAGTACAAAACCGGATTCTGGCTTCCCTCATACCATACAGCATGCTCTGCGCTTCATAGTGAGAAAGTTGAGCAGAGTCGCGTACCCCGCATAGGTTCATTCAAGCGCCCATCACTCAAACAGTGCACTTAGACCATGAATATTGACTAAGTACCTCCTAAATCCTGGCCATCACGCAGACGATGTCCTCTAAAGTTTTCTAAAGGTACAACCTAACTACTGTCTGGGAATCATCTAAGATCTAAAGCTCTGTCTCCACCCCAAGCATATCACTGTCTACAACATTCCGTCTCCCGATAGGAGGTCTGTTCATTACACCAAAGAAAATGAACCTTCCATTACGCTCCCGACGACAAAATCTAGCAAATATCAGTCACAGGTAGTGTCGCTTAGTCCCAGGTGACTCGCTTAGGCGAATCACCAGCTGCTGTGAATGGCTCTCATCCATAAGAGCTCAACATTATTGATCTCTACTTCATAACCCAACTTCTCTTCCAATGTGGACAAGGAATGCATTGATCAGCGAATCCCCGAGTTCGTCGCTTAGCCAGGGACTTCGTGTAACCGTTCAAGTAGCTGCTCGAGTTCACGTTTATGTGGACGATGGCATGCACATGTAACTGGATCTTTACCTGATTTTGCGAATGGACATCCAGGTATCCGGGCGTATTTACACCCGTATGGGGATTCACGTTCCCATTCATGTGCAGTTTCTGGTGGATAGTCGGGTATGAACCCGGATGAAACAAGCTCGTCTTTGAGCTCTAGGGGCATGATTGTAAGTGCCCGATGCCCAGCCATTCGCGCGTAAGAAAGCGCAGTTTCTCCTCGGCCATCTTGGGCGTTTATGTCTACGCGCCCATCATATAACAGCGCCTTGACTGCAGCCATCATTTTGATATGGCCCGACCGCACAGCAAATATGAGCGAGGTCGCGCCAAAGACATCAACCGAATTTGGGTCAACATCATCCTGGCCTAGAAGCAGTTCGATAACGCTCCCATGTCCGTTTGATGCCGCCAGCAATAGCGGACTTCGGCCGTCCTTGTCTCTCTCATCCACGAGAATGCCATCTTGTTCAATCAAACAGCGTACTATAGAGATGTGGCCTGCCTTCGCCGCGACCGATAGCGCTGACTGCCCTTGGTCATCCAAAATATTGAGCGAGTCTCTATTCAGCTCTAGCAGAACTCTCAATCCCTCAAGATTGTCCACGTCCGCAGCAAGATGAAGTGGTGTCCGTCCCTCAAAATCTTGGGTGCAGGAAGAGTATCCTGCATTGACCAAAGCTCGAATAACAGCGGCGTTGCATTTTGTCGTGTTGACTTCGTTACTAGAATGCCGGTGATAGCTAAACACTCTTCGCGCCGCAACGTGGAGTGGACGGCACCCACCACAATAGGGTCTAGTGATACCTAGGCCTGCATCCAGTAGAATCTCGACAATTCCCACGCAATCCATCGCAGCAGCATTGTGCAGCGCTAGACTAGGTTCAACTAATCCGTCAAGAAAAAGATGTTGTGGAAAATGCCAAACGCTATTCATCCAGTCCAGTAACAAGCCAGCGTCTTCTGAAAGTCCAGAGTCGAGAAGTTGTTGCTGGGTAACCAGAATCAGTTCAGGCTGACTTGCAGAGGTGTCGGGGCTCTTCTCCTGGGCGGCCATTATCTCCAAGGCTTTCTCTTTTTCATTGTAGCGAACTTGAAATCGGTATTGAATTGCAGCCATAATAATTGCCGCCACAGGTATATCCATGTTAGGCCAGTCAGACCGAACAACGCCTCTACTCAGCTCGGCATGCCTTCTCCAATGAACTAAAGCATATACAAGAATCGGGTAAGGGGTTGAGAGAATCGCACGTTGCCGAGCACGTTCGTAGTGCGCAATGTACGCCAGGCAACACTTGAGAATCAGCCGATTTCCTCTGAAAGGGTCCAGCCTGAAACGAGGCAATGCCAAATTATTTCCCTGTAGATATTCAAGGACTGAGAAATGCGCAAATTTAACAATTGGGATGGGAGGATTACTGTAATCGTCCTCGCAACTGACGAATCCAGACACCAGTTTCAGGGCCGATCTAGCTTCGGGGAAGCGATCCTCAGGGTTGAAATCGATCCTGAAAGTGTCTTCTTCCGGGGGGACATCGGGATCATAGATGTCAAAAGCAACCAGCTCGGCAACCTCAGCAATTGTCAGAGGCCGCGCCGAATAAGCTAACCATCCTAGAATGGTCAAGGCTTCATCCGTCTTGTGTTGCTGCTCGATGTGTTGCAGCATGCGCCCGTATGTCTCTTCTAAATCTTTGGGAAGCCTTTTAAGAACTCGTCGGATATCCTTTTCTCGTTCCTCATTAGAGAGTGCCTCTAACTGCAGGGCGGCCCATCGAAATACACCATTGGCTTTTGTTGTAATATGGATAGTTACATCTGTTTTCAGCTTATCTGACCAGCGTCGAAATGATGGCTGGAGCATTGTAGCCTCCAGGTGCATTCCGATATCGCTGTTGACTCTGTAGACGTCGATGGGCAAGTTTGTAACCTCTGTTGATCCATCCGAAGACATCATGTTCTCTATATGGGCTTCTGGCCGACTGCTAACCAGAGTATGTACAGGGTTGTCGCCATTCTGCGTAATGTTGATCAAAAATTCCAGGACAGGGCCCTGGAGTTTCTGTGTAGCTTCATCCAGGCCATCAATGAGAATGAACACATCCTTGGCTTCCCGTAGAAGTTTGATCAGAGTCGACTCCAAGTCCGAGATTCTAGGCTGAGCAAAAGGGTGATATTTCGCAAAAAGTTCCTGAAAAGCCTTGGGCACGATAAATCCACCTTTTTCAGTGGGATGCACCCGGATCAAATCTCGTAACGTGGCAGTGAGCACAGAACAAACAATCTGGAATGCGTCGATGGCGTCTGGGCTCAGGAAGGAGAAATAGAAGTAGCAGCATGTGCCGTAATTCTTTTCCGCAATCTCATCAATCACGCTTGAACATAAGATACTTTTCCCTGCGCCCGCTATGATAATAGTTCAAGTATTAGCAGCGTCAAACGAGAAATATAGCGGTTGACTTGCCCTTTCCATTTAGCCAGGTAAATGACCCCTTAGTCTGTCTCCACGTTTGGAAATGGTCATCCAGAAACCATTTTCCAGTCTCTTTGTTCAGACGCTGACTAGCAGCGGCATAGTGAAGTCTTCCACTGTCAAAACGCCGAAGCCAATTCAGATATTCATTCTTCTTCGCCTCGGTAACCCAATCTGGTGAGTTTTGTTTCGTTAGTATCAGTTTTGAAGTAGGTATTGAAGAGAACTGTGTTACCATCGCGGCGCATTTTCGATTCAACAAACAGCCGTAGTCGGCGCTGTACATGATCGCCTCCTAGATAAACCTCTGTGGCCGCCTGAACAGTGTCCAACTTGTCAACATCATCGAGCTTGACCCCGTCTAACCCTCGATCTACGCTGAATCTGAAATATCGGCCTTGAAGTCCATTCACTATATGGTTCTCGGAAAACCGACGTTCCGTCTCTTCGGTTTCAGTCGCTGTCGTTATAAGTGTCTTCCCAATTTGCCGAAGATCATCGCCGAACGGACGAGGTTTACGTTGCCCGGTGCCGATACTCACAACACACTGGATACGCTGACGCAAGTCGCTCCATCTGGAATTTGCCTCCCTCCAAACTTCTTCAACCGGGTTATTGCATCCAGTGGCGCCGTCGACGAAGGTTTCATTGCCAATTTTGATTGGGTCAAAGAAGCCAGATGCTGCCGATGTCGCCCGGGCAGCCTCCCATATCTTGCATTCTCTGATTGATAAGTTGTCAACAGCGGTAGGATTCTTGTATGAGCGAATCCTGATAGTTGCATTCAACGACTTAGCTTGAGTGCAAACAAAACTAGCTTTCTGAATTAGCCGAAAGCCAAACATTAGAGCGCCTCGGTGGAGATGAAGGCCTCACATTTTGCAGCCATCCAGGGAGCTCAAAATTGCAGCATTACCATCTCCTTCGAGATCTTTCGCTTCAGACTTGAACGCATCAGCGAGCCCTTCGGAGTCATACTTTCCATTTGCGCCCATAAAGTCTCTTCCTCGGCCCAAGAGATTCATTTTGTGTCTTTTGATCTGAAATACACGCGCGGATAGCTTCTTGTATTTGTCGATGCATTCATCGACACTCATTCTAAGCCTTCCTAGCATTATCGCAATGAGGCTTGGCTGGTTGTTAGCGAGCCACGAACAAGGTGGTTCCTTGAGCTACATACCCTCCTGTACTCGTGCCCCCGATCAAATCGAAGTATTCGCATGGTTTAGGCGGATTTTGTGAGTCAACCTGTTTCATTAAATGTCGTAGAATGATGAGAGATGATAGTCCGCGAATTCCCCCGCCATCTATTTTTTATGTCATCTTCAGACTCGTTCACTTAAAGAGAACATACATACCTAGCGAGAGCAACCTGATGGGCTGGGAATCTTCCATTTTAGCCCACGTCAACCAAAGATTTGAGGCCAAAACTACCTGAAAATCTCAGGTTGATCTGACTTTTTGCATGCGGGGAGGAGGCTGCATCAGTGATGATTCGTGGCACTCTGTTTGTGGTGCTGCATTTCTTATCACGTGTCATGCAGCCTTCCTGCACTTTCTTCTATTTATTGAATGATACAGTAGCCCTCAGGGAGAGAAGCCATCCGCAGCCCCGTGCCATCTTTTATCTGGTTGGTTTGCTCGTGGTGTGCCACACACACCAGCCTCTCGCCCCCACCCACCAGCATCAGTATCATTCGTATTATTGTCATCAATTCACCGTTCAAGGTGGTAGTGTGTACGCCTTGTCTGCCTACCGATCCACCATGAATCGACGAGGGGACACAGGCAGAGAGGCCAACGGACATTCCACAATGAGTCTCACCCAACAATCATTACACCCTTCAACAACAGCTACCCCATTCTAGTCACTCCGTACATACAGAAGCGGGAAGGATTTCTGCTAGCCCTACCTTTTACAATTGATGATGACGCTCTTGCCACCGAATTCATCGAAATTTAAACACTCATCTGGCTTGTTTGAGATTGACTTCTTTCCCCTACTCTGTTCCGTCTAATCATTGCCCATATCTGATATCGTGAAAATTGTACGTCTTACTATTCTTCCAAGAAACACAAAATAAATAAAAATTAATTCGCTCATCCGATCCATTCTCTTGAGGCCTTAGATGGACCATTGGGTTTCTAGTCCCGTAAGTTATCTAGCACACTAAGGCTGGTGTATTCCGGAATTTTGCTGATCAGGGGAAAGCAAGCAGCAGCGTGAAAGGAGAATAGGTTCTAAGCTGATACCTTGAGTCCCTTGTCTTCCTCCTCTTCAGCGGCACAGAATTGTCGATACACACTTCCGGGGGGGTAAACTTTCATGTCACGACACTTGACTGAATCGTACTCTTTGATCTTGTGCCTCCAAGCCCTCCACTTCCACTCGTTCGGACTCCGAAACTGACCAAAGTCGTGGTAAGTCTGTATTTCAACCCGATAAAATACCTCACGCCCCGGGCAGTTCCGTGTAATCTCTACTGTGTAGTCTGTTAGGCACCCCGAGCACGACCCGTGAACCACACGTCCTGGCTCCTGCAGGAGCCTACAAATTTCCCTCACATCTAACCCAGCAGCTCTTTCAGAGGACATCGCGAGATATGGCAGAGCTGATGTTGTTGTATGGTGGCAGATATCGTAAACTCCTCTATTCAGTTTTGACATCATGGATATTACATTAGTCGAGTCCATTATATGCCTGCCAGAAAGATAAAGACTATCGCATATAATCCTCACGGAGTAACGACTCGACCATGTAATAACCCCATACTGATTGTCAAAATCCTTGTGTGAAGTCTCATAGCAGAGTAAGTCAGGGTCAAGACCAGCTGGGGCCCCGTAGAAATGGCGATTCATAGCCGCCCGCCCATGATGATATGCAAAGTGGTTTTCCGCAAAGATTGGTGAGTACAGGTAGCCGACACCTAAACAGGCTGGAATATTAGGTTCCAGAACAATGTAGGGGTCCTCATTTGGCTTATTGAGAGAAGAAAACTTGTGCAGTCTGATACAAATAGCACAGTAGTGGTGTGTTGCCATAAGATCTCGCTCTAGACGGAGGAGGAAGTCTTCTTTATCCTCTTGTGATACCAGCCCAGTATCGAAGACACTGTTGGAGATAAAGTGCAGCGGCTTGCACGTGAGGGCTGCTGAGAGTTTATCAAGGCGAGGGAGGAAGGAGATAATAAGAATAACCAATTCCTCTGGTAGGTCAAGGAATGGCGACTTGGGCCAAGGATGCGTGGATTCCGCAATATGGCTTGTTATCGGCTTGCTCCAGAGCTCTTGAAGGCATCGCGAAATCCACGTGCATAACATCGCAAGGCAATGGAGAGGTCTAGACAAAATATGAAAATATAGATGGGCGAGATGGAGCGGCAATAGAATGGCGATGTAATGATGTAAACTGCACGACTGCAGGATTTGCTGTTCTCGTATTTTTCAATATATCCTTTCAAGCCCCAAACTCTATCTCGACATTTACCTGCGGCCACACTACTGATTTTTAGTAGGCTACAGAGTAAGTAGGTATAATTGGAAGAAGTGGTGTGACAATGGGTAATCTCATAAATATTTATATAGGATCTCTAAAAGTAGGTAGACAAAGTACTACTCAAGCTACTACTACCTATATTTTAGCCTTCTTTGAGCGGCAATTCTCGGAAACATGCAACTTTTTCATCCATGATATGAAGCTATCGGAAAGCCCAGCCTGTGAGAGAAACTTTACTCTTATCTCAATAGACTCGTGGACACGCCTGTGCGATGAATCTACCAAGTTGTGTATGTACGTACGCGTTAGTTCGTTGGAGAAGGCATGCCGAGCTAAGTACATACTCATATAGCATGTAGGGCTCACTGAAGCTCCCAGCCCCTGTTCTTTCCGCTATTGCTGTATGTTGTCTCCCGGTGCTGGATCTGACAAGGGACTTGAAGCTCAAAGGTGAAGGTGGAAGCTGCGAGACGAGTGCTGAGTACCTGCCTGGGTACTCAAATCATAGGATCCAAAGCAAACACTGTGCGGCAATAGTGCCGACACGTGTCGAGTGCGAAAGTTTTCACTCCTGTAGAGCAGTTTCTTCATGTGATAACCTGTCCATCCTCCTACCTGCCCGGCGTCCTTTGGTCCTTCCTCACCATTCTCGCTCAAAGTATACAGTTAAGCTCCAGGAAGAAGCACCGATTCAATAACAATATGTACGCCAGGAAGTAACGGCAGAAGTCATAGCCCCTCGACAGCTACCTATTTCTAGCGAGCTGTCCAATGTTTTTCTTGTTCCTTTTTATTTATTCCAAGTCAACTCAAAACTTATCCAACTTTGTTTTTACAATGAGTGACTAGGTAGTCTACTAACAATTCCACTGCCGACAGTTTAGCGACAATTCTTGGGGTAGTTGTACCCTTTCTTCGATTCATCTATCACAAATTCTACCCTCCTGTCGATTACGGGCGGGTGCTATTCTTCGATCAAGCGAAACCGAGGCGAATCAAACTCTGAGAGATCAAAAGGACAACCTCGAGACGATCCTCAAGACGCAAAATAAGCCCCTTCAGAAGCAAAATACCATCCGCAAGAAGGAACTTGACCAGCTCAAGGGGAATAGCTGCGTGGCCAGAGAGATCTTAGCCGATCTTGCTCTTCTCCCGACCGAGGCTGATGTAGCACTGTGACTGGAGCCTTTAGCTAATGAACCTACCTAGCTTCGAGCATTCGTCCATTGGACCTCCCAGAGAATCTCTCTGATGATGCCTAAGTAGCATCCCTTTTCGCCGGAAAGGGCCTCCGCTCTCCGAAGAGTTGGAGGGCCCCTGTGAAACCCGTCCGGGCACTCCAGGGGTCCCCCGACGAAGGGATCGCATCTTGACGCGATGTCGGGGCTCAACAAGTGTTGCTTAGACGATCCCACTTATTGAGCCTCCAATCCATCCACAGGTACGCAGGACAGATTCATGTCTGGTGCCTATTGTCTGATACCCAAAAGGGAGGCTAACACTCATCTTCTTAATGCTCTCGATTCCGTCGGCCCCATCAAGAGATTCACCACCTTCGAGCCACGCAATCATTGGGTTCTCCATTGTGGATACGAGGTTGGATAATTTCAGTCAATTTCTCAGAACGATTGCATAGGCCGTTGTGCTTTGTTCAAAACGTCGTTGGTAAATCACTGGTTATTTGTGTCGCTGTTAGATAGAGGCGTCAAGTGGCCGTCATAAACGCAGGGGCCGTAGAGTCACCCCGATAAAATTGTTGTGGCAGTCACATAATAGTTTTTCATTGTGTTATAATAATTACTCCTTTCGTGTACAAATAGTCAATACAATCTAATTGAACACTCAATGACTCATTACTTTGGTGCACTATTATTTCTGGTTGATGGGATCAGGGCTCAAATGAAGAAAACTGAGATATAAAAACACATTTGCAGTCCTTGTTCCTCTGACGTCCTTTTGACATGGCTATCGCCAATTTAAAGCGACAATGAGTTATCGAAACCGAGAAAACTGACATTACATTTTGTTTCCACGATTTATCTTAGTTTCACAGATGCTGGCATGTTCTTTTCTCATGAAGAAAATCGGTATAGGGTAGGTTAGTTGGACCGATTGGAATTTGAAGATCTCAGCAAATCGCAGCCTCAGCCACAAAGCCGACTCTCAAACTCATCGCAAACACTTTATCATCTCCATCTCTGCCACCTCGTCCCATCTAGCATTTTCATTTATCTAAGGGTTTATATATTCGCACTGCATCTCGTGTCTAGGACCAACAAGCGCCTTGCTCACCAGGCTACATAGATATCCATCAAATTTAGCCCTTCGCAAACGGAAGCAGCCATGGCATCCGAATCTACGCTTTTGGACCCCTCCATCTTTGATTATCTCAAAGACAAGCTGGAGGAGGAATCCCAGATCCGCGAGACGCTGACCCAGATCATCCAGCGCCTTGAGCGCTCCGTCGCCTCTGCCCAGGCCTTCCTCTCCCGCGTTCACTCGACACCCCGCAGTCGTTGTGAGTCTTCACTAGATTCTGTCGCTTTCCCTTATCCAAGCTTTCTTGGTAAATTTATCCGAATTGCCAATTAACTAAGGTAAAATTCAGATCCTACGTTGGTAGCACAGGTCGAGACAGCCATCCAAGAACAAGTCGCCGTCATCGGCGAGCTCAACGAGCTCGCCTCCAAGCACCCCTACTACAAGTATGATCCCCCCACTACCCTGATGAACCACCCAAACCCTCATCATAATACTAACCATCCACCAGATACAACTCCAAATGGTCCCGCGCCGTCCAAAACGCCATCTCCTCAGCCGTCCTCACCGCCTGGCTCGGCGGCCTCGCCTCCGTGGGCACCCCCTCCCTCGGCCGCCTCCTCACCCTTGAGGAGATCGGGGCCGTCTTCAAGGTGCCCACCCACCTCAAGGACCGCGACGCCTTCCACATCACCCTCGAGGAGTACCTCCTCTCCCTCACCGATGTTACTCATGAGCTGTCCCGCCTCGCCACCAACGCCGTGACCATGGGGGACTTTGAGCTGCCCCTCACCATCAGCGCCTTCATCAAGGACCTCTTCGCCGGGTTCCAGCTCCTCAACCTCAAGAACGACATCCTCCGCAAGAGGGCCGATGCCGTCAAGTACGACGTCAAAAGGGTCGAGGACGTCGTCTACGACTTGAGCCTGCGCGGCCTGATCAAGAGACCTGGCGAGGGGGACACCGAGATGAAGTCGGAGTAGGTAACAGAGAAAGTGATTAATTAACTGCTCACGGATGGCAGCTTGAGAGTAGCCTGGCTGGATTACAGATCTTCTATGATACTCGGCCATCTACGTCACAAAGTTATATGTTATCGCTGGAGATTGGAGATTAGGGAATGCAAGAGATCGAAAAAAAATTACAATCGGTGGAATTGAAGGGTTATAAATAGTCTATCTTGGCCGTGGAGGCAAAAAAGCAACGCCTAACTACTTCCCATCCGCCCTCGACCTGTTTCGACGGTGCGGATCCAGCGCCATTATATGAAACAAATGAAAAAAATGCCAGTACTTTACATGGTTAGGGTCCTATAATATTCCCTCGAATCGCAACTAGGGTTCTTCCCGTGTTTCGACAGTGCCAGCAGCCAAACGCCAAATCCGAGTGTGTTTTTATAACAGGGTATGCGGTTTTCGGTATACAAACAAAAAAAGTATTGAAACAACATTAATATGTAGTCGGCGACACTTTCGACTTGTCTAGTCGTGTCTGAATGTGCAATGTTCGCCACGAGCACATTTTCCTTGCTGCCAGAAAGAGCAAGGCTTTGTCCCGATTAAAGCAGCGTTGGGTGGTTTGTGGATGGTTGTTGGGCCTGGCTTCTTTTTCTTGCTGTCCTTGTCTCTGTATCTATCTCGACCGTAGTCATCATTGCGGTCATGGCGATCCCAGTTCCTCTCACGGTCATGCTCACGGTCGTGCTCACGGTCACCGCTGGATTGGCCTTGCATGTTTCCTTGAGCCAGTTGTGTGAGCATCATCAATTGCTGATACGATGTGTCATTGGGGTTCAGGAAGCTTGCTGGATTCTGAGGCTGCGCCACTGAAGGCTGTTGTTGCTGGGCCTGGGGCTGCTGGTTCATTGCTGCGAGAATAGACTGTAGCTGGTCATTGGTCACCTGGCTCTGCTGTGTAGGCTGTGCCTGGGAGTTTTGGTTCTGGCCGGCATTCATCTGCTGCAAGATTGCCATGTAGGGTGCATAGGCTTGCTGTTGCTGAGCATAGTACGCTGCCCATTCCGGATTGCTTGCCTGTGCTGGTGCGGTCGTCGAGGCGGCGGCAGTTGCGGCGGCAGCGGCTCGGAGCGCATTCGCCTCAGCCTCGGCCCTGGCGTGTTCCTCCTCGGCCCGCTTGTGCCTGATAGCTGACTCTTTATTGTAACATAGCCACCATTCGCGGACTCTCTCCTCATCTTGGGAAAGCCAAGATGGTGGCGCAGTAGCTGGGAAGGGCTTGCCCGCAAGACTAGACGCGAGGAGCTCTACAGCATTTCCAGCAACCTGTGTAGCTGGGTCGCTATACTGATGTATCCGGTTGGGATCTCCACTAACAGGTTGGGGATCTTTCCAGTTCTTAGCTGCATCAGACCTTAGCAATGAAAGAACCTGTTCCGTCAACGCGACACCCATGACGAGAGGTACGTTAGTATCAATTACAGCAGGTCGTTTACTGGCACCTGGCAAAGAAGATCCCTGAGAGGGGGTCTTCCGCAGGCTGCCTAAGATTGATTCCAACTTGTCAGATGAGCCTGACTTCGCATTAAGACGCTGATTTGCGCTGTAAAGGGCGCCATCAACCCCCATTTGTTGCCCGTCTCGCCAACGAAGCTGAATTTCCTCGAAAGCAGTGCCTTCAGTAGGAAAATGCCCAACCTTGGGGTCGACAGGGCTATAATCCTCTGGGGGAGGTGATTTCGGCGAGGGAGGGATGTCAGAGGGGTCGGCATAGATGGCCATAAGCTCCCGCTGGCCCCGTTCAGCAATACGCTTTTGCTCCTCTGTCGAGAAAGAAACTTGCCCTCCACGTGTAGTGTAATTCTTCTTCCTTGCTTCTTCCGAAAGGGAAGAAAGATCGGAGAGGATGGGTCCAAGCCAGGGTTGGTATGGAATATCCTCGTCCTCGTCCTCTTCTTCAACGTCAACTCCACGCTTGAGCACCATGCCCTCCGCGCGGTCATCGGCGGCATCCCGGATCATATTGACGTCTCGTCCGAGATCCTCGCCTTCTTCCTTCTCAAAAGTCTTTACCTGCACGAGCTCAGAGTCGGGCTTCCAAGTTACGCGAAGCTTGCGTCGGGCTTCTTTACGCAGTCTCTTGGCCTTTTCCTCTGCTGTTTCCGGCAGTTCAGGTTCCTTGCCCTCTTTCGCAGCAGGTGGTGTTGTCGGTCGGGGGGCGTTGATAGAATCTAACAAAGAAGCAATTCCAGATAGAGCAGAACTGGAAGCAGAAGGGGGTGCAGCCGTCTTCGGAACTGTTGCTCTTGGATCGGCCTTGGCTGGGACTGGCTTCGCCTTTTCTACCTTGGCTACGGGCTTCTTTAGTTCGTGTCTGGGTTTATCGTCGCTTGATGTCTTCGCGTGGTCGCTACCTGCCACAGGCTCAGCCTTTGATGGCGGCTTGGACATTGTGCGTTGCTTGTCCAGCTGCAGAGACGACGCCGCGGCCTTGGCAGCAGTAGTTTTGGACGCTGATGTAAGTTGGAGTTTGGGCTGGGCAAGTTTCCTACTAAGAGAACCGCTCCCTGGCTCAACTGCAACCTTCTTCACAATTCTGGTCTCGGCGCTGGTATCATCGTCACGTCCTCTCTTGACAGTAGAACCCGCGGCAGGCTTGGGTGCCTTGGCAGCTCTGCTAGCAGCTGAGGTGCCGGTGTATCCAGTCGACTCTTCCATTGATCTGAGATATTTCTTGATTTTGGCTGAAATCTCGCGGACCAGCTCTTTGACGTCACTGTCGCCCTTTTCTGCAAATCGCTTCCGCACTGTATCGAAGTTGGTGGTTTCGGCGATTTTTCTCGTGATTTGGAAATGAGTAAAGAGCTCCAGGACGACTTTCGGAAGCTCTCCGGAGAAGTCACCGGCCTTGATAGAAAAAATTAAGACATTGATGAGACTCAATACCAGTTTATGATGGCCTCCTAGGTTGTTCAAGACCGAGTCATCGGCATGTTCAACCGTATCATCAAGCACTTTGAACAGCGCTTGTTTCTTTCTCTCGTATATCTTCTTCAGCTCTTGAAGTTCGGGATCGGTTTTGCTCTCTTTGGCAGCCTGATCTAGTTCTTGCTTGGCCTGATTCATTTCGCTGCGAAGCTTAATGAAAAAGTCTCCTGCCTGCTGGACCCGGCTGGCAACAAGAGAATTGGTTTTGGTTTCGGAAGAATCAATATGAACAATCCCAATGGCATCCCATCTTGCAGCTTCGATCGGGTCGGAGGGTCGTGTGGGGGGACGAATGGGTTTGTTGTGTTCTTCCTTGAGTTCTCCCTCCTGCTCTCTCTTCGCCTTCTTCTCGGCTTTATTTTTGGATGCTTCGTCCGCTTTGAGCTGTTCCTTGAATGCATCTGCGGATTATTAGCAAGGCGGAAATGTCACGTCAACGATGACCAAAACTTACGGGGATATTCAGTGTACTTTGGCCGTTTCTTGCCAAGGGACTTCATGGAGCGGTCGAACTCATCAAGAAGGGCTTTTGCTTCTATTCTCCTCTCGTCCAGGCCGGTCTTATTGAACGCTGGGCGATACAGGTTGGTGAACTTTCCTTGAATTTCACAAGGTAAGTCATACCCAAGTTCAGGGACAATAGACCGTTTGCTACGAGGAGGCAATGCAACCAAGGGCGCGAGCTTGTCATAGCTCTTTGGGACTGGATTTATTGTTAGCTGCAGACCCTAACACATTGCAAGATGGAAACACGTACCTGGAAGTTTAATGGTGGCGTCGTTGGCCAAATATGGAAGGCCCTTGATGGGAGGAAACTTTGCCTGAGCACCCTTTGGGCGTTTGTTGAATTGTTGTAACATAACTAAATCCTCCGGTGATGGAGTGGGGGGGTTTAGTGCATCAATCTCCTCTGCCTTCCTAACGGTAGACTCCATCGGCGAATTGAAACGTTGCGGTGAGTTCTCCAAGCTCGGTGTATCCGTCGTCGGGTTCACTGTTCGCTTTCTCTTTTTGGCTGGCGCCTCAGTGGGCTGCAGTTGAACGGGGGCATGTTCGGCTGGGATAGAGTGTGGTGGATGAGGATCTGAGACCACTGGCTGACTTAATTGAGGCTGGCCGTTTTGTTGTAGACCGGGTTGGGGAAATCCGTGTGCCGGCGCGTGCTGCGGCTGCTGTTGGTAGGTGAACGGCTTCGGCGAGGCATATGAAGGATGCTGGGCGTGAGGGTGTGATTGTGCCGGTGATTGTGCCTGTGCCTGCTGCGGCTGCTGCTGCTGATAGACAGGCTGTTGAATTTGGTAGTTCGTGTGGTTCACAGGATTTGGCTGATACTGTGTACCATGGCCGTTGACGTGTCCATAGGATGCATTGGGATTGTAGGCCTGCTGATGCTGCTGATGTTGCTGATGTTGCTGGTGCTGCTGGTGCTGTTGGTGCTGCACAGGCGAAGGCTGGCTTGGTCGCAACTGGTTCTGAGCAAAGCTATTCGGCTGAACGTTGCTGTACGACTGAACCGGCGTGTGGGATTGTGGCTTCGAGGCTTGTGGCATCACCTGGGGCTGAGAGAATTGTGAAGGGGGGGAGGGAAACGACTGCTCATGCTGAGGTGCAAAGGTCGAATAGTCGTGATTGGAAAAGCCCTGTGCTTGAGAATGGGGTTGCCTTTGAAGCTGCTCCATTTGGTGGATGTTGTCCCCCGAAAGACCAAGTTTATCCTGCTGGTTGTACAACTCTGGCTGTATGTTTGCGAAAGCAGGATCTAGGACATCCTGGGAGGGATATTGCGGGCCTAGATCGAAGGAGCCGTGGTTGTCGTCGTAGTTGGAAAACGAATGGGGATCATGCAGGAAATTGGCAGCAAGGTCTGATGAGTTCATCTGCCTTCCGTAGTCCTGACCCGGCATGGGCTGAGACCAGGACTGGCTGTGATCATACTGGGCATTCTGATTTGAGAAGTTGAAATTGGACTGCCACGAGTCGTGACCATCAGTGCCATTCTGTCCTTGGTTTGGCCACGACTGCATTGTTGCAGTGTGGACGTTGCCCGAGGGGGCTTGCGGACCAAGGCCGTCACTTCTCTTTCACGTCTCCTTTCTAGTTATTTGATATTAAGTTAGTATCTAAGGTAAGTCTAAGAAGAGTAGATCCAGTGTGCCGCGTAGGTAGAGTATCTAAGTAGTCCAGGGAGGATCTTAAGATAAAAAGAAAGAAAGGAAACAGCATAGACAAGAGGTCCTGCCACCAGAGGCTTAGATGCTTCAGATGACAGGAGATAAAGAGTGACGGGGAAATAGATGCTTGGACTCGGCGCGGTAGATGGCAGATGGCAGACGGATACTCACAGGCTGCAATGGAAGAGGATGACGATGATGGTGGTTGGTCGTGGCTGAATTCCGGATCTACGCGATATGATTTACCGCTAGTCCTGATTGGGAGCGCGTGCAGGGGCTATGCATCAAGCGTGAGGCGTGAGTGGTTGCACAGGATCTGTAGAACAGCAAGCATCTTGCATCAGTATATCGACTGTAATTGAGGAGGATAGAGTGGCAATGGTGATATGGCGTGTGCTTGTGAAAGGGATGCAATGAGTTTCAGACCGATAAAGCCACTCAAAGGACAAGGCCGATGCTGGGGGAGTTCCGGCCAAGGCTTAACAAAGGTGAGTAGAAGGTGTGCCAATTCTGGGAGTGGGGAATAAGCACCACCATCACCCGCCAGACACCACTGTCGCTGACTGGGGCGCTGGCACTGATCGCTGCACTTGCGCTGCTCAGCTGCATTATGGAAAGAGAAAACAAGTTAGGAAGAGAAGAGGGGAATGGTGTGAAGCGACCGCCCCCGACCAGAGAGGACTCTTCTTTGGCGGGCATTATGGATAGGCCTTTCGAATTAAGGTTGAAAGGTGACGATAGGTGGGTAGTTATTTGGAGTCCGCTGTGCTTGTTCTTTGTTTTCTCAGTATGCACGGTCAAAGGTCGCGCCATTTTTGGCCGCTCCAGACTCAGGCATGTTCTAAATCAGCTCAGCTGTTTATGACAAGACACCGCAGGCGTCTGGATCTGCGCTGCAAAACAGGGCCGCAAAGTGCCACCGTTGGCCAGATAGTAGAGCCTTAAGGGTTCGCCATTTCCTGTGGGCTGGACGATTAAATGTGCCCAAGTCAAGGTTTGGCGCGTCAAGCTCCCGACCTCAACAGACCCTGCTTTTGCTGCATGGGAAGTCAGGCCTACAGCTCGAGCCACAGCCATTCCTATCATTTGTGCCAATTATTTTATAGTCGTAGGTAGAGTGATTGTCCTTCCATTATTCATGGGTATCACAAGTACTAACGCGCGGAGTCGCTTGCTTCATTATGCCTGACGGGTGGTGTTGATGATGGATGGTCGTGCAAGGGGTGATGCGAGGGGGAATGTGCTTGTGGTGGTGCGTGGATTGATGTGGGAGTAATGCCATACCTACACTCCCTGTGGAGGACGCGATCCTCGTTCTTACCCTTGGCCCGTCTCTGCGGACTTGCGCAAGTGAGAATCTCGATTACCAAGTCACCTATTCACAGTGACGCGACTGTTTGCTGCTTACGACACCATCCGTGGCGGAGAGAAGAGACAAGATTAAGGGGAAGGGTGGAAGAACGAACACACACGCAAAGAGCGCACGCCGTCGCAGTCGCCCGCTGAGGCTCTGGTGCAGGTGTGTTGGCTCTCGAGTGCGTTAGAGTATCTAGTCACGCCGTCCTCTGCTGGGTTTGACGCCGTTTGACTGTGATTACCGAAGAAAATGCCCGTGGTTGATGAGGTGTCGTTGAATGATGAGAGAAAAGTTAAGCCTCCGTTCCAGGCACTGACGCCCCCGAGTTTATTGGCGAGCCTCAAAGTTCAGGCATCAAGGCGCATGCACATGCACACGCGACCGTGTCTCGACTCCCTGCAGTTGGCAGTTGCCCAGCGCAATAAGGCAGCAATGCCAGACACCTCCTTCCCCACCTGCCCACTGCAGTACGTACCTTGCGATCGGGGCCAAGTCGGTCCGTGGCATCTCGCCCACCCACCCCACCTTGAACTGAACTGCAGGCCAAGGCAAGCACCTGCACGAATTGCTACTGGCTGCTGATGGAGCTTGAAGTGGGCTTTGTGATGTCGTGGCCCCAAAGCTCCAAGATACCGACGGTTAGCTGTTAACCCATTATCTTGGTTTTGCATATCGACATTCCAGGTGCGCATCCGATGATCTTTTCGCATAGCCCTTGAAACCCCCGATCCAAAGCGACAGTCACCAATTGTCGCGAGTCCGTCGTGGAATAGGAGGCTCACCCACAGTAGCCACCATGGCAGCTCACGGCGACTCGCTGCGAGATCGCCAAATTGGTAAACCCGACATGTTCATAATCCAATCACAGTGGTCGCTAATGCTCTACGTAGCCTCGCTTAAGAAAATATTAAATCTCAACGAAACCGTCGAGACCAGTGACAAAGACGAAGCCCAAGCCCACGCACTACTGGCACCGGTTGCCCCAATCTTGGATGCTGACGGGAATCCTATCTGGAAAGTGCTGGTGTTCGACGACTTTGGCCGCGATGTTGTTAGCAGTGTTCTTCGAGTCTCCGACTTGAGATCTATGGGCGTCACAATGCACAAGTATGTTGTCTCCCACCCATCAGCGAGAAGTCATCAGGTCATCCAACACGATCATATAGGCATATTGGAACCACCCGACACCCGATCCCCGATGTCCCAGTCATCTACCTCCTCGAACCAAACGAAAAGAACATTCAATCCATCACCAACGATTTGGAAAAGGGCCTCTACTCCCCGGCCTACATCAACTTCCTATGCTCCTTGCCTCGAGTCCTGCTGGAGGACTTTGCGACACAGACTGCGACAGCCGGGACGTCGGAGCAGATCGCACAGCTTTACGACCAATATCTGAATTTTGTTGTGACGGAGCCGGATTTGTTCAGCCTGAATATGCAGAGTGAACATACATACTGGGCGCTGAATAGTGCGGCCACCAGCGATGCCGAGCTTGAACGAGTGATTGACAGAATCGTCAACGGTCTTTTCAGTGTTGTTGTCACCATGGGTAAGTATTCAGGGCGCTTAAAGACCGCGGATTATATTGACGTCTGATTTGATAGGTGTGATTCCCATTATTCGGTGCCCCAAGGATGCTGCTGCGGAGATGGTGGCAGTGCGGCTCGATCGCAAACTCCGAGACCATATTCTAAACTCAAAGGACAATCTATTTTCTGGTCCAAAAGGCGGTGCCGGAAGCACGGCTTCCTCTCGCCCAGTGCTCGTTCTGCTTGACCGAAACGTGGATCTCACAACGATGCTCTCCCACTCGTGGACATATCAGTCCCTTGTGCACGATGTCCTAAACATGAAGCTCAACAAAATCACCGTTGAGATGCCAGCAGAGGAAAACAACCCTGCCAAGGGAAAGTCAAAGAAGATCTACGACCTAACCTCCAGCGACTTTTTCTGGACAAAGCATGCCGGAGCCCCAGTCGTAGAGGCCGCCGACTCAGTAGATGCTGAGCTGAATAAGTGGAGGGAAGAGTCTGCTGCTATGACGAAGAAGGCTGGAGCGTCCCAATTCGAGGATCTGCAAAACGAGACCAGCGCGGCCACTCAGCATTTGAAAGCAGTCATAGGAGAGCTCCCAGAAATGCAAGAGCGGAAAGCAACACTCGATATGCACATGAACATCTTGACGGCAATCTTCAACGGCATCAAGAACCGTCAGGTCGACAATTATTTCCAAATAGAAGAGGAGGTAACGAGACAGTCCAAGGATCAGATCATGGACGTTATCAAGGGTGCGGACAAGGGAAATGAACCCACAGACAAACTTCGCCTCTTTATCATTTGGTTCTTGAGCACGGAGCAGGAGCTTAGCCGAGCCGAATTCGAAGGATTTGAAAAGGCTCTGGAGGCAGCAGGTTCCGATGTGTCGTCGCTTCCTTACATCAAACAGTTCGTTGATCCCACCCCATCACGTATCACAAGGGGCCTTTTTACTAACATTTGAAAACCAACAGTGTTCGAGCCACGACTAAGATGACCCAACTCGCTACTGTCAATAAAAATTCTGGCCAACAGCAAGGATCTTCAGATCTCTTTGGTCGGTTTTCCTCTATATCGTCACGCCTAACAGATCGATTAAAGGAATCCGGTGTTCCAACCGGCCTCTCATCCAACTTTGACTCGCTTATCAGCGGTGTCAAGACCTTCCTCCCTGTCGACAAGGATCTCACAGTTACGAAGATTGTAGAATCCATCATGGACCCCTCCACTGCTTCATCTTCCGCTATTGCCAAGACAGAGAACTATCTCTATTTCGACCCACGTTCAGCCAACGCCCGTGGGACGATGCCACCCCCAAGTGCTCTGAGAGCAGGCGGGGGAGGCAATGCGCCTGGAGGACTGCCTGGTTCGCAAGCGCCCGGTCAATCAGCCAGCTTTGGTCAGCGGCGGCAGGGCTACAGCGAGGCTATTGTATTTACCATTGGTGGTGGAAGCATGGAAGAATATGGTAATCTGAATGACTGGGTCAGCCGAACAGGGGGAGACCGAGCGAAGAAGCGGGTGGTTTATGGCAGTACTGAAATTATCAACGCAGCCGAGTTCATCAGAGACGAGTTGGAGAGGCTAGGAAAAGAGGTAGCATCATCTTGAGTGGCTGGCACAGGTCAAAAGAGATGGATATAGTAATAATGGCGTGCACCTCCAAAACAACTTGCGCGCTGGGTTGAGGCCAGGCACCATTCCCAAATGCACAAGTTAAAGTAGAAATGTGTATTTACTCGCACGAAGTATATGAACTGATTAAGTCGATCCTATTGTAATCTAGCTAGAAAAGAAAAGTGAATGTACAGGCTAGTAGAGAGCCATTTAATGGTGTAGAGGACCAGGTGGACAACCGGAGCTGTTACGCAGGCCTGTTGGTTTAAGCGCTGTTTGATCGCAGCGCAGCTTCACTGGCCGGATCGAGCTGTCTGACCCCCGATGAGTAGTCGCGTCCAGAAAAAGAGGACCCGCCGCCCTTCCAACGTCTCACGCCTCACAAAGAGACTGCACCGCGCTTCATCAATTCATTCGTCACTCTTGCTTCCTCCATCATCGCCTGCTGCCAGCGATTCCCCGTGACACCTTTTCCAGCCGGCTGCACTCCACCTGAGACATCAATTCTACACCTCGCTCGCCCCGAACCTACAGCCCATCCCGTTTTTTTCCCGGCCACGAGTCAACATTCCGCCAGCCTCAGCCCGTCGCTGCATCGTGCAAGTGCGCAATTCGGAAACCCAGTGGGAGAATCTCCCGGAGCGCGCTGGAGATAGCTGCAGCAGCCAGAAATGGCCGAATCCCCAGTGAAGACCGAGGGCGATGCCGCGCCTCGGCCCAAGGCTGGGTACAAGTCATGGAAGAAGAAGTACCGCAAGATGCGCATCTCCTTTGAGAACAAGATGCATGAGGGCGAAGATATCTTCAAGCAGGAGGCCAAAGCACAGGCGACCGTGAAGCGGTTAGCTATTGAGAACGAGTAAGAGAGCACCCACACTAACTATCATCTCCCGGTGTAAGATCATGGCTAACAGAAACAACCAGTCGCCTACTAGACATTCTCCTCGAGATCAACAACTCCCCCCAGATCCCGCTCGAGAAGCGAGTCAACATCTCCCTCCCACCGTCCAAATCCAGCGACCGCATCCACCCCATCGACCAAGACTACGAGAGCCAGAAGGAGCTGCCCCTGAAGAGGCTCGAAGACCTCATCCACGACGTGCCGCACCAGCCCTACAGGCTCGCCAAGGAGTCCGACCCTCACCTGGTCGCCGAGCTCGAGAAGTCGGAGGGGGACAACTACCCAGCCCACTTCCTCTGCGCAGACGACATCGACAACTACCTCCACCTCATCGACCAGAACATGGAACCGGACAACCCGGTGCCGACCCTCGCGCCCCTAGCCCATCCCACCACCAACCCTCCCCTCCACCCGCTCCTCAAGAACCCCAACAGCGCGACCAGCTGGCTCCGCCGCCACGCGCCACACATCTTCCTCCAGGGCATCCAGGAGCCCGGGGCCGAGCCTCACGAGGACGCCAGCGCCGCGGGCGGAGCCGACGACGCCGCCTCCACGCACACGCCCAGCCACGCCGGTGGGCGCAAGTCGCGCGGCGGCGCCCGGGGCGAGCGAGGCGGCAAGACCCCCAGGGTCCCCAAAGGCACGAAGCGCTCACGGGCCTCGCTCGCCGCCGCCGCCGCGGCAGCAGCGGACGTAGACGTGAGCATGGACGACGACGGGGAGTTGAACACATCCACGCCCGTTGCCAACGCCAAGGGCAGCAAGAGGAAGCGCGTCACCGAGGACGACCAGGGATACCGTCCCAAGGGGACCACCAGCCGGCCGACCAAGAAGAAGCGTAAGAGCGAGGGCGGCGCGGAGGGGACGCCCACCGTCCGCAAGTCGAAGAGTAGGGAGGCTCTGGCTGCGTCCGCCGAGGCGGATTAAACCAACAGTCAGGTCATGGCAAGGGGGTTAAGGACAGCGGTTGCAGATCTGGCTTCGCAGTCTCATAGTAAGGTTCCGGGTTTTTATATTTTATGGGTGTTTTCTCATTGGGAGGTTCGTCAAGGCAGTATTTCTATTTCATTTTCCTCTTTCCTTTTGTCTACCATGTACTATATAATAACCTCGAGTTGGGGAATGGAACCCAAAAAAATTGAGATTCGGAGACAGAAATTCCGATATAGGCGTTTAATCAAGAGGGTGCTGGAAATAGTTTGCTATAGTCTACAGCGGGAACACACTTTTGATTCGCTCGCGAGAGCTTCATCACAGCGTACGGCCTTGTCCCTTTGAGCCAATTACTCTTGAGCTATTTCAGAGATTGGTAATATCCCAATTCTCAGTGCTTATAGATATGTGAGACAACATGACAGGTCAACATCAATGAGGAGTGATGCATCGGAAATGACTTATTTGTAATTTTTTTTTCTTGGTTTAACCATGGTTTTCTGTTTCTTTCCAGGTGTCCTGCGCTCTATCCAAACTCATCAATGGTTGCTACGGCTTCTTGGCATAATCATGTCGTTAGAAAACAGAAGCCTTGGATCGCATGTGATGATGCGCGCGAGTGTCTATCTAGAATGGAAGCAATATGCAAAATGCAAAAATGTGTGAAGCGTCCTTTTTTTGCCTTCACCCAAAACCAATGGTCCTCGAAAAATTCATCATTTATATACTTGTCCTTTCTAAGGCGGTTGTCGACATTTACAGCTTCTCCTTGAGGGTGCTCTTGAGACGTCTCTCAACAGCGTCGAGGTATTCGTTTGTGGTGACGTAGTCGCTCCTCTCCTTCTTGCCGCAGGCGAGGGCGAGATCCTTGGTCATGACGTTGTCAATATCGACGGTGTCAATGCAGGCCTTCTCAAGAGCTTCGGCGTAGGCAACGACCTCGGGGGTGTCGTCGAGCTTGCCGCGCTGGACGAGACCACGGGTCCAGGCGAAGATGGAGGCAATGGGGTTGGTGGAGGTCTCACGGCCCTTCTGGTGCTCACGGTAGTGGCGGGTGACGGTACCGTGGGCGGCCTCGGACTCGAAGGTCTTGCCATCGGGGGTGATGAGGACTGAGGTCATGAGACCGAGAGAGCCGAAGCCCTGGGCGACGATGTCGGACTGGACGTCACCGTCGTAGTCTAGAACCAATTTGTTAGACTTTGATCTCACGGGAAAAAATACATTGAGCCAGAAAACTTACTCTTGAGAGCCATGATGTAACCACCGGAGCTCTTGATCATCTGGGCGACCATGTCGTCGATGAGGCGGTGCTCGTACCAGATCTTCTTGGCCTCGAACTCCTTCTTGTACTGGGTGTCGTAAATCTCCTGGAAGATGTCCTTGAAGCGGCCATCGTACTTCTTGAGAATGGTGTTCTTGGTGCTCATGTACAGGGGCAGGCTCTTGTCGAGAGCGAGCTTGAAACTGGCGTGGGCGAAGCCGGTGATGGACTCATCAGTGTTGTACTGGGTCTGACCGACACCACCGCCGTTCTTGAACTGGAAGACCTCAATCTCCTGAGGCTCGCCACCCTCGGGGGTGTAGACCATGGACAGCTTGCCAGGGCCAGGAATGACGGTGTCCTTAGCGCGGTACTGGTCACCGAAGGCGTGACGGCCAATGATGATGGGCTTCTCCCAGCCAGGGACTAAACGGGGAATGCGGGGAATGACAATGGGCTCGCGGAAAACGGTGCCACCGAGGGCGTTACGGATAGTACCATTGGGGGAGAGCCACACTAAAAATCACATGCATCTGGTTAACAGAGAGTTCCATCGTGCGAAATTACCCGATCGATCTGCGTGGTGGGAGTGGTGCTTGCGCTATGCAGCCTCTGTGTGGAGGGGGGGAAATGGGATGGAGGGGCAGAGCCAGAGAGGCGGGTGGGTGCCCCGCCATGGCTTTTGGGCAAATATAACACATACTCTGCTTTAGCTTGAACTCCTCAACTCGGGCCTCATCGGGGGTGATGGTGGCGCACTTGATGCCGACAGAGTACTTCTTGATGGCCTCGGCGGCATCGATGGTGACCTGGTCGTTGGTCTCGTCGCGGTACTCGAGACCGAGATCGTAGTACTTGATGTCAACATCAAGGTAGGGGAAGATGAACTTGTCCTTGATGACCTGCCAGATGACGCGGGTCATCTCGTCGCCGTCAAGCTCGACGACAGGGTTCTTAACCTTGATTTTCTGAAGGGTAGCCATAGTGCGGAAGTAGATGGGCGATCTGGTCTGGGTGGCGCCGAAAGATGCTGCGAGAGGACGGAGGAAAGGAGTTGGATGGCGAAGGGAAGTTCGGAGGAGGGAAGACATGGCGAAGGAGGAAAGGAAGAGTAGTGATAAATGGTCGCTGTGGCCTGCCTATTGGTACGATGCGACGTTAGAGGAAGATTCGGAAGTTCGCCGCGGGTAGGCCACGGACAGCCGAGGGTGAGAGCTCTTGGAATTGCCGGATTGTGGCACCAGTGAGAGCGGACGGGCGGATATGGAGCAGCCTGCAGAAGGAGCGCCTTCGTTGGTGTGTCTGTCCGGGAGAAGCCTTATGCGGGCCAGCAGCAGAGGCTCGGAGGCTCGTACGTACCTGGATAAGGATACAGAATTCAACCGCAACGGCCTACGCGACGACGGCAGCAGGCAGATTGATCAGTCAACGGCCCTGGGACTCAGGATGGGAGGAGTGATGATTCCAAGCAGGACTGAATCTGCAGACGGGCGTGTTTTTTTCGCTCGCCCTGACCAGACAATTACCTCCGACCATCGGGACAGGAATTGCGAACGGAGAACGAGCTGTGCTCCTCCAACAAAGTGGGGGGCAAAGGCTGGTTGGTGATCTTTTATACTAGTCTGCCGCCGCCTCCTCACTTGTGCGCGGAGGCTGCTGGGATGGGTCAGGTTACTTGATGTGGTTGTGTAAGCCGTTTTCCCTGCCCTGCAGTTGGATGACGGCCTCTTGCCGCGACGTGGACAGCTGCAAATGATCATCTGGACAGTAATTCTGCAGGCGAGCTGCCACACCAGGGCGCATCACTCCAGCTTTTCGAGGGGTGCAGGCCCGGGATGGTGATTCCTTTGTCCTGTCTCGTACTAGCCTGTGGTTAGATGTTGCTCCAGGCGCCTTCAGTACGTTGCATGGGCGCAGGGTCTTGTGGCCACTGCGGGGAAGCAGGAACTGGGAAGGCTTCACCGACCGATCGGAGGGCAGCACGCGCTAGGCTACGGCTTTAGCGCCTGTTGCTGCTAAATGGTTGATTATGTTACGACCATTAAATTACGCAGTTCCAGCGCCTGATTACTGATTTCCAATTATGCATAACGCCGTTCTCGGTCCTAGATTAACACGACCGGCCGAGCGGTACTACCGAGAGGAGCCGGCCTAAGACACGCATATAGGCGGCCTGCTGTCAACCCAGGAGCTCCTCTCGCCGTCCCTGTCTCAGCTAGTGGTTGGGGTAAATCAATTGAGTTTCTCCTTGCTTGACTGAGCGCCTGTGAATGGCTGGCTATACACCGCGCATTTCAGGAACATGCATTTCGTGCAGGGCTCAAACAAGATTCCCGTTGGAGCTGGGCATCTGCGACTGGCTGAGGCATGGGAGCAATGAGGGGATATATGATTAACCGGCGGCAATAGCCCGACTTCAGCACACAACCAGCCCACGCATCATCCCACACTGCCGCCGCCTCGCACCACGTTACTCCGGATACACCATCTTCCTCGTTACTCCTCCGTCGACGACCAGCTCGGCCCCTGTCACCCCGTCGTTCTCGGCAAGATAAAGAACCGCCTTCACCATGTCCTCGACCTTGCCCACCCTGCCCGTCAACTGCCACCGAGCATCCCGCTCCGAGATGCCGTCTTCCCACCTCCTCCTCTCCTCGTCCGCAGCCTTGCACTCGTCCTCGACATGAATCCAGCCGGGCAGGATGCTGCTGACCCTGATGCCCTTGTCCGACAGCGAGACCGCCATGCTCTGCGCCATGCCGAGCAGGCCGGCCTTGGTGGTGGAGTACCCCTCGTTGTGCGGCTCGCTCTGCAGCGCCCTCGTCGACGAGACGTGGATCACGCAGCCCCGCGCCTTGGCCAGCATCCGGAGGCACGCCTGCGTGAACAGCATCGGCCCCGTCAGATTCGTCTCCAGGCTTTTATTCCACTCCTCCACCGTCATGTCCTCCAGCTTCGTGCCCCCCACGCCGCCGGTGTAGGCCGCGTTATTGACCAGGCAGTCCAGCTTGCCCTCGAAGAGCCCCTCCGCCTGCGAGGCCGCGAGCCTGACGTGGCCGGGGTCCCGCACGTCCGCCGTCAGAGAATCGAAGTCGCTGCGAACATTGTGCGTCTTGGTAAGGAGCTGCACTGTGTGCTGCAGCTCGTCGGCGTTGGAGTCGACGAGGAACACCCTGTGCCCGCGGTTGAGCAGCTCGCGGGAGAGGCCGCGTCCAATGCCTCTCCCGGCGCCCGTGATGAGGAAGTTGAGCCTTGCTGATGCCATGTTGAACGTAGAGTGCCAGTGCTGAGATGTGTGGAATCGTAGTTTGAGTTTTCCTACTTGTGATACCCACTCTAGGTCTGGGGGTATGATGTAAGTGATGAGTTTGTAATTCACCGATCCAGAACTACATCAACCCGTTGGCAAACGTAGAATGCGGAGAAGCCGACAATATTGCAATCACCATTACAACGAATGATACCAAGGCCTCATTTGCTTGCCTTTTTCTTAACATTTATGAATAACCATAAAGAAATACATAGTTTACAGAACCAGTAGTAGAGATGAAATTTGACCACTCTCAGACGTCAAAAATCTCGCCAATACCTTCACGTCCGCCTCTTCGGATATCCACAATGTCCAACCTCCATCCCTCCCAGTGCTTCAGCGCCCGCTTGATCTCCTTAATTCGCTCTAGACGGTTCTTGCTCTCTTCTTCTTGTGCCTTTCTAAACGCATCCTCATCGAACTCCAAGTCGTCGTCCTCCAAGAATTCATCATCACCTCCCGTTCCGGCAAGTGCATTGAGCCCACTTGTGAAGAAGTCCCCGATACCGCCAGTGGTCTTTCTCTGCTGACCCAGGTGAGGGCTCAGGGAGAGATCGACATCCTGGAAGCCATTGCCGGTGCTTTCCATTTCGCGGCGCTTCTCGATCCAGGCACCACTGCGAAGCTCGTGGTTCTCCTTCTCGAGGCTTCGGATCTTCTTCTCCAGCCTGACCCTGTCCTCATTCTCGAGCTCATCCACGCCTTCATCGTCAAGGCCGCCGCCACCGTCTGTGGACTTGCGGACTCGTAGCTTGACGTTCTCGTTCTCCAGCTTCTCCGCCTTGGTTCTCAGCTCCTTGGCCGACTTTTCCGCAGCCTCCTTTTCCTTCTTCAGCCCCTGTAGCCTTGTATCTTGCTCCTTGTGAAGGGTCGTCAATGTGTTGACCTTCATCTCGAGGCCTTCGACCCTCAGCGCCAACTCCTCCCTAGCGCCCTTCGCCTCCCGCAGCTCCTGCTCCAAAGTCCGAACCTTGGTCTCGGCGCTGGTCCTCTCGCTGCCTTCGCGAACAGCCTTTTCCGCCGTACGGTCCAGGTTGCGCTTCAGGTCCTGGAGCTCCCGCTGCGCCTTGCCGGCCGCCGCCTCGGCCCGGGCGAGCTTCTCCTCCAGGGCGGTGACCTGCTCCTTCTCGGATGTGGCGCCGCTCTCGTGTCGCTCGACGCGAGCCTTGAGTTTTGAGATCTCGATCTCCATTGATTCGATGGTGGACGACTTGGAGTCCAGCTCGGCTTGGAGATCGGCTGGGGAGGTGATGGAGACGGAGGAACGGCGGACGTGGCCGGAGGTGCGCGAGACCTGCTGCTGCAGCTGGGTGTTCTGGCGCTCCAGAGCGGCAAGATCGCTCTTCTAGATCTTGGGTCAGTAAACAATTCTCCCAATGCTATCTGTAGATGTAAGCCCAGTACGTACCAACTTCTCGACATCGTCATCACCGTTGGGGGCAGGGATATCGTCTCCCTCAGCTTCGCGCAGGTCAGCCAGCTCTTCTTCCGCCTTCTTCCACCTCTTCTCGGCGTCTGCGCTCTCCTTCTCCAGGCGCTTGTTCTCCTTCTCGAGCTCCTCTATCCTGGCGACGTGCTTTCGATAGATGTCGGGTGCGGTGTCCCCATCGGGCGGTGATGCAACGCCAGGGCCACCAGCACGGAAAGAGGTCGATCGGAGCTTGGACTGCTGTGCGAGCGAGGGGGTCCCCGCCGGAGACGATTCCTCAGCCTTCTCGTCAACGGCGTCGTCCTCCTCGGGCTTCTCCTCCTCAGCGGGCTCGGGTGCAGCTTCAGCTTCAGGTGCAGGGCCCGGGGTCGGTGGCACGTCCTCCTCCTCCTTGGAAGGCTCTTCCTTGGTCTTCTTGGCCGTCTCGCTCTTCTTCTTCTTCTTCATTTGCTCGACCTGGGATCAATCAGCATGCTGGGGGGTTCTTTGGGCCGCTGCTGGCGGTGCTCACGCGCTTCTTGGCGGCGGCAATCTTCCGCGCCTTCTCGTCTGCGTCCGCCATTGTGAATGGTTGCGGATCAATCGAGTACGTGGTCGTGGGATCTGTGATGTGCAATGGCGAGGGTTGTGTATTGGGAGGTGATGCCAGCCCTGGATTAGATAAGGCGGACCTGTCAGGGACAGGTTGCTGTTCACTGCGGCGCGTCATCACAAGCGATAAGTGGCCTCTCCAGATGAGACATGCTTAGCATGTACACCACACGGCCGAATGCAGGACAAACCACAAAAATCAGGTGTGAATATGTATCATGCGAAACATCTACATGCTTTTTTAATTATTATTCCATCGAGAACATGGAGTATGAATATTCATCTTAGGATTTCTAACCTGCTGCTTGGGACTTTGTGTCCTTGTGCGCTCACGAATAGTGTCTCACAATTATTGGCCGTGAGAGTCCCAAGCTCCACCTGATGCACCCAGCTACACTCTCAGCGGCAAAGCTTATGTTCTTGAAATCCAAGCTCCTCTAGCTTCAAGCCAGTCATAAGTTAGGGAAATTCGCAATTCCTACCCTTCAACTATCAGCTAAATATGTGTACAAGCCAAATGCCATGCTCCCAGATGAGAGTAGGTTCCTCAATTACAAGGAATTTTCTCGGTTTGCTCCGGTGCAGTCCTTTGGAATGGGTAATGCTTGAATAAAGCAGCTAAATATCTCGAAGTCCATTACGTGCTTGGCTACCGTTATACTATAGTATGGGGACAAACTTTGGGATGTCATACTCCCAAGAATTTCAGTATACGTCGTCCATCTCCTGAAAAGTATGAAAATCAAGCCAGAAAGGCATTCATTGCCAGGGCAGATGATCTGAAGCTGATGGAAGGTTTCCCTTTCTCTTACAAACTTCCAATACCTTCCTTGAAGATAAGGTGTATCAATAAGCTAAGACCGGAAGCGGAAATTGATCACTCTCATTTGCAAAAAGATCGGTAGGGAAATTAGCGTTTGACGAACTGTAGCTGGTCGCTTGTGAATGGATCTACTCCTGTACTATTCTCGAAGAACCTTACCATTTCTATCTTAAGAAAGCCACAAGATCGTGATCCCAGTTACCCAAGCTGCAGGTTTTTATCACCATGTTGAATTGATTATCTTCACTCTCTCCATTCTTGTCAGTTGCCTAATGATGAACAGTCGCATTTCAACAGACCAGGTTAGGCGCGTGGTCGGTCCCTCTCACGGGATATTCTGCAGCCATGTCTAGTTCTCTGCTTCTATTCTCTGTCCAATAATAAGGAACACGAATCAAGTATTGTAGAGGATCGGCTCACCCACATCAGTAACACAGCATACGCTTGCGCAAGCTGAGGCAGAGTATCTGAGTCACCTAATCAAGAGCCACTTCACATGACACCCTGTCGGTGGGAGAACAAATACGGATTCACAGGAAAAATCAGTTAGCAGATAGTGCCATGATCACATTTCGTTGGTCCTAGGAATTGAGACAATTTCTCCGCTCCTTGGCGCCCAAGGAATTAAGCCTTAGCATGTTTACGCACGCTTTCGTCTACTTGTGACGATGAAACTACGTGCATGCGCACCCTGTAGCCTGCCGACCTCACGTCGTACACCCGCTTGCATTGTTGTTGGTGACTTAACCTGACACAGTTCTCTTCGCATGATCCCCATTGAAATACTTGCCAATGGCACCTACCTAACGCTATATTGAGCAACCAGGACAGGCTACAGGCTTGGCTGGAACGAACCTGCAGGATGATGTGGTGGATCAGGCGTTACATTCAAGATGATCCTCTCGCCACTTGGTCAGACGGGAAGGTCCAATCCCCTCAACACGGTCTCGCGGCCGCAATCTTCTTGGGGGTTTTCACATGAAAAGGATCAATGATGCACAAGCTGGCTGACTTCACCAGCTCGTAATTGGTCCGTATTTTCATGTCCGCATTGCATGATGTTTCCACTTGATTGATTTCAGCCATGTTATTTCCCTTGCCAATAGCGTATAACCTAACGTCTAGCCTGGGTGTCAAATGAATGCCAATTCAACAATAATCTTCTCCCCTCTCGACCGCCTTCCTGTCAATTGCTCATTTGATGTTTCTTATTTCAGTCGCAGCAGCTGCCAATTGTTTCGTGCTTCTTGCGTAGAGCAGAGTCGGCCCTTCACTTCCAAAGCGAGGCGCCTTTCCCAGTCCATCGCTCCTGCCACTTGCCAACGGCCCGATACGTATCTTCTGCGCAGCCGTCACCTTCGATTCAGATCACTGGACCTTTCTCAACAACACTTTCGACAATACTTTCCACCTGCCTCTCAGCTTGGATTCACTCTACCCACAGACAATGAGGATACAGGTGGATCAATGGGATTCCTAGTCGGCTTAACCCGCCACCTTTCTTCACTTTTCTCAGCTCTTCCTCACTTTCGAATTCCACCATGAACTGGACTGAAGGCGCTCTCGCACGTCATTCACGGCGAAGAGGCTGGAACGAGGATGCCGCTCGTCAGAAACAATATTTTGCCAAGGCGCGTGCGCACCAGTGCCAACGATCCGTTCTCACCAACACCTCAGAGGGCACGAACCGCAGTTTTGTTCCCGATCACATCCCCCAAACACCAAAATCTTCCTTGACAAATCCCAAGATCACCTCAATTTCTCAGACTTCGTCACAGAAATCTCGAAGACGAACCCAGCGTCTATCAAACGAGTGCAGGAAAATGGCACCCGAGACGTTTGTATCGCCATTCTTCGAGACGGGCCGGAAACGAGGGCGAGATTCCCCCATCATCACCAAAAGCCTCTCGCCAAATGCTCTGTCTCCGGATATCGAGTCAAAGCGCCGAAAGCTCCTAGAGAAAAGAGACTGGACTGGCATCGAGGTCCAAAAGCCGCTAATTGTGGACTTTTCTCATCCAAGGCCGGAGAATCTCTTCAGCCACCAAAGAAAGGGCGCCTACCTGAGCCATGGTTCAGCATACAAAGCAGATGATCCCATGAAAATTCGAATTGGCGCTCACAACTTGGAATGGTCTCATCAGAACAATTCGCTTATCACCCCCAGCTTGACGAGCGAGTTCCCCAGCCTTCAAGATTGGGCGTCGTTTGAACCGTGTACTCCGGTACATGTGCCGTCAAGCCCATCTCACTATTCATTTGGGATGTCTACTTCGCCTTCTGTCCAAGCCAACATCCTTCAACCGTACTGTCATCTCCAGGATGCTAGCTACAATGCGGGATTTCTGCATGGTCAGGACATGAACTATAATTCCTTAGATGGCTGTTGTGGATCTGAAGAGCCGAAGTACAAAGTTCAGTCTACCCCGGCTGAGTTTCACCATCCTCAACCTTCGCGGGGCGAGCGACCCCGATTGTTCGATCTCAGATCCCCGGAACCACAGCAATCTGGGAGCATGATAGTGGAATTGGGAGGGCCGGTCCCGTATCAGAATTCCGATGAAGAAGAAGAGTGGAGGAATTGGCTGCACAGTATGGACGATTTTTCGATTGATCACAATTTCATCCTGGATGGTGAATACGAAATTTCTTCAACTCTCACGCCGGGAATCAGCGAGGGTTAGGACCCCTCGCACCGGCTGCCTTCTCCACGTCTTGAACGTTGCTCGAGCAAGGACAAAGCTTCATCGGAAACAGCTGCTAGTCCCATTTTATCGTCTTCTCGCGACAACACCCAGGTTCAGCCGGAGTCACCAGTGACACTTGTGGAAGAACTCGAAGAGAGCGAGAACAAGAAAATCAGTATGACTCAGATCGAACGGGAGCAACATAGTCAACATAGCAACCCTAGCGCTGGAACCGAAAACGTATCCACGGTCAATCCGACAGAGGTCCACGCAACAAGCCAGGATTTGATGCTACCTTCTGTTTGCGACCTACTCGTGGCGCCAGCTTTCCAGGCCTTTGATGACTTTGTAGGAATGGAGGAAGCTCCGCCGATGAGCTATGTCGATCTACTGGAAGAAGCAACGGGCAATTTGACGGAAGCAGACGATGAGGAGATCTGGAAGAAGTTCATTTTCGATAACGACAGCGACTTGACAGAGTCAACTGTGGGCGAAGTACAAACGGACACTGCCACGGGAATGATTGATAACCAGTCATCTTGCCACCCAGCATATGTGCAGTCGGCACCGAATGGAGACACCGATATCACATCATTTGGCAGTGTCTCAGACAATCCAGGTGGCTTCGGATTGTCGTCGAACGAGACTTCTTCGTCCAACATTCTAGAGAATTGCCTGATTGAGGACAAACCACAGTTGTATGAGCAGGGGCCTTTGTCGGGGAATCCGGAGCAAGATGACTTCTTCAAGTTCCATCATCCCAGGCCTTTCATTGGCAGGCTCGCCTCCCAGACCAATGCAACCCCCAAGCCCAGGGATTCCCCACTCAAGAGAAGCAGAGGACGACCCAAGAAGAAGAGGGACGCACAGAGGCCAGACATTCGAGCGATGCCGAATTTCGACGGCGACCCAATTGACGACGATCTAATTGACGACGAATGACGCACATGTAGTCACGAGGGACACCTGCTTCGTGTTCCTCTCATTAGTAACTAGCCATCTAGGAACGGCATGGGGAGTAGCATTGTAAGGATAAAGGCTGTGAGTGGGATGACGTTGCAGCTTGTGCGGTGTGTGGGTGCGGTAGTACGAATGAAACCAAGCCAGGCATAATCTGAACGAAATGTAAATAGAGGATCGGCTAGCAATGAAAAATTACCCAATCACCACGCGCAGAGGAAGCAGCTGATCATGTCAGAACAACTCGCTAGGACTTTGGGCAGCGAATCCACCATCTCTGTCCATCCCTGCCCGATACGCACTCACAAGGCTTGAGCGACTCAATCCCCACATGCCTCAGCTTCCATGGTGCTTCTAGAAGTATTCGGTGCATGAGACTAGTACGACCTTGCGATACGACCGGGGGGTACTGCCACTTCAGCTGACAGGGGCTAGCACATCACAGGTCGGTCCACCGTCCGAGAAGACCCAATCAGCCACTCTGTTCGATCAGATCAAGACACGGGGAATCGTGAGGGTCGTAATACAGGCCACCTTGCCTGCGACCCAAAACCTTCCAGAAGGTCAGAAAGAAGGCCTAAGAGGCAGGGGTACGGAGACAAGTGATGAAGGGGGGGCGTATGCATTCGTGCTGGCGCCCGCGACGAAGAAGCCGACCGACACCCATCCTGCAGGTGACAACTTTCAGTCACCATGCAGCTAGCATGGCCGGTCCCAGTGGCCCATCGTAACCCCTCAAGTGGGCGACAGGAGAAATGAGACACTTAATGGAAGAAAGGTTGTAAATCGACTACTTTCTGCGATGAGTAGAGAAATTCAGTAGCACTAAATGAATTAAAGCGACAATATACCGTATTATATGTGAAGTGTATCTTATTGCTACTCAATAATTGGACAATGCCGCTCGCAGGCTCGAGAATACCTAATGTTTGAGCTGTCTCAATTCCAAAGTCGCCGACTTGCCCCTCCTCCCCGATACCCCGGCTCCAGCCCCGCTAGGCATCCTTCTGCCGCGCCTTCTTTTTGTTCCACGGGCCTTCTAGCGCGAGTGTGAGACGAGGGAAGGGTGCACAAGGCTGGGCCATCACCGACAGGGGCCCTTGCCTCCTCGAAGCGGTCAGGAGGGGTGGGAGGGGGAGGTTGGACGAGGTAGGCAGATGCAGAGAAGCAGAGAAGCAGAATGGAAGCAGGGGGGTGGGATTGGTTGGCTGGTGAGAGGAGAGGGTGGCATGCAGATCTTACGCGGGACTTGGGGGGATTGCGGTACATACGTGGCGATTGGTGATTTCACAGTGGGAGCGGCCAATTGGGGACCCGTGATGTGTCTCGGGGAAGGCCCTCGCGATTGGGGGTTTTTGACCTCGTATGGGACGTATAGACGGGCGGTAGGTACGTAGTAGTTTGGGGTAGGGGCCGATTGGGGGGGGAGAAATCTGGGTGCCTAAGATGGTTGATGGTTTTGGGGTGAGGATCAGCAGGCGGAGCGACGGGACGAGGTGATGGATGGGGTGTGGAGGGATGAGTAGAGGTCGGGGATGCGCCATGCAGGTCGCGCATCTGGAATGGAGGAGGATAAGCATGAGACGAGATAATGATGCAGATGAAGTCACTCTAGGCAGACGGCAAAACAGCGCAGATTGCAGGTTACAGGTCGCAGGCGCAGTGGAGGCCACTTGGTAGGAGGCAGGTCGCGGTCGCATTTGGCACTTGGGGTCACAGTTCAATTTTGCAGGAAGAGACAAAGTCAATTGATAGAGACTACAGCAAAAGCAGTTGGTAAAAAACAAATAAAAAAACAATTGATAAAAAACAATAAGGATATCATGTAAAAGCAAATCTATCTGCGCTCCAGACCGGTGTCGTTTATATCAAAGCACAACGTGCAAAACTCCAAAGCCAGCCCACCAATCCAGAAACTAGAGTACACAAAACAATTGAACAACATCGATCATGACAAATGTCGTTAAAAATTCATTAAGCCATTGAACCTTGCCACCCCCAGTCTATTGTTTCCCCGTTTAGGTTTGACGGGTACAAACGTGGTGAGTTAGCTGCGTGGCGGCTTATACTTGGAATGGCGATGACATCAAGCCACTCGCTGGCGCTTCTCGCGTCGCTTCTCGTGGCAGGGCACTTTGCAGTTGGGGCACTCGAAGCCATGCGGCTCGATGTGAACGCGGTCGAGACACTTGATGCAGCGCCACCAGTCCGATGTGATGTTGCGGCCCTCGAGCCATTCGTCGGTGACGGGGACGCCACGCTTCTCCATGTCCTCCTTGTGGTAGTCGCGGAGGTGGTCACGGAAGTGGTCGCGACGGCGGAATGGGTCCGTGTTGCGCGGGCATTTCTTATAGTCGCATGGGAAGGCCTCGCGCTCCTCCTCTGGACAGTGGCAGTCGCGGTAGTGACGCTCGAGGTCAGCGTAGCGATTGAAGGGCCCAGACTCGCAACCGGACGATAGGCAGGCGTAGCCCCTCGAGGGCTTGGTGATCGGGCGAGCTCGGCGGGCTCGGCGAGCATTGTGAGCGACGGAGCGAGAGTGGGCGAACATGCCAGGGGCTGGAGGACTCTGCCGGTATGGCACGGTCCTTGGGATCTCCATGAGTGTCTGGGGATACATAGGGAAGGAGGCAGGTGCCGACCCAGGGGAGAGAGAGAGATCCGGGACGAAGTCGAAGTGACCCAGGGACTGGTCAAAGCACGGTCCGAAGACGGGGCTGCTTTGAACGGAGTCAAAGTTGGCGCTCAAAGGTGAGGCTGGGAGGGAGTGTGCGTTGGTGATGCTACCCTCTGACGAGACGCCTCGCGAGAGTGGCACCGAGGAGTAAGTGTTGAAAAGCGCGTCAAGGGGTTGCATGGAGTTGGACAAGTTATAGGGCGATTCATCCATGGTAGCCATAACGGTGCCGTCAAAAACCCACTCCCAGGGATCCATGCTGGGCATATATGATGATTGAGACGACGAGAAAGACATTTTTGCGGTGACGATGAAGAGTTGTCTAATGATGAGTTATACGACAAGGAAGAGCTGTCTAACGATGTGCTATACAACGATGAGAAAGATTTGTCTTAGCAATGCGCTTTGTAGTGACGAGGGAACCGGGTCTGCTCGATATCGCTGCGGTTGAGGAGGAAAATTCCTAGCCCAGAGGTTGGAAGCGAGGACGATTTATGTGTGTGAGTGCGAGAACCACGTTAGGGCGGTTCCCTCAGAGTACCGACCAAGCAAAACTTAATGCCAGTAAAGTATGTGGTTGTGTAGTAAAAGAAAGGCCCGCCGACGATGGAGGACCTGTTAAGCAAGTGCGCCACGAGACGTGACATCCAGCGGCGAGAGGAAGGTTCAGTATACCACCGTTGGAAGTTGAGGCATGAGAGGGTAAGCTTTGATCTAAGTGACAAACAGTCGAGCTAGGACACAGCTTGTTTATATAATCAAAGAGGAAGCAAGAAAAAAAGGAAGCGGTGGAGGTTAGCCAGAAGCATGGTGAGGGAAGCTCTCGGTCTTAAAAAGTATGGCAGCAGGGTGTCATTACAGGTTGGGGAGTTGGAGGGGTGGAGATGGGGAGGACGGGCTGCACCGGCGCACGATGTACATCACAGCAATCTGACCAGGATGGGAGGCAGGGCTGATCTCTCACATCGGTGGCAGATTGAGGAATGAGGCGGTAGATGGAGGATGGCCTTCTCCTGTTGCCCATCTGGATGACTACATGCGGTCCTGTGCCTTGCCGTCCCAACTTGAACTGTGGAGCGGGCGAGAGACAAGGACCAGGGGCAATGTGACCAGAGGGGCCCACCAGATACGCTAGACTTGATCTGAGACCTTGATGTTTTCTCGAAAACTTCCATCGATGCTGCAGTAGCACTGGGAGCGGGGGGTATCTGCAACAGGGTTCCCAGGGAGCCCTTTGGGGTTGGACCCCCTGGTTGGTGTGGAGCAGCAAGTGAGCGACAAGTGTGTGTGCGTGCTGTGTGTGTGCGCTTGCCAGTGGTTGGAGCTATGATTCATACCTATACCTACATCCCAGCATGGAGCATCATTTGTTTGGACGGGGAAGTACCGGCGGATGGCGCAAGCCAAGTCTGCATCGGAGACCACCGACAGATGGACGTGTTGTGAGCATTGGGTGCGCTCAGCAGGTCAAACGAGGAAGGGGAGGCAGCTAGATCCCCTGGACTGCCTTGGCCTTGGCTGGACTGAGGTTAGACCCGAGCTAGGGAAACTACGCTGTAGGTCCCGGTAAGTTTCCTGCATTTTGATTCCCATGTAGGGACCCGACGCCCAGACAGTGAGGGAGAACCATGGATGGGTCCGCGTCAAATTGGCGAGACAATGCGCTGGAGGTAACAGGCGGCCACAAGATCCCTCTCTGCCACCCCAAGCGCCCAGTCGACTGTGTGGCCGCAGCAAGCATCGCATGCCATGGCAGACGCATCAAGGTTGGCTGGCAGGTGCCGTGAAGCAAGCCACCCAAGGGACGTACCAAAAGGGACTTTGGTGACTCCAACACTTGGTCGGTACGGTACTTGGGTGCGGCGTCGTCAGTGGGGTGGTACTAGCACTCCCACGATACCATCCATGTAGAGCCCCTGCGCTGTTCGGGACAGTGGCCACTTCACATTGGCGAAACAAACACAGTTGCAAAGATATCGGCCAATCCCTCCGACTTGTGTAATCATCTTGTGGTCGATGCTGGGTGAGGCGGAGCATGCCAGATCCCAAGCTTCGACGGGCGTTTACTTGGCGGTTTGCGTCTGTAGGCTGTTGCAGTAGTTATCGGTCTGTGCTGTAGGGTGCGACCACAGTGGCCAGTGGCAGAGGGGTAATCAGCAAGCCACCCACCATGGCCACACATCATTGTTCGTCGAGCTTCGTGGCCACGGAGCACACAAGAACCCCTTCTCACAGTGGCAATGTCGTGAATCCCATTTAGTGCAATTCATTCATGACTACGGAGTACATGGCCAAGCGTAGCAACATTGGCAAGCAGCCATATCAGGGGGTGGGCAGAGCAATTCTGACCAAACCACCACTTTGTTAGTCTTTTGACAATATCCCTGTCAATTGGTACAGAATCCCCTTGACACTATGGAATTGTAAACTTGCAAGCTTTCGCCAAGACAGAACCAAATACTACGTTCAGTACGCTCAAGAGTCATCAGCTACAATCCAAATGACCAGTTAAAAAAAAAAAAAAAAAAAAAAAAAAAAACAAAGGCCGCTACTGCCGCAGCGGTCAAAACTCAATGCAATGCTTTTTTTTCCTTCAAAAGTTAAGCACCTTACAGAGAGAAGCAAATGGACCAGTGAGCCGGCTACTGACTAAACCGGTCTAGTGCAGTTCTTAGTTCGACTTGCTGCGGAAGTGTCAGTCCTCGACCCCGGGACCGAAGTGGGAGCAACACGATGGGCCAGCAGGTTGGTTGCACAAAGGACAAGCCAGAGAGAGCTCCGTGTGGGGCGCCATATGCGAGTGAGTGATGATGTCTACGGGGGTTACATGGTAAGGCATGTCGACATCAGTATGGAGGGGGAGGTTGAAGCGATTGACCGGAGCCGGAGGGGGAGAGTTCTGAGGGAAAAGAAGGGGTGGGCAAGGACGCATGACCACTGCTTGCTTTCAGGAGCCGTTATGCGCCATGGTGTTTTGTGTGGGTGGGAGGCTGTCTGTGCCTATGTGTCTCCCACTGCTGTGTCGCGCGCTCCTCCAAGTGTGCGATACGATGTTCTCGTTCTTGCGCATGCCACGGCTAGGGCAGCAAACAGCAACTATCTGATTTCGCATAGGCGCATGGCTCGAGCGCACGAATCATAGGATTAAATCTACTCTAACGTACTTACTCAATACCATGGAGTCATGGAGGTGAAGAGCCAATGGCGACCGCTAATACTTTAGCTGGTGTTGATTCTAGTGGCTGAGCTACTGGGATGGCCCGTGGAAATCAATCACGGATGGCGACTGTGATCCATTTCCAACCTAAATCCTTCGGAGGACTGCAGCGGCCTTTGAGTGCCGCAATTTTGGGCTTCTCGGCCAGCCCAATCTCTACAGCCCAGTGTCGACTTCAGTAGCGGTATGGCCCAGGATCAAGAACACGTAGATGATGGGTGGTCAGCAACAGAGAGCGCGATTATAGCGGATGGACCCTCCGAGGTGAGTGGAATTCCAATGGAAGCAGGGGTCGGTCTAACCAGGACACCTACTGTAGGTACAGGCATCGCGGGAAATGAGTCCAGCCAGCCCGAGGGAAGGCGTGTATGCAGGATGACGATGCGAGTCTAGTTGTCCCTACCGCTAGGCTCGCAAGCTCCTGTGGACACCTCGGGGGCAGATCCCACGTTCCAACTCGCTGTAGTTCACTGCGCGTGTTTGAGGTGGGCTTACAGTAGGTCACACTGCGCTATAGGGTGGCGCGGGCTACAGGTATGTAGGCTTCGTGTGAAAATGGATGGAAGCCATGATACTACCCTTTACCTATGCGAATGCCAATTCATGACTCAATATCTCACGGGCCAATCTGAGAAAATGACATCCAATTGCCATCAGCAAATGATGTGGCCGTCTGTTCCCACCCGCAGCTAGGGTCAGCAGTCTCGATCGGCTCGCTAGGCTGTCTCCTTTTTTGTGGTGATTGAGGCCTTAATAGTGGGAGGGAAAATGCCCCGCGAGAACGCCTCGCCAGCGTCAAGCGATCCCCCCGGTCCCCTCCCGCTTCCAGAAGGCTTCTCTGGTTCATTCCGCCCGGCATGGTTCCGCTGATTGGCTGGAGTTTCATTTCGATATGGCTAATTGATGATGTTGGGTTAGGGACATTGGGCTTGCAAATCTAGGAACCCAAGGTAATTGATACGAACGCTCGAGCCTACTTGCAAGGTACGAAGTTGCAAGATACACGTATTGTGGGTGGTACGTAACCATGGCAGACTCTTTGAAGCGAAGGCACATTCTTGTTAGTGCACTTCGTCTGGGAGTTGCAAGCCTAGACCGCGATTACTGTCGTCTAGCCTTCTAATAATACCCGAATCCATCTCGTCTATTATTATCGGACAGCCTCCCTCAGGTAGGTGCATAGTAGCAGCCCTAGCGATGCAGATGCGCCTGCAGACCGCATCTTACCCACACCCATTTGCCCAGCAGCAGTGGCAGTCGCGTCCTGTCCTCTATGCCCTCTGCATTGCACTTGCCATCGGGGATTACTCTGCGCTCTTCCCCTTGCGACCAAGTCCTACGGTTGGTACCTTCCCGTTACCCGGCACCAAGGCCACCCACCGCCTCATTGGGCACGGCCAGAAAGCGTCAATTGTCCAGACATTGAGGTGCGTCACCGTCGTCCTAAGTACCGCGCATGTACTGGCACACTCGCATAAGGTTGCTTGCATCCCGCTCGTAAGCCGAGTACCTGAAGGACGTGCCTGCAAGGAGGAAGTAGGTGAGGCACTCAGCAGCCCTACTGATGATTTCCACCCACACCATGGCCCCGGATGGACGCGCGCCTAGGCACTCTCCCACAAATCACAACCAGGCAGCCACTGTTGGCCTTGCCTGAAACGAGTCTAGGCGTGGCAGTCTGCCGTACTAAGCGCCAGTCACCGACAGACGATTGGAAATGACAGTTGCTGGGCGAGCTACCTACATGGCGGCCATCACCATATCTCGAGCCAAACGCAAACAGAGGCCGCTTCCTTGCTAGGCTCGACCTCGTAAACGAATAAGAGCACAACACGTACGGACTTGCTCAGGTTACCCCGTCTGAGTGGCTGGCAAACATAACTCCTTAGGTCTCGTCGACGAAGCTTGTGAGAGTAATACACCACCCTGTCGGAGCAGTAAGATGCAATGCATGCAACAGAGCAAGCCAGGAAACAGGCAAGGGATCTGTCTGTTCTCCCTTCCCTTTCGGCTACCAGTCGTGCGTCCTGCCCGTTGCCCTTTGGCCCTGGCTGACGACTACCAGGCACGCTACGGTCTGTACGTGAGCCATATTATCCTATGACCATGCTGTGCAATGAAGTACATGGCATGATACGGACCCAGCTAGTGTGCGTTGGCCTCACCCAGGGTACGCTGCGCCCATGCGTGAATTTCGTCTTGGTCTGCCTCAGTTTCTTTTTACGGAGCTGCCAAGCGAGCAGGATGCGGGCCTCCCTGTTTCCTCCGGCGTCAAGTCCGGGACTCGTGCGAGTGCATCGCCGCCCGAGCCCAAATCGGAGAATGATGGGCGACGAGCGATCGTCCCTGTGCCCTACTCTCCACCTCCACACGGGCTCCCATGGAGCATCCATGCACTCCCTACGTAATGTGCGTGGACTCAAAAGGAGGAACCCACCAGATTGGATGTCCGAGCTGCTCGAATGCTACTAGCGCTAACAGCACACAACATAACCCTCAGCAGGTCGAAACGACCGGGGATCGGGGATCAAGGGTGGCTGACTTGTCGGATGGCCAAGCATCCAATGGATGGTGCATGCCTCCTTCTCTGTGCACCCACTGATCCAGGCTGGGAACTCTAATACGATCGAAGTCTGCACGGGGCAAAGGATAGGTAAAGACGCGCAAATTTCAAAGTATTGCTCTTCGTCTCTGGACAGTGGATACTCCCTCAGTCTTGTGACTAGATCTATGGATCCAGGTCAGGATGCTGGGTGATGCCATGTGTAACGTTTCTCCCCTAATTGCCTCTGTTGATCTAGGAGTGAATTAGCTTCGTGGTTCGTCTGTGTACGGTTAAGGCGTGAGAGCAGCCGGCAAGCAGTCAGTCAGATTTCCAATCGACCGTCCGCTGGCATCGGATTCCAATCCGTGACCCGCCCTGTGCAGGCGAAGAGCAGTCACATCAGACGCTAGGCGATCTCACCCCTCCATCTTGTGAGGGCCCTGACAGTTTGGAGTTGGCTGGCTCGGCCCACTTGCGCCTCTTTCATTCATTCTCGGCTGGCAGCTGGTGGTGGTGTCGCGGCCGCCTCCGTCACTTGTCTCTTCGGTTGATCTGTGCTTTCAGGCTCACTGCATTTGCTGCCTCTACTCCGTCAGCCGCGGGAGATGGAGGTGGGCACGATGGCTTGCATGGCTGGCGCAGCGCCTCACTCCCTCCTTTGACTTGGAGGCCATCCTCATCGCTCTGGCATCGATCCCCGATACCCTGGTAGCAGTGCTAGACCGCTCCATGGTTCCTGTGACCAGCCTTAATGCCCAAACGAGGTGGGCGATGAAGCAGATCAATGCCACCGCCCAACGGTTCCGTGAATCTAAAGGGTAGGCATTCACCAATCACCAGCCTGGACAGACACCCCAGACCATCTCCCGACTCACGTTCCCCAATTGATAGGCAACTCAATCCCGGAGGAATAATTTAATCTTGTCAACACTTCTTTGATAACATCAAGCACTATCTATGCGTCATGCCTCGGCACTGCCCAGCTGAAGCTCGAGGGGTGCAGCTCGTCCTAGCTCCCAAGCTAGTTCTCCAGCTCTGACAACGCAGACAGCCGCCTCTCCCCTCATTCGTGCCTCGCCATGATTGTTGCAGATTCCAATCGCAAGCCAAAGAATGCGCACACGTGCTCAATAACCACAACTGGCTGAAGTTTCCCCTGGGTGTCCCCGAAATCCGGTACAGGTTCCGGCACACCTCCCCTCCTACGTTGTTTGTCGGGTTCCTTGCTCGCACTTTAGCTCCAAAATCTGAATGCCGCTGCTTGCCTATCTCCTCCTTGTGCCGCAGAAACCCGCTTCAGTTTGCCCACACCTCCGCGCCGATTCAATAGCCTTCTCCGGGGAAAAGGGAACACTGCGATATCGCCCAACCAAGCGAAACGCTCGTCCCATTCAACACCTTGGTTTTTCTATATTGTGCTATATCGCACGCCAACACAGCCTCTGTCTTCTCCGATGTCGTCTCCTCCGATGTCGTCACCAGGTCACGCCCTCTTGCATTTGTAATTGTTTGCCACCCTAGATGAAGCCGGCTCTATCATGCCGAAGAGGTAAGATAGCCCAAGACGACAAACAAACCGTAACCAAAGCCCAATCCTCGTGCCTACGTGGTTCGGGGACAAACAAAGGGCCTCCCCGGAGTAACACGTACCCTCACCCATTACAGTTCCCCAGGAATTTATAGCAGTACGGAACGGGGGTGTGGGTATGAGGCTCTCAAACTCCTTCGACGGTTGATATCACATTTGCACTTTGAGTTTGTAACGATCCGCACTTCATCTCGCATGGTCACATGGCCACCCGTCACTCTGGCAAATTCCGGTGCGAACCACACCCCGAAGAAACAAGGGCAGAAATCATCTTCATGCGGGGGTCTAACCGAACCACACCCCGAAAAATAAGATCACAAAAAAGGGGTGGGATCGAAACAGATGTGAATTTCAAATAATGAGGCTGCTAAGCCGACCAAGTTCGATACGGAATGCCACTTCAGGGCACCTCCCTCCCCCCTCCGCGAGATACGACATGTCGCACTTGATACTACACAATACAGAACGAGAGGGAAATCGTTTGCGTTTCTGCCCCAGGGTTCCTTCCCCCTTCCCACACCTCCAATACGCCCAAGGCAGAAAGTATACCTTGGGGGTTAGGAAAAGGAGGGGAGGGGAGAGAGAGAGAGGGAAAGGGGCTTTCAACAACTACCATTTGCTTGATTCCTGGCATGTTTCGTAGAACTAAAAGACTAGACCCCTTTGCCCCAAACTGTTCCTGTGAATCCCTTAAACCCCACGAAAATGCGGTTTGACCCAAAAAATAAGAACAAGAAAGACATGAACCGGGGAGAGGGGGAAAGCGGGCATTTGGGTTCAATGGGTAACACATGATCCCCCTTAGAGGGATCTTACAAAAAAAACCAACAATGACCAACCTAGTCACATAACACGCATGAAAAATAGAATAGACTCTCCTAACACCGTTATCGGGGATTTGGGGAGGGATCTTGTTTGTTCCCTCTTCCCAAGTTTGTTTCTTTTTCCTTTCCCTGTCCTGATGCCTCCAGTGCCGGTTTCCGGCGCCACAAAACCAAACGGGAAAAAAAGTGCAAATGGATTAGGGGGTCTGACCCAGGCCATTTAGATATCGTCTTCGAGGAACTTGTAAGCAAACTTGAAGTCGGCTTTCCTCCGGTTCATCCTAAAGGGGGGCGGTATTAGTAAGATGTGGTACGTTGGAAGACGGAAAAGTGCGTAACAGGGCGAGAAATGTAGACTTACCAGGTGCTCTCGTAGTCGAAGAAGCGGTACGTGCCCTGCTCGAACTCGTCGGTGATGTTCTTGGGCTCCTCGTGACGCTGGAACCAGGTCTGGTACTGCTTGTGGAAGCGCCAGCTCTGGTCCTTGAGCGCCTTGGCGGCCAGGTACTGGTGCGGCGTGCCCTGCTTGTAGTAGAAGACGTAGAACAGGGTGTCGGAGTCTATGCGAGAGTACAGCCTTGGGTCGTCGAAGATGGGCAGGGGCTCCTTGGGGAATCCTGACGCCGAGGCGGCCGGCATGGGCGCGTCGGGGTGATAGCTCCGGGGGAAGTCCGCATCACTTTGGTCGGGGCAGCTGGCCTGGCTCGTGCTCATCATCCGGATGGCAGCCTGTGACGCGGGATGCGGGATACGCTTTTTCGAGCCCTCGAATGACTCGACCAGGTCGTGTAATGAGGCTGGGAGGTGGTAGATGGACTCCTCTTCCGGCTCCTCCTCAATTGGCTTGATGCCATTCGTAACGCCGTTGGTCGGGGCAGGTGCTATGGAACACGTCAATATGCTAAGAGCGTCGTAATCACAATTGGGGTCCGGAAAAGTACCTTTGCTTGACTCTGCTGCCTCTGCGGCTGCGGATTGCTTCGCAGCCTTGGTCTTCTTTTGTCGAGCTGGAGTAATCAACACGGATGAGTCCGCTTCTGACAGCCCCGAGCTCGTCCCGGGAATGTGCCTAGACTCTGATGACGACGATGCAGGCAGCACCATCGAGGTGGCGGGAGAACTCGTCGCGCTCGTCCTGGCCTGAATTGGCGGTAACGGTGATATGCCTATGCTCTGAGACCCAGGCGGCGGTGGTAAAGGTGCAATGCCCACATTGTTCTTGTCGCTGGCCGCAGCTGCTGCCGCCGCTGAGGCATACTTCAGACCCTCGCCCGCTGGCCTGGTGGGTAACGATGCCGGCTTCATTGAAGGGCCGCTGCCAGTCCCGTTGGTTGTAGAGAGCGGAGTATGTAACGTCGCGAGTGCTGGTAAGGGTGACTTGGTCTGGGATGAAGTCTTTCGGGCGGTAGTGGTCGGGACGTCGGGTTCCTTCTGCACTTTCCTCGTCTTCACGGGTGGTTCCAGCTCTGGGACGAAGTCGTCTTGCACGGATTGTGTATCCTGTGATGAGCCCTTCTCGTTGTCCAAAGACATACCGTAGGTGCCCTCCTCCTCGTCAAGATCCAACTCGTCGTAGAGCCCCTCGTCTTCCATGAAGTCATCATTCATGCCGTCGGAGACGTAGTACTTGATGCTCTCCTCGAGATCCTTGACCTGATCCGTGGTAATGGCGCCATTCTCTAACGATCTTCGGATGAGTTCTAGCTTGCCTTGATGGAATTTATGTCGCTCGATGATATTCTCGATCGTCGCGATGCGTTCTGCTTTCTGGTTGTGGTTCTTGCCCCTCTTCATCGTCGCTGATAAGGCTTCGCTCTCGGCCTCGAGGGTCTCGATCTGCTGTTCCAGTTCATCAACGGTGTTGTTGAGGAAGTCGCTGGTCTCGACCTTGGCCTGCTCCTTGGGATCCAGCTTGGCCGCCGCTGATAGGCCTTCCTTGGAGTAGGCCTTGGTCTTCATGGCCTTCTCCACCGCCTTGAACTTCTCCATTTGCTAGAAACACGGCGAAAATGCGCAATCAGTACACGATATAGTCCAACCTGGTACGACCATCTAGAAAAAAAGGTCTCCCGGCCATGTCATGGGGGTGTGTCACCAACCGTTTCTATCAGCTTGCGGTGCTCCAATAAGGGAGCCTTGTCCTTGATGTCGTTACTCGCCGCCCATGTCTTGATCTGGTCGCGCAACCGCTGCAGCTTCTTGATCTCACGTTTCAGCTGGTCTTCGAGCTTCTCTTTCTGGGCCGGGTTATTTGATTGTTCGATCTTGTCGTAGATGCCCTCGAATTCGGCGATTCCCTCCGCCACCTTCTTGAAGCACTTGTCCACTTCTTGTTGCAGTTTCCTTGCCGCCATTGTGACTGTGTCTGCGAGCCCTGGGCGCTCACGAATCTGCCTGGAATCGGATGAGTAGTCGCTCTTCGTGCTGGGATCCTAGCTGTTCGGTCTCGAGCTGGCAGAGAGAGCTTGGTAGAGGCCAGATGTCGTCACGAGGTGGATCGACGATGATCTGGAGATTCAGCAATCCGCCGGATGCGGTGCTAGTGCGGGGAGCGCAAAATGGCACGGCGCAGCCTGCGTCGGGGAGAAAAGGGCGGTTGACTCTGGGACGGTCGGGCCTGACGATTCGAGAGAGGCCGTCGTGGTCGTTTCGTGGTTGATTTGTTGATGCCGCTTCCAAAGTGCTCCAGCTGCAAGCCTAGGCGTTTTGCGTTTGGCAGAGTCCAGGTTCAGCGCATGTCATTGGCTAGCAGAGGTTAGGTACCAGGTAGGGTCGATATGCAGTTGACCCGCAAGGGAAGCCGGCCGCTGCAATGGGCCCCGATGAGATGCCTCCTGCCTGGGGAAATGAAGAGGATTTAATCTGAACGGGGGGCTTGTGTGACAGGAGATGTAGCCTGAGCCGGACAGACTGGTCTGAACTCGAGTGTGCGATGGTCCTCTTGTTTCTCGAGGCTGAGGTACATCGGCAGCCCACCCGCGATGTTATAGGCGCTACACGAAGGCGCACCTACTCATACCTAACCCCCATGCTCACATGACGGCAGCGGCCGCAGCAGCCCCAACAGCAGCCCAAAGCCGCCTTGGTCGACTCGCGCACGCGCCTACAAAACCCGACTCGACAACCCAATACCGGCCTAGAGGGACCTAGTTCTAGGACCGACGACGTCTGACTGGCAGCTGCAAAACAACTTATTCTGCCCGCAATTGGCCCCAAACAGACCCCAAGCCAACCAGCAGCCACCAGCTACATTTCGGGGTTATTTTGGTTTCCTTATCCTATTTACCTGCTGCCTTGCTTTGAAGAGTCCCGGCGTTTGCGACCCCCAGACGCACTCAGCCATTGCATTGGTCTACGCACAGCCTCTTGTGTTCAGCTGGTTGTAGTGCATGTGAAACAACTCCCCCGGTCTTAGCGAGACGAACTTGGGTCACAAAAGAAAAAGCAATGAAGGGTACGGACATCACCGTTTATGTAAAAAATTGAACCACATGATAAGAAAAAAAATAGACATCTCACATCTCACAAATTGCTGTAGCCATCATCCAGCGTGTGCTCTCAGCCTCGGTGACAGTTGACCAGGAGGTCGTCTCGTCGATTGGCAAAGGCGTCCTGGTCTTTGCCGCCGTGGCGCCAGGTGACACGGACAAGGAGATCACCACCATCGCCAATAAAGTCTTGAAAATGAAACTGTGGGATGACGAGGCTGGCGGCAAGGTAATCTCGGATCCCCTCCCCTTTTCCAATATGTCTGTGGCGTCCGGTCGAGACTTTTATTTTTGCTGATTATGGCAATTGATTCGCCACGCAATAGTGGAAAAAGAATGTAATGGACATCGAGGGCGAGGTTCTCTGCGGTAAGAATCTCAGCTCTTCTCCCTCCATCGGTTTGACCCATCGCCTCCCATCCCAAACGGAATAGCCATCCGGGAAGGGTGGGAAGGGGAAGCGAGGTCCAGGCGTCAGGCTGACTTCCCATTTGGCACACTGCAGTTTCACAATTCACTCTCTTGGCCAAAACCAAGAAGGGCACCAAGCCCGACTTCCACGGCGCAATGGGCCCGGACGAAGCCATCCCGCTGTACCACTCTCTGGTTCAGAAGATAGGGGCCGGGTACAACCCCGAGCGAGTCAAAGACGGCAAGTTCCAAGCTATGATGCAGGTGGCATTAGTCAACGATGGTCCGGTATGTAGAGCTTGCACCCTATCGCCGCTTCGAGGCTCGGCCCGTCTTGAAGCGATCGGATCGAGTTGGCTGACATTTGCCGTTGGGGCCTCTGGCTAGGTTACGCTCGAGCTCCAAGCTGGGGGGAAAGCCCCGGAGGAGTGAGGCTGGAGTCTGGACTGGGAAGACAAACGGATAGATCACAAACTGGGAGTTTCACTAGCGATGGGTTAGCCATGATAGTCACACCATATGACTCGATCAGGATAGACAATAGACGCAGCAAGGCATGGATTACAATGGTATGGAGCAGCACTATTGACACTCCAACATGATGAACCATTCCTCATTCAGAGCGAGCTGGGTCAAGGTCTGTAACCTATCGCCAACAGGCCACACGCAAGGGAATTAGGCAATGCAACCAACAAGGCACTCCCCAGTGAGCGACGTAGAGTGTGCCACACCGAGGCCGCTCTCATGACGCTCTGATATTCTGCGAGAATCATCAACATAACGGGATGAAAACCAAATCCCACGACAGTATGCGATATCAGAGCCCATTATGGCCATTATTGCCAACCGATAAATCCTCGGTGCACGAGTTACAGGTGTGCAAGGCTCGGTGTGGCGTCCTGGTGTGCCATGCGTATACCACCCACCCGACGACTCCCTGCAGCTTCCGCGCTTATTAGGCTGCACGACGGTGCTCGTCAAAGCGCAGTGAGCAACCATTCGGATAACGAGACTGAGATGTGACAGGGAAATCAGACCACATTTCGTCTGGTGGGCTGGACCTCACATGCTGACTGCCAGGCTGGTCGAGAGGATGGTCGAGTTGCTCCATTGGACAACGCATCGATCCTGTGCAACCATCTCAAGCACTACTGGCTGGGCAGTAGCAAATCTGACGGGATGCCCGCATTATCACACAAAGTACCTGGCCACCCGATCTAGGGTAAGGGAGGGGACGAGCAAGGGAGGGTGGCCGTTGGCAAGATCACGAATCGGGGAATAAAAGGCTTATCGAGAGTTGTACCGGACGGTCTGCTCGAAAATCAGAGACATTAGGGTAGGGTAGACTAATTGGATTGACAATCGAGGTTGTCGTTCTCCTCGGTAACGGATTCAGGTAGCAGGACGTCTCAAGTTTGCGCCTCCATTTCTCAGCAATGCGTGCTTTCACCATCGAATCGAATCAAATCGCCGCTATCTAGCCTAAGTGGGTGATCCCTGAGGGTCTTCTGGAGCGGCTGCAGGTGTGCGGACTTGCGTAGGTTTGGCCTGTCGGTAGGGGTCCAGCCACCAGTCGTTGGCCCTGGAGGGATGAATGCATGCATGTACGTGCTGGACTGTATGTAATAATTGTCTGCGTGTGCCGCATCGGCCCTGGAAACTTCTAGAGCAGACAAGGCGACCCATTCGCCCCGGGCCTAGGGTAGGTGGGTATGCGGTTTGTTTGACGGCTACACCCATGGACGGACAAGCACAATGGATGTGCAAGCAGCTTGGCTAGCGTCTGGGAGGTGATTCATGATAAAGCAGGACAAGGGCCGGGCCAGCTGAAAGCCGCCCTTGCGCTGCAGAGTCGGACGCTCGTGGGCTAGCTGCTGTGCTGTGCATGATCGACTGATGCTGTTAAGGCACAAAGACAGTTTCAGGCTCTGGGAACGCTGCGGCATTGACTGAGCAGGTACCCCGCATTCACCAGCGCTCTCACTGCAGCGAGCGTTCTTTGACCCCACCATCAGATACAGCCAGCCTCACTCACTCGTTTCGCTTCTCTCTGCTTCGCTTCGGATACCACCTCCCTTCATTAATACCTTCGCTTCTCCCTCCTCCTCCCTCTCCTCCTCCTCCACTTCGAGCACCTCCTCCTTCCTCCCCGTCCAGATTAGATCTCACGCACAGAGCAGAAACTACCTCTTCTCACTGTTCTTCCTCTCCCCTCACAACCCCACCACCACTCATCACCACAGTCGCATCACCCCCACCACAGAAAATGGCGTCAGACGAGGCTCCCAAGCGCCCCCGGGTGTTCTTTGACATCGGCCTCGATGGAAAGGAGCTGGGCCGCGTGACCATGGAGCTGTACTCCGACCTCGTCCCCAAGACGGCCGAGAACTTCCGCGCCCTCTGCACTGGCGAGAAGGGAGTTGGCAAGTCGGGAAAGCCCCTCCACTACAAGGGGTCCATCTTCCACCGTGTCATCAAGCAGTTCATGATCCAGGGTGGTGACTTCACAGCTGGTGACGGCACTGGCGGCGAGTCCATCTACGGCGCCAAGTTCGAAGATGAGGCGTTCCCCAGGAAGCACGAGAAGCCGTTCCTCCTGTCCATGGCCAATGCCGGACCTAGTAAGACACTTCCCGCACACGATTTGATCCTTTGCTCTTACATCAAGTACTAACCTTCATCCCAGATACCAACGGCTCTCAGTTCTTCATCACTACTGTGCCAACCCCCCACCTGGACAACAAGCACGTCGTCTTCGGTGAGGTCCTGAACGGCAAGTCCGTCGTCCGCCAGATCGAGAACCTCCAGACCGGCTCGGGCGACAAGCCCAAGAAGGAGGCCTCCATCCTCGACTGCGGCGAGCTCACCGGCGAGGCCGCCCTGGCCGCCTCCGTCAAGCAGCCCGACGCCCTCGGCGACCCCCACGAGGACTTCCCCGAGGACTGCAGCGAGCAGCCGCTCAGCGCCAAGAAGGTCCTCGAGATCGCCACCGCATCCAAGGACTACGGCACTAAGGCCTTTAAGTCCGGAAACCTCAAGCTCGGCCTCGAGAAGTACGAGAAGGGCCTGCGCTACCTCAACGAGGAGCCCGACCTCGAGGACGAGACGGCCGAGACCAAGGCCGCGCTCACGGCCCTGCGCTTCTCCCTCAACTCCAACGCCGCCCTGCTGTCCACCAAGCTCGAGGCCTGGGACGACGCCATCCGCTTCTCCACCTCGGCCCTCGCCGTCCCCGGGCTCTCGGGCAAGGAGAAGGCCAAGGCGCTCTACCGCCGTGGCTTCGCCAACGTCCGCCTCAAGGACGAGGAGTCGGCCCTCAAGGACCTCGAGGAGGCGCACAAGCTCGTTCCGGAGGACTCGGCCGTCACCAACGAGCTCAACTCCGTCAAGGCCAAGGCTAATGCCCGCGCTGCCAAGGAGAAGGCTGCGTACAAGAAGTTCTTCGACTAAGAAAAAGCGAAGATGAGAAAATACTAAAAAAAGAAAAAAAAAGAGAAACAGCCGATGAGGAGGGAAAGGAAGCTGAAAAGTTAGCTAGGCATGGAAGGAGAAAGGGGGGAATGTTAGCCGCAACGAGGAGGGAGGGCGATGAGAACTACATCAACATCATACGTTTACTCATGATATCAACGACCCAGGGGTTGTAAGAGAAGACGAGAGGGCCCATTCGACCTAATTTCTTTCTATGTCTTTGTTGGGTTGTTTTTGTTTTTTTGGGGAGGGAGCTGCGTACGATTAGTTGTGAATACTAGTGCAACCCAGAGTTCCATCTATGGGCACGAGATGAAAAGATAAAAAACGTTTAAAAAAACAAATCAAGACATAGAGAGATTTCTATGTTTGTTGAAGCCTTGGTCTCTCGTTCACTACATCATGTTATAGTATCACGTAGCAGCTACTGTGATTGTTTCAACACCTCAAAGGGTGTATATTTACTATGGAAAAAAGTTTCTAGTAGTCTAATCTCCCTAACCGCTCCAAAGCTTTCCGTCTCTTTCCCTATCTTTGCTAGTATAGCAAAGACGGATCCGGTTGGTGTTTTTTATTTTCGTTTCTTGTTTCCCAACTGCCTCTCCCTCCCTCCAGGGGGGTTAAAAGGCGTCAATGGTGACTTTTGTGTTCTTCGGGTCAGGGGTCTGTACAATGCTTTTTGGGTACGAGCCTAACCAATCGTGATAGGTTGTCGAAGGGGGGTAGGTAGGTCAAGAAAGTAAAGCGAGAAGCCGTCTTTCGATAAACGTGAGGTTGGTTTTCATCTCTCATCCACTGGTACATAACGCGAAACAGGGGCATTTCACCCTCCAGACACGGCGTTGCTTTTAGCCATCCATAGTAGTCAACATGTCCCCCATCATGAAAAGGTATAATATCGTAGAGCGAGAGACAAAGAAGAGTAAGAATAGAGGGCAAGGTGGATGCAAAAGCTAGGGAATATAGATGTTCGTCCACTTCGAAATCCAGAAAAGGGGGAAGAGGGAAGTTACCCGATCAAAGCCATGCTGCTAGCCAATCTCCAAAAACATCTAGGATATGCAAATATAACAAGACGAGAAGAGAAGTCCGGCCAGCGTGCTGTTCTTTTGGGGGGTATATATATAATGATATATAGGTATACAACCTGCAAGATCTCGAAATCCTCGCAGAGAAACGCTCCTACTCATGTTGAGGAAAGCCGTCGCTTCACTTTTTTGCAATAGTTGATATTCGGCGGGGAAGGAGTCGTTGAAGAGTAGGACCAAGGTCGAGAAAATAGAGAAGAAGATAGGGCGAGGTAGATGGATGAACGGCAGGCGAGAATTTTATTTTTGTTTTTCTTGATAGTGAGGATAGAGATGCTGGATATAGCGTTTCGGGTCGTCAATTCATAGCGGCGTCGCTGTGCAAGAAAAATAACACGATAATAGATGCGTCGAAAGAAAAGGAGGTAGGAATCCCGTGTAAGAAGAGTCGGGAAGAGGTTCCCCCAGGTGTTGATGAAGAAGAAACATCAAAAGGCGTGGCAAGCTAGGAAAAGAATAACCAAAAAGAAAGGAGCATGAGGCCCGTGTATCCTGTGGAATAAGGCGAGGAGTATCGTCTGCGGCTCACTTCTGATTCTTCGAGTCTGACTTCTTTTCCTTGTGCTCTGGACTGTCTGCCCTGCCGCCTATCCTCATGATGCCGTTGAGGATGGTACGCCCCACCTTGCCATTCTTGCCCTTGGCTGTTCCACCGCTGGTCATGTATCTCTTCTTGTCATGACCGTCTCTGGTTCTTCGGAAGTCTCTGCTACGTCTGTTGTCATCCTCGAGGGTGTCGCTGCCTGAGCTTCCAGGAGGCTGCTCTGACTCCGTCCAGGTCGTAGAGCCTGCATATGAATGGGTCGTCACCTCGAAGAGAGAGGCTTGCTCGAGCACCTCGGCGAGTTCCTCGGTGGTCATACCAGGGCGGAACTCGCTAAGCTCAAGGCTCTCGTCCTTTGCAAGGCAAGAGTCTGAACGGGACTGCAGGGCGAAGCAGATGTCGTTGAAGATGAGCAGCTCGCCTTCAATTGTTACCTTCTTCGAGTTCTCTGCTGGCTTGGCATCCACCCACAACTTGACCAGGCTGGCATAGTTCCTTGCCTGGTCGATAAGAAAAGGGAGGCTGGGGAATCCCTCGCGGGCTGTAGGACTGAGTCGATTCATAATCGTCAGGGGTGTACTGTATCCTGGGGGTATCGTCTTGACAATGTGGTCCACGGGCACATCGCAGATCTGATCTACATAATCCTTGAACACGCTCCTCTGTGTGCCGAGGAACCTATTCATTGGCTCCATCCATTCCTCTCGTTTGCCAAATGTTGACAAGTTGGCCATCTTTTGCAGCGCCTTGGCAATCAGAGTGAAAGTTCGCTGAGCCCGAGGCCGAGGGTGATCGCGCAAAAGTCCGAACAACTTTGGCGAGAGAATGGCAGGGCAGATGAATCGCAGGAACAGAAATCCAGACACAGACGTGTACGCTACTGTACGGAGGAAGTCGCCATATCGGTCCTCGGCGACGGCCCGGATGTACTTGAGGATACCTCTGAGCTCAGGATGGAGACGTTTTGCCGAGGTGCAGATGCAGTTCCAAATGTCGGTCGTGATATCGATGAGTCTTCTCCATCTTTGATCCAAATCCACTGCTTGGTGAAGTTTGGATGGGTCCACCTCGCAGTCCAGGTCCATTTCGTTGATCTCGTAAATCTTGTCCTTGAGTGTCTCCTCCAGGAACTCCTTGCCCAACCTGCGCATGTGAAACTCGAGCGACTGGGTTAGGAGTGTGTTACCACGGAACAACAGGTTTGCCTCGCCCGTCAGCGACTTGTTCATGTCTCGGACCATTAGATCCCGATGATTGGCAGATTCGCCTGATTCATTTGATTTTACCCGGCTGCCAAAGCGGTACTTCTTGGCCGTCGCCTGGCTGCCTATTCCATCAATCTCATCTTCGACCATGGCCATGATCCAATCACTCGCCTTCCCTGACACCTGGAAAATGTTGAGAAAGAGCTCAGCCACTCTACGCAAATGGCCCGGAAGAGCGTTTGAGACCTGCGTCGTCAGGTTAGATTGAAAGTTGTGGATGATTCCAGCCAGAGGTTGGTACTCCTTTGCCAGAAGTACCACAAGCTCTTCGTGGGCAACTCGGATCAGCATGGATCCGATCGTCTCCGCCTTGTCATCCAGAATCGGCAGCCACTGCTCGTTATCCTTGGATGCCGGATCCGTTGATGCTTGCGATAGGTCGACGGTGCCACAGATGACTTCATTGGTGTTGTTGGACGTTTTGGCAACGGGACTGTTAGGCGGCTCAACGTACCCCTCCACATTCTTTAACCTCACAGAGAGCTGTGGGATCGTGGGCGGGAGGTCCGTGAACTCGCAGTCCTCCCTCCAGAAAGGGTTCTTTGTGGCGGCCTTTGTCATCGTCCGTGCCCTGACCTCGCCATCCAACATGACCTCTGCCAAGTAATTCCCAACCAACGGGTCGACTAGTGTCGTTCTCGAGCTCTTGTCGGGGCGCGTCTGGGGCGATGCCTCCGGCGCCCCATTCTTGGGCTTCATTTTCGCCTCCGTCACCCGCACCTGAATAGTCTTTTCTACACGGAAGACCTCGCCGGGGCGGGCCTTGTCGACATCCTCCACCTTTTGCGCCAGGTCCTTATCCGGCTCGTCGAGCTTGTAGATGTCCGGGACGGTGAATGCCCGAAGAAGGGCGAACCACACCTCGAACTGGACCCGGGTCTCGGCCGCCAGATACACGGGTCGGAAGACGCTCAGCTGCCGTGCCTTGAGCGCGTACATGGGGAATACGGCGATGCAGTGGTCCTCGCCCAGGACCGTCTTGTCCAGCTGCTGAACGGCGCTCCGTGACAACTGGGACATCTCGACAATGGCCAGTATCGTGCCGTCGTTCTCCGCCATGAGCTTAAGCTCGCCGTTGTCCGATAGGGTAAACGAGACCGTGACCCATGCCATTGCCGTCGAGCGCGGATCTCTCGTCGACGACCGCTTCGTCAGGATGTATGGGTTACCAGCCAGCCCCTTGTCCCAAACCTGGACCTTGCCAACCTTGATGACAGCCGACGACTTTGGCACGTCGGTGGATTGTCCTCGCCTCTTAAGCTCAGGACGGACGGGGCTCGCGGGGCTCGAGGGTTTCGAAGCCGAAGGTTTCACCAACGGCGGCCGCAGCTGCTGCCAACACAAGAGGGCGGCCAGCCAGAAATCAAAGTGCGAATGCTCCCGCGGATACATCAGCACCTCGATGACGGGGTTCGACGAGATGAGCTCGAGGCATCGTTTGCCCGCCTCCGGGTAGTCTACCGGATAGACCCTGCAGCCACGCAGATCCGCCACAATGGGGATGTGGAAGGGGCCGCTCTGGCCCGAGTCGAACATCAAGCAGCCCCGGTCGTCGTCGATGTACGCCAACCCCATGTACCACGATCCGCCCGACTCGCCCTGGTACTCGACCTCTCCACGCATCTTGCCGCACAGGGTCAGCATCAGCTGGGTGATTTTGTGAGGGTTCTCGATCCAGATCGGGATGGCCAAGCTGTCGATGGAGGGCGAGTTGGGTATCGAGGGGTGAGGGGCGGGATGTGAGGACTGGCGCTTCATGAGCCTGCGGTTTGTGCTGGTCTTCTTGTCACTGCTCTTGTTCGTGGGGACGACGGCCTCGAAACTTCGGCCGCCCATGATGGTAGGGAATCCGGTCGACTCGAGGCCGGCGGCGGGCAGCCTGGGCTCCTCGGGGGCGGAGGTGGGAATGGGACCAGTTGGCTGGGAACCGGACGAGCTCATGCTGCCCACGCGATGGCGCTGCTCAATGCCCGGGGGCGCGGCCCTCTGGTTCGTCAGCATGGCGGCGTCCATGGTGCGGGTTCGTGGGCGGAAGGAGCTGCTGGTCAGTCGGTTGGACGAGGTGGAGGCGGAGGGGGGCGGGGGGCTCGAGTCGGTGCTCTCGTAGGCGTCGCTGAAGGAGTCGTTGAAGACCATGCCCTGGCGACGGCTGCTGGGCCCGCTGGGGATGGATCGCGGCGAGGTTTCGTGGGAGGCGACGGCGGCGCTGGTGCTGTGATGCAGGGTGGAGGCGGTCGCATCAGAGGAAGAGCCAATGGTGACCTCGGGGGCATCGCCCACCTCGGGCGTTACAGCGCGGATGGTGCCGGCGACGCCTCCTCCGTTGTGGTTATGGGTGTGGTTGGAGTAGGAGGACCGAAAGGCAGCCCGGAGGCTGTGAGTGCTCGTTCGCTCCATGGCATTGCGTGAGGACTCAATGGGCTGCGATTGCTGGAGCGACTGCTGGAGAGGCGGCGCCAGCGGAGTCGGCACCGTGGCAGGGGCAGCGTGCGGGTGCTGGACCTGGAGCTGGTGCTGATGCTGGTGCTGGTGCTGAGGCGGGAGGTGCTGCGGGAGCTGGGCCTGAGGACTATTAATATTGGCGGTGGTGGACGAGGCGGCACTATTATTATGGTTCAACCGGCCTGCTGCTGCTGCTGACGGGCGAGGGACCCGCTCATCGATCTTGTCAGGAGGCATGGCGACGACTTGTATACATGGTACGGTCTGCTTGGACGGCATGCGCGCCCTCGGCCTTCATGCGTGTGGCCAGGCTGGGATCCCGGCGAGCGATTGTGCCGTCTTTTTGCAGCAGCGGAGGGGGCTGTCTGTCGGTGGAGAGCGCAAGCGTTCGTTCGGTTCGTTCGAGGGGTTTGGGCTGGTGCTATGCTGCTGGTGCTATGCCTGTGGCTCTGGCTGTTGGAGTGGGTGGACACTCGCACTCGCACACACACTCACTCGGGCGCTCACACACACGCACACAATTCGCAAACCACGCTGCACAGAGTTTGAGCCAGCCTCAGGGGAAAGCTGCTCCTGCTGGGGTTAATAATGCGGCAGCGCACGCCGGTAAGCACTTGGGCTCGTGGGACTGTCTGGCGGGCGACGGTGCTCTCACAGCTGCCCACATTAACTGGGCAGACGCTACCCTTGGGGCTAGCAGGGACGGATTGGCACTGGTACGGACGCAGGAGGTGGTAATCCGCTATGTACGTCTCCTGCACAGCGTCAGAAAAGGAAGCGGCCCGTTAACCATATGCGCATTGATGGTGGCGCCGGCAGCGGTGCGAGCAGCAGGCCGGACAGCGCTGTGCGACCTGGAATTTGGCTTTCGGGACTTGGGGACAGCAGCATCCAGCGGCGCCTTAGATGCGGGAATGGCTTACTCGGAGGATATATATAGAGGGATATCTAGCTCGGCAGACATGTATGTAATCGGTGTGAGCAGCACAGAATGTGTGTATATTTATATGGGTATATAAATATATCGCTCCGGACCTCAAGCCGCCCTCTCGTCACTTCTCACAGCCACGATAAATAAGCACGATGCGCAGGGTTCCCGATTTCGAGGTGCTAGTGCTTCCAAAACCGTCGTCGGGCTGTTGGTACACCAATGGATTGGGGACACGGGTGGGAAACGGTGTGATGCTGAGTGGCTGCAGTCGACGTGTAGCGTTGCACCAGTTGGGGCGAGGAGCTTTTCGAGAAGGAAGAAGAAGCAAGGAAAGGATGCATGTTCTTAATTAAGATTCATCCATGCATGCACGAGGCGTCTTCTTTACCTTGGCCTGGCCGGCCTGCTGGCTCTGCGTTGCCATTCTCGCATCCCATCCGTCGCATCCCATGATTCCCATCCCAAGCCCAATCCCCCGATCGATTCTTGGCCCTCGCCCATCACATCCAGGCAGTTCCTTGGCGAGGGCCAGGGGCAGGCCAAGGCGGGGGGAGGGGGGACGACGGGGCCTTCCCCTCCCATGGCCTCTCCGAGTCTCCGTGGACCTCGAGGCATGATTATCGAGCTTTTCCTTCAATCTCTTCGGGCGTTCTGTTCCTGGGCTCTATGGAACCTAGCTTTCCGACCCACTGCAGACCTCCACTGACCTTGGCCTGCTAGGATCAATGCTGCTCTGCTGGTGTGAATGGATCATGTAATGGGACAGATCCTGGGCTGGCACAAGGACAAGGAAGCACCCAGAGCGAGCATCGTCGTCCTGCCCGTCAGCTCGACACTGACACTGTCCCAAGGCACACACAGACAGGCAGAGACAGCACCGGGCATCTCCCGTACCATCCAGGAGCCCACACCACCAGGCTTTGCTAATGCAGAGCAGCAGTGCGGACCGCCGTGTGCTTCCTTGACCCGGCCGTAGCACGCGGTGCTAAACTAGGCTGTCCTGGGCCCTGTAGACTTGCAGTGATTGCCATGAAGAAACACCCGTTCGAGCACCAACGGCTTGTTTTAGTCTCGTCCTGCCTCCTAGGGGGGGCGAAGAGGTCCGCCCGCAAAAATTGCCCTTCTGATCACCCCATTTGGGCCCCCAAATGCGCACAACCAGCCCAGAGGTGACTCCTTTCATCAGTCGTTCACGATATGTCACAGCGTGATGCCTTGGATCCAACGCACCCAAATTAGATAGGGTCCTGCCCACAGTGCATGCATATCGGGCCATGGACAGTGTTCGTTTAGGTATTCGGGTCAGTCCTGCGGGTTGTGATATACTGCAGCCAGCCGCATGGTCAATGGCCTCGTTTCTCTGGCTACCCACGCTCTCACATCAAATATGGATTTAAAATACCACTGCATGCTTGTCCCCAATCTCCATCACATCAGCAAATCGGAAACAGGAGATAACAGTCCATCCACCAGCCTGTCTGACATACGGACGGCGCACGTCCCCCATCAAACCAGCATCAAACAAGCATGCCATGCTGCTCACCTTTGGCCCGTCTCGTCCACCATCTCGTCGGTCTCGTCGGGCTTCGCAGCTGCATACATACTAGCCTACATAGCCATTCACTGATCCGAGCATATGCATCATCATCGTCCAGGGTCCTCGTCCCCTAATTCATGCTTGGCCCAAAGACCCAAAAATTTCAAAACCCTCCGCCCAGCCATCCATCCATTCATACGCCCATCCACACACACTCATCCACCCACCCTGCCCATCCACAGATCCGGGTTCGAGCTCCGGGCTTTGTGTGCGTCGAGCCAACAGCGGACTACCTGCTCAGCCCTGGGCTCCAACATGTACGTAAGTATGCGTACGTGCAGCACCTCGTGCCCTTTCCCCTCTTGGTCCCCCTCCAAACCATGGGCATTCACAGGGGCTCAACTCCCATCCAAGGGATCATCCAAGGGAATATGACAACACAATACGCCTACATAGACAGCAACGCCGTTGGCTGTTGGTAATCTCAGCCCTTCCCTCCGCACAAACCCGTCTGAAGTACTTGCATAGTTTCAGCCGGGCTGGGATCGATCTCCCATCTCACCCCTCCAGCGTCGCAACCTGCGCGCGTGGGCGCTCGCTTTTAGCTTCACTGATCTGTGATCTGCCCCATTGATGTTCCACCGACGTTCATGGTAAAGCAAGCACAAGAAATACCGAAAGTCCGGGCGGTAGGTTGGTCAGTACACACACCAATTTCATGTCCTCATACAGGCGTATCCGTACAATCAACCAACTCGTATCCGCGCATCTACAACGACTTTTCCTACGCATTCCCCCGAGGGTCAAAAAAAAAAAAAACTCCTTCCCCCATGTACGGATAAGCTATATCGACACAGTTACAACCGTTACCAGCGTACCGGCCCCGGGATTTGTCTGCCCACCCCTGGGATCTCCCCTTTCCACCTTCGCTTGTCTGCTGACCAAAGAGATTGGAAAAAACAACCAACTCCACGCCCCTCCCCCGAGGCAGCATACCATGCACAACGTGGCACGCACATGAACGTAAATTAAAAAATTTAATTGTTTTTATTCCCATTCAGATGGGGATTACTGATCAGAAATCCCCCAGGTGCTGCTGCAGGGATCCCGCGTCATAACCTGAGTGAGATGTCTCTTACCAATCCTTTCTGATATAGCCCTCCCCGCCGTCATAATGCTTCGCGGGACCGAAAATAACAGGTCGCAATCTGGTTCGGAGCCTGCTAGCAGGCATGCAGGTAATTTTCTGGCATGACACCCTCCCCCAATCACCTGCTCTACCGTTCGTGTTTCTAGAATGCGTTGATGATCATCGCCATCTATGCGCTGTCACCTATGTAATAACAACCGCACGCTCCCCGTATTAAGAGCAAGCCCAGGCCCTCAAGGCCCTGCACCAGTCGGAGATGTTGGAACTGCCAGGAACTTCAAGGAGTGGGGGCCATAACGTGCTTTTTTGGTCAGGGTTCGAACCGTTGAATGGATAGTCCTTGTAACTTCATGCCAACCTCGGAACACCCGGTTCTCGCGAGTCGGTTGAAGGAATTGCTAAGGTGTAGCTGACTCTTCAACAGATTATAGTTTCACACAGTGTGTTAGAAGAAATCACGCACTTTGCTGTCAGGAATGATGGCTTGAAAAGAAGTGTCAAAAAAGAGTTATATGTAAACGATGAACCGACTCCGTACAGCCAGTCACCCATCTCTTGACTCAAGTTTCTCAAAAACTCCAGCTCTCTGTCCTCCAAATGCTTGCGCAAGGAAACGCCTAAAAACACGATTAATGGCCCCCCGCAAACAGGGGAGTAATGGGCAAACCCCTGATCAGGAGTTGCAGAAGAACGTTGGTGAAGGACGAGATAGTGCATCCTACACCAAAAGACGTCGTAATACGTCACTCAACGAGGCAAGAACTAAATAACGGCTCCAGTCCAATATCCCCAACTCCTCCATCAAAAGATGGCTTTCAAAACAATCGTAATAGATAAAAAGAAAGAAAAAGGTCCAAAAAGAAGTGAAGATGAAGAAGTAAAAATGGTGCTATGTTGCTAATACGAATTTCTTCAATTTTTGCACTACAGCAATCATTTTCGTAGTTGGGGTAATGAGGCTTGTATCACTTTCTGGAGATCAAAATTGATTAATCACCGAGACACAACCTCCTCGACGGGGCTGGTGGGGATGCTTCGAAAGTTGCTGAAATCAGAGCTTCCAGTTCTTCGTAGAGCTTGGGACATAGTCTCAATGTTCAGCTCTCCCGACATGTTGAGGTTTTGGCTTCCACTTTTGGGGCTGCCCAGTGGCTTGCGAGAAGGACTCATTTCCACCCCTTTCACGCTGCCTGGGTTGCTCGTTGGTGGGCTCGTTCCTGGTCCCTGGCTCGAGACTGGCGATCGGATCGGAGATGGCGAACGGTTGAGAGCCGAGGGAAGGGAGGTGAGTCCGGCGAGGTGGATGCTATCCCGGGAGCTCGCGCCACCCACCACTCCATGTTCAGACTGGACGACATCTGCAAAGGAGATGAAGGAGAGTCGACGGACGTCGGCCGAGTCAAGTGAGCCGTAGTTGGATGCATTGTCTGAGGTGACATTAGCTTGTCGGTTGCTGAATAAGTTGAGCTCGTCTGCCCACTCGGTGCTGGAAGGCAGCTCAAACGGTACCAAGGGCGAGGTTGGGCTGGTCGCTGCCACGGTCAACGCAGCTGGCTGGTGGGAGTTGTGTGTAACAATCTCAACCGCATCGGGATCGAGCTTGTTGTTTGTAATGGCTTCAGAGGCGTCATCTAAAACCGGAGGAATGTGGTTTTCGGTTTGGATGTGTGTCGGGATGGCGGAGGAATTGTCTTGAGGAATCGTGCTGTCCTGAACGTCTCGCTCGAAGATCTGGGAATGAGCAGGAGAGGCGAGCCGTGGAGAGGTGCTTAGAGCTCTCGGAGAGGATGGTGCAGTGGTATGCAGCTCGGTCGACTGCGTGGTCGCGGACAGCTTGGAGCTCTCCCTGAGAAGGGTCGGGGCCGAGTCCTCCTTGGACTCAGACTTGGAGGAGCCTGTCTTTTTCTTTCCAAAACCAAAAAGACTTCGCTTCTTGCCCTTTACCTGGTCTTCCGACCCTGATCCCTCAACAGCACGCGGTGTTGAGTCGCCTTGGCTGCTGGAGTCGGCCATGCTGGTAGGTACGGATGGTATGACGTTATTGGGTGGTGCTATACTGGCGCAGAGGCTGGCAGTAGTGGGCGAGAGGAGAAGTGGTAATGAAGTGCGGCGATGCACGAAAAATGCAAGATGAGAATTTCCCTGGCTGGTTTGGGTATCGTATCAATCACGCAAGGTCACGACCGAGCGTTTGTGGCGATCGTAGAGGCGTAGAGGCGAGTTTTGATTGATCCCCTCTCAGTGTTGGAGGAAGGGTGGCAGGTGATAACAACACGGGCGAGTCGGGATCCGTTATAAGGTTCCAAGGGCCTAGGCCATGTGTCACTGGCCTGCCAACTACCTATGAATGGAACCAACCGTATGAGGAGTAGGCACAAAGGGGGGAATGACGACGACGCAGGAGGCGAAGCAGTGGAAGGAGATTGTGTTGGAGAGGGTCGAGTCAAGGAGGAAGAAGAAGAGGTGGTAGATCAGGCAAGGCAGGCAATTATTGGCATTATATTGTAATGAAAAATTATGACGAGCAGCAGACGGGACCTAAGGTAAGGTAGCTGCGTCCCTGCCCTGGGGCTTGGCTTCTGGCGCAGCCCAGAAGCACTTGACACTGCAACGCGATGGGGGACCCGATTGGGGGGGCGCTAGCAACTGCTGCTGCCAGGCCCACTGTCCGCTGATGTGCCCACTATGTGCCCAAGCCCGCGGTCGCGCCCTCTGTAGCTCCGGCACTGGCTCAGGACTGCGTGTCTCGCTTAGAGTATTTGCTCGGCCCAACTGAGTCCAGGTTTGCTTTTTCTGTCTTAATCTTGCCCGATGAGGGACACCATATCTCGTCATTGCTTTTCTCAGACTCCCTGGACCAGGTTTCCTCTCTTTCCTCTACCCCTTATGCTCTGCCGCATGTACCTTCGTCTACCAAGACGGAGCTTCTCCCATGATTGCGTTTAGTCTACCGGGGGACGAAGCAGATAGAAACCAACTCAGGAGGAGTGTTCCTGACAATAATATGCTCTCGACTCCTTCCCCTTCTTATCGGGGCGTGTGCGTCTGTTAGCACAGTTGGTGTGTGTCAGTCCAGGCCAGGGTGTGAATGACATGACACCTGATCTGCGCGCAACTTGCACCTTTCCTTGCTTTGCGCTGTCTGTGCTCTCTGCTGGTTGCTCCTGGAAGCGCTCACATATCATCCTGTCGATCAGAGACGCAAACCCAGGCAGGTGAGAATGCGGGAGAGTGTAATCCGGACGCACCACTGGTGAACTGATCCTCAACGTACCCTCCCGTTTGAGGTCTCGTCTGGTCTGCGTCTGTATGTGCGCATCCTGCCGCTCATCTCCCACCACAACCCGTGCGTGATGGTGCACCTGACGGCACCTGATGCAATATTATGATTATTTCTGCAAGTAGCCGGGCCTCGGCCGATTTGTGACACCCCCAATTTGCTAGCTACATATTCGCGTATCCATTCGGGGAAAAAATACTTTCCCTACCTGACCAAACAAGCCCTCACTATCAGCGGCCATTCAGATCCTGCCTGCCAGATCCGGTAGGGCTTACATCAAAGTACTGCCGGCGCCAACCATGATGCCATCCAAAGTCCTGACTGAACCAGCATCCCCCCTTAGCAAGCCGTCAAGGCATTGTGCGGCATGAGGAAAGGCGCACCGGCGCTCATGCGACCTAAAACGAGTTGGCCCCTTTGTGTGACCAGCTCATATTCGTCCTCGGGTTGGAGCTCACAGCATTGACGGCGGGAAAGTAAAAACCCCTCACAAGAAGCACTCCGGTGCTTTCATTGGAGAGACTGGGAGCTACTCAGGACAGGATCTTAATTCCCCTCCCTCTCCTAACCGCAAAGAGGTAATTTTCGAGTTTCTGCCCTTGAGGACTCGTCATGTCTCGCGTACCAATTGAAAAGCCACATGACCATCGCCACTAATTGCTATCCCCCTGGTGTAAGTCGTTCGTCAGCCCAAGGGGGAGCTAGGCAATGCACCTCTCATCTCAGAACTGTCTCATCCGCCAGCAAGATGCACACCTGCAGCCGCAAATCTTCTGTAAACTCAATCTATATGCGTATGATATTCCAACATGCAGGGTCATTCATCAGAAATCCGAAACGTTTGTGATATCCCATGAAACGCCAGACTAGCGGTTTCAACCAACAAAAGTCAACAATGCCCATTGCTGACCAGCTGTCCGGTACTACGTCATTAGTCCCCTTGATTGGTGGAGCCTAGTGCCGTGGCGCACAGCAAGAGCCCAGGGGAAGAAAGGGACTTTTTGCTTTCCCCGTGATGCTTTTGTGCTAACGAAGGGATTCTCACGTGCGACATCACATGACCTCAATTCAAGGTACATAGGTACATAGGTACATGGCCACCAATGATGCCTCAGTCCAGACCAGTGTATTAGGTAATCAGCCTCAAGAACCCTTCCAGTCCGCGAAAACTTTAGACGACTAATTTGGGCCAGCATTTGGAACCAAATCGGAGGAGCAAGCACACGACACACCTGGATCCGCGGCCACTCACACTTCCCAGGTGATGTAGACGAGCCAATCGAGTCTGTGCCAGGAGCTCCGATCACGACCTAATATCCTATACCACCACCCGGGCTGCCTCGAGCACCCCAAGCCGGAAACACCACCAAAATGGACGTCCGCACCCTCTCCCGCCCAGCGACCCAGCTGCTCAAAAGCACCACCCGCCAAACCCAAACCCTCCTCCCCCTCACCACATCCCGCGGCCACAAGACGACCGCCCGGACGAAGCGCGCCCTCAAGATCGCGCCCCACGACTCCTTCCTCCCGAACCGATCCCAGCCCTTCCCCGCCGCCGACCACATCATCTACAACCCCCCCGCGTCCGAGGCCTCGCCCGAGCACACCCCCTTCATCTTCCTGCCCGCCAACGACCCCCGCCGCGAGGCCATCCAGCGCATGCGCCTCTCCAGCCCGGAGGCCCTCGGCAGCGTCACCACCTCCCCAGATAATGCCGACGACCTGCCCCCCGCCATGAGGTACCCCCGCCGCCGGGCCCAGTACAACCTCACCGAGGACGACATGGCCGAGATGCGCAGGCTGAGGAACGAGGACCCCCTGAGGTGGAGCACAAACGCCCTGTCCAAGAAGTTCAACTGCTCGCCCATCATCGTGTCCATCGCCGCCCCGGCGCCGGCGGAGCACAAGAAGTGGCTTGAGGAGAAGGCCGAGCGGCGCCGGGAGAGATGGGGTCCCATCAAGACGCAGGCCAGGGAGGACCGCGGGAGGAGAGCGGAGATGCTGTATCGGGGCGAAATTTAATCCAAACGACGAGGGCCAGCTCGATGACCCTTGGCTGGGTCGTACGAGGGTGGGATGGTTGAGAGAGCCTCATTCTGTATAATTATGTGTGGATATGTGCCACGTGTAGAATGATTCAAAAAATGCATATTGTATAAATGATATATGGCCGTCTTATTTCTTTCAACGAACGTTTGTCTCTCAGATGCCGAACTGGCAATATCCATTCGTTGTCACAAAATCAAGGTATTGCTCGAGCTGGGGGTAAATTCATTTTATTAGTTATATTTATCTGGAACATGCCAAATGGTATGTACGGGTATTACTATGGGCTCATTTGAAATGAGTTGCATCTTTTACTTTCACGCATTGAAGAGGTTGGCTAATTGTACCAGTTTTCCACATGCCCATCTCTTTCTTTCATCAGACCGCCTTTTGTATAAAACAAAAAAAGAAAACGAAAAAAAAGCCATCACTTCTTGCTCTTACCTATTGAAGGGGAAAGAGAGTCCTTTTCGCTAGGAATCGCTCTCCAACACCATCCACACCAACTCCTGCGTTCGCCTCTTACTTCACGGCCGAGTGCTTTCTTGCCAGGACCAATTTCATCCTCATAGTCAGGGACACAGGCGCCTACTCGGACCATGCGGACAAGCTTGCGCTTTACAACACCTCCGATTCCCTCAATCTCATGCCTCACATAACCCGTACGCAGCTGTGGCGAAGGGGTGCGCTCTTGGCGGTAGTCTTCCAGAACCAAGTCAAGCGGGTTCTGGCTATGTTGGCTTCCAGAGGGACTGGGAGTCGAGCTTGATGAGGCAGATTGGACGTCAGCCCAAGAGCCGAGATGGCCATTATCTTTGGCGTCTTGAGCATCACAATCAATTTCTTGCTCACGCTCCTTGGCAGCGCAGCAATCAGCCTCGCGACCGCAGATGACACCGCGATCGCCCTCCCCAATGCCAGTGCCTAAGCCACCCAGGATTTCTCCATACTGGCTGCGCCAGCGCCAAATGCTACAAAAAGTGTAAGCAGATTTAGGGAGGATGGGCGAGTTTGGGGGGTCAGGTTCAAGATCCGGCGAGGAACTACGACAACTTACCGATGGTACTCGTTATCGGCACCGCGAATAGATCGGCCACAAGGTTGACAGAGCCAAACTCCTTGCTTATCACACTGACATAAAGCCCTCTGTACCCCTTCTGCATCGAGGGGGAGCGATGGGTCCAGGGGAGGTTTTGCAAGAGTCGCAATTGGGGCGCGGGTGCAGGGGCTACATAATCTGCGATGTCTTTCACGTAAAGTAACCGGAGCCGGAGGCTTGATTGCACAGTTCTATCACAAATCACAGTCTCAGCATTGTCCTCGGTATTTGACTTCCTTTCGAATAGGACAAGGGACAAGAGGAAATCAACAACTTACCCGGCAAATAACCTTACTGCATCGTCGGCATGGCTCGACTAGGTCACGGGCGCAATCGCCAGACTTGGCTTCATAGTTGCGGCCATCCTCCTGCATGTATTCCCAATTGCTTGCCCTAGCGCGATATCGGAAGACCTGGTCATGATCTACCGGCACGCCCTCGTTGGAGCAGTGCAGGGTCGAGTTGATGAGAATCTGACGGTACTGGATGAGCGAAGCATGGATGAAGAAGCTGGTGCGGGCAAGGGAATCCAGCGTGTTCAAGTCGATGTGGGAGACGATGGCGGCGACGACGCTGCAGAAAAAGGTTTAGTATACTCCGTTCCAATGTCACGAAGCAACAGTTTTAGGAGGGTCAAGAATACGGATAACAGGCGAACGCCATTGTGGTGAGGTTCTGTATCCTCGGAGGGTGTTCGGGCGGCGGCTGGCTGCCCTGGTCCCTATCGGAGCCGTTGTGGACAGCCAGGCCCTTGCCATTGAGCCCAATCACATTCACGCCGGGATGCAGGTGCTGCTGAGCGAGAGACTCGGAAGCGCCCTGGTCATCGTCACTGTCCCCTAAATCGACGAAGCGAGCCATTGCGACAAAGTGATGGAGCAACAAGCGGACAGATAGTCGATGGCGGTGCTACCGGAGATCTGAGCACTGCAGACCGCTGACGGACGCTGATAACAGGGCGATAAGCGGGCTTCACCGTCCGTCGAGCCCAGGAAGGGATTGGCGGGGGTTTGATCGGCGGAGCTCGGCGCGGGCGTAGAGGGATCGATTGACAGGCACCGGCTGGCAAGACAGACAGCCTGGGGTTTCAGCAGGTTGATCGTTTGTTGATTGATGATCGGGAACCGGTTGGATGCTCTTGATCCAGTGAGTGAGAGCAAACCGCATATGAATGGAGTGAAGTAACAGAGAAGCAACAAAGAGGCAGGGGTGGGGGAGAGACGGGACAACTGAAGAGGTAATGGATCGAGGCTGGATCCAGTATTAAGTGATTCAGGAGTCGCGCTTTCCCAACAATCCATTTTACCTCCAGAGAGGCCGCGACAACTTGTACTGCAAGCCATGGAAGGGGTAGGCAGGTACCTCGCGGATCGAATTGCAACGGCCCTCGAGCTGATACAATGCGCCGAAATGATGACATCGATCCGACAAGCGTAGGTACAGGTACAGGTACCGGTACCGGTGCCACCAGGTAGGGCGCAACGGATGGAGAACTCCATCGAGGCTGAGTGGCTCCCCACGAGCTACTCCTCTCGAGGTCTAGTCGTGTGGGATTGAGTGACGAAGCTCCAAGCACGCTCTCTTCTGGCCGACCGGGGCCAGTCACGCGAACCTACCAAATTTTCCCCGTGCAGGCGGCCGGCCCAGGTGGGAAAGCCAGACGGCACGATGCGGTGTTGCTTTGTATCGTACCTGCAAGCACGCAGGCACTGGTTGGCTACAGCGCTGCATCGTGCATCTGCCTTTCCCCGCAGGTGAATCTACATTTGTCCTCATTATTACGTCTGTCAGAGGCAGTTGCCGTCCTGCTCTAGTTGCTATGTGGGAAGAGTCCACTCCGGCCCGGTTGCAACATGTCGTTAGTTTAGCACCGCTTGACAACATGCAAAAGCACCTCGTTCACCGATCCAAGTGGGCATAGTGGCCCTGGTTATACCGTCTTTCTGACTGCTTCTTTTTAGCTTCTGTTTCTTATCTTCCCCGGACCGGCTTTTGTACCTCTCCTTTCTCCTTCCCTTCTCAGTCTCACCGATTGATTCTATCATCTCGGATCACTCCCCCGAGATAACAAGCAGCAATCCTCTCGGCATCTAGAGGCACAGAGGTTGATCGTATCTAATTTCTCGTTTGCGCGAGATAGGTGGTATCCAGTGCATGTTAGAGAGCCACCCCATCCCAATAACAAGCCTGCCAGAACTACCAATCTCGGCTAATTTCGGTTTCCGGAGACAATTATGGCGCATTCCATTAAAATGCTTTTCGGACTATTTCTTTTTTTTGGGGCGGTGGTTCTTTAATCTTATCAATCTGATCTGTCCCACGACGCCATCCCCAACTTGTCTCACGGTCCACTTTGCTTGGCCTTTCCGATATATACTTAGCAACCTTGTCTCCTCTTTTCCCGTAGGTCAAGGAACATGCTCCCTGGGGAAAGAGCGTTGATTTGTTCCTACAATAAAAGTCTCATATATTTAATTGCCAAGGGTCCCCCCATTTCTGCTCTCAGGCGACCAATTACCCTCAACTTACGTTATTGCTGTGCCAAATTGTTACCCAATATGAGAAATATAACTGTCATTCCCATGACACTTGGGCGGTCACGAGCTCCTATTTACGGCTCATAGCTCGGATGTGGCTTTCTAAATCATTGCGAACTCGGCCCAGCCATCATCTTCTCAATCCACAACACCCAGCAGGACCATAGCCATGAACAATTGTCGAGTAGAAGCCAGCAATCGGCTCAGGCCGCATTTCGGTTGCGAAAGGCTTTTCTCGTGCTAACTCTCCCAGCCTCTCGAGGCGTCATGTTCAGCAACCCAGCCAAAGAGGGGAAATACGTGCGACGCCGAGCCACATAGAGTACAGCCTAGCCCAGACTTCTATGGGGATTCGCGAAGAGGATGGACGGGACCAGCTCACACCATAGGGCACCTTAATTCAAGGCCGTCATACTTCTTCTCCGACATCATCATTCACCGGGGTCCTAACCACCACAACATCCTGGGTGACCCCCAGGCACCGCAGGAATGATGCGGTGGACTGAAAGCTCCGAAAATGCCCAGCAGACGGCCTCCTATAAAAACAAAAACCACCCCAGCCCGGAGCTTCTCGACCGTTTTTGTGGTAACACAAGCTCCGCTGACCGTGGAATACGGGATCCCAATCCGTCCATGATGCGATAACTCACCCGCTACACCAGCAAATCGGGTCTTGTGTGGGTGTGTGGCAGCTAGGCACATTGCAGACCGTGCTACTCCCGAAACAAAAATAAGAACCTACAAGCCCAGACTGACGGCACACGACTCGCCTGCTCCCAACCAATTTTCCTCGAACCCGGGGGCCGATGACGTCGGGGGCGAGAGCCGGCGGCGATCATTGATTTAATGACGAAGACCCTGCGACTAGCCTTGACCTCGCAGCGCATGAGTAGATAACAAGCGCCTACGCCGTCGAACAAGAATTATCTCTTCTGTCAGAATCACAATAGACGACCATGCTGTCCCCATAACAACCTCGTACAAATGGAAAGAAGAGCAAATTATCCTCCATCCAGCCTTCCCAGCGAGACAACATGAGAGACAATACCGCGGGGATGTCGCTCACCACCCAATCCATACAGAATGTCAGCGCGGGCAGGACCACCAACGCGAGGATGTACCGCACCGTCTACGTCCTCTTCATGCACGATTCCAGCTCCACCAACATCGTCGAAGTCTTCGCCGACGTGCAGGACGCCAACAACGAGTGCCTCCAGCAGGCCAACTCCCACGGCATCACACTGGCCAACAAACCGTCCACCTCGGGCCCGGACAACCACTTCTTCTGCCCCGTCGAGCCGCTGCGGTGGGACACGGCCGAGGGGGTGAGCTGCTGGGTCGAGGGTTTCGACGTGGTGCCCAAGAAGATAGCGAGCCCATCGCCGAACTGAGAGAAACCTATAGGGGGAATGGTTTCGATCTACAGTGGCGATTATTTGATCTGTGAGGGAGATTGGCCGGGTTCGGGGGGGGTCCGGAGATCGCCAAAGACTATGCTGATCGGAGGGGTGTGGATGAAACCTTATTTTGTTTGTCACATTCATTCCAGAATCATGAATTAGAGCAGCTTTAAGGCGCCGGGTTTATATATTGGGATTATGAAAGCCATCATGCTGAATCTATATTTACATGCATATCTTACGGTTCGTTGTGTGCGACAAAACGTGCACGTCTCGCGCGCAATCTAGAGCTTCGCCTTGGGGGCGTCCTGCTTCACCATCGTCTCCGCGACGATGCGTCTTTGAATCTTACCGGTTGCCGTCTTGGGCATGACCTTTGTGAAGTAGACCTATCAGGTTTTCCGTCAGCACTATGCACATGACATCATAGCAGTTGCATTGTCCGGTGAGTGTACCACGGAACACGGGACAGGGGCATGGAACGGGAACAGGGGCACACGGGAGAGAGGGTTGCCTACCTTCTTGGGGACCTTGAACTTGACGGACTTCTCAGCCACAAAGGCCTTGAGCTCGTCGGCGGTGAGTGACTCGCCGGGCTTGAGGACGATGGCGACGCCAATGTCCTGCCCGTAGACCTCGTCGGGGATGGCGAAGCTGACGGCCTCGCCCACCTTGGGGTGGCGCGTGAGGACGTTGTCGAGCTCGATGGGGCTGATCTTCTCGCCGCCCTTGTTGATGAGCTCCTTGATGCGGCCGGTGATGATCACGTAGCCGTCCTCGTCGAGCTTGCCCTGGTCCCCCGTGCGGAAGAAGCCGCTGGCGGTGTAGGAGGAGGCGTTGGCGGAGGGGTTGTTGAGGTAGCCCTTTGTGACGTTCTCGCCGCGGATGCTGATCTCGCCCTCCTGGCCCTGGGGCAGCTCGTCGCCCGCATCGTTGAGGATGCGGACCTCGACGCCCTGGCCGAGGCCGACGCTGCCGGGCTTGCGCTTGGCGGGGGGCAGGGGGTTCGAGGTCATCTGGTGGGCGGCCTCGGTCATGGCGTAGGCCTCGAGGACGGGGGCGTTGTAGGTCTCCTCGAGCTGGTGGAAGACGGTGGGGGAGAGGGGGCTGGAGCAGGAGCGGATGAAGCGGATGGCGGGCTTGGGGCTGGGGGGAGGGTTCTTGAGGAGGATCTGGTGGATGGTGGGCACGGCCGTGTACCAGTTGGCGCCGTGGGTGGTGAAGTCGCGCCAGAAGTCCGAGGCGGAGAACTTGGTAGGGACGACCATGGATCCTCCGGAGAGGAAGGGGGCGAGAAGGCCGCAGACGAGGCCGTGAACGTGGAACAGGGGCATCACCAGCATGGTGCGGTCCTGGGGTGTAAGCTGGTAGGTGTTTTGGATATTTCCTGACTGGTGTCAGCAGTCCATAATCTCAGTAGCATAGTATCCGTCCGTAGAATTGAACGAAAAAATCAGTTTTTTAAGTAAAAGAAAGAACTCACTCATGGTGCGTGTGAGGTTACGGTGTGTGAGAGGAACCTATCATCATTGAGGTCAGCCTTGCTTGTGCTCCCAGGCATTGTCTTCACCAAGATTCAACGACATACCACTTTGGGTCTCGACGTAGTACCGCTATGAATTGGTTAACAACGTCGTCAATTAATGTATAAAAAGATTGATCAATTGATAGCTCAGATCGCTTACCTGGTGTGCAAAATGAGGGCCACATCATCGGGTTCGGCCTTGAGCAGCTTCTCCTTGGCTCCCTTCAGATGGCCGAGATCCTTCACGTCCAGGACAACCTCGCCCTTGGCAGCATCCCAGTAGCATTCAGCAACAGCAGCATTGAACTTCTTCGCAGCCTTGACGCTCGGGGCGCCAGCGGCCCAGGCGCCCTTGGGGACGAGGACAATGGCGCTCTTGACGTCCTCGATGTAAAACTCAAACTCGTCCTGCTTGTAGGCCGGGTTGAGGGGCGCCGCAATGCCGCGCTGCCATGATGCGGCAAGGAAAGAGACAATGAATTCCCATGAGTTGACGAGGGCGATGGACACGGGGGAGGCGGTGGTGATGCCGAGATCGGCCAGCTTCTGCTGGAAGGCGCCGACCTGGGAGACTAGCGAAGCGTAGGACACGGTGAGAGGGTCCGGTCGCGAAGGGATGATGACGGCCGTAGAGGCCGGGTTGCCTTGGATGGCGGTTTGCAGGGTGAGAGACATGGCTTCTGTTGCTGTCGAATTCCTGTTTCCCCTTTTGGCTGGCTTCGATAGCAACGTAGATAACGAATTACGCGTGTACCCAAAATTTCTTCACGATGCAATGGTAAGGAAAGGGGCCCTCCTGAGAAAGTAAAGCGTCTTCTTTAGTTGGGCTGGAAGATGCAGACACGGGCCCTGGGTTCGGAATGGTGATGGAACGGGAGGTGCAAGAGGAGAAAGGTTATCAGTCGGGAGGAGCTCAATTGAGAAGAAGAATCATGAGAGAGCGAGTGGAGTATCACCTTGTCTGGCTTGAGCTGGGTCTCTGGGATGATGTGATCTCACGGCAATTTCCCACTACTTGCCGGGGCGCCGTGCCGAGCCTCTGCAGCACAGCACGGGGAGGCTCCGGGGAAAAGGGCCAGCTAACATGCTGTCTCGATCTGTGACTCGCGCTTTCGAGAGACGGAGCTCGTCCAGGCCCACCCCCAGCCATTGATCTCGACGTCTTTTGCAAGTCTAGACGGGGTGGCCCGCCGAAAACAAGCGAAGCCATTCCTAATTGCCCGTTGTGAGAGCCAAAGAACCCGCGCTACCCTACATATCCCATAGCTTGTGATGCGAGATCTGGGGTAAGGCTACGGCGAGGCGAGATCTGAGGTTGAGAAAAAGATGGTTTTCGGACATCAGGAACTGGACATGTGACTAAATCTACCAACGGGATGACCCTGGATTGCATCGATGTGACTCTGTTTCTCAAAACGGCGGAACCAATCGGTCGCAAATGCCGAGATCCCCGTGCAACGGTTCTCCAACTGAGAAGCAACTTGGAGAAGGCTATATTTAGGCTGTGGCAGTCATGTTAGGCGACAGTTGGACAGAATATCGTAGATGGAAGAGAAAGGGAGACAAGACTGATAGTTCTATTTCAGAGAGACTTCTCACCAACCAGTGAGTCTGCATCGTCATCTCAACACCAACTCGCTGGCTAGATTGGTCAAGAGGGATGGCAACATGAACAGAACCCAGGTAACTATCATGACAGAGCTTGCATAGCACCCAAAGGTAAATCGTCTTATGCTGACTGGTGCATTGATGACTTTCGATTCAAGAACAGCGCGCTGGAAACTGCAAATCAGTCAACGACACGGCCTCTATTCCCGTACTTCTTTAAGCATCCTGCAGCCAGGGCCGTCTCAGGTAGCGCCGCCTTGTGGTTTGTCGGGTAGCGGTTGGCTAGAGCAGGCCTAATGCACTCCGTACGACGTGCATACCTGCGGTAAAAGCACTGGTAAAGCCCAACATCTAACCCCGGTCCTTGTTGCCGTTTGTCTGATGCAGCTGTCGCTTGTCGCATTGATGATGATGTCGTCACCTTCCGTGCGAGTGGAGGAGACAGGCGCCGACGCACTGCTGCAGCACCTACGAGTTCCTTGTCAGCATGGGCAGTAGGTGGTGGTCTTGGTACAGAGCTACGAGCCCAAGTCTAGGTGAATACAGCTGCTCTCCAGCAATGTTCGCAAATGTTTCTTCCTTTCTCCTGCCTCCTTCCCCAGCCATCCATTCCCCCTCCGACATCTAACCGCCACAACCAATATACATAATTGCGCAGCGCGTATATATTCACATACTTTCCGAGTGGCTGCTCGACTGACAGCAGCACAAAGACAGCCTGACAGCTCTCGTACAATCCTCCCGCCCACCCACAAAGCCGCCAAGACCAGGAACCCCGGTTTCTCTAGTGCCAATTTATCCTTTAGGTGGCTCAAGGGCCGCGTCTCCCACGCCTCTGCAGCACCCATCAGTTGGCTTCTTGGGCCGTTTACAGTCGCTAGTCGTGTCTTACTCACCCCTCCATCGACACAGCCGCCGCCCGGCAGCAACCAAGAGACCATTTAGGCTATCGCCGTCGGCGTCTTTCCCCCACAGAAGCCTCAGCAGACAACCCCCCTCCCACGGCGCCGCCCTGTGTCCCTCTGCCCCGAAGCGCACCCAGCACGAGCATTAGGTCTGGGACACGCACAGAGACATTGATGTCTCAGACGAGGCGCCCTCGCTCACGCCTCGGTGTATGATCTCGACACGGCATCACCACCACTTTCGCTCCTTGCCACCACGACCCCCTCCACGCATTGCTCACGATGGCTGCCGTCGACGAGATACCCACGTTTGGAGCTGAGCTCAAAGTCCGTGCCCTTTCCGTGCCCTCCGACCGTCCATCCAGTGTCCATGACGGCCGCAACACACCCAATCTCAATCCTCGATCCATTCACTGACTCGTTTCCCGCAGGATGGGTTCAAGCCTGCCAGCGCCTGGGCTGGCCATGGCATTGCCTGGCTCGACGATATCCAACAATTCTACCGCGAACGGGCCGTTATCGAGAAGGAGTACGCTGCAAAGCTTTCTGCCCTGGCCAAGAAATATTTCGAGAAGAAGAATCGCAAGTCGTCGCCTCTCAGTGTTGGTGATACTCCGGCCATGACACCCGGTTCCCTAGAAAGGTGCGCAATCTCCAACATACATCTCTGGCTCCTACTGGACCATTCTTTGCTGGCATACAACATGCGCTCGCCCCTTTCAACATACTGACCTCATGCCTTGCCTACCTATAGCGCTTCTCTTACAACCTGGTCCACCCAGCTTACGACTCTGGAGTCGCGCGCTGCCGAGCACGATCGCTTTGGAAATAGTCTCGTCTCGCAAGTTGCCGAACCTATGAAACAATATGCCGGTCGATTCGAGGAGCTGCGGAAACGCCATGTTGAATACGCAGACAAGCTTGTCAGCGAGCGCGATTCGTCCTATGCCGATCTACGCAAGGTCAAGGGCAAATACGATGCCGTGTGCCAGGAAGTCGAGGCTCGTCGCAAGAAGTCGGAATCCCATTATGACAAGGCCAAGGCACAAAGCGCATACCAGCAACAGGTTTTTGAGATGAACAATGCCAAGAACGCATATCTGATTGCAATCAACGTTACCAACCGCCTCAAAGAGCGATACTATCATGAATACGTCCCCGAGGTCATGGATAGTTTGCAAGATCTCAACGAATTCCGTACTTTGAAACTAAATGGACTCTGGGAGGTGGCGACCTTGTTGGAGAGCGGCTTGATGAAGGAATCACACGGGATGATGGAAGACCAATCGACCCAAATCAAGCGCAACCTGCCGCATCTCGACTCTATGATGTACATTCGCCACAATATGGGAGCCTTCCATGAACCCTCAGATCTCGTATTTGAGCCCAGTCCGGTGTGGCATGACGACGATGCCATGGTGATCGACGCTACAGCTACGATATACTTGCGCAATATGTTGACCAAATCAAAGGCCTCATTAGGCGACCTGAGACGGGAAGTAGACAAGAAGCGAAAGGACGTCGAAAACGCTAAGCGCGTTAAGCAGCGCGTCCGTGACGGCGCCGAAAAGAAGGACGAGGTGGAAGTCGTCCGGGTACTTTTCGCAATGCAAGAAGTCCTTCACAACCTCGATCGCCAGCGCCTTACTGCCGAGGTCGAGACATCCACCATCACCAACGTGGTGGGTGACGTTACCCTGGGCGCAAAGAACCACAACTTCAAGAGCCAGACCTTTAAGATCCCAACCAACTGCGATCTCTGTGGCGAGCGCATTTGGGGTCTCAGCGCAAAGGGCTTTGATTGCCGGGATTGCGGTTACACCTGCCACAGCAAATGTGAGATGAAGGTGCCGGCTGACTGCCCCGGTGAGAAGAGCAAAGAGGAGCGTAAGAAGCTCAAGGCAGAGCGCCAGGATTCCGCAAACAAGCTTCTAAAACCAGTTGCTTCCGGCTCCACGTCTAATGTCTCCAATGTCTCCAATCCCTCTGATGGACCAGACCTCAGTCGGTCAAATACCATGAACTCGTTGAGCTCACGCGAGGCGCAACGTTCAATATCCGGTCGCTCAGTGACTCCTACTGAGGAGTCCGCACCAGCACCTCGTCCGAGCGTCTCTTCAACCACTAGCACAGGCCCGGTACGGAAGAATAGGATAATGGCCCCACCGCCTGCCGCTTATATTACGGATAAGTCAGCTGGCTTCGGTATGAACGGAGGTTCAAAGGATGAGAAGAAAGGAAAGATGATGTACTCATTCGACGCCACCGGCGACGGAGAGCTATCGGTCCCTGAAGGCAGAGATGTCGTCCTGCTTGATGAAGACGGTAAGTGGAAAAACCATGACTTCTACATAGCCTCTCTGGGGGCGGATTTGTGTGGCGAATAAGGCTGACATGACAACAGATGGCTCTGGCTGGGTCAAGGTTAGGTGCGGAGTGAAAGAAGGACTTGTCCCTGCCGCGTATGTCGACTTCACGGCTGCCTCGGCTCCCGCGGCTGCGTCCCCCATACCATCGCCAACTGCGTCGACTGCCAGCTCAGTAGCAGCAGCAGCGAAGAAGAAACAGGGACCGGCGGTGGCCCCCAAACGAGGGGCAAAGAAACTTCGGTATGTCGAGGCGGTTTACGAATACGTTGCCCAAAGCGAAACGGAACATAGCATGGTAGAAGGAGAGCGGTTCGTACTCGTCAAGGACGATCCTGGAGATGGTTGGGTCGAGGTGGAGAAGGCAGGAGTCACTGGGAGTGTTCCTGCAAGCTATGTCCAGGCTGTTTAGTCTGTCTGGAGAGAGAAATTACTGAAAACTTGGTAATTGTTTGAACTCGAGAGAGAAAACGGGACAGTTTATGTGTCATGGGACTGTATAGACATGGCTTTTTTGCATTATGTGGGAATGATGGGGATGAGATGTATACCCTATACATATATACATACTTGGGAGGTTTCAGTGTATAACCAGCATTTTTTATTCTCGTTGGAGGTTGCATGCGTTTTTGGGTGCATTATACTGGGCGTTTTGGCGGGGAAGAAGAAGAGAAATGAATGCGCATGTCTCAGTTGTTGGCTCAAGCGTGCAAAAAGAAAGGTCTCGGAGGGAGTCGAACCCTCGCTGACAGGATCAGAACCTGTAGTCATGACCGTTAGACCACGAAACCAGTTGCTATGTGTGACCCCTGCAACTACTACCCATGCACTCATCGCTGCAGCCGTCGATGCCCCCACAGCCGTCCCAGAGTACCTCAACATGGGAACATACAAGCTCACATAAAATTCACTCTTTTTTTTTTCCTCCAAGGAGGTGAGACTTGGTCACTGTATTTAAGTTGGTTCAGACCCCTGCGCCCATCTACTCATGTCGTAGGAATCTGCACTACTGTGGCATATTCCCCCTTTGGGATGTTCTATGGCGCTGTTATAAGGTACCAACGACTGTTGGTCGCTTGGATTACGCAAGATGGATTTGGGACTTTATTTGCATGTCATTCTGGCATAGGTTTTATATTTAGTTTATGGGGTGATGGGGGCATTAAAATAAGGAGAGCCCGGGAACGGGAATCTGGAGTATATTCCTTTAATGTTCATCCAACTTCAGTAGGTGTCTTTTCTCGTCCGATCCTACTTCCTGCTTGCTTGCAAAAACACTTTTCCTCTGCCTCTTTTTCTCTCCTGATCACGTTCGACTTCAACATGATCCACGCCGGAATTTACCTCGCCCTCCTCACAAGCCTGGCTGGGATGGCCCTCGGATTCCCGGACGCAGAGTCTGATCTTGCACCCAGATCCGAGGGGGCGGTGGACGACTCGCCGTACCTCGAGGCCCGAGCCACACCGCCGAGATTCAAGTTCTCACGGGCTGGCTCGGAACCACAACGGCAGGAGACCGCTCGCCGGCCGGGCATGCCTCCATCTCGCCGGAATAAGAAGGAGCCTGGATCGCTCAGGGCGTCGGGTCGTATGACCAAGACCAAGAACAGGAAGAGGCCATCCGGTATGGAAATGGCCAAGGCCGGGCCGCGGAAGAGATCCTCTGTGAACAAGGAGCTGAAACTGGTGCTGGAGGGTCTAGGACTGTAACGGTTGAGTTAGGGTTGGGGGGGTGGTCGTTGAGGGTGCTTCGAAGGGGGAAATCGACTCTCTTTTTCTGTTGTTTGTTTAGCCTTGTAATAAACCCCAGTGGCTTATTGCTTACAATATGTTTCGCTTCCTGTAGGTATTACCTACTTGCCTGCTGTATCGTTTCTGTGAAAGTTAAAGTCGTTTCAGGCTGCAAGATTTCGTTAGACGATCACCTATCACGAAAAGAGTTGTCACAAGCAAAATGGAGCCTTACAAGAACATCGCGGGATATCAGCAGGGATGCAATGGGTTGTGATCAGGAGGAGGGTGAATGTGATCAGGAAGGCAGGCAGATGTGATTAGGAACGTGATAGGGTGTGGTGTACTCAAGAACGTAGTGAGACGTGATTGGATTCAATCAGGTCGTGTGAGTAGGTAATGCTCTAGGCATCAATGTAGTATTAATGAAGAACATGCCTCCAAGAGTAGGGCGTTTGCACGAACTTGAGTCTATCTAGTAATACATGGGGGGAGGTGGTGTTGAGAATAAGAAGCAGAGCGAGGGCTAGGGCTAGGGGAAACATCCATTCCGCGATTTCTCTGACCGGGTGTACATATAGATGTTTGAGAAAGTGATGTGGGTAGGTATCTTGCTGCTTCATACAAAGGAGAAAGCTCTAGCTATCGAGTCCACCTTTCCAATCTCGTTGAGATGCAGGTAACTTTGATTCCTTGCTTTCCCTTCCTGATCTCCAAATGATCTTATCCTGGTGGGAGAAAAGAGGGGGGGAAACAATACAAGGAAAGGAGAATGAAAACGAGAAACATGGGATTAAAAATGTCTTAAAGCGGGGATATCATTGCTGAGTGGTCTTTCCGTCCCTGTATTCCAGGGTGTATGCATCAAAAGAGAAGCAAAATGAACAAGTAAATCGGAGGGGAAAAGAAAAAAAGAAAAACAGAAAACAGATTCTAGACATGCGCAGCATAAACTGACGCCACAAGAGGAAAAGCGAGATGTCGTGTCAAAGTAAAGTTTATCTCATATTGCGTGGGTGTGGTGTCACATGTGTAATCGTGGAGATCCTCCCTGTTCCTGAACGCCGAATCCTGATGCGAGAGGGGATGATATCAAAAAGAAAATCTATGTCATTTTGAAGTGTCGGGGGAATCTGGTCGAAAATAGTCTGGTGGAAATAGTCGTGGCAAGTCGTTAGGTTATTCGGATTATTGGGTGGTGTCTGGCGAGAGATGGTCCATGTCGAGGAGCGCAGGATCAAGAAGCCCCATTAGCTGATGGGTCCCCTAGATCATCTGTGCTGTTGGGGCACCGAGAGCATTCTGGCCGAGGCCGTGTCGTAATGCGTCCTGGAGCTCGGCAATCTGTGTCATCATGGCGAGGGAGTGTTGTGATTGCTGGTCCATTTCGGCCTTTAGCTTTTCGTTCTCCTCACGAACTCGCTTTACTTCCTGGCGGAGTTCCATGAGTTCATCGCCGTGGCTGTTGATCCCTCCACTAGAGCGGCGCTTTCTCTTGATGCCCGGCTTGCTCTCGCTATCGTTTTCCTCGGGGGACTGCACGGCGTCAACGGGAGGTGACGCCTCATTCTCGGGGCTGGTGTGAACTCGTCGGAGGTGCTCGTTAAGGTTCTCCTGACGAGAGAAGCCCTTGCCCGTATGTCGTTTGCAGTTTGGGTGAGGACAGTTCACCGTGTTCTTTGGTCCCCCATGCTTCCCATGGACTTCCCGTTCGTGTCGCAAGAGACCGCCCGAGTAGGTGAAGCCTGGCAGATTCTCACAGCCTTCTACTAGGCAGCGATAAGGTCGTTCGTGCTTGTCCATATGCTTGCTACAGATAAGTTTAGTTAGCGTATTGTCTTTGAGAAAGTGGTTGACCTGGCGCATGCACATACTTCCATTCGCATTTTCGCGAGAAGGCTCGAACATCTTCCTTGCACTCGTCAAGCGGGCAATGAAACTTTCCGTCCGCTTGCTTCGAAACATCACGATCCGGCTTCGGAATACTCTTGGGTCGCGACGAGTTCGACTCGGCACCTGGGGACGGATCCTTGCTGGGTGGGAAGGCCTCGACTGAAAGTTGTGGATGGGGCAACTGGACCGGGACGGGAGAGGGGAAGGTCGCCGTCAAGTCGATCCGGGCAGCATCCTGCACAGCGGCGGCGTCTTCGGGGAGCATGCCTCTGTCATCTCCAATCACATCTCTATCGTCCGGCAGCATTCCGGCCTCGGTGGTGTAGTGGCTTAATTGTTCGGCGACATCGCGGTCGGTAAATCGTTGGTCGGCATGGTCGTGCTCATCTCCCATGGGCGGATAGGCGCCCTCGTTGATGAAGTTCCGGGGTTCGTATGCGACGCTCATGGTGTCCCGCAGCCCCGCGACGAGGGTCGTCGACGGATTTCAGACGGAAACTCTCAGAGTAAAATCGGGTGGACGGAGAGCGCCCGGGAGGCGAAATGCAAAAGCGCCAAAAACCAGCTCAAGGGAAGGGTTGCACAGCAGGAAAAGCTTGCGCAGGGAAAAGGAAGGGAAAATAAGGATTTGTGGTCGGTCGCACCGGCAGGTGGCGATGCAGCCTAATAATCAAATGCCGAAGAACGGTGATGATGATGCGCACGCGCTCCAATGTGATGATGGCCTGAAAAATATGGTGTGAATTCATATAAATTGAGGCCGCCCTTTGGCCTGGCTGATTTCGGGCGGCTTTGCCGGCTGTGCTTAGCTAAGCCGAGCGGGTACGTACTGCACATGCGCCCTGCTGATGGATTGAGCCACGCCGACGGGAGTGCACGTGATCAGGCAGAAGGGAAGCTGGCCTAAGAATGTGTGTGTGTGTAAGCAACTCAAGATGATTCGGTCGTTGTCCTCGAATCAAGCGAGGCTGGCAAGGTTGGGCAGCGAGGCGGCTCAAATAGAAATGACGATGGCACTGCTCTGCCCACGGCGACTTATTCGAGAATAGGCAACAAGGCTGGCCGGTGACTCGCTCGACCGCACTACGCAGTTTTTGCCGGTAGACCCTTGAGCATGGTTCCAGGGGTTCTATTTCTAAAATGAGTAAAATGAGTCACGGACCTCCCAGCTTTACCGATGGGGCCGCCTCAAGGCAGAGAAGAACGAGCTGCGCCATCACACACACCAACACTTGCTCATGTGGGCAGGCCCTGAACGGCAGGCAATAGGCAGAATAGCCAGCAGCAGCCAGGAGGAATATCGAGGTGCATCGATCGATCCCCACCTTCACGGCTCAAAATCCCCATGTGAATGTAGGGCCGTGGCAAGTTTCGCAATCCAGTCGCTGTGGCGGACCTGGAAGCTCGTCGAAGTCAGATCGATCTCGTGTAAGCCAGGCGGTTGCTCGCTCTCCGGGCGATCCATGAACATTTGCCCCCTGGCGTGAATAGGGCCTGAACAGGAAAATTCCTTATTTAGGGAAGAAACGGGGGTCCAACGATGACAATTCCACCAACGGCTTCCAACTTCCACACACCCTCATCAAGGCGAGACTTGTTGGGTAGGAATCCCAAGCTTGGTTGAGTCATTGTGTACAAGGCGTAGTGTCAGCCTTTTGTCTCTTTCTCGCAGGTAAGGGAGGCGGAGGCACTTGAAGCCCAGCGGCCTGTTCAGCTGAGGAGAGCATTGGAGACGAATGAAGATCAATGACAACGAAGTCAAGGCAGCGGGGCGTAGAGATGCCCTTCGTCCTCAAGGCGAACCGTAACGCTGGGCCTCATTGGTTGATGAAGGGCACCAATAGCCCTAGAATGATGTGCACAGCGCACATCTGAGATGTTGGCAATATAGACGACCAATGTCATCGCCTAGGCTGCAGCTGGCACGTCGGCTGAGGCTGGTAAGGGTCCAATTAAGGGACAATGGAAGAATCACATGGTGTAGGATATCATGCAGCCTGCTGCTCCAGGAGCGGGGGTATCAAGACGTGGCCAGGCATTCATCAATCGATGTGGTCGTAGTGGGATTCTCAGGCACGGATGCATGTCTGCCGTAGATATGAGGTTGGGGGAGAATCTGTCCTCAGGCAGATAATTATAGTACAAGCTACATAACATCTATACACGCACACGCATACTTACACAAAATGCATGCATGTCTGGGGTAATGCACGTTATCGGCAAGCCAGTGGGCACCAATGAAGATGCGCCGTTGCCTCTTACCACCAACACAATAGACGATGGGGTGTGAAAGGAAGCAAGGGGGAAAAGAAGCTGTAAATTACCGCCAAAATGGGCATCACCATCAGGGCTCAAAACTAGGTGAAGAAGAATGCACGACACCTCAATTTCTTCCTTAATGTCTTCTCCCCAACGGCCTCCACCAAGTTCTCTGTACGTAAAATAGGTAACCCCAAGTACTCGAGCGCTATCTGGTGGAGTGAGACATGGCAGGTTCCGTCTGTTCAGAAGCCTCACTCGCCCACTAAAAGCCAAGTCTAGCGACGGTAATTAACCCGAGGCTATGCGGTAAGTCTACCCGCCGAGATGAACAAACATTTGCTCGGCTGCATCCTCTAGCAAGGCACCGGAATCGGGGCAGACTAACAAGAGCAGAGGTAAATATTGCTTGCCGAATTCGGGCGCCGCGAACCAACAAGCTCGCACCCGCAGCAGGGTAAATCCATTTTTATCCGCGTTCGTTGGGGATCGGTTCCATCCCGCCTGCCGTATGCACTCGGTAGCTGCAGCTCACTATTAGTATTTATTTGATAAATGAAATCTCTGCCCACCCACAGCCTGTCTGCTGATCCGCTGACACGCCTCTCTTCTTTCCCTTCCCCTCCTTCTCCCGTCCACCATCTCAGGCACATAGAGTTCGTACGCCGGCACTGTATCTCGAACTCAGTCTTGCCTGTCGCTGTCTGAGCCTCGTGGTATTGCTGACTTCACTCCCCTCACCTGTCCTCGTCCCACGACACTCGTGTATTTGGGCAAAGCAGGGGCACCAGCCAGAAAAGACTTGTCGCACGCGCTTCCATTGCCCCAAAGTCAGAGTATGGCCGAACCCCAAAAGTCACCCCCGGTCATTGAGACTGCGGGGATTTCTGCTGTACCCAAGGATGTTGGTGAGGACCTTGAAGGTCGCAGCAACAGCCAAGCCCAGATCGAGGACTTCGATGTGGAAACGGTAGAACGCGTGTACAGGAAACTCGACCTTCGCATCATCCCAGGTACCGGCTTTTCGCCTCTCTTGTCTGCCCTCCCATGTCCATACTGACCAGCTGTCCATCTAGCTTTCTGGGTCCTGTACTTCTTGTGTTCTGCCATCCGTTCCAACATTGGCATTGCCCAGACTATGAACAAGCAGCAGGGTCATGACTTGATGACTATGCTCAACCTTTCGGCAAAGGATGTGTCTACTGCCCTGGCCTTGTTCTATGTTGCATATGTGGTTTTCGATTTTCCTTCAAACCTGGTCATGAGCAAGCTCAGCCCTAGAATCTGGATGGCTAGGATAGTCTTCGCCACCAGTCTTATTGGTGCCTGCTTCGCTGCCGTGCAGAGTGCATGGAGTGTAAAGTTCCTACGCTTCCTCTTGGGTGTCGTCATTGCCGGAATGTGGCCGGGAATGTCCTACTATCTCACTCTCTTCTACCCGCCCTCGCGCACGGGAAAGAGGATCGGCATGTACTTCAGCGCCGCCCAGGTCTCCGCCGCAGTGGTCGGTCTCGTGTCGGCCGGTTTCCAGCTCATGGATGGCCAAGGCGGCCTGGTTGGGTTTCGCTGGATGTTTCTCATCTACGGTCTCGTCGGCATCGTGCTCAGCATTGCCCTCATCTGGTGGCTCCCGGACCGCCCATTGATCCCAGGCCAGGTGCGAGAGCGTTCGGGCCTGTCTCGTTGGATTCCTGCACCTCCAGAGGCCTTGACGGGGCAGGATGCTGTTGTTCACTACCAGGACCTCAAGCGCGTGTATCACGCCCGACCTTGGAATCTGAAGGATCTCGTGGCGGTTTTGCTCGATTGGCGACTCTGGCCTCTTACTATGATGTACTTCGGTGTTGTCGGTGTTGGCATCGGCACCCAGCTGTACGGATCGGTTATCATTGCAGCTATCCAGCCCACCGCCAGTTCCATTGAGGTCAGCTTGTTGTTTGCACCAATCTGGATCATGGACTTGATCGCTATTCTGACCATCATGCCCATCTCGGACCGGTTCCACCAATACCGTGCCGTCATCTTCTCCCTTGCCGTCTGCATTCAAATCGCCGGTCTCCTGACAGTCACATTTGCAACCAACAACGGCTGGGCAAGATACGGAGGCCTTCTCATGGTGGGTTTTGGTCTCGGACCTACAGTGCCAAACTGTATGGCATGGAGCAACGAGGTTTTCCAGAAGCGCCATGGCGAGGTTGGTGTCGCCGCCGCCACTGCCCTTGTGTCGGGACTTGGCAACCTGGGCAGTGTCACCACCACATACGCCCTTTACTCAGGCTGGCCTGAGGACGCGGCCAAGGGTCCACACCAGTACCGCAAGAGTAACCTGGTTATGATCGGTATTCTCTGCATTAGCATTCTAAGCTCTGCTGTCATGTGGATTGCCCTCAAGATTGTGGGCAACCCACCCAGCAGCAAGCTGCATGACCTGGATTCATCAAGCGAGTTTGAGGATGGCGCAGCAAGACGTGAGACCCGCCAGCGTGGCTTCGGATTCCTTCGCGGAACGGCCTCCGACTAAAAGTAATTCTCTCTTCTGTCTGGCATCAAGGGTATATTGCATTCTCCGCCGCCAGATTTCAACCATCGCCCAGTGCGGTTGATTTCCTTGTCACTCTTTCGACCCTGGCAGTTCAACAGTCCATTGTTGAACCACCTTGTATTTATTTTAATGTCTTTTCCATCGTTTCTTCAATAACGGGAAACGTTTCACGACCTCAATGATTGTAATACCACCAACCCTTTTGCTTCCTTATCTCTGGGAGATCAGAGAGAGTGCTCTTCGTTCGCTCAAGAGACAATGCCTCTGCGCTATCTCGGCAGTGGATCGACTGGTTTTCTCTCTTCGGAAGCAATCTGGGTACAATGTCAGGATAAACCTGACAACCCTTGTCAAATACAACTGCGATATGTACTCCCACTCGAGTCCTTATTCGCTGCCAGCCGAACATAACCCTTCTTCACGGAGGGGGAAACTTCGACAGCGACAGTGCCGTTACGCCATCGCTGGGACGGCGGGTTTGGGCCGGGGCCCTCACTCTGGCGACAATGCTCCTACGCTATCGCCGGCGGGCCTCGTGGGAGGTTTTGGATTTTTATGATACCCTTTTTTCTAGGATAGGATACATGCCTGCTGGCATTTGGAAATGACAGATTTTGTGTTCTCCTCGATTAATACTTTCATCTCGTCTGCTCGTGATACCGTTCGTAACGTTGAAAGTTCCTAGCTAGGAAAAACATGTAAGGGTCCAACAGCAAGTCAAGCAGCGATGTAACAAAGCAGCACCTCAGAGACACATCAACAAAGTAAAGCGAAATAACAAAAATTGAAAACTATGAAGTTCGATCATCGGCTCACAGGAAAATCGGCAAAAAGAAATGAATACTCCGGTACTGGGAATCGAACCCAGGGCTGCTCGGTGAGAGCGAGCGATGTTAGCCACTACACCATACCGGATAAGTTATTGATGGAGAGGCGCCGCGGAAAACCGGTATCTGTAGCCGGGCACAAAGAGGGTGTGTGAGTCATTCTTGTCATACAACGCCTGGCTCTCTGCCTGGTAGTTTGTTTGCCATCTGGGGAAGAATGCGTGCCTTGAGCTGAGGATCAAGGACCCCTGGCAGGATTGAACCCGGGGCCACGGCTCCGGACTGGGATGCCGGGCGGGGCAGCGCCGGGGCCCGATGTTTCCGGCGTTCTTGGAGGAAGGGCCTGCCTGAGTTAGCCCAGAGCAGCATATTGAAGACGGGCCAGAGGGAGGTGAGGGCAAATAAATAGCCATAGCTTCATCCTCTATTATCGTTTAGCCCACCGCCGGATATGGCTTGACGGCATCTGGGAGGGTGAAGCCGTGCGGGGTGAGACAAGCGCTGCCGAATGAGTGTTGGGAATGGCCGTCGACCCCACTTTGACAGGCGTGTAATTGCTTCATCATGATGCCGTATCGTCAGATCCTACCCGGGCTGGCTGCTGGTCTTCCCTATCAGAAGACAGGCAAGACTTGTGAATTATTCTCGATATAAAAATGCTCTCCTAATATATATACCCTATCTCACAATTTACACTTCCCAGAACAGCTTGCCCAATCTCCTCCAGTGTTTGCCCCTAGTCCATCTACACAAGAACTACAAGAACTATTCGCAGAAATGTCAGCCAAGCCGGAAACGCCTATCATCAGGCAACTTAGCCTCCCAGACAACAGACTGCTAGCCTACCTGCTAGACGAACTCCCCCCAGACGCCCCCGTAGTCCTCCTCTCCAACCCGCTGTGCACCAACATCGCCGTCTGGGACCACGTCGTCCCCGTCCTCAACCACGCCGGGCTCCGCACCCTCCGCTACGACCAGCCGGGCCACGGCGACTCCTCCGCGCCCGCCGACCTCACCACCACCACCTTTGACTCCATGGTCGAGGACGTCGCCTACCTGCTCGACGCCCTGGGGATCACCAAGCTGTGGGCATGGATCGGCGTGTCCATGGGCGCGGCGGCGGGCGTCTTCTTCGCCACGTCGCACCCGGGCGTTGTTAGAAAACTCGTCGTCTGCGACACAATCACCTGCTCGCCCGTCAACGCCGGCGTGGAGGACCCGTTCGGCCCCCGCGTCGCCTCGGCGCGGGGGCAGGGCGGCATGGAGGGGAACACACAAGCGACGCTGCAGCGGTGGTTCGGGGACGCCTGGCTAGAGGGACACCCGAAGGAGGCGGAGCGGATGCGGCGGATCGTGATGCGGACGAGCGTGGACGGGATGGAGACGTGCTGCAACGCGCTCGCGAGCGAGACGTTTGACCTGCGGCCGCTGCTGCGCAGGGTCGGCGGGGCCGTGGAGGAGGCCGTGTGCGTCGTCGGCGAGAAGGATGCGAATCTGCCGCGGACCATGGAGGATCTGAGGGCGCAGATCGAGGAGGGGTTCAGGGAGGCGGGGAAGACGGGGGGGAAGGTTGAGCTGTTGGTTGTTCCGGATGCTGGGCATGTGTGCTTTGTGGATGGGCTGGAGGAGTTTGTTCGGCTGGTTCCGAGGTTCATACAGCCTGAGAAGAAGTAGGGGAAATTGTACGAGAAGTCATATAATAGCGTATTTAACAATGATCAAAGTATGATACTCAACTACCAGATAAGGAGTAGCGTTCTATCCCGCTGTGTCTGTCCTTTAACATACCTCCGTCGTCCTTGCAGGAAATTTTCTCTGTATCAAGCCCTTGCCGAAAATGCTAGAACATATTCCAGCTTCGGTTCCTTCTCACGAAACTCACAGCCGTAAATTTAGTTCCATGCTTATATCAGCCAGTCGAGGAGAGTCTTGAGGCTGTTGCATCTCATATGCGAATCTGTCCCTCATTTTGAGAGGCGACCGGCACCTATAGCCGCCATAGATGGAAGAGGCACACTCGGGAGAATAAATTTAACACATGCAAACGGTCAGTCGAGGCAATGTTGCTAGCTGGAATAGGTGAAGGAAAAAGTATATAGGAGAGGAAACAGTGTTGAGTTGAGCTGGAAACAGCCCTACCCTAAAGCTGATGTGCGCAGATCTCGCATTTGAACAGCGTCACGAAGTGTTGGCGCAATCGGCAAACATAAAGTCAGGTAAGAGCGATCTTGTTCAATTCTAACTGTAACAGATATAGCAACAACAAGAAATAGACGCCTTTCCAAGCTCGGACATCATGAAGAGGAGGGAATCAATATGACAGATTCCCGGCAATGCCACGACGCACTGATACTCCATCAACCATTAGATATTAAATGCCCAGATGGGTTCGGCGCCAAAATCAAACAGTATCAACACAGCTGGTCCATCTCAGGGATTTTGCTCAGGCGAACCTTCCGTAGCTGTTACCCGCAGCTCGTAAATGATATCAAAGCACTCTGCCAGCAGCTCGCTTACGCTTCCCTGACCCTCTGGAATGTCGCCATTCACGACGAACTTGCCGTCGACTCTCATGTTATCCAAAGATGTGATCTAAGAAACAAGTTAGAAATAAAAACACCAACCTCAACATCCCATGCTGTGCTATCTTACCTTCATACTGTATGGATAAAGCTCGCGGGCAGATGATATTCCGCCGCTGTCCTGCACTTCGCGGAGGCACCTCTTCAGTGTCTGTAGTTGGTTATAAACTGGCAGGAGCGCCTCCGATACCGGTTCGGATGCGATCATGAGTTGGTAGATATGGGCATAGCATCGCCTGGTCAGGTACAGCAGGGTTCGCTGCGTCCAGAGGTCCGCTGGTCTACCTCTCTCGTCATAAAAGTTACCACCTTGCCGACTCTCGTCAATCTTATCCAGTTGTCGCTGGAAGTCATAGAGATCTGTTTCTCGCAGGGACCACGCTTGGGTTAGCGATAGCTTCTCTAGCTCGCCCCGGATGCTTCTCAGCGTCTCATAAATTGGCTTCCACTGTTCTCCCATAACACCCTTTCTGTTATCGCTTGTTAGATACTCGATGGCTTTCCTAAAGATAGCGATGTCAAAGTACGCACCGTTCAAGAACCAGGTCAGCCCATTTGAGACAGCGGTTGTACACCTCTGTGACCTCTGCCTGTCCTAGAGGCTCAGACCCATCCACCGCGCAGAACTTTCCGTTTGTGCGTGATTCGCCAATCTCGAGCAGCTTATTTCGAAGCCTTTCTACCTCATACGTCGGGAACTATAGACCGTTAGAGAAATATTACTAATGCAACGTAGATACGAGAGCCATGGTAGACCTACCTTGGACTTCGTATTGGCCAACGAAATTGAGCGCAAGATGGAGATGATCCTTTCGTGCTTAGACAGCAGGCATTCTCCAAATCTTTCCAGTCTTTGTTGGAGCTTTGCCGTGGTTGCTTGACAAAGCTCGACCCGGCTCTTCACCATCTCGACAAGATAGGGCCAGTGCTGCTTCTCCGAGTCTTCGCCGTCAGATGGCTCGTTCAGCAGGGTGGTGAGTTTTTTCAAGGTTGCACTAATGCTCTCCAAGTCTTTGGCCGAGTACAGATCGGACTCGGTTAGGTGATCTAGTAACCGCTTAATGGTCGATGTCAAGGCATAGGCAGCTGGCGCTTCATTATTCCTGCCGACAGTGAGGTAGAAAAGCGACAGGAGCTGGAAGCAGCTTTCCATGACCCTATCGACTGTCCGAGGAGATAGTGTTAGTCCACAGTCCAAAAATCAAGCCAGTGGGCTGCAAAGGACGGTCGCACCTCTGTTCTCTTCTTTGCTTCCGGTCTCGGCCCGGATCGTCTTCAGTTCTCTAACCTGCTCGACGGTCTGATCATATAGCGGGATGACATCCTGGCTGCGGATGTACGTTGTTCTATCGCGCTTCAATAGCAGAAGCTGGTCTCGTATCACCGTCAACCGTTCTAGGACAGCCGCCTCCCGAGCATCCCGGGGAGCGGGCACTGCAGGTGTGTCCATTGCGCGCGCGAAAGACGTATTCGAAATGGAAAGAAAATGGGAGTGTTGATAAGCTTGAGATGGGATGGTTGGTCGGTAGGATTGCGCAACCCTGTGTTGTAGCGTCCTTATCGCTCTCGGCTGGTATCGGCCAGGCAGTCGTCGGTCGTGGATGGAAGCTGAGGCTCCCTAAGCTACGGGGTCGGTCGGGCACGTGGGGTGGTATCGCTAAGCAGGTGGATCGATGAGCTCAATGGCTCCAGTCGTCAAGTATAACTGTGCTGCAAAGTCCAGGTGATGGAAGAGTGCACCAACATGCGATGTTATATGGCGCTTTGCCGATGCTGGGGGGTGGCGAGGAGATGGTCATTCTAGGCCCTCGGGGCAGACAAGCTACGATTTATCGCCCACTGACGACAATGGAGGGGTGACGGCCCCGTTTGATGGTGGGGTTCAATTGATGCTGGCGCTGGCTGCATCACCGGCCGGTACGTACCGATGCTGCCAAAAGCATGATGTCGGCGGGATATTTTAGGTTCTGGAGTTCCAGGCCTTGGCGCAAAAATGCGATTAGCTGCTTTGGGTAATTGGGTTTGCCGTCCAGCGATGACACAACCAAGCGTGAAGTCAAAATCTCTCGCCGAAAAGATGAGCACCAGCTGACTGACTACTCAACCATATGCAGTTCATCCTGATGAGTTAGTATGGTATAGGTAGTAGCTGAGAGAAGGCAGTCATGCAAGGCGATGTCATCGTCGCGGATGCTTGTCTATCGTGCCTAAGGGGCCTAGCAGTAGAAGTTAATAAGGGTGTACACCATCAATTGCTGTTATCTTGAGGGGAAGGCATTATTATTCATCCTCAGTGGCCATAATGTATCTTGGACTCATATTTTCTTCTTCAGCGTCACCTTGTCTCCGTGACCATTTGTAAGTCCAGACCAAAAGCCATGCAGGTTGCTCTATGCAGCAAACCGTCGTCGAGTCCCGGCATCAACTTTACCCCACCTAAAAGGTTCAGGCCCCGCCAGCCAATCATGCAAGCACTACCTCAGCTGGGAACGCACAAAAACTGCCCGGATGTCGGAAAATCTATTTCACCACTCCACTATTAGGTCTTGAAGCCCTCCAAGCGAAATTTCGACCAGGGTAATTTTCTGTGGTCAGCCTTCTGGTGTGATAAATCGATATCCCAAACCACATCGATCTCCACGTCGACGACTCTCTCAACTCCCCAAAGTCCGCCGACTAACACAATCACAATGTCTCACGCCGAGCTCGCTTCGTCCTACGCTGCCCTCATCCTCGCTGATGAGGGTATTGAGATCACCGTAAGTTTTACTTCTGCGACTGCCCACCGTCCCGCAATATATGGACGGCGCGCACCGGAACATTTGAGGTTGAAGCACGGCATAGCTGACAGCAATTGGCACAATGTAGTCCGACAAGCTCCAGACCCTGATCAAGGCCGCTAAGGTCGAGGAGGTCGAGCCCATCTGGACTTCCATCTTCGCCAAGGTACGAACCACCACGAAACCAAATACCGACCACCGACTTGCGACGAAATCTTGTGTGTACTGACGGGTTGGGTTTTTACAGGCTCTGGAGGGCAAGGACGTCAAGGACCTGCTCACCAACGTTGGCTCCGGTGGCGGTGCTGCCCCCGCTGCCGCTGCCGGTGGTGCTGCTGCCGCCGGTGGTGACGACGCTCCCGCCGAGGAGGCCAAGGAAGAGGGTTCGTACATGATCTCCCGGACGGCTGCGTGCCCGCGAGGAACTTGCATGGCTGACAACTGGAACAGAGAAGGAAGAGTCCGACGAGGACATGGGTTTCGGTCTCTTCGACTAAAAAGCCAAATCTCGACGGCTGTTTTCTTGCTTCTTTGTACTTCAACTGCATCGTTTCGGGGGTCAGAATCGATCGATCATACAAGATGGGCAGGGCAGGATATGTCCCACTATCTGGGAAGGGTAGACTCGTTCACATTAAATGATGATGCGTGGCATGCCCTGAATGACGGAGTTCATGCGGGGAAGGAATTGGTCAATTTAAAGACTCTGAAAAGTAACGAATCGGACCTAGGGATGGTCAGTCTCACAATGATTATCGGTGCTGCTCATGACCAGGTGAAATTCTGTCTGTGTGAAAGGTTCATTACCACTAGCCTTTCCATATGCCTATCCCATTTTGAACCCCCAAGACGACGACAGGTGTATAAGTCTCTTCTCTTTCAACTACTCACCACTACAACGCCGCTATCCCATGCACCCATTTGATTTTATCCCAATCCCGCGCCAAGATCTTGCTCTATTTGACAATCAAGACAGCAGATGGCACTAGCCCAGCCTCCTTGAGAGTCTTGGACATGTCCGTATCTCCCTGGAATACCTTGCGTGGGAACGTCATCGTAAAGCTAGTTACAGCTGCCCCGGTCTCACTCTGTAGCTGCTGGGCAACCTCAAACAAGGTGGTCTCAGCAGGTAAGGTCTTGACAATATTTCCCGAGTCAGTCTGCAGTCTGAGCCTGGCCTCGTTGTGATTCGACTTGGGCTTGGGGGCCGCAGCAGCAGCAGGAGCTGGTGCGGCAGCCGCGTCGGGAAGGCGTCCCTCACGAGCTGCCTTGGCCTCCTCTGCAATACGCCGACGCTCGGCCTTGTCGGCCTCAATCTTTGCCTTGATGCGCTTCTTGGCCTCGATGTCGTCGAGCTTCTCCTGGCGCTTGCGGGCTGCCTCCTTCATCTGTTCCTTGCGCTGGAGCTCCTCCTTGGCTTCCTGGGATTCCTTGGTGGACTTCTGGCGAATTCTCTGGTGGGATATAAGTATGTGCTGGGCTAGGGGTTCAGTGTAGTTTCAAACATACCTCGTTCTCTTTCGCTTCCTCTTTGTCTTTGGCTGATGCTGCGCTTTTCTTAGCTCTGACTCGCTCTCTAAGCTCCTCCAGTTTAGCCTTCTTCTCTTCCTCAGTCAAGGGAGCGATCTCCTCCGTTGACTCTGAGAAGTCGGTGTGCTCACTGATAAAAATACACACGTATTAGCAAAGTAAATCTCAAATAAAGATCTGAAAAATGACATCAAGATCACGGGACGTACGTCTTGGAAGCATGAAATTCAGCCGCATTGATGCTCCTGAACTTCTTGCCGCACTCATTGCAGACCATGGACTTGGCCTGGCCGGTCTCCAGCTCGGCAATCTTGGCCTGGGTAGCTGCATCGTCATCCTCCTCGGCGGCATCGGCCTGAAGCTCATCAATAGGCTTGTCCTCGTTCTTCTCCAGCCACTCCAGCGCGCCTTGAACTATACAACCAGTGAGCAACTCATGAGTCCAGATTGAATGGGGTGTGGGGTCATAACATACGGCCACCCGGTCTCTTGACGGCAAGCTCGGCTCGGGCCTTGTCGAAGCCCATCTCGAGCAGCTGTTCCAGATCTGTAGCCATGGTTCTTGGTTGTGTTTATTGAGAGTTTGTGGTGACAAGGTTCGAGGTGTGTAGGAGAGGTGTTGACTGTAGTGGGGTTGGTAGCAGCTGCGGTTGGGTGAGGGGCACTGAAGCGTCATAAGTGGAAGCCTGCAGTTTCATAGTGTCGCACAGCCCGTCAAACCCAACATATGAATGAACAAGCTTAGTTTGTCAAATTATGCATATCATGCTCAGGTGAACATCTTCACTTTTTAATCATGCTTATGAGACTTCTCTCATAAGGTAAAAGGCATGTGTGTATGTTATTCCAGCCGATATCTGAAAACATTGAGCTGCAAAGACGTCATAAATTTACGCATTCTGGAAGTAAGTAATGATCTCTTAATTTCTTATTTTATTTGAGACCGATATAGACTGATATAGTGGGATCTTTTTTTCTACTATTTATCGTAATCAATGTAGGCATCGTCTGATATGGGTGCCATTTCTAACTTTGTTTGATACTGTACTTAGAAACCTTTTGTAAGAGAGACAGTGCGCAGGTGAGAAGTCTACCCCTTCATAGCGGGATCGATAAGCATCTCTTCTGGGTCTAGGATGGTTGTGATAATATCATTCCCCCGGGTTACATTCATATTTGAAACAACCAGGTGGTAGAAGCTTTAGGCTCTTCGTCTCAATATGCATGCTTATATGAACCGAGGCAGAACCATGCCGCTAAAGGCTACACTCTCACATAGGGCACGTGCAACATGTTCTCTCACTTTATGTATTTGCTCTTGTATATTCCTCTTTAAAATGAAGGATAACACATTAGGATTCCAATTGCTACTTGCATTGATGAAGCCAATGCAATGGACATAGGGTAGCTTACTGAGTGAAGGTGAATTAGTAATTCCCGTGGCGGGTTCCTGAGAGTTGACATGGGCTCAGAAGGTTATAGAGCTGGGCCGGTGTTATGCCGGGTAAAGTTAGCAGCGAAGGCACCTGGCCCGTGCGTCATTGTCCAGAATGATGAGCAAACCACCTTCAGGAAACGGGGCATCGCGTTGTACCTCGTCCAAGGAAACCTGGCCCCAGCGATTACGTCTTAAACATTCTGCACCCGTCTTCCACTCCCGCCAGCGATATCCGACCGATCGATAGACCAAGATTACCGCCGCCCATCCCCGCTGCGTTTCTACTTCTTTTTTAATTTTCTATATTTATCTTCTCTTCGCTCCTTCCTGCTCTGCGTGCCAGACCAGCAGCCAGCCTTCTTTTTCGTCTCGCCCTTATCACTCGAAGATCCCTCAGCTTGACCACGAGAGACGAAATTCAACATGTCGGTGGATATTGAGCCTCTCGAGTTGAGCTTTCGACGTATGTGCAGCAGCAGGCGACCCTCCGATCACGATCTCGGTAGCTAACTATCGGCTTCCAGGCCCCTTCACCGTCGAGGTGTCGCAAATCCTCACAATCAAGAACCCAAACACCACACCCGTTGCTTTCAAGGTACATGCGACCCAAGCGACCCATGCTTGTATGATTGAACGAATTCCAAGCTGACTCTCCTCAGGTTAAAACCACAGCCCCAAAGCAGTATGATTGATAGCCACCCACCACCCCGTGCCTGCTCTAGACCAGCTCTGACAGAGGAACAGATACTGTGTTCGCCCCAACTCTGGCCGAATCGAGCCTGGACAGGACTTTGATGTTACTGGTATGGCGCACAGAGAGTCCCGGTGAAATCGCATATGTTAACCTGAGGACAGTCCTGCTCCAGGCTATGAAACAGGAGCCAGCTCTTGATGCCAAATGCCGTGACAAGTTTTTGGTTCAATCTGCTCCCATCACTGGCGACAAGGAGTTCACTAGCATTGCCAATGTGGTAGGTTGACTGCTTGTTGCTAATGCTTATTATTTCTGCGATTTCTGACCTAATCTCGCAGCTTGAGTCTACGGAGAAGGGCTCCCTCCAGGAGCGTAAGATCCGCGTGAACTGGCTTCCACCCAAGTCGGAAGAGACATCGGAACCGAACCCTGCTGTCCTGGCGACGCCTAACAAGCAAACCGCTATCAATGGAGGGGTAATGATAAAGTCTATTTACGGGTTATAGAGTCTGCAATGTACTAATGGTTTCTAGGCCACTGATACCCCCAACGCCTCGCAATCTTTCTCATCCCCTGCCGCCCACCTCGATTCTTCTCCTTCAACCGCGCCTCCACCATATCCCGAAATCAAGACTGAAGAGGTTGAGGAGCCGAAGCTCGACGCAATCAAGGCCGCCCCAGCACCTGTCAAGGCAGCAGCTGCCGCGGTGGTATCTGCTGCTACCACCACCGCAGCGTCAGTTAAGGACACTGTCGACTCGGAATTGAAGAAGCGCAACGTCTCAAGCGGCGCGACTGCTACGACCGAGAGGCCTGCTGCCCCTCGCACCGCCCAGGCTGTGGTGCCAACTGTACAAGGCGTGCCTGTTAAGACCACAGCTCTCCTCTGCTTCTTGGCCTTCTTGATTGCCTACCTCTTCTTCTGATCAGCCCCTATTTTCTTACTGCAGCGATGAATGTTTTCATGAGAGCGATCAGGCGGTGTGGGAGGGACCTGAACTTGATATGATATCCCTGATGCGAGTGCCACGGGCTCTGTGTCTTCACCCCACACCAGCCAAGGGCTTCTGGCAATGCCAGCGTGGCCCTGCCACCGTTCTGTGAGGGCGCATTTGAATTTCTACAGGCGCAAAGGAGACGGGGGAAACCTAGGCGCTCAGGAGAGTGCCAGGCTCCTATGATATGAAATAGTGGAGATGGAATCGAGAGTGTGTGGCATGATTAAAGTCCACCACAGACGTGCTTGTACTCTAGCCCAGGTACATTTTTTTCTTTTACTTTGTACTCTTCCCCCCTTTTTTCTATTTTGTTGTTGTTTTGGAAGAGGCGATGCTACCAATTGCTTGTGGCCTACTGTCGATGTTTAATCCTGCATTCTATGGAGAACGAACTATCTGATGCTATTAATGGAAGATTTGTACCCTGCACTCCTTCTGGCTGCTGGTGTTGGATATCCCTGTGTTTATAATCGTACGGTTTTCCCCTGCCGCCGGGGTCTTCGGCGTGAACAGATCTCTATCCGGGCTAGATAGGCAACCACCTGTTGAATGGAATTTGGTTTTGTGAGTTGGCCGTTTGTCTATGTAGCAAGACTCATATCGTGTACTCTCTTGTAAGGAATTGACAGCATGCGGGGAGGACTTGAACTCGGATTGCATAACTCATTAAAACTTCCCATTGTAATAGAGGGAATTGATATGTTTCTACAGTAAAAAGTAAACGTATTTGCTACACCAGGCAAATACACGCATCCGACCGCTGTCCTGTGTGCTTTTCTGTGCGCCTTCACGCCTCCTCCCATCATTCTTTTGGTCTTTTGGAAAAACAAAAACAACAATATCCACTCCCTAATCCTGAATTTGAGTGTATCTCCTGAATTTAGCTCTCAATCTCGCTCAGTTTCCAACCAGCGCCACCACCGACGAGGCGGCCGCCCTTCTCGCGCTTGACACGGCAGCGCATGCCGACCTCCTCGTCGAAGATGAAGCGCCAGATGGCGTAGACCCAGCTCTCGTGGCGGGGGAGGGGGTCGTAGAACTCGGAGGCGATCTTGTTGAGGGCGTGGAGGCGGGTCCAGGGGACGGCGGGGAAGTCGTGGTGCTCGTTGTGCAGGCCGACGTTGTACGTGAACCAGTTGAGGGGCCCGTAGTAGGAGAAGGTCTCGGGGACGGGGATGCGGTTGTCCGGGTTGCGCTGCTCGGGGGTGACATACTCGTAGACGTAGTGCTCGGCGATGAAGTGGCCGGCGAGGGGGTGGAGGCTGCCGGCGAGGAAGGAGGAGAAGAGGAGGTAGATGAAGGCCTTGATGCCGGCGAAGTGGACGAGGAGGACGTCGAAGGTGACCTGGACGACGATGTTGAGGAAGTGGATGCTCGTCAGGGGCACGCGGTAGATGGCCATTGGGCGGAGGGCGTAGAAGAAGATCTGGAAGGTGCAGAAGAAGGTCTTGCCGAAGATGGAGTCGAGGAAGATTGCCTCGAGGGCGGTGGGGAGGTCGGTGTCGAGGCCGTCTACGCCGAGACTCTTGTGATGGGTGAGATGGTAAGGCTAGGGGCGGCAATGCCATGTTAGCAAAGGAATTCATAGGCCATCTCGGTTCAATTGTGCGTGTGTAGTCATACCCTGAACGAGGCGCTATATGGGATGCCAATTGGCAGGTTGGCCACGATGGCTAGGAGACGGTTCCCCATGGGGCTTCGGAAAGCCAGGTTGTGAGAGATCTCATGGATGGCAAGGAAAAGGTTCTGGTTGGCGGTGGCACCGAAGATGTAGGCGATGATCCAGTATTTGAAGGAGAAGAAAGGAGTTTCGCTCAGGTACCAGGCGAGGAAGATCTGGAGGCTGACGACGCCCACGACGACATATTTGGTCAATGGCTCGGGACCACAGAGTTTGGTGACCTGCCAACAAGGTTAGAAACACATTTCTGGATGCAGATTGGAGATTCGATGCAGTTGTACCTCAGGGTGAGCCTTGATGATGGCCAATCGACGAGTGCGATGGGGTTCCTCGGTGTAAGTCCAGAAGAAGTCCTTCTCGGAACCGGGGGCGTCCTCGGACTTGGGCTTCTCGGCGGAGCCTCCCCTTCGCTTGGACGCGGGATTGGTGATTGTCTCTGAGGCGGAGGACGGCATGGTGATGGCCGGCTGAGAGATTGGGGGGAATGGCGCCTCAGTTCATGAGATGGGAGGGGGACAGGTCGAAGAGAAGGGGGGGGAAGGAGGGGAGGAAGAGGATAGCTGTTGGATCTATAAGAAAGAAATCTCCCTCCAGATAGGGTCGGTGTGGGTGGCGGCGGGCAAATCCAGGGGTTCAAGCCAATTCGCAACGTCGAGGCGCTGGACCAGTTTAGTGGAAAGCCAATTGAGGGGACCGAGAGGAAGGTGGGGCGGGAGGGATGGTTTGATGGATCTCAGTGCTTGGTGGGAGGCAGCGGCAGGCTCCAGGCTCTGGGTCGGGCCAATGGAGGCGCTGGCAGGCGTTGCGTGGTGCGGGTTTAGGCCAAAATCAGGCGTGTCGGATGGCTTTGCCTCCGGAGTGGGTACTTTACCCAAGCCAATCCTCTGATCTACACTCTTTTGTTGCAAACAACGACAAACACAAGCACCTGCATTGGCGACCTGGACCGACTTTTTTTTTTATCTGTGCATCATGAGCTGGGGGGAGCCAGGGGTCGGCCAGGGATAGGGGATGCAATGTCTGGCTCCCACGCGACAGACTGCCTTTGCGATGCTCCCCGCCATACATACTTTGAGCCTGGCGACGCTCTCAGATGGCGAACTGTCCATTACATTTGATACATACCTAAACAGTCACCATTGGGGTCAATCGAGTGCCTGACACCATCCAGACGTACATTCTACAAAGAATTGGCGAATTTCCCTTAGATGGAACCACGTACTCTTTCAATTCGTATCAGCGCAGCCAGGCAACAACTATACCATCCAGCGTACTCGTATTCATGAGCCCATTTAAGAACAGCCTGGCTCATCTGCTTTTGGAAACTCTCCAGCTCCCCCCTGGTTCTGGGATCGGCTCAGGGCGACTTTCATATACCGCCTTTCACCGAGCCTGGAAAAACGAAAATTATGCGGATACAAACGATGATAATCGGGCTGATCCTACTGGCTCTTGTGTCAAATGTATGAAAATCGAGTAGGAACGGCATGAGAAATAAGGTGATTTCTGACTTGAGTTGCGACGCACCCAGTTTGGACCTATTGTGCCCTCTCAACATGGTTGTTCTGGGGGGTTCCCCGTCCCGATAAAATTTACCAATATCTCATGAGCTGGAGATTGAGTACCGTGTTCTCTATATACCCTGACTTGGACAGACTGGATCACAGGCTTTATCTTGGACTGTGGCCAGGAACGCCCCTCTTTTCAATCACTCGCTAAGATCATCAAGATAATTGGTCCCTTCTTTGGATTTTTCATCTAAATCTTAAAGGCAGGTTTAGCATATTTCACGCTCGTCCTACAAATCAACAATATGTGGTAGTTTATTCCAAGACATTTCTGTCGACTCCTCTGATTTAGGTGGTGCGATTGTTCGAGACGATGGAAAGGCAGTGTGGGGGACAACGGAGCTTGTGTATTCCATACAACCTGGAAGCACATGGTTCGCTTTGTGCTTCTAGATGCGAGCTGTGTATGATCCAAGAAGAGTAAGAATCACACCCGTGGGGGATAACTCATCTATAAATTCTGGTCATGTAGATTCAATAGAATGGGATGATAGGATCGAACTAAAGGCATCGGACGAGGAAAAGTTCACCGTGCTTGAGGTAGGTAGGGTACATTTAAAGGCAGCTACGCGGGATGATCCCCTTATCTTGCAAAAAATCACTCTTGACTTGTGACGAGAAGCACGAGTATTGGAAAGAGCGACTGATCAACCGACCCTGAATTTCCAATGTTTAGACTTTTGGCACACTATGACCGAAGGCTGCCTTTTGGAAGAACCTACACTTTCCTTCCCAAGCGAAGACGATGGAGTTGATTGGGCACTCACTGAGATTGGACTGCCTGATAGGCGATTCCCAAGATTAGAGTAATTTGGGGTAGATAGGAAGTATACCGAGCTTTCCTAACGTTATTGAGTCACATTTCTTTCAATGATTTCATCTTCTCGAGGCCGATCTAGCCATGACCATATACAGCACTGCCACGGGATTAAGTAGGCGACTTGGGCTAAATTAAATCAAATGATCTCCCGCAAGCAACCGGCGCCCTCTGGAATGTTGGCCAAAAAGAGACGGAAAACGAAATCAATAGTAGAACTCTGTCCGGCATTGTGACCCCGCTAGCCTGTCGGCCGAATTCCTCTTCAATACCCCCAAGAAACTTTATTCATTTTCGAATGATCTGCGGAGATTGATGGGCATGCCCAAATTCCTTGGGCCAGTGGTCGCGGATTCGTTGACGCCCATGTTCAAAGGCCAATGCCAAAACCTCGCGTTTTCAGGTGCAACGAAGCCCTCGAAAAGAACCAGTCTATTGGTCTTCTTACCATCAATTAGATCAAACGATACAGAAGATCGTTCCCCTGATCAAAAGAGTCTATTGCCGATGTAGATAATACCGGCAGAGCCCTGTCAAAGCTGCAAAGCATGCCCTACGGTCGACCCTTTTCCCTTTGGATGAGCTGCAGTATACCCAAACCCAACTTCAACAAACTCGCACGCCCTCTTTCCACTGTATAATGTCCAGTCTCCGTCTTCATTTGTTAAACCCATCCATTTGGCGGTCTCGGAGACGGCGCCCAACCGCACAGCATGCTCTCTGATTCAGATGTGATTGTGAGTCCCCCTTTCTTACAATATACTCTACGAGACCGCTCATTTAGTTTGCCTTCTCTTAGGCAGGAGAATGGACAATGCTGTCCTTGGCTCTGATGCTCGTATGCTCTCGCTTCTATGTCCGATTAATCCTACTGAAGGACACTCCGCACTGGGCAGACTTTTGGGTCTTGGTCGCGGCTGCTTGTGGTACAGGACTGACAATATGCGATACGCTGATCTACAAAGCTGGCACCATGGAAAATTTCAGTGATCCAGGATCATACACCTTGAAGGTATTATATCTTTGGTTTCTTGGTTTAGATGCTTGAGTTGAGGCTGATATGCGATGTGCAGGTTCGATTTCTACAGAATTATTGGTTTGATGTTGGGTAAGTAGTCCCTGCAAGGGCAGAAGAATGTATTCCCTGACATACCATATCAGAATGTATTTCCCAAAATTCAGCATTCTCTCCTTCTATTATGAACTTGTACCGCCAACCAAACCCCGGATACGAAAACTTCTCTACGTTTTGATAGCTTTCACAGTCGCTTGCAGTATTGTGACGTTCCTCGATGCAACCTTCTGGTGCAGAGCAGATATCGCATCGAATTGGTGGGTATCCCAAGCCGATTGGATTCTAAGCAACCGCAATATAAAGTCTGACCGAATACTCTCTGAAACAGGTCCGAGGACCCCGACGCCTGTAGCGCATTCAATTCTATGACCATGATGCGGATTCATTGGTCGATGAATTTCAGCACCGAAGTTTTCAGTAAACTTGCCCTATCCGAAATATCCTGACCAGCTACTAACGCTGAGACCAGATGTCATTTTCCCGTTCCCTATCCTCAGGGATCTCAAGCTGAGAAAGCCTAGAGAGAAGATTGGCTTGGGTGTCATCTTTGGACTGGGACTTCTTACCATCTCTGTCAGCATTGGCCGTTTTATCAACATGGCTACTCAGGGAAACAATTTCGATGCCTGTATGTGTTCCCTCATCCTTCCATTATCATGCGTGTAGGATCGACCTGAGATCTCGAAATTCGTTCATGGTATTCACTCTAACCTCATCAAACACAATAGACTTATGGGCCTCCTCTGAGTTGTACGTCTCTATCATGGTCGTTTCATTGACTGCCCTGAGACCGCTTTTGAGGAAGATTTCTCATAGCGTCTATCCGAACCAAACCGCGACAGTTGACCAGTCCATTCTCCAAACAAAATCGGGCGGTCTGCGCATGGAGACAGGCGAGTCAAGGCCGACTGGCTCACCACATTCAGGGCTAGGTTGGAGAGCACAGAGCGGCAAAACAGACGCTGAAGCTGGCAGCCAAGTTGAGTTGGGCGCTGAGAGCGAGATGAGTTATGTGATCGTGACCGAGGAGATCCAAGCGTCGGCGGCTGGAAAACCTGAAAATCCCACATCGAATGAGGCACGGCACTGAAAGGGCGATGATATTTATGCGTTTTAAACGCACCCAGGAATGAAATCCTGAGTTTTGAGAGAGTCGCACAGAAGCTCAGAGACAGGCAGAGCTCCTGCCATTGATTGCTAGAGCCATAGTGTTTTCATGTTTAAAGAGAACTCTGTCTTGATGACTCTTTATTGCTAGAATGGAGTTTTAGAAGCATTAGTGATGTTGTTTAGCTGATAGATAAGCGTACATGGATGGTATTGGCATCCCGAATCCTCAATCGGGCTTCAATTGTACACCCTGGTTGGTGGTCGATTCTCAATCCATATTCTCGACAAAAGCCCACCTGGTGATAGCCTATACAAAATTCGACGTTATCTTAGAATCCAGGCTGTAGTTAGAAGAATTATTTTTTGTTTGAACAGAGAAATGGGGCTTTATTCAATATCTCTGGTTCTGTAGCTATCCTATTATTGACCCTCTCTGGTGAACATTACGTCTGCTTCTCAAATTTAAAGTTCCGAGCAAGCCAGCAGCCGATTATTATACCGGTAATTTTGCCTTGGGAGGCATCGCGATGGAATACAATAGTCCAGTCGCCCGGGGGCTGGGCATCTTGACCGCGTGGGCAGGCCAGCAACCACACATCACCTCCCAGATATCTCATAGCCGTAGCACCCCCAGACCCTAGAGGCCCCTTGAATGCGCCATACAAGACCTCGCCTTGGCCGATGCACAGGAAGTAAGAGTCCAGCTCTTGGCAGAAATATTCCCCAGGAAGAGACGGGTCGCGCCTCTTGGCAGCATCGGGCTGTAGACGTATTGCTTCCAGAATCCTGTTGTCTCTCAACCGATGTACATGAATCGTGTCTCCACGAATCTCAGCTTTCATGTCCCCAGACTCGGCCTCATTCGAACCGGCCAAACGCATAGTCTCGGCCTTTCGAGCGTAATCTATCGCAACGATGCCGGGCTTGGTAACGTCGCCGCTGACAGCCATGTTAGTGCCCTTATCCAAGAAGTGCCCTTTCCACTCTGTCGCGGGACGATATGAGAATGGCGCCACCGTTGGCTCGTCCAACCCTAGAATCTTTCGTGTGATGAAAGATGAAGCTTCCGCTGCATCAGCTTCATGGTTGAGCATGACAACGACAGAGATCCCCCCCTTGGACGGCTCCCTGGAGGGCGTGTGGCGGCGGTAGAGACGATAGCCGCGAAGGGCTCCCCCGTGGCCAAGGTTGGGTATGCCGTCCAAGTCAGCGAAGCTCAGCCCATTTGCGTATAGAGACGGCATGCCATCGCTAAACGTCCCGGGCACGGCGTGTTCGCGATACCAGCTCTTGGGGTCGGCCCACAGCTGGTGCAGGTAAATTTCATAAGCAATCATGTCCTCGAGCGAGGCGACGATGCCAGCATCGCCAGACCACTCGATTCGGTTCTTGGCAGGGAAGTAGCCAAGAGTCTCGTTAACTTCGTAGCCTACGCAGGGCCCGGGTTGGTCATCGGATGGCGGATGGAGGGACGCCGTCGTCATCTTGGCGGGACGAAAGATTCTCTCGGAGAGCAAGTCAGGGAGCGACTGGCCACTGGCACGTTCGGCGACTCGGCCTAGGATGTGGAAGTTGGTGTTGGAGTACGAGTACTCGCTGCCCGGGGTGAAATGCAAGGATTTGATACGGCGGACCATGTCCACGGCGTGCGTCTCGAGCGAGAAGAGGTCCTCGGGATGGGCTCCTAGCAGTGTGTTGGTAGCCCAGTAGTCTCGGATACCGGACTGATTGTTGCTTAAATACTGGATCGACAGGTCTTTGAGCTGGTCTTGGTTGCCGAGCATCTCATGCAGGTGCCGTTCCAACAGCTCGGAGGGCGACACATCTGCCGATGCCATTTTGGCAGTTGGAGAGCGCTTCAAGTCATGGATCACAGCACATACCATCTGCTTTGAGATGGAACATATAGGGAGGATTGTGGTTGGTTCCATGGGGATTCTAAGAGCTATGTCTGCAAATCCCCAGACTCGCTGTGCAGCCAGCTTTCCATCTTGGACGACGGCAATTGCACCGCCTGGGCCGCGGTAGCGGAGAGCAGCTTCTTCAAGGATGGCGGGCAAGTCTACCATTTTGGATTAGAGAAGCGATTTCAAATAAAGTGGAAATGTAAATAGCAAGCTGCGATAAGTGTGGATATGCTAACTTGGATATGATGATCTGAGGCTTCTAGTAAAGTTGGTGATAGTCTTCACTTGGATGTTCTGGTGAGGTCAGACGAGGTGGGGAGAGCGGGCTAGAAAGTACCGCTTACACTGGTCTGGGACGTAGCATCAGTCGCACTTGTTGGAGTTGCTGCCGAAAAGGCAAGTCGAGTTGGAGAAGCTGCAGGTCTATGGGGTCGTTTCCGCTGCTGCTTGTTGCTCCTCGTTGTCCCTCCAAGTGGGTGACAATAGAAATGAGACACTGAACAGAAGGGTGGTGATCAATCAACTACTCTCTGTAATAAATAGAGAAATCTAGTAGTATAAACTAAAGTAAAGCGATAATATCTGCCGTATTTATCTGTAAAGTATATATTATTAGTACTCACTCAACAATCTGATAATACTGGTCGCAGACTTGAGAATCAGCAGCTTAATATTTGAGTGTCTGAATTTTAATGTCTCCCACTTGCCCTCATCCCATGCTGGCGCTTCCCAAAGGGGGCAGATAACGCCTTATCATCTGATTCATGGCAGAGGGACTAGACTCTGGGGATGGATGGTACATGCATGCATCTGTTTCAAAAATGACGAAACCAGGCTCTCTGGGCTGGCAAGATGATTGGTGTCTGGGCTGCGTGTGTGCGGCAGATCACCACCTGGATGGACCAGTGCTTCATCCGCGCGTTCCATCGCGCCGTCTACGTCCGAGGGCCGGCAATGGAGGCAGCAGTGATGGCAAGGTGGGAGCGCATTAGCCAGCCCTAACCAGGCCAAGGGGAAAAGGGCAAGGTGCCTCCCAAGGCCTGTTTTCGCCAGGACCCATGAGATCATGGCCTTCCAGGCAAGCAGGCCAGTGAAATTACCCCACCAGACAGGACCGACTAACACGTGGATGGGTGATCATCTGCTGGATTTTCAGATAAGGAGATGCGTGTGCAAATAATTAGCTTAAATTGCCGTTGATATTAGCCACCAGCACCAGCTATGTGCTAATGAATATTTGGTGCCGCCGGGGCAAGTGTCAGTGAGTTAGTTGAGCGTAAAGCGCCGGTGCCAGTGCGAAAAAAAAGCACGTGAAGATACAGAGTGTCCCCAGGGTCCATCCCCATATCAGATGCCATATACGTAAACAAAAAGTTGTCCCTCCACGGCAAGCCACCTCACCTGCAAACGCATCACCGCCTCGGCCTCCCCCCTCTGCCCCCCTCGCCATTACCGCGACACGCCTGTTTGTGTTGGTGCTGGCGAAACAAGCCGGCTTTCTTTACACACCAGCGCTCGCCATCACGCGATCTTGCGTGCCCGTGCCGGTTTGATAAGCAAGGCACGACGCTGCCTGCACTTGCACTCGCTCACGGCTTATCTGCGGGCCAAACCAGCATCGACCGGCCACAAGAAACCACATCTTCAAAATCCAGAGCGCCCTCGTCCCCGAGCACCTCGACCGTCGCATCCCACGAGAGCCCAGAGCCGACGCCGACCCGCTGGCCTTCTTTTTTCCTCGTCCCATAGCTCCGTCGGCGCGGCCCGAGTCGCTGGCCGGCCCTTGTCTCCGCCGCCTCCATGTGGTGGCTATTCAGTGTCCTCTTTGGCTCCATCTTCCTGCTCAGCATCGTCCTCTCGATACCGGTCGCCTTCGATGTCGGTGGCCGTGACAGCGGCCTGGCCTACAGCCTGTCCATCTTCATCTTCTACCTCTTCTACTCGACGATAAAGCTCATCACCCCCGACGGCTCCCGTCTGCGCGGGCTCGTTTCCTCGTCCCTTCGCCTCTCACAGTGTATTGTCATCCCGACACTGCTTATTTGGGCGCTCGGACAGTTTGCTGTGGACGCCGGAACGACCAACTGGGTGGAGCGAACATTGGACGGTGTCTTGAGGGCAAAGAGCACGACCTGGACTGAGTGGTTGTTTGGTAAAGATGGCCTTATCGAGACCGTTATGCTGGGAAGCTGGGAGAACACCCTCAGATATTCCGGCCCCGTCTTCCAGCTGTTGGAAGGCTTCTGCACACTGCTTGTTATCCAATCTGCCGGCCAGATCACCAGGTGGCTCGTAAATCGAGGAAGGAGTGATACTTGGGTGGTAAGTGTCTCTATGTGTCTGCCCCTCTCCATAACTGCGTTGCTAACTCAAGCTCAGATCATCCTTCTGGCCTTCTCAGGAACCATTATTTCAAGTGCCGTCTACTTCCTCTGGAGAATAGCACAGTTTCCCGAGATTAGTAACATCGACGCAGCCCTTATTGGCATCACTATGACGACTGCCGTATTCGTTTGCGCATTTGGAATCGGTACTGGCCGAGGCAACCCCGTCGAATCCTCTCTCCTATTCGCCTACATTGTTCTCTGCGTCTACCAGATTTTCACCGACTACCTGCCTTCAGATGGCCAACGTAGCCCAGAGGAGCAGGCATCCGCCCAGCCAGATCTGCCTCCTCTACCCCCCATCATCATGGCTTCTTATTCCACCATCGTGCACCTACTAAGCAGTCTTCCTTTGGCACTTCATTCCTCCCTCATGCTTCTTTATGCGGCCTTCCAGACGATCACACCTTCAGTTATTATTTCACTCGCTTATCGACTCCTCGTTTTCTACTGTGCCACTCGAATCATCCCTTCTGTCAGAGATCTGGGCGCCCAAGCCATGCTCCATGACCCTGATTGGGAAGACTCTGAGACCGCAGGTAGAGTTTTGGGATTCCTGAGTTGGTTTTCCCCCTCTATCTTGATCTCCGTCTACACCAGCCTTCTCCTGCAACATTTCTCTACGAGCAACAGCGACGATGGCTGGACCTTGAGGGGGGGCGACGTTGGCAACGGCATGTGGCGGTGGATTAATGTTGGCCTAACATTGGGCTTGTATGCAATTGAGCTGTACCTCAGCCGTGATGCCCATGACCACTGGAAAGTGGATTAAGATGGCCTCCTTGTCCAGAGACATTCAGGCTTTTTCCGGCCGAGACGAGGCGGAAGACTTCTAGCCCCTCTGGTCTGAATAAACGCTCCCCTGGCGTTGAACATGGTGCACGCCAAGTACGCCATTCACATGCTATATATTTATACGGATACGATTCCGAAGACAGACAGAAAACGGGACGGCTATGCAAGCCGCACATGGGACTATGATTCCGGAATACCTAGGGCGAGAGTGGGAATTGCGACATGGAGTTGGGGCGTCTCGGTCGTTGATTTTGGTTGCGTCTCCCGGCTTCGATACGTGGGAGTGTTTGTGTGAATCGGTGTTACTGGTCAGGACCAAGCGACCGATCATTTTCTCATAATCCCTTTGCCTGCGCTCGGCAGTTGATTACTCTGCCAAGTGCTTCTTTTTTTTTAATGTTCTTTACGGGGCAATCTGGCTGGGAATTGGCACGAGAGCACTCGGGCTGTGGACTTGGATGTTCTAGCGCACGTAAATAGCTCACTCTACATAATTTTTATCATGTTATTTCAACGCTGGTTTATCATGTGGGAGCGCGGGATTGGAGTATTGTGATCTTCATGTTGATACGGCTATTACTGGGTGTTGCTCCTGACTTTATATATATCTGCCCTGCTCGACCCCGCGTGGAGGGAGATCTTGCTTGTTGTACGGATCGGTCCCCACCTGCCCGACATCTTTTGTCAGAGGCTTCGTGAGTAGCGAATGTCTCATTCTGAACATGTAAATAAACCTAATTGAACTCTCTCAAACCATCTCCATCTCCATCCCCATCTACGCACAAAATGCCAGCCCCCAGCGACGGATACACAACGCGGGGCCTCCCCCCTCCCCCCGCGGTCTCCACGACCACCCTCCCCATGGCCGGCCTCCTCGTCGACGTCTATGGGTTGGACGAGCTGTCCGCTTCGCCGTCCGCCCCCGTCACATGCCTCTGGCTCCTGCACCCGCGAACCCGCACCCGCGGCCGCATGCACGACATCGCCGCCCGCACCGTCAAGGCGTGGCACGACTCGCCCGCTGCCGCAAAGACAGGGCGGGGCCTCGTGGCGCTGTGCTTCGACATGCCCAACCACGGGACGCGGGTGGTGAGCGAGCGGGCCAACGGGGCGTGGGCGGCGGGCAACGACACGCACGCCATCGACATGCTGGGGATGGTCAAGGGCGCGAGGGCGGACGTGAGCGGGCTGATGGACGTGGTGGCGGGATACCTGGGGAGGGAGAACGTGGACGGGCACGTCGTGCTGGGGTGGAGTTTGGGAGGGCATGCGGCGTGGCAGGCCTGGCTGGGGGAGGAGAGGGTGGATGCCGCGGTGTCTGTGATTGGGAGTCCTGACTTTATGGGTGAGTTTTTTCCTCTTCTTTTTTCTTTTTCGTCCTCTTGTAGTGAGATGGATTAAGGGGACTGATTTTATGCTTTTGATATAGGCCTTATGGGTGGTAGGGCGGCTGGGTCGAAGCTCGACTGTGGCGAGCAATTCCTCGGGAGCAGGTTCTTCCCGCGGGATCTGATTGCCGTCTGTAAGGCGAACGACCCCAAGGGGTTCTTGTTCTCTGACGGTCCTCTTCCTGAGCTTCCCTTATCTGAGGCTGAGCGTTCGCGGTTGTTGGCCCTGGTTGATTCGCGGGGTTTGAGGAGCAAGAAGCTGCTTCTCCTCTCTGGGGGGGATGACCAGTTGGTGCCGCATAAGTTCACCGCGCCGTTTGTGAAGGTGCTGGCCGAGGTTGGCGGCCTGCAGGTTGACGACCGTGTGTTCGACGGCGTTGGGCATTGGTTCAGCGCGGAAATGGTAGAGCAGGCTGTTGAGTTTTTGGTGAAGGCCGTAGGGGAGGGACCTAGACCAAAGATCTAAAATAGATTATATACATATATATAACTTTGTATGGAGATGAGAATAGATGTGGTAGATCTCTATACCCACGGTCTCACAGTGTCCTCCAAGGTCTCATCGTCACTCTCCCCCCGTGCTAGCAACTTGGCATTCTCCCTCACGGAAGCCTCCACCCCCTTCTCAAACATGCCCTGCCCTACTCCCCAAGGATTTCTTTTGCTTCTCTTCCCCTTCAGGCTCGCCCCCCGTCCATGAGGATCATCCATCCACTCCCCAATCGCCCGAGCAGCACCCTCCACAGCACCCTCCTTCCCAGCCAGCCCGGGCGGGTCGATGCCGACGAAGCTGGCCCTCTCCAGCGGCCAGCCTATGGCGACGCAGTGCCCGTCGATCAGCCTCGGACGCTTAAACGCGTGGCTCACGATGGTCATGTGCCGCGGCCAGGCGCCGAAGCGCGAGAAGAAGAGCGTCAGGCTGAAGAGCACGTTGTGGTAGGAGTCAAGGGCGCGCTCCTCGAGTATGATCTGCCCTTCTGGGATGGGGAAGCCCCAGTAGGCGTTCTCCCTGGCGATGTTGGCGTAGCTTTGTGCTTCAGAGAGCTTAATCTCTTTCCTCGTTGGGCCGCTGTGCTCGGAAGCGTACATTACGTAGGTTAGTGACTTGAGCATATGCTAGAGAGGTTACTTGAAGGGGGGATAGGGATAGGGATAGGGAGAGGGAGAGGGGGGTATACCCGGAATAGGCGAGGATGGCATCTCGACCGTGCTCGGCGAGAAGGCGAACCCCCGCTCGGGCGTGCTCGACGAATGTTGGCGTTTCCCCACGCTGGAAATCCGCGATGAGCCACTCTGACTCCTCGAGGCCTTTGGTTGGGCCCCCTAGCCAAATGCCGTGGCAGCAGACAACGATGAGATGAGATGGTGGCATGGTGGGCGGGTGTGATGTGAGTGGTGAATAGGTAACTCGCACCCAGGATTGCGGACCTACGCTACTTGGTCGAGGCCACATTGATCATGTGATTGTAGATGCGATGGGGACTTGGCAAGGGATGGATAGAACGTAGAGGTGAATAGGAAGGAGGGTCAGGCGTAGGGCAGGCAGGTGGTTAAGGTGTTGTACATTCTATTTTATTCTATTCTCTCCATTGTACTTCGTGACATAAATAGCATCTCATAATATACATGTGCGAGTAGCCGGATGCTACCTCGGGGTATTCCATATGCATTAATCCTTGAGACTCCCCAAAGATACTGGCCTTATATGTAATTTTCGTTGGGCACATTGTCCAATGTCGTTCCCAGAGAGGGAAGATTAGGTGTAGATAGTAATAAAACATATGATGATTTAGGGTTGCGCAGGAGGCTGCCTTATAGGCCTGCCCCAGAAATCTCTGGCGACTGCGGGCTTGTCTGCCGTTACTTCAAGCCCTTTTCGCGGGGATTGGGCGTCTTCATTCTCGGATTCGGCCGGCTCTTCCTTAACATCTAGTTCCGTAGCCGCATTGAAAGGGCTATCCTCTGATCCAGCGTAGGATTTACCTAGGAGTGTCTCCTCGAGGCGAGGACCAAAAATCTTGGGCGCATCGGGATGGTCTCGGAACCTGTCCAGTAAGTCCTCAAGCGCAAGGTAGTGTTTGTCTGCTTGTGCCTTGAGAAGTTCTGCGTCTTCCCGGAGCTTGGAAAGGACCACGCTGTTGAGCTCTCCTCCTGCTTGCGTCTCCTGATCAATATCATTGCCGATGCTGCGTATGGCTATGCGATATCCTCTTAGCTGATATCTGTGTCGGCGAGCTATGTTTCGAAGTTTGACGAGCCCGACAGGGTCATCCAAGACGTTTAGGGATGCCTCATGTTGCAATTTTTTCTTAGATGCTGGGCTTCCTTCTAATTGCGAGGCTTTGTTAGTCCCTTTGATTTTGTCCATCGCACTATTGAGCTTGGATTCATGCAAAAGCCATTTGGCCTGTTTGAATTCTTGATGCTCTTCTTGTGTCAAAGCCCGCTCATTTCGTAATTTATCTAAACGCCATAGCTGGGACGAGGTTGGTTGCTGTGTACTCGTTTCACCCCTGAATTGGTGCACGCCGTCCATCATATAAAAGTCTCGTACCAGATAGAGACTGCCAGTGATCACCAGCCGCCCGGCACCAGCTTTTGACGCAGCCCAGTGTAACGCGTCTCGAAGGTTGGGTTCACCCTGATAGACTTGTTCCTTGGAAGAGATCATGGTTCTGAGCACTTCCTGCCCGTGAGCAGCAGGTGTCGGGGGAGGCTCGTTGCTCTGCTGATCGAATTCCACAAATGCAACATTATCTTGGGGCCGAACGAGAGTCTCGATCATCTGGTCGAATGGCTTCGTGCTACTCGAAGAGAAACCGATGACCCACGTGATGGGGGCATCTTCGGAGCGTAGATTTGTGTCGACATATCTGGCCAATGCCTGGACTCCAAGAGGATTATGAGCGGCATCAACCAAAACCGGTGCCTTGTATTGATCATCCGTGAGCTTGTCTATCCCAACCCACTCCAATCTGCCAGGTAAGTAGGGCTCGGTTTCTAAGAGCCTGTCCAGATTGATCGGTTTCGAGGGGAAAAGGTGGCGAAAGGCAAGAGCTGCACACAAAAGATTTTGCTTTTGGTAGTCCTCTAGTTTCCACCGATCATTATTGAGAGTTGAAAGGAGAGGTTCGGCCTTCCAAGAGAGAGAGATTTGCGTGCCAATGCTGTTTGCGTGCTCTCTTAGAACCCTGATGACCGATTTTTCGTTAGTATAGTCGACGATGCACGGTACTCCAGGACGCATAATTCCAGCTTTGACTTTTGCAATCTGCTCAAGAGTCCTTCCGAGATACTCCTGGTGGTCGAGGTCGATTTTGGAGATGACAGTAACACCTTTTCGACGCATAGCATTTGTGGCATCTGTTGCACCGCCCATGCCGACCTCGACAATGCCATAGGGAACACCGGTGCGGTTGAAAATTCGGAAAGCCGTAGCAGTCTCCAGCTCAAAGGGAGAAAGCGGCCCTGGGTCCTCGGCTGCTGCGAGTTGCCAACCTTGCAACAACCTCTGGTAAGTGTTCCGAACATTGTCCGCCTCCACCTCATACACACGAGGGTTGACATATTTGCCATTTATCGTCACAGCATTGTGCTTATGTGGAAATGCCGGAGACACGAATCGGCCGTAGCCAATTCCGCCCAGAGTGAAGAGCCCCGAGAGGAAGGCACAGATCGAGCCTTTGCCATTAGTACCACCCACGTGGACCCCTTGCCACTGCTGAACCTCCGGGACGACTCGAGATATCCGGTCGAGTCCCAGTCTGATGTCACGTACAGCTTTGGCAGACTCCTTCTTCGGCGCAATGAAGCGTTGGAGCCGTCTCAAGGCGAGAGACGATGCATCTTTGGCATTGGCCATGGCGAGACATGCCAGGTCCGCCTAGCTCCTCCTCTTTCCACGCCTGAAATAAGGTATGGGATTATGTTCGAGACATGAGAAGTGTCCAGCACTCATACAGCAATTCAATGAACCGATTACGACTGTTTCAATGGTGCTGTTAAGCCTTGTCGGGTCCCGGATGATGAAAGTCAAATTTCCAATGCATCAGTCGATTAGTTGCCACGCCCCACTAGCTTGCACTAGCCACATAGCGCCACAACCAGTCAATCTGCTAGAGCACAGCCACAAGCTTGCTGTAAGGCGAATGGCCAATAATCCAGAGTCATGGCGCTGCAACAAATTGAATACAACTGCCAAAATACAATCTTGTTGATTGCTCTGAGCTTTATCTCTGGACGTTGTGGTCCGTACTGGGAAGTCGAAATATCCCACTTGTGGCTCGCAAATTCACGCCAGTATCCCGCAGGAATGCAGGGACTGGTATAAGTGGAGACCAGCGGCTGCCTGCTGCACGTGATGCCGGGTGCGGCTGGGAAGGGGCAGCTAAGGCAAGGGCGCTTCGCCCGCCCCAGCAACGAGCAACGCGAGCCGCTCCATCAATTCATCTCTACCCTTGAGCATCAAGAGAGGGTCATTTGACGTTGCGCGCCACAAGCTTGACACATCGCCATCATTGTCATCATCATCACCTAATACCACTTCTCCCTCCAGCGTTGTTTCAAGTGCCACCCTCCCTCCACGCTCGCTGCGCAACAATCGACGCTTTTTTCTTCATTTGCCGCCCGCGCGACCAAGGGTCTGATCCACCATCGAGCCAGCCATCTCCTTCGTTCGTTTACCTGTCGCGCATCTCCATCGTTTCTAACCGATAATCACCGGGACCGTTGTCGCCATCGTTATTTACCACATTCACTCATATTCATTAATCTCTGTTGCGATCGCTGCTCCTGAGATCATGGGTCTGCCGTACGTCTAAATCTCGTCCAATCTAGCGCCTTCTATCCTCCATTTCCGTACCGTAACCGCATGCGCACACGCAAGATCTGCTATCCATCTTGGGTTCTAGTATGCTGATGCAGTGCTCTTATATCTACTTGTATTTTCTCGCTGCTACTAGATCTAAATAACTAATCGTGGCACCACACAGTCTTTTCGTCGCACCCGTCGAGTCTGATGTGCTGCCAAAACCCCCTGCAAAGGCGAGGAGGTCGGCTTCGCCGCCACGCTCGGCCATCAGGCGTGCCCCGTACGTCAATGTTCGGGATCGTGCTGCACTGAGTCGACGATCCAGATTGCTCGATATGCAAGAGCGCAGCAGACGCCCTATTTCACGCACCCTCGAGACGGCTCTTACTACAGATACGACCTCGTCTGGCATCGCCGCAGCGGCCGAGTATATTCGCAATGGTTTTGTGACATCCGACGATCTGGCTCGCCCCGACATGACTGAACGGGAGCGACGGCTAGAGGAACGGGAGGCGCGACGGGTAGCTGGACTCGAAGCACTCCGGCGTAATCGCGAGGAGCAGCGCAATCGCGAGGAGCAGCGTAGTCGTGAGGAGGATAATAATACTCACCAAGATTCACGCACACAATGGTGGATGGTCCACCCCAATGCTCAAAGTCGCAGAGAAAATGTCGTAAGTATATAGGTGCTGCTCATGTGCGGGAATATGAGTTCCCCTCGTACCGTACAGCCGTTTCACAATACTCAATACTGACATTGTTGGCAGATAATGCTCGGCATGGAGAGAATGCGATCCCGTAGACGGAGTCGCAGCCCTCCTGAGCGGATCTCAGCCATTGGGCGATTAACGCGTAGTGCAGGTATTACTCTTCCGACTGCCCGGGAGCTGGCTGCATCACAGCGACGGAGGCAGACTGACGATGTAAATGGACTTGGTGACCGTAACCGCAGTATCAGCCCAGAAGGATGGGATACCCTCCTTTCGACGTTGACACCTGATCCTCAGCCACCAAGTGCCAATTCGTCTTTTGTGTCCAACGCTGCCTCCCAGAACCCAAGCACTTCCTTCACCAGTACATCTGGGCAAACCTTGCGACTTGGCACTGCGCCTGAGCCGCCATGCGAGTCGGGATGTGAGAACTCTGACACAGAGGATGGAGAAGCGCCTCCTCGCCGCCGTCACCATGTTTCTAGACCAGGCTTCCGTCCTGCCCACCCCGTACGGTTTGATGTCCCAGGTTTGGATTACCCTTTGACGAGTGATGATTTCGCCACCCGGGGGCAACCGCCTCAACCTGACTCCTTGACTCCGCGCGATGGTCGATCTCTCCGATCAGACAATGGGTCTATCAATGTCTACATGGCTCGTCCGACACTTCTCGGAAGTCAACGCGACGGGTGGGTGGGTTCGCTATCTGTCGGTGCGACAGAAGACGGTTCCGGATCTGAACGCCCTCGACCGACCGGCGAGGACTCATTCATGTCGACTGGCAGCACAACCTCTGCAGACGAGGACCTGGTAAGCCTGCAGCGAATCGTCCGAAGATTGGCTTCCCGCGATGATATTCCAGAAGAATGGTGGACCGAAACAGGCTTGTCGAGAACTCTGACAAGAGATCGGCCATGAGGCCTGGATTAGTTTCTGTTTTCCTGAAACATTTTGATGCAGCCTGGCTATTTTAGGCATGCTTGTATGGTTTTGCCGGGATGACACCTGACATGAACTTTGTAACAACCTATTTTGATTGGTTACTTTGGGACCAATGCAATATGATGGAGAAAATCATATGATGGGACATCTGGATGAGCTCCTGGAGAGAGCAAGCGTTAATGAGCTGTGATTTATTAGTTTCCTTCCTGTTCATGGGGCCAAGGTGTTTGAATACCTTGGCCGAGGGCAATTGGCGAAAAAGTTAGCGACGGTATGATATTTCACAACGTATATCCTGGACGCGCTGGATGGATAGTTTGACACGGCCTCGTTTGGCCAACACGGTGGACAATAAGTGGCATTGATTCGCAGATAGCCGAGATGGCCTTGAAAATCGTAGGACGTATCGGACAGATAATTGAACGACTTTAATGTAAGGTATAGGTGAAGCAGTCCATCAATCGAGGCAACTTGTAGTTCATTAGCTACTGTGCCAATTATTATCACTTCATTCGTTTGCTAATGGCCCTGGTACTTCCATGACTGCAGTTTTCTCCGATCGCTAGGTAATTTCCATCCATGATCTTATTTACCTATATATGTCTTTTGATTAGGTGTGGCTGGGTAGAAGTCCTTATTGTAGGTCGAGTTGAGCGACACAGATCCCACCACACCCCCGCTCTCCAGCCGGATCCAGGTATCGAGCTCCAGGTTCTTCAGCTTGGACTGCGTGATGAGGATCTGGCGCGCGCCCCGGATCCAGTCGCCGGCGCCGCCGTACCCCGTGTGCTGGCCGAAGCAGAGGTTGACCCCGCTGCCCCTGATGGTCATGCCCGGGATGAGCGTGTCCCACTTGTAGCACCAGGTGTTGCCGTGCTCGTGGGCGTGGAAGACGGCCATGAGGCCCGGGGTGGACGCGAGGGCCTGCATGAAGGGGATGTCCTGGCCGCCGTAGTCGCACGTGGCGTTGTAGCGGCCGTCGGCGCAGAAGCCGTAGGACTGCTGGGCCATGGGCATGGTGTCGTTGATGCCCGGCTGGCGGTGCTCGTCGACGCCGATCTTCATGCCGAACGCCTCGGCGACGTTGACGGGGATGTGGACGAACCCGATGGAGGGGATGACCTTGTTGTACTTCTCCACGAGCCGGGCGTTGGTCTGCTGGAACCAGGTGGCGACGGTGCCGTCGACCCAGCTGGGCTGCTCGACGAAGGAGCCGTCGGGCTTGAGCTCCTTGTGGTAGAAGCCGCCGCGGCTGTCGAAGAACCAGATGAGGAGCTCCGGGGTGCAGTTGCAGCCGCGGCAGCCGGAGCCGTAGACGGGGAGGTAGTAGTTGGAGACGCCGGACTCGCGGCCAAAGACCATCTGCTGGGTGCGGCTGTTGGGGTACTTGCGCTCCGTCTCGAGGATGAGCTTGGCGGAGGTGTTGACGGTGTGGTCGTGGTTGCCGTAGGTGGACGCCCAGGTCAGGTTGCGGGCGACGAGGGGGTGGAGGAGCTGGTCGATGTAGGCGGTGCGGTTCTCGCGGTAGGTGCTGGCGCGGTCGAGGAGGTCGCCGTTGATGACGACGAAGTCCGACGGCTCAGCGTTGAGGACGGTTTCCATCACCTTGAGGGTGTGGGCATCCTTGATGTTGCCTGTAGTTGGTCATTAGCTGGGGAACTTGAAGGTATGGTGTGCTTATTTGGTCAGACATACTGTCACCGAAGTGAAGATCTTCCAGGACGTTCAAGTGAAAGGTGCCGTTCTTTGAGAACTTGAGGTTTCCAAACTTGTTGGAGCTCTGCTGATACGACAGGCTGGCGAACAGGCCGGCCAGAAGGAGGTGACGGAACATTATGTTACGTGACGATTGGGTCTTCACCAGGTCCAGGACGATGAGTATATCGTATCTAAAGAAGAACAGAGCTGGTGAGCCTTCATGGGGAGAAACCCGCTGGTTTTATGATGCGGTAATTCATCCATGGCGGTCGATCTGTAGCAAGAGGAGAAAAAAAGAGAAAACCACTAAATGGTGCCATTCGGATTTTTGGAGGTACTGGAAGAGGCAGTTGAAAACCAAGTGAGGCCAGTCGAGAGATATACTGGACCACGTGCTTTGATAGCTATGTCATTAGTCTTGACCGGTTGATATAGCTCGCTGGTGTGACGCAGTAAGCTTCTTTTAGAGAAGCTATAATGGAGAAAGACCCCGCCATGAGCAGCAAGCTTGTGTCTTGGCACAGTAGAAAGAGGGTTGAAGCATCAAATCAAGCTTGATAGGTTGTTAGTGATGAGGAGTGAAGACAGTAGGTAGGTAGCCAAGTGGGTGACAGGAGAAATGAGATACCTACCCAATAGAAGAGTGGTTCTACTTTCGAAGATAAATACAAAAATTCAGTAATATAAAACGAAGGAAAGTGCTAATATTTGTGTATTATCTCTCAAGCATATAGTATTGATACTCAATAATTTGATAATACTGGTTGCAGACTCGACAATACGCAGCTTAATGTTTGAGTATCTCAATTTCAATGTCACCCACTTGGTAGCCAAGCACGTTGCTTGTCTTGGGGCTAGAGAATGATCGGTGTGCTGCTCTGCTCCACCATTGTTACCGGCGGCGCAGCTGGAAATGAATTATCAGTTCGAGAAGTTCCAAGGAATATTACCTCAAGATTAGAGTGGCCACCTTGAGCCACCTTAATTGCGCCTAGTACTGATTGATACGTCGAGTCCTGATATCTACAGCTACCTTACATAGTACATACGGTACATACGGCGCGCCACTGTTTTCCAGGCACTGCCGATCACTCACAGATAAGATGAGCGCCTGGTAGCGTTGGTCTGGGGATGCTAAAGTCAATTGCATGGTTCACGATGGCGTGCACATTTGAAATTAATGCGCGCCGTATCGGTGGAAAAGAAAGACACCCATATGGTTTTCGATTGAGTTATTAATATCCACTGAGGACTCGATGGCCGGTTCTGGCAGTGATGTTCTTATCATCCCTGGGGGTTGGGTGAGTCGGGTGATGATCGATGAGCGCAAAGCTGGGCTGCTAGTCTCTGGCTCCTAGGCCAGTATTAGGCAGCTAACAGGCGCTAGCACGTCCATTATTGCCAGCAGATCGATTTGCCAGGACAAGGCCCAGGGAACAGCTCCCCTCACCGACAGGCATGTCCTGGCAGCGCTGGAGTCCAGATCCTGCTTGCGCTTGGGCCTCGAGCTGTGATGCGGGTGCAGCACTCGTCACATCCACCTCCTCACCTCGATGCAGCAGAGTTTTACCCGAGCTGCATCGCAATCTCATTTATCACCCAACGCTCTGTTCGCAATGCACAGGAGCGGGGCCCGCAAGGTACGGCTCCAGACAGCCCAATCCCAATGGCGGGTGGGAGCCTCCAAGGGCTCCAGAGTCTCAGCGGAGGTGCCAATGGGACGCTGACAACACTAAAGTTGACTGACCACTGGCACCACAGTTTCACCAAATTCCCCGACAGGCGCCGCGGTAAGCCCAGGCACAGGCGGCCAGGCTGCTGTTATAGGCCCCGAGTCCCCAGGCCCAGCTTTCCGGTCCGCTGCCAGAGTACATGCATGAGATGAGCGCTGGTGTACACCGACTCACCTCCAGACTGGTCCCGTCAGGTCCCAACCAAGACCCGATGCAGTTGAGCCCACCCGCCTGCCTACCGCGTGCGCCAGCTTTTATTAGGTATGGACTCTGACTTACATTAGCCTGACACCTACGAAACAATATCACGGGCATCCATGGCTGGCCCTCTGCAAGTGAAATACTGAGTGCGGCGAACAGATCCCAGCGCCCAATTCCCGGCATCCGACCTCGAACAGCAACATTTCGACATTGCTATAATTCTTCTTGCTCCTGCTCCCAGCGACCCTCAGCGGCGGTCCTGCGAGTGCGTACGCAGCTCTCGACCCAATTCGCCTGGTCAGCTCGACGACCCGGATGTGACGACTCGATCGGTCGAATGTGAGGCTGAGAAACGGCACCGTCTATTGATCCTCACCCTCGCCGTCCCTCTTACCACTGACCCGAACCGAAAACCAACACCCAGAGCTTGGGAATGCCATCCCCTCCTCCCAAGGCGCCCTCTCCCTCTCCCCTCCCTTCCCAGACGACGACCCCGTCGACCCCTCCACCGCTGCCGTCGCAGCCTTCTCCCACGCCATCCCGCCTATCACGAGTCACTCAGTTCCTCCTGCAGAGGTAGAGCCGCAAGAGGGGCCAGTCAGAAACCGAGGCGGACTTGGAGATGCCCGATCGCCACTATCACGGGCATCGCAATGGCCGAGTGGTGGCCGCGCGGGAGCAGAGGGGCTCTGGCACCCCTGCGCCTGGCACGCCATCACGGAAAGAGAAGGGGAGGGAGAGCTTGGCCGTGCAGGATCCAGGACTCAAGGACTACGTACGTACAACTTCCGCCTCTGCGGCTATCTCGATATACACACCGGGCGCTCAGAATGGCATGGCATCCTACGCCGTTAGGACAGAGGAGACGGCTGGGATCAGCGTGCACCACATATAGTGGTCGAACCGATCAATTCATCACTTATGGAACTGGAGGCTGACTGTTGGGCTTAGCGTCTAGGAGAATGTATCGGCAAAGGAGCTTTTGGCGCCGTTTACAAAGCCTTCAATTGGGGCACCGGCGAGGCAGTAGCCGTCAAGCAGATTAAACTGACGGACCTCCCCAAAAGCGAGTTACGAATGATCGAGGTGGGTTCTGGCTTGGCCCAGTGCGCATTTGAAAGTTGGGACGATCGGCCCATTTTGCTGACCCAGTGCGACCAAATAGAGTGAGATTGACTTGCTCAAGAATCTTTGGGTAAGTCTTGACCCCGGCATCCATGTCTGGTCACATACAGAAAACTAACTCAGAGCAGCACGACAACATTGTCAAGTATATTGGGTTCGCCAAAACGACTGAATGCCTGAATATTATTCTAGAGTATTTATGGCCCTTCTCTCTTCCAATCCCGTCCGAGACGAGACTTCTAAACTTGATTTCATAGATACTGTGAGAATGGTTCTCTCCACTCCATCTGTAAAGCCTACGGAAAGTTCCCCGAAAATCTGGTTGGAGTGTACATGACACAAGTACTCCAAGGGCTTCATTATCTTCACGACCAAGGTGTAATACATCGTGATATAAAAGGCGCCAATATTCTTACCACCAAAGATGGTACTGTTAAGCTGGCTGATTTCGGTGTCTCGACAAGTACGCTGGCGAGTGGTCAAGACAAGGAGGCTCAGGTAGTCGGGACACCATACTGGATGGCTCCCGAAATCATTCAGCTTTCTGGAGCAACCTCTGCGTCCGATATTTGGAGCGTTGGCTGTACGGTTATTGAGCTGCTCCAAGGAAAGCCTCCGTACCATAACCTTGCCGCGATGCCTGCATTGTTTGCCATCGTTAACGATGACCATCCACCGCTCCCAGAAGGAATTTCCGCGGTAGGCCAAGAGTCAGAAGGAACTGCATCATATCATTTGGCTAACCGAGCTCTAGGCCGCAAGAGACTTTCTCATGCAATGCTTCCAAAAGGACCCAAACCTAAGAGTTTCTGCACGCAAATTGTTAAGACATGCCTGGATTGTTGGCTGCCGCCGTGCAGATGCGCCGGTTTCGAAAGCGCCAAATAACTTCACACAGGCTGTTGAAGAGATTGAACAGTGGAACAAGGCTCTAGAGTCCTCTGAACCAAATCTACGCTCCTCTACAGGATCCAACACGTCGGACATACAATCGCGATACCATGGTGGAACCCCGGCCAAGGGTCATTTGAGTCTGGCAAAGCCGAAGCCAAGGGCTGAAGCTTTTTTGACGCCCGAGCTAGCTGGTACATTCTGATAGAAAACCCCCCAGATCAATGTGCCCGGAACTGACCATGAGTTCTTAGATGACGACAATTGGGATAACGACTTCGCTACCGCCATTTCACCAAGCGCATTGCAGTTGCCTCACCTGAAGCCGCAGGACAACTTCGGAGGACTACTATCAAGCGACCGGCTGAAATCATTTGCATTGATAAATGACGGGCGGCATGAGAATACAAACTACAGCGATGACTTTGAGGGTGAATTAATGACTATCAAGGGCCTAAGCCAGTTCCAGGACTATGATTCCCAGGAGCAGACTATCAGGCCAGTACTAAGGAAAGTAGAACAGCAGATCAAGGACAAGCTCAACATATCAACACAACAAAAATCTCACCAGCGTTCAAAATCGAGCTCGAGCAAACTGGCTGGACCCGTTGGCTCACCTTATCAACACAAATCACCACCAAAGTCTCACTTCAACAAGTTCGAATTGCCGGCCAGACCGGATATATACTTCAGAGAACAGAGCACGGAAGATTATTCGGATCTCTTTGTCGACAACGATAGCGTGTTCGACCGCGAACCTAAGCAAGCCTTGGCACCGAAAGCAACGACACAGGAACCCTCTGCCATGGGCCCTCCACAATTGGTGTTGAAAACTCAGCTCTCCCAGGAATTGCGGCAAAACAATGACTCCCCTCGACTCTTCCATCCATCAGATCTTACGAGCCTACCACGGTCAATGCAACCCGCTGAGGGGGGTAGTTTGAGGAGAAAGTCTTCCCGCCCATCAGTATTACCGGATCGACATATGCGCCGGACGCGTTCGTCAATCGAAATTCAGAAATTTGCAGAGGAAGACGATGAGGACTTCTCTGACATTTTTGGTCCTTCAAGCAGCACTCTTGAGAAACAGGAGAGCGAACCAGGGTCCGAAGATGCAGGTTTAATGTTAATGTCGAAGGTGTCGAGTAATTCGTGGCTTGGAGATGACGAGGATGAGGACGATCCATTCGCCTCCATGGATCCTGGATGGGCTGAAATGGACTTGGAGGCAAATATCGCCAGGGATCGGCACGCCAGGTTGGCCGAGAAGGTCGAGGCGTTGGTACGAGAATTGAAGACCTCTGAGGGAGAGGATGAGCTCTCTGAGCTCTCTGAGGACCTGGTGAGTTTGATGACTCGCGATACTTTCTCAGAGTTGATTCTAACAGATGCGGCTTTAGCTTGTTTTACTATGGGAGAACGATGAAGTGAAGGACCTTATCCTTGGCGCGCATGGTTTACTCCCGATTCTCGAGATTTTGGAGCCCTGTACCGTGAAGAGCAGGCAGTATATGATATTGCAGCTCCTCAAGGTTGTAAATGCGGTAGGCTTACTCCTTTGTCAGTTTCAGTTTGAATCCAGATGTCTAATCCAATCATAGATTATCCTTGATGATGTGGAAATCCAAGAAAATCTTTGTTTCGTGGGTGGCATTCCCATCATTACCAAGTTTGCAGCTCGACAGTACTCCAATGAGATCCGACTGGAAGCAGCAGCATTCGTGCGTCAGATGTACCAAACATCCACATTAACACTCCAGATGTTCGTTTCTGCTGGCGGATTGAACGTTTTGGTTGAGTTTCTGGATGAGGACTACGACAACGCTCGCGACCTTGTGCTCATCGGTGTCAACGGAATCTGGAATGTGTTTGAGTTGCAGGGCCCGACACCGAAGAATGACTTTTGTCGAATCTTTTCAAGGAGCAAAATTCTCTATCCTTTGGCCTTGGTCCTACATCGAGTTCTTGACGAGGAGGGCGAAGATGAACTCGAAGAATTAATTGAGGGGCGGATCGTGAATATCTTTTACCTCTTCAGCCAAGCTGAAAACTACGTCAAGGAAGTCGTTGCTGACCGTCAGGTCTTGAAGAGTGTCCTGAGAGACCTGAGGCGAATGACGCCAGTTCACCAGATCACAATGCTCAAGTTTATCAAGAACTTGTCCATGCTTTCGACCACGATACAGACATTGCATTCAGCCGACGCGATCGAGTTCCTCATCGACTTGTTAAGTTATAGCATGAAGAAAGACCAGACGCACTTCAGAGAGATTTCAAACCAGGTCCTGAATACCCTATTCAACCTTTGCAGACTCAGCAAAGACCGCCAGGAAGACGCGGCTGTCGGAGGCATCATTCCTTTGCTTATGCGAATATTGCGGACGGACCGGCCGCCCAAAGAATTCGCATTGCCCATTCTCTGCGATATGGCACACTCAGGGTCAAAGGGGCGAAGATACTTGTGGCAAAATAATGGCCTGGCCTTTTTCGTTTCTCTCTTAACTGACCAGTACTGGCAAGTGACAGCCCTGGACGCCATCCTCATCTGGCTGCAAGAGGAGACTGCCAACGTGGAGAGTCATCTCGTCGACGGCAACTTCACTAGGGAGATTGTTAGCTGCTTCAACACGAATCGACTAAACGCCTTCGACTCGAATCTGCTTGAACCCCTGTTGAAGCTTCTCCGCCTGAGCCCGTCAGTTGCTGCCTCGTTAGCAAGACCGGAAATGCTGGCGGGCATTGCACAACGGTTGGGGCACAAGAAGCCTGTGGTGAGGCTGAATTTGCTGAAGCTGGTGCGAACGATCATGGACGCCTGTGAGCCTGGTCTGGGAGGCGGCGATGGCTCGCGCACCCTGAATACCTCGCAAATGCGCTCACTCATGGAGTCTATTCAGAAGCTGGCGGAGAAGGACTCAGCAGTACTGGTGCGGAACCTGGCATCGGAGCTGGTACGGTCCCATATTGTGGAAGGGAACCAGGCGATGCTCATGATGATACACGAGGGTGGTCCTGGCACGCAGCAAGCTGCGTCGACGGTATCAAGGCGCTCGGCTTCTAGAAGAAACACGAGCTACACTCCGCCTTCACTCCAATCATCCATTTCCATGCCTCAGACGCCTACCCACAGGAACAGAGCTGGTTTGACTAGCGCCAATGGATACGTGGAGGTGGCAGCCAGTCCGAGACGGTCTGCTGTCTGGGAACGGGAAGGCCAGGGATATAGGCCAAGAAGTCGAGATGGGCCGACCGGCATTCCACGTCGCATAAGCGGCGACTCGAGTTCGGTGAGCAGCGCAGGGAGCAAAGGAAGCCGTCTTCCCCGGACATCTCTGGCGGGGATACCCACCACCAGCACAAGCAGCGGCCGCATATCGGCTCGCCGCGAGCCTCCCATAGCGGCGAGGAGCGACAGCAGCCTAAGCAACAAGGAGAACAGCGGGAGGGAAAGGTCGATCCCGTCGCCGATAGATCGCGAGCGGAGGATGCCCGAGGGGCTGAGAGAGCCGGGGAGGAGGAGAACGAGGGGGCCAAGCGAGATTAAGTGGTCGTAAGGCTTGTGAGGCTGAGGCAGCGTCGAGTCATCCTCTTCTTGTCGAACCCGGGCCTACCGTATTATACCTTTTTTTTTAACTGTCTTTCTCTAATTATTAAGAATTGGGTGGCAGGCTCTTTTGCTAGAGATAGGGTTGGCAATCATTCACAAGCGTCGCTCTTTGTCTGATATGATAGAAGACGAGTTTGCGTATAGAGAAATACAGCATTCAAGGCATCTTGATTAAATGGAGAACCTACCTAGTGGCAGTACAGTGTCAAAAATGATGAGATTCAACGTAACGTAAAACTAGAAGCCAGAGTATCGCTAAGGAGAGGAAGGCTATGTCACAATATCAGAGCAATGCTTGTCACAATATCAGAACATTGTTGACGTGCTGCGGCTTTGGGTAGCTACGTATATGCCACTGATTGTATAGACTCTAGAATAACATGGCAGACACCACTGAATATACAAATATGGAAAACAGGGGGATGAACAACCCCAATACGCTTGATTTACAAACTAAATACTTTATATCCCTTTAGTTCTTTACCCCCTCACGATCTCTGCTTGGGCATCTTCTTCTGCTCCATCTCCTCCACGTCCTTCTTCTTGTGGAAGTGCGGCGCGAGCTCGGACAGCCACTTGGCCTCGATGGGCATCACGCTGCGCATGTACTCCTTGGTGGTCTGGACGAGCTCAAAGTAGACGACCATCTTCTCGGGCGGGTCGATGGACATGAGGACGCTGCTGGGGTGGATCCAGACCGTGGTGTTGTTCTTGACCGTGCGGTAGCTGTCGCCGCTCTTCTGGAGGCGGGCGGCGTTGGGGAAGAAGCCCGCCGTGATGGCGCGCTTGATCGGGGGCAGGTTGCTGGCGCCGCACGTCGAGGGGCTGACCTCGACGCGCTCGCAGAGCTTGGCGAGCTGGTCCCGGACGTCGCGGGCGCGGGTGAGGGAGCGCTGCTGCAAGAAGTTCTCGCGGGACCAGACGGGGGAGAAGTCGCTGTCGACCCACTGGTTCCAGATGTTGAGGAGGGTGATGTGGTCGCCGCCGTCCTTGACGGTGAAGCGGTTTCGGGCGCTGTCGGCGTGGATCTTCTTGTCCTTGGGGCGGAAGAAGAGCGCCGAGGCTTCGCTCAGCATGGACACAATGGAGAGGACCTCCTCGACGCAGCCCTCCTTGTCAGCGGCGAGGACCGCCTTTGCCAGCATCGGGTCAGTAGGGAACTCGGCCATCTGGCGTCCAAGTTTGGTGAGCTCGCCCTTGTGATTCAACCCCTGAAGGGCAAACAGCTGGTTCAATGCGCCGATGAGCGCCTCGGTAGGTGGCGGGTCCATGAAGTCAAAGTCGAGTAAGTCATTGATACCCAAAGACTTTAGTTGCAACACAACGCCGTTGAGGTTGGTTCGCTGGATTTCAGGGGTTGTTGACTCGTCCATTTCGTTCATATACGCGAATTTGGTGTACAGTCGGAAGCACTTTCCAGGCCCAACACGTCCAGCGCGACCGCTTCGCTGGCCAGCAGAGGCTCGTGAGCACGGAACGACCACCAAGTTGGACATGCCAGTAGCTGGGTTGTAGACATTCTCCTTGACGTAGCCAGGATCAATAACGTAAACAATTCCATCAATGGTCAAACTGGTCTCTGCAATGTTGGTAGCCAAGACGACCTTGCGGGCATTCTCAGGGGTAGGCTCGAAGATCTTGGCCTGGAGATCTGACGGCAGATTAGCATATATAGGGCAGATGATTAATTCCTTGATACGAGTGCCCAATTTCTTTGCTGTTTCGGCAATTTCCAGTTCCGCAGCTTCGATCTCATCTTGACCGGTAAGGAAAATGAGAATATCACCCTTGTCCTGGGTGGTATGGATCTGAAAGGTGGTGGTGATGGCAGCAGCTAGATAGTTGGCTTCTGGGGCTGGGGTGTAGTAGATATCGACCGGATACCGTCGACCAGGAATATTGAAAATGGGAGCGTCATCGAAGTACGTCGAGAACTTCTCCGCATTCATTGTAGCGGAGGAAATGAGAAGCTTCAGGTCAGGACGCTCTCGAGAGAGATCCTTGATGAGGGCAAGCAGAATGTCAGTATGCACCGTACGTTCGTGAGCCTCGTCAATCATCAAGGCTGAGTACCCGGCTAAGTCGGGCTCGGTCATGAATTCTCGAAGCAACATGCCGTCCGTCATGTACTTGAGAATCGTCTTTTCGCTCGTGCAGTCCTCGAATCGAATCGAGTATCCAACCTCGTTCCCTACTTTGACGCCCACCTCATCAGCTACACGAGCTGCAACACTCATGGCAGCTACTCGTCGCGGTTGTGTACAGCCAACCTTCATGCCGTTCTTGGTGTACCCGGCCTCATGGAGATACTGCGGCAGTTGGGTGGTCTTTCCACTACCAGTTTCTCCAACGATGACCAGAATTTGATGCGTTTCCAGCGCCGCCAAAAACTCGTCTCGATATTTGTATATGGGGAGCGTCTTCCTGGTCTCTTGGATAGAGAGGGCCTTCTTCTCTGCTGCGTCGATCTGAGCTTCTAGGAAACGCTGCTCCTTTGTAAGCTGTTTACCCTCGCCGGCCATACGGCTATCCAGACTCCATTGGATATACTGAGCATCGTCCATCACATAGTCGTAGTCTTCATTTTCTCGTTCTGACCGCTGGATCTGGGCCTTGGCTTTTGCTGTTTGTTCCTTCTCCCATTCTTCATGCTCTGTCACGAACTTCTCCTGGCCAAACTCGTCTTTGTCAACGTATCGCTTGTACAGTGCCTCCTCCTTCTTCTTCTGGTCCATTTTCCCTTTCTCTGTGATATAGTCCTCGGGCATGTAGTACCCATCACGGTGGTCGTCAATCTTCAGTCGCTCCTCGGCCAAACGCAAGATCTCCCTATTCTTCGCAAACTCGGCCCTCTCCTTGTCCGACAGCCGTACGCCGCTGCGAAGCTCTTGGGTCTCCTCGGCTACTTGCTTCCTCAAAAGCGCAAGTCGCTCCATCTCGCGCTTCTTCAAGTACTCCTGTCGCGACCTTTCCCTCAAATCTGGCAAGGCTGCATTCCGGGCAGCTGCGTCGTCGGCCAGCTTGCGCCTCGCGGAGGCCTCTCCATCTCTGTGGTCCTTCTTGGATCGTCCATCGTCTTTATTCTTTAACCTGTTCGCAAACGCGTCTCTTTCCTCGATATCCTTTTTGCGCTGGAGTTCCTCCTTCGCCCCGTCGGACAGTTCCTCGTCCTCCTTGTCGGCGTCGTGACTCAACTTCACGCGCTTGCTTGCTGACTCCTGGAACTCGGGCTCATCGTCCTCCTCATCAGGCTCATCCGAGGGAGTCTCCTCGTCCGCCCACCGATCTTCCGCATCCCGCCCGTCATCGCGTCGCCGGTAGTGTTTCGATCGGCTGGAAGTGTGGTGCGAGGATCTGTGGCGTGAGGTCGACCGGCTGCGACTGCGCTGACGGTGAGATCTCGACGAGCGCGACGCCGTCTTGTCATCGCGGTCGCGATTGCGGGAGGACCTGTGTTTCTTTTCCTTTGATACTTTTTGAGGCCCAACTTCCTCGTCATCCATGGGGAGGAAAGCATACTTTTTGGAGCTCATGGCGGGCGAGCAGAGCTGAGATGCAGCCGGAATGCCTCGCAACAAGGTTTTATCCGTGTGCGCAAAGTATTGTATGGCACAGGCCCAAGTAAAGTACCCCGCGAGCAAGGAAAAGCGATTACTGAAGCCTCGGAGAAGGCGTCGACGAGAGTCTAGTTCACAGTCCTCTGACGGAGCAACTGACGCCTTCGACCCGTATTTTCTTTCTGCCCCCGGTCCTTTAGACCCAGTTTTCTATCTTAGACCTGGAGAGAGCAAATGTGACTGGATCCATGCAGGAACACGAACCTATCGAAGGGGAGGTGTGATGCGATTATGATATAGCTTCCCTCCTTGGGTACTATGGCCACTTTATATATTGGCTAGAAGCCCTTGTTAGAGTTTTTGAAGATATTACTGCCTATACCTAGGCTTTGCGTGTACAGACGTTCTTATGAGGGACGATCCACTTTATTTTGTATCAGATAAGATACCAGCTATCGCAGTCTCTCTGTAGCTGTTCACCTGCAGATATATATGGCCATGTCTAAAACCAAATTTCAATTCTTTTATCACATATTTATGAAGCTTAGCAGACCTTACTTTTAGAATTATCTTCGAGTCATCTCGGGAGTTTGTGCTTTTAAGCGCTGCGTACACAGGCTCTCACCTGAAACTGGATACTCAGGAACAAAGCAAGACCCGCCCCGACTATCCAGGCCAATCAACGATCCCTGATACGGGCTTATCGTTAAGTGAACACGCTGGTATTTCTGGCATCCCGCCTACCACTTCACTTAGAGCCAGCAAGCCAATATCTCCATCCCCTCTTGCACCAGCTCCAGGTTGTATGTTCACCCTTGGACTTATGCCTGAGAAGTAGATTCCTGCCCAAAGTTATCATTGCCAATATATCAATAACTTTTTGCAAACTACTTGGCCGCCCACCATGTTACTCCACGGGACGACCCTTGCGGTCTTGTTCCTGGCCTTGATCCAGGTCGCTCTTTGCGCCGAAGACTATTACAAAGTATGCACGCCCGCCATTGCCCCCGTTTCGTAGATACTAACTCTTGGAAGATTCTTGGAGTCGAAAAGAAGGCCACCGACCGTCAATTGAAGTCGGCTTACCGACAGCTATCCAAGAAATTCCACCCAGACAAGAACCCGTATGTTGAATCCTCGTCACACCGCTCACGTACCCTAGAAGCTTGTTGGTTGGTAAACTAATGATATGTACCATGCACAGCGGCGACAACACAGCTCACGACAAGTTCGTGGAAGTTTCTGAGGCGTACGAAGTCCTGAGCGACAAGGAGATGCGTGAGATCTACGACCGCTACGGTCACGATGGAGTACAGTCTCACCGCAAGGGCGGCGGCCAACACCACGACCCCTTTGACCTCTTCAGCCGTTTCTTTGGTGGCGGAGGCAGAGGATCCCGCGAGCCACACGGCCCCAACCAGGAGTTCAGGGTCGAGATCAGCCTTCGAGACTTCTACAACGGTGCCAACACTCACTTTGAGTGGAACAAGCAACACATCTGCGAGAAATGCGACGGGTCAGGAAGCGCAGACGGCGTGGTCGAGACCTGTAACACATGTGGTGGAAGAGGTGTTCGAATCATCAAGCAGCAGCTGGCCCCCGGCATGTTCCAGCAGATGCAGCGACACTGCGACGCCTGCGGCGGCCGTGGCAAGACGATCAAGCACAGGTGCCCCCACTGTCAGGGCCAGCGTGTGGAGAGGAAGCCGACAACTGTCGACCTCAAGGTTGAGCGCGGCGCCAAGAACGGCGCCCGTGTCGTGTATGAGAACGAGGCTGATGAGAGCCCCGACTACATCACTGGAGATCTGATTGTCCATCTCAGCGAAAAGGACCCGGCCAACGACGAGAACCCCGAGCGGGTGGACGGTGTCTTCTTCCGCCGAAAGGGCGACCATCTATTCTGGACCGAGGTGTTGTCGCTGCGGGAGGCCTGGATGGGTGACTGGACCCGTAACCTGACGCACTTGGACAACCACGTGGTTCGCCTTAGCCGCAAGCGTGGCCAGGTCGTCCAGCCTGGCCATGTCGAGACGATAGCTGGAGAAGGTATGCCAATCTGGCATGAGGATGGTGATAGTGTATACCACAAGCATGACTTTGGCAACCTCTATGTCACATACGAGGTGGTCCTACCCGACCAGCTCGACAAGGGCATCGAGTCGGAGTTCTGGGACACGTGGGAGAAGTGGAGGGCAAAGAGTGCGGTGAACTTGCACGCAGACAGTGGGCGGCCGGATAAGGAGCCTCCCGCCCGGGATGAATTATGATGAGAAGAGTCGAGTATGTAAATGTCGAGCGTGCAGTGTTTATAGAGAGGGTCATACCATAGAGTCAAAAATACAGGTTTTGGGATATGCATCCTTAGCTACTGCTCGTTTTCATGTCTATTCTTTCCGTCGAAACATGCTGGCTGAGGAGGTCAGGTTCCACTTGATCTGTCGGGGATTAGATTTAAGACTCCGCCCTGGATATCTTTACTGGTAGTCCAGCACTTGGATCTTGTCTAAATTCCATGCCTCCCCCATTCAGTAATCGCTTAAGATGAATAGCATAGAAATCTGGCGACGCCTATTTTGAGACTAATTGCCGCGTGGAACCGATAGCTTAGCAAAGGGGAGGCAAGGTGACAAGACCGGTGTGAACATAGCCCCCGAGGAGATTGTATGGCCACAACAAATTATGACGTTTCAATGGGGAACTTGGCAAAGCGCCGCTTAGATAAACTGGCCAAGTACCAATCTAGCATTCATCCAAGTGCCGCTCTGAAAGACAGATGTAAATTGTATTCCTTGTGAAGGATCAGTGTTCCATAGTATAAAACCTCTACATGTGTGGCATGAGGTTCTCTGACCATAGCATTGCGTTACCTACAAGGAAAGCAATGTAGAAATCTTGTTCATGTATATTAATATTTGAGAAGAACAATCTCACCTCACGGCCACCTAATCAAATGATTGATGTTACTAGGTACTCTATGCCATAAAAAACTAAAACATGAGCTTGTCTGCCGTGCCATACTCCACTCTCTAATACTACATATATGATCAAGGGGAGCGTACTTGATACTTCCCATTGTAGTGCTAAAGCAATATGGATCTTGTGCTCAAACTGGCCATACAGAGGAGGTCACCGCCAAGAAGCAAGGATCATCATGCTTTCCATCGAGGCTGGTTCCGCAGCTGCGTATAGCGATGTGACAAGTGGTCTGTGACGTCGCTGCTAGCAAGTGAATGGTACGCTTGAGGTGCGCCTCTGGTTGATTAACTTTACATTAACTCCCACTTGCTTGCACCCGTGTTTTATTTCCTGTTTCACAATTTCAACACATGCAAGACTGCAGGGGATAAAGGAAAAGAATGCAGCATCAAATTGGCTTGTACGAGGAGTCACTAACCCCTGCAGTGCTTTCCGTGGCTTCCGCATCTAAAGCCTGGGCTGATCGTGGAATGTCTGCTGCCATTGTAGGCAATCAGCGCTGCAGCAGGGAGGCACGTAAGCTGCTGGGCCACAGTTTAACGTCGAGCTTGTGCCTGGGAAAATGGGCCTAGGTAAAGTTACGTAGTGGGTTAACAGGCTAGCTCCACCGTAGCTCCCAAGCTCCCCTGCGCCCTCTCCAAGCTTGGCGTGCTTACAGGCGTCGTCACCACGGATACTCAGCCAACAAAACATACGCAGCGCTGTAGAGCTCTGCATAATTGTTTTGCATAGCGTGTCCGGCGCCCGTAGCAGTATCCAAGGCGCCTAATGCCAATGCTAATTTCCCCACCAGCCGTCCAGGAAGCCGCAATGCCCACACTTCATCTCGGCCTGCTGTCTTCCCTTCCAAGGTCACAATCCTGATCTTACCTCTGCCACCACTCTCTTTCAACCCATCCTCTCTTTTTCCTTCCTTTGCCTCCCATCCCCAGCTCAATTGGATCCTCCAATTGTCCTTCCCGACCCCATTGAACCTCCATCCACTCTATACAGCAAAATCTAAGCTCCAGTCACCATGGCCCAAACACAACAGTCCGCGCTCATGGAGCAGCACAACAAGGCCGTCGCCCGCATTCAGGAACGGGTCAAGCACTTCTACGCCGAGAAGAAGCCCTTCCGTATCTACCATGGCTCGACCAGCTCGACCCGCCCCATGTCCTTCAAACGCGATGAGATCGTCGACACCAGCGACATGGACCGCATCTTTCCCGTCAACAAGGAGACCATGACTGTGCAGTGCGAGCCCAAGGTCCCTATGGACGTCCTTGCCGCCCACTGCATCAAGGAGGGTGTGATCCCCAAGATTGTCATGGAGTTCAAGGGTATCACCGTCGGCGGTGGATTCTCTGGCTTCTCCGGAGAGAGCAGCATGTACAAGTATGGTCTTTTTAGCAACACCGTGAGCGAGATCGAGATCATCCTTGGTGACGGCACCCTCGAGACTGCCAACCATGAACACAACGCCGACCTCCTCGAGCACGCCGCCGGTAGCTTGGGCACCTTCGGTATCGTCACCCTGTGCACTGTCGAGCTTATCCCCGCCCAGAAGTACGTCGAGGTCGAGCTGCAGCTTGTCGAGGATGTCGTGACGGCCCACGGCATCTTCGAGGAGAAGACAACCGACGAGTCCATCCACTTCATTGACGGTGTCTACTTCAAGAAGAACAGAATCGGTGTCATGCTGAGCAGGTTCATCGATACTGTCCCCAAGGGCCAGCGTGCTCTCAAGAAGATGGAGGTGCATTGGTTCGCTGACACCATGGAGGCTCACCTCGACAAGAAGCCCACTGGCGAGAACCCCGCCAAGATTTACATGACTCTGACCGACTATCTCTTCCGCTACGACCATGGTGCTTTCTGGGGTGGCAAGCTCGCCTTCACCCACTTCGGCGTGCCCCAGAACTTCATCACCCGCCGTCTCGCTGACCCCTTCATGGACAGCCGTACTTGCTACCAGGCCCTGCACAAGTCCGGTCTGGCCGACGAGTACGTCGTGCAGGACTTCGGTATCCCCTCCAGCACCGTCGCTCAGTTCGTCCAGTTCGTCAACGACACCCTCCCCGAGCTCCAGATCTTCCTGGCTCCTTGCAAGACCGCTCGTGAGATCGGCCTGACTGCCCGCTTCAACCCCCGTGTCGCCGAGGTCGCTGACCAGCGCATTTTCGCCGTCGGTGTCTACGGTCGCGGCCCCGACAACCACGAAGCCTTTGTCGAGCTCAACCGCAAGCTGGAGCTGCGCAGCGCAGAGCTCCTCGGTGCCAAGCTGCTCTACGCACGCACCTACTACACCGAGGACGAGTTCTGGACCATCTACGACAAGGACGTCTACTTTGAGATCCGCGCCAAGTACAAGGCCGACACCCTCCCCACCATCTACGACAAGCTCAAGGCCGACATGTCCACGGGCGCCGGCAAGCGCCGACCCCACCGTGGTATCCTCGAGACCATGTGGAGCAAGGTGACCGGCAACAAGGAGTACCTCATGAAGAAGGAATAAAAAGGGGTATCTATTCCCCCAGGGGTGTGGTTCTAGAGAGCAAAACGAGGACATACAATATCTGGATTAATATTTGGGGTCTCTGCCCTACTCTCGAGCAATCGGGTTGGGGTAAAGGATGTTACAAAAAGGAAGTGGTAATTTAAGTGGCAGTTTGAACCCAAGGAATTGGGGACAAGGAGGACCAGAGGGCAAAGTTGGGATAAAGGTTGCGTTGACGCGTTGCCAAGCATTGTGATACCCTGTACAGATTGGTGCAGCGTCGTTTCCGTACCCTGGAATTTTTTAAGTGATCTTTTCTTTTTTTCCTTTTGAATAGTCTTGACAGATCTACGAGTTGGAACTGGTAGATGAAGCGGCAACAATACGATATCCTAGTTTACATTTGCTTGAACATCTTCGACCACACGATTTCCCAGTGAGCAATACTAAAAAGCGATGCACAGTGGAAAAGATTTGCCATTGCTTGAAAGCAGTTCTACATAAAAGATATCACAAAATGTCCCATCTAAACGTCATAAGTATGTATACTCATATCATATCGTCATTCTCGTGAGTAACCAAGTCATGAGCCCGACACCCAAGAAGAACACAAGAAGAGACCCAAGCAAGGAAATGAAGAAAAAGTAAATAAATAGAATATAGAAGTAGAATAAAGCAAGAAATCCGTCGTCACATGTCAGTCATTAGGTCATTATCTATGTCGATGCCGCCTGCGATCGTGTTCGTCTTCATCCGGCAACGCTTGAGCGCCAAGACCCCCGATTACACCGCTGCCCAGTACGTCGCCCAGTAAAGACACCCAGTTCTTCTTGCCCTCCATGACGCTCGTGACGCCCCGGACCACGGTGTCCATCAGCTGAGGGTCGGCCCCGCCAAACTGAAATGAACCTCGCCTGTCCTGATCGTCAGGGTGGCGACTCCTATGATGGTAGTCGGCGCTGCGGCTGCTCCGGTGGTGGGAGCGGCGATGTCTATGTTCGCTTACGGGGGAGCCACTATCATCAAAGCGGTCGGGAAGGATCTCAATATCATCGTCCGATTCCGATGCGGGAGAGCGTGATTTCCTGGAGGGTCTACGGACCATGCGTCGTTCCGACGAACGCTCTCGCTCCTCATGTTCGCCACGCTTGTCATGGTCATCGCGATCACCACCCTCATCGCGCTTGTTGCGGTCGTTGCTCTCATCGCGACGTTGACGGGCCCGGTCTTGAGAGCCAGCAAGGAGATCTTGAGGTCGGATACGGACAATGCGTCGCTCTGACGATGAGTCTTGGCCAGAGCGGTCATCTTTAGGTTTCTCAGGAGAATCGGGGGTGTCAGGAGAGTCTGAAGGTCCGTTTTCAAGTAAGAGAGGGGCTGGTCGCTTCATGTCCTTGTTTTCATCAAAAAATCCCCTCCTGTGTCGTTCCATTGTTACCGAGCTTCTTGGAGAAAGAGGGCCAAACACCACAGACTTGGCCCGAGGCCGTGCTTCGGTCGGAGGTCTGGGGGCTTCACTTGGAGGTTTTTGGGGTTGCGGTTGCGTTACGGCAGCTAAACCCGAGTCAGTCAATACAGTTCCCACGCCCGGTCAAGCTCACACAGTCCGATCGGACGCACCCTCTTCGCTCCCTCGCAACAAGGGATCTTCACTCACATGCTCTGGGGGGTAATTGCCCGTTGAGGAGCGGGGACGCGGGGGCGGGCCGGCTGGAGGAGCAGGCGGGAGCCCCGCGCCTCCATTGATTCCCATGCCCACGTTCTCACCCGGAGTTCTTGGTGGGACATAACCGGTGTAGTCCTGAGGGACGTATCGGTTGTTGTGGTACAGATTAGCCTCTGGCATGGCAGGATTGCCGTAACCACCGGGACCTTCCTCGCCACCAGGGGTGGAAGGGTACGGTGGATAGTAGGCACCTCCAGATGCGGTTGGTGGCGATGTGCGGCCATTGTAATCGCCGAAGTAGTCAGGGCCTCTCGGGCCTCCTAATAATGACGTGTTAGCTTAACTCAATGCCATGTTCATCCTGGGTGTTCATACCTCTGGACCTTGACCGCGAGCGATCACGCCCTTCCATCCGGTCACGTTGTCGCATTTCTTCTCTCGCTTGCCGTTCTCGGGACCTCCTATCCAGGTCCTCCTCTTCCTTTTGGCTTCTGAACTCCTTGATTCCGAGCGCAGCAGCTCCGCCTGCGGCCATGTCGCGCAAACGGCTCTTGCTGCGGGCATGCCTGTCCCTTGCCTCGCCTTCGTCAGACGAGTGAGAACGACCACGTGACCTCCTTTGTCGACGTCGCCTCTCCTCGGCTTCAGATTCATATCCGTGTGCAGCCTTGGAAGGGGGAGGGCCGAGGGGATCATGTCCATACTCGATCAAGCCAATCTCGGAACCAGGAGAGCGATTGCGGGCCGAGGGAGCTCTTGACCTGCTCCTGCTAGGAGCACGGCTCGAGGCACGGCTGGGACCACGGCTCGGGCTGCGGCTCCAGCTTCGATCCCTGCTTCGGCCTCGAGTAGAATGCCGTCGACTTCTCTCGCGCTCCCTGCTTAGCTCACGCTCATCATCTTCCTTGTTTTTCTTCTCAGCGCGCTTGTCCCAAAGCTTCGCAGCGACACCAGCAGCGGTGGCGGCACCACCGATCTCAGCCAGGTGGCGAATCTTAGATTTGCTCCTGCTCCTGTCTCCGCTCTTTCTCCGCGACCTGCTACGAAGCTTCTTGATGAGGCCGGCCGTTGCGGCAGTGCCTAAGGCGGCCTTGGCGACTGAAACGCTTCGCCTTCGGCTACGAGATCCAGCCCGCGATCCTGAGCCGAAACGGGAAGTAGCGACTGAGTGCGAGCGTCTTCGGCTGCGTCCACGACTAGACTCTTCCTTGTCGACCTTGTTGGCCTGCATATACTTGGCCGCTCCAGCGGCAGCAAGACCGACAGCGGCGACGCCAAGAGCCTTCTTAAGAGTCGAGTGGCTATCTGGCGAGCCTCCGTGCTTTTCCTCATGGGCACTGTAAGCCCTCCTAAGGGCCTCAGTTCCAATAGCACCCAGGGCCGAACCAGCGAGGACCTTTCGGCGGCGGTGCTCAGGCAGTTCGCCGTTCTCGTCACGACGACTAGAGAGCAGAGCAGTAACACCAGCGCCGGCAAGGGCACCGGCAGCCATTATGCGCTTGCGGTGCGGGCTTTCGCTACGTTCCTTCCGGACAATTCGTCGATGGTGGACATAGTAGTCTTCGTCGTCACTGTAGCTATCGTGATGACGGCGGTGGTGGTGGTCCATCCGCGCTAGAGCGTAATCTCGCTCCCTGTCGAGGTCGGATCTGCTACGGTAGGGGCCATCATATTCTTCATGGCGGTAGTAGTACTCCTCCTCCGGCCTATCCCGCTCCCTGCGGACCATCTCCCGAGCGGGCTCCTTTTCCCTCCGGACCATCTCACGGACAGGCTCCTTTTCCCTCAGCATCACGATGTTGGGCTCTTGGCGCGGTACGACAATGGGTGCTGGGGGCGGGGCTTCCTGGAATATGATCTTTTGGGGCTCAGCTCGCTGGCGGACTATGACTGGGGAAGGGGGAGGGCTGGGTCGGATATAGTATTCAGTTTCCTTTTGGATTCGGTCAACATCATGGCCGTGCGAATCCTTGTATCGACCTTCGTATTCCTTCTCGACGCGAATCTCATCGTCGTGTCGGCTAAAGCGAGACCGGCGATCGAAGTCCACGTCGCTCTCCTTGGGCTCCCAGACAGTGATACGGCCTGGGTCTGCGTCTTTGTGAAAGTCCTTCTCGTGCTCATAGTAGGCGCTACGGCGGTCGTCAGGATGCTCCGACCGGGGGATAAACTCTGAACGCGGGCGCTCCGGGCGACGGTCAAAGTCGTAGTAGTCATCTCGGGTTCGGACGGGCATACCAGAGTAGCGGGACCGGGGCTCGTCATCGACCTCGAAGCTCTCGTAGTGGTCGTCACGGCCGGGCTTGATCTTGTAGCGACGGACCTTTGTGGTTCTGTATCGCTCCTCGCCCGACTCGCTGCCATCGCGGTCCCGGTAGCGGGACTCTCTGTATCCGTCCCCCATTGTGAATAATGAAATTACGCCTTACAACCCTGGGCACTTGACAGGAGGGAGTCGAGGCCAATGGCAGTTATGAAGGGGAGTGGTTAGGTAGTGTGCGGCTGAGTGGTGAGAGGACGTGTTGCGGCAGGATATGTGTGTGCCCAACCAATGACGTCCTGTTGGGTATCGCTAACAATGTGTGTGCTGGCTCTGTGGTTGAAGAGAATGGATGCAAGATTATTATAACCACAGGCAGAAGGATTGCAAAAATAAACACGGGGAAATGATCGCCTGCGCAGGAGCAGCGGAATATGTAAGAGAGTAAGTCGCAGGAATAAGCTGCGGCGAAGCAAGGCGAGGCAGGGCGAGGCGGGAAAGAGCCAGCCCAAGACGAGACGACGGGGAGGGGGAGGGGTTGCCCAAGCAAATCCGCAGTGATGCTGAATGACTGGTGCATGACTGGACCCCTGTCGCAACGCTGAGGAGACGCCCATCCAAGCCCCCCACCCCCTGCAGCCTGCTTATACACGGCTTCCAGCACTCTCTATCATGCAGTAATAAGGCCCAAGTAACCTTCCATCTCCACCGCTCGACGCACCAGCACCCCGTCGCACCAGGGCTCTTTCCACAAGAACGCCCTACGTAATCGCCAGATCTCTTCGGGGCACGGGTCTGTCCCATCGCTGGGCCGCCGTGATCGCTCGCAGTTGTCGCGGCCTGAAACTGATCCTTTCCAAACATGAGAGATTTCTTATATTCCGAGCGCACCTCCTTATTATGCATCGCACAGCACAGCACAATCAACACTGTATATACATACACACAAGGTAGGCTGCAGAACCACCAGCCCGGCCTTGGGTGAGTTTCCTGCACGTCATCCAATGGCTATGCACTTGGCACCCAACGAGGACCACCATGAAAACACTGCTATGTGCAAGCGCCCCCATGACCGGAAAAGACCTGCGAGCGGCAGCGGTGGCAGCGGCCAGTGTCAGAAGCCTGCCTTTAGCCTGAGCACCGGCTACTGTATGTCTCATACATAGCACCGCCTTGTGACCACCCTCTCTGGACGGGCGGCCTCTGTTTGGACTATGTATGGCCGGCCTCGACCACCGTTTTATTGCGTTACATTGCGTCCTCCAACGGTCGGCCAACAATTACTAGACTTGGGGAGATATTGGGACATGGCCCATTCCTCACCCCGTGAGAATGTACAAGCCTGTCCCTGCCCACCCACAAAGTCTGCAGGAAGCATGATTCTGCTCCTTGCCACCGCAATCCGCTCGCAGCTAGACCGACGTGGCTCCAGCGACCCACGCGGCACCGTGGAGGTTGACATGACAATGGATTGTTTTTGACTTTTGCTCTGCAACAACTGACGTGCCACCTCGGACTCTGATTTGGCCGGCAGTTGGACGGAATTCCTAGGCCCCGTTACGGCAAAGGCCTCTCCCGCATTCCAGCACCAGCGCAGCGAACTCCCAGCTGTCCTCCGGGCCGCACCCTGCTGGCGGTGATGTCGTCATGGCGCCTCGTAGTCTGGATCAGCCAGCCCTGCTGCATGTATTGCTTGCTGCTGGCCTTGCCTCCGCTCCACACGCAAGATCGATCTAGGAGCGAGTCTAATTCATCGCAGCGATTCCAGCCTAGAGACAACGGCTGCGTAAAAGTACCTACATAGAGGCTCTTCCCGGAGGAGCCACCACACACCATTCCGAGACAACGTCTGCTGCACTGCGCAGATGACCCGTCTGTTTCTTTCCCTTGGGCTCCGTCATCCATCCCGAATTCCAGTGGAGCTGCTACCCACCGCTGTAAAGATCCACCCCTCCACCTTTTCCATGCAGCTTTTCCCACTGAGAGGACACATACCATGTCAAGTGTATTTGGGACAGTCAGACATTATACTACTTATTGTCAAATGTGCGAAAAGTACTTTCAGAGTATTGCGGGCTCATAATAAATTCCGAAAACAATATACTGAATATATGGTATTGTTTCATATTTACTATTTTGGTCTCCCACCTAGTCATCTTCGAAAAGGGTCTGCTTATACATTCTATTTCCATCTCTCATTGTTTCAGTCACCCAGCTGCACGTACTAAGAACTTGTGCTTTTATTATTGATTCAATTTTCAGGATTTGCACATTCATCTCACTCAGCAACTAGTCAGATATTCTGTAGACACTCGGTGTAAGAGCAGGAAACCAAGAAAAGGCTCAATGATGCGCGTAGATGACCAATAGCAATAATACAAAATGTCCCAGCACCAGATTGACAGCTCAAAGTCGCACAGCTCCCAAAGCTCAAGACGCCAATAACTCCCGTTCTTCTGTCCTTTTATCACACACACACAAAACGACGCTCCTCGAACCTTCTACAGATACAATCTAGTCATCAAATCCACCCTTGGAGCCGATCACGCCCACGCCTCCGCCGCTTCGGCGCTTCCTGCCAATGATATCTTTTGCCCAGTCGGTGAGCGTAAAGCCCCAGTGGCCGGCCACAAACACGCCACTGATGATGTTGACAATCTTGAGCATGAAGGAGAGGAAAGTGGCGCGGGTCTCCTTGATGTACAGCTGAATTGGCTCGATATCGTACTTGATGAAGATGCCGGGGATCGACCGCTCGCCCACTTCAGCGCTCTGCTCCGTGACTGCGTACTGGTTCGTCGTAATCGTCTTCGACCCGTGGGTGTACTGGGTTGGCACGACCGACAGGTAGTACTGGAACTTGTGGAAGTTGGCAGGAGCCAAGTTGACAGTGCGGTCGAGGGGGTTTTCGAGGCTGGGGTAGAAAGGGCCGTAGGAGAATTCGTTGATAACGTGCGAGAAGTTGAACTCTGCAACCTAGTTAGTATCTTTACGAGGCTATGAAGATGAGAGCTGGAGATGCGCTTACTGCTGTGGTCAAGATGCTGGCCAGTCTCGTAATAGCCGTGGCCACGGGCAGTGATGTGAAAATCTCCCTGAACCTTGTTCAGGTCCATGCTCCCAAAGATGCGGCAACTGTCAGTCTGTCCTCTTGGCTTGGGCGTCTTGGACCACTTGGCCTTCTTCTTTCCCAGGCTGACAATGTCGTGGATGTGCTCCTCTCCGAAACCCTCCTCGTGCATGGAGAACTGCTGCCAACCGGCTCCCGTGACCACACGTCCGTGCTCATCGTGGTTGAGCTTGTGCACGCCCTGGCGAGTCGCCCAGTGGGCCCAGACGGTCGGGTCGCGGTTGAGCTTCGCGCTGGCGACGATGCGGTCGCCAACGGCATCCTGGACGTTGATGTGCAGGTCCTCGCAGTTCATGTTGACCACGACGTCGAGGTTGATCTGCATCTCCTGGGAGACGCCCTTCTCGACGGCAAAGTTGTGTGACTCGGTTCCATCCCACCAGCGGGACACTTCGGCCCAGACGAACAGGACAGAAAAGAAGAGCATGGCTATTGTCCACTTGCCGCCGTCCGACGTCCGTTCGACATACTGGGGCTTCGACTTGGCTTCACAGAACGTTAGTTTTCAAGCTCTCTGGGAGGAGTTGGGTAGGCTAGGCCATACGGAATGCGTCAAACGCCTTGACAATGCCTCCGCTAGCGCCAAAGTTGTCCTCCTCGAGGCTCGATTTCTCGAAGCCGTCCATGGTGTATGTCGTTCCGCCAATTGATGCGCCGCTTCAGTGCTGGGTTGTGTGGCTCGATACTCGGTAACCTGAGCTGGATGGCAGGTCGACTAAGCTCGGGGTGTCTTTAAAACGGGCTGTCGTCAAGGAAGGTCCGAAACTACCACATAGCGGAAGAAAAGAAAGAAGAGAAAACGAAAACAGGCGAATTGAATGAGAGGATAGCTTCAACTTCGACTAGCGGTTGCGCTCAATTGCACGAGGTACGGTTGTTAACACGCTGAGCTAACAACTGCTGTGAGGTTGCACGCGTGGCGGTTCAGTGTTCAGCTCCAGCGGCTGATTCGTCATATTTGGGGTCCTGGCTCATCTAGCAGCCCGTAAGGACAGCTGGCTGGAAGCAGGGCGACTGCCAATTTGGGGGTCTTGGCAGGGTCCATTCCTGTTATGCAAGAATTCTGGGATATTATTTATCCGGTCCGCTAACTGTGTGCCGGATAGCTTAGTCATCTAACCTGTGCGCAGGATAGCGTAGTCAGTCATCACCACTCGCTTGGAATCGGCACAGGTTAGGTGCCGTCGTCTCCATAAATATCCACCTCAAGCACGGAGCAGATCCCGTAGCTTGAGAATGCGACCCAACATACTGCTAAAGCTGCTGGGTGACGTCGCTTCTAAGAGCCCGTGGTCATCTCAGGACTACTGAGGGCATTGCTTGAATCATATTATAAAAGAAAAGCCCATGAAAGTGAAATCTTGAAGTGGTAGACTTATGGGAGGTTGTCATGGCAGCGGCTTTAGAGAAGATCAAGTCGAAGAAGCGTACGGCTTTGATTTTTTTGGTCCAGCTCTTCCGCTACCCTCAAAGAGCAGGCCATTCGTCTACGGACGACAATGGATGCTCTTGACCCACTATATAGAACCAGAAAAGGATAATTATGTGTTGACTGGTAGAGTTGCTGACGATTTCTTGAAGTCCAGCTTGCCGAGTCCATTGAACCACAGCGAGAATCGCAAACACTTTGAGACTCAGCATCCGCTCTAGAGAAAAAGGTATTGACTTGCTCGCGCTCTGTAAGATCTTTCTGAAATCTCATGCAAATACGTTGGTAGGACCTTAAAGGCAGCACCTTCCTTGGCTTACCAAAACCTCGTACCTTTTAGGGCTTCCATTTAAGTGGGGTGAAACAAAGCGGGTCCTCTACAAGGGTTTATCAATGGAGGGGTTCCGATTTCGCTGCCCCTCCATCTTTTCACTCTACAACAGCTTCCCAAGAACTAAACGAGCTCAATCCATTGATAGAGCTCCTAGATCATCATTTTATTTCGTACAGAGGTCATATAGAAGCACAATCTATCAAAATGCCTTCTGTTCTCTTGCTCGGAGCCGGGTTCGTCGCCCGACCGACCTTAGATATCCTCAGTGAATCCGGGATCCCCGTGACTGTCGGTATGCGAGCTGTTTCTTTCTGCCACTTTCTGCCACTTTCTTGTCTTCTCTTGATCAATCATGGCTTCGTTTCCTTTAAATTCGCTTTAGCTTTCTAACTAGGCATTGTATAGCTTGCAGAACCATCGAGACCGCCAACAAGCTCTCCGAGGGTGTCAAGCTCGCCACCCCTGTCTCACTTGATGTCAACAACGAGCAGGCTCTTGACGCCGCCGTCGCTAAGCATGACTTGGTTGTCAGCTTGATTCCCTACACATTCCACGCAGTGGTCATCAAGTCCGCTATCCGCAACAAGAAGCACGTTGTGACCACCAGCTACGTCTCACCCGCCATGATGGAGCTCGATGCTGAGGCCAAGGCAGCTGGCATCACCGTCATGAACGAGATTGGGCTGGATCCCGTGAGTAGTTCCATTCATCGAAAGAATTCGTCCAAAGATCAAACACATCGCATGCGAGACTTCGCATGATTTCTCACTGCTTGCCTATCTGCCGCACAAGATAGTTCCGGAAGAAAGGTGCTAACCATGACACTAAAGGGTATCGATCATCTCTACGCTGTCAAGACTATCAGCGAGGTTCACCGAGAGGGCGGCAAGATTCTAGAGTTCAAGAGCTACTGCGGCGGTTTGCCCGCGGCCGAAGACTCTGACAACCCTCTCGGTTACAAGTTCTCTTGGTCATCGCGTGGCGTGCTGCTGGCCCTCCGCAACGTGGGCAAGTGGTGGCAGGATGGTAAGATTGTCGAGGTGCAAGGCAAGGATCTGATGGGCACTGCAAAGCCATACTACATCTACCCTGGCTACGCTTTCGTTGCGTACCCCAACCGTGACTCGACAATTTACAAGGAGCGCTACAACATCCCCGAGGCCCAGACCATCGTGCGCGGCACCCTTCGATACCAGGGATTCCCACAGTTTATCCGCGTGCTCGTAGATCTCGGCTTCCTTGAGGAGACGCCGATCGAGGCGCTCACCAAGCCAATCTCATGGCAGGAGGCCACCAAGGCCGTCGTCGGTGCCTCGTCAGCCAGCGCCGCTGATCTCAAGTCCACAGTCCTCGCCAAGGCTAAGTTCGATTCTCCCGAGGAGGAGCAGCGCATCATCAGCGGTCTGCAATGGCTCGGCCTGTTCTCGGAAGATAAAATCATCCCCAGGGGTAACCCTCTGGATACCCTGTGTGCGACACTCGAGCAGAAGATGCAATACGAGCAGGGCGAGCGCGATCTGGTCATGTTGCAGCACAAGTTCCTCATCGAGCACAAGGACGGCCGCCGCGAGACCCGCACATCCACCCTGTGCGAGAACGGCGACCCCAAGGGATACTTTGCCATGGCCCGTTTGGTCGGAGTCCCTTGTGCAGTTGGTAGGTTCCCTCGTCAAATTACTTGCAATGTGTTTGATGCTAACAATATCGTTCAACAGCTGTCAAGAATGTCCTCAATGGCACTATTTCTGAGAAGGGTATTCTTGCACCAATGACTGACGCCATCAACGAGCCTCTCATGAAGGAGCTTAAGGAGAAGTACAAGTAAGTTGATAGTCTTCTAACCTGTCTCTTCAATAACATACTAATGTAGCATATAGCATCGAGTTGCACGAGAAGACCATCTCCATCCAGTAAGGGACATAATTCAGCTTGAGATGAAGCTCAGTTTCCTCGGTTCCTCGACAAAACTTAGTCGGTCGGTATCTTGGTGAAATAGAAAAAAATAGACATGTGATCCCAGTAGAAGGAATACAAAGTCATTAGTGCAGCAGTGCGCTCACTACGATGAAAGATTGTGCATGAGAGCTGACTTCGTTTGGGTTTGTACTGGAGAAAGACCAGAATTTGATCCTCGGCCGGATTACAGTGTGTAATTGTGACAACTATCCCTATCATCTTTCTTCAGATGGTCCCAAAGAAACGCAATTCTAAGCCCTCGTATACCTACCTAATTTAAACCTCCAGCCTTGTAAAGTCACTGAGTATTGAGTATGTCCTCAGTGTTCATGAGGTTTCGGCTTGTGCATCAAAACTGCAAGTGGTTGATCCGTCTGTTCAACTTACCTTTCTAATAGGGATACGCAAACGGAACGAGGGCCAATAACGACTTGTATGTTATCCTTAGCTGAATATGTTCCCATTAACATTATCTCAGAAGGAAATTGTACAGTACGATACTCAAAAAGAGGCGCAATATGGTTAAAGCACGGAGTGATCTGCGCACGATGCATCTGCCGTCCACGGCACAGACCGGTATTCGCTCTTGGCCCGCATTCAAGATGGGTCGCCACGTGGAACGATCCAGAATGTGGGATAGACTGAAGACTTCATTGTTTCTCACCGGAGCACTCGCTGATATTCGATAAGGATGGCAAGCTGGCGAAGACTGCCATTCATCATCTCTAAAAGGATCGCCCACCAACACTCGGGTGAAAGGGGCCCGTCTACCGGGAATTTGTAATCGTCGCAGATTCAAGGCGGCAAAGATATTCAGAACACTTTGCGGGCAATTTACAATAGCGGCTTCTCAACTCAATTTGGAAACCCCGGCCTGAAGTAGGGTAAATCTCCCTGCAGTCGCTGGTGCGTGGGCCGGTAGCTGGCAATATACGCGATGTTCGGGTAATTGAGGGCCCTGCAATGATGTGCAGGGTCTAGATCTTTCAGCCTTCTCAACTAGTGCACTGCAGAAAACAAAACTATTTAGAGCCCAGGCCCTTCACTTGGCTCTGAATGAGACGGTCATCGTGACGCAGCATGCCAAGCCGGCTGCCCTACTACTCGTTCATGGACATGACACCATTGGCGACACGTCAAGGGGCGGGTATGTATGGATGAGTTGCGCTTGTGAAGTCAATGTTCCTGCATGCATCGTCACAGGCGACCCCAGTAGAACGGGAGGTCCCTGGCGGGTCGAGGCGCAGCATCGGCTTGAAACACAAACACTTCGTCTGGCGGGAGACCGGGGCCATTTATTCAGGAACACGAATCAATCCAGGAACAGACGCTGATGGGAATGGGGGCTCCTGGTACGCCATGGCCTATGAGGAAGGCTTGCATTGACTATTCACAGCCCTATTCACGCAATAGTGCAGCGTAGCTCCAGACCCCAATCGAATGCCCAGTCCAACGTTAATCCACTGGCCTTGGCAGAATGTGGAGAGTGGGTTCAGCAATCGCCAAGCCCGCACCAGCGCAAGGTCCCGTTACATCGACGTAGATTCATCGTCGTCCTGTTGCTGCCTCTGCTCTGCTCATCGAACCTCTTACGTGAATAAGTCCATATCTGCTCGCCCACCCACAGCAGCCTCTGGCAGTCCCGTGCTGGACAGGCGGATGGCACGGGCCAGCATTCCAGTCACAGTTGTAGCGATGGCCGCCTTCGGGTGGCGCGTGGGATAGCCCCCCTCCCTCGGCACCCAAGTTCCGGGCAGAGGCTTGCCATACGAGCCCAAATCGCTCTAATGACTTGATAACGCGGAGGCCAGTCCAGATGCATGCTGCTCGGGTCCGGGTGATCCAGTCCAGTGGCTGCGTCCCAGACCCCAAGGGGGGTGGCTTCGCTGCTGCTGCTCGATAGTTGGGCCCTAGGCTGCCCTCTGGTAGCAGCCGGTAACTTAAACGAGCTACGTACATGACCTTTACATTGTCGCTCGAGAAGGTCTCACATCATATGGCAGACGCATAGCTGCTGCTCGTGTTGACAAGCGCCCTCTCCTCAAATGTTCCAGCGCGCGTCCTAATTCCCATACCTGCCTTCCCTCCTTCCCTGCCTCACCTCACCTCGCCTTTCCCCATTGTCTTTCCCCAACCCCATTGATTCCCTCGCTCGGGGCTGTCTTATCCCCTTCGCCATTCGCTGCCGATCGCATTTTCGCCCATTCTTCTTCGTCGCAAATGGCCCGCGCCTAGAAATGTAATAGTTCCACTCGTTCTGCCCGCCTCATCCCTCGCTTCGCGGCTGCATACTGGTGGATTCCTGTCCTGGATCACTCCATCAAAAACGAACGTCGCCTTACTCTCTTTCTTTCGTTTCTTCGCGAATACACCATTCACAACGCAAATTTTCATTGCCCGAGATGAGATCACCGGGAGGGATACACGCCGCCTTGACGGCCCTCGCTGCAGCAGGATTTGCTACTGCCGCTACGTCACCCTACAAGATCGACACTGCCGGTTCGTCACTCATACCGCCCTCTAAATTTTTCCATCTCCCGTCGTCACTCAGCTAATCCCTTGGTTCAGATAATATCAAACAGGCGGCCAGCACTGTCGCATGGGACCTCTTACAGTACTACCATGGAAACGAGAGCGGCAATGTCCCAGGTATTCTCCCCGGGCCTCCGCCAGCGGGAGACTACTACTGGTGGGAGGGCGGTGCTATGTGGGGGACTCTTATCGACTACTGGGCTTTGACAGGGGACGAGACTTACAACTCGTTGATATCACAAGCCATGCTGTTTCAGACAGGTGATCATGCAGACTACATGCCCATCAACTATACGTTATCGCTCGGAAACGACGATCAGGGCTTCTGGGGCATGTCGGCCATGTTGGCGGCAGAGAACAAGTTTCCTGATCCGCCCTCCGACAAGCCCCAGTGGCTCGCGCTGGCCCAGGCCGTCTTCAACACCATGGCTGACCCCCTCCGTCACGATAGCTCGTGCGGAGGTGGAATGCGCTGGCAGATTCCTTCGACAAACAAAGGATACAACTATAAAAACAGTAAGGACAGCGGCCCGAGTCTGAATTCGACGGCTTGCACGAGCGAATTGTGACTAACAAGTTTTTGTCGCACAGGTATTGCCAATGGCTGCTTCTTCAACATTGGTGCTAGGCTCGCGCGTTACACCAAAAACCAGACGTACGCCGACTGGGCAGACAAAACCTGGGACTGGATGGTCGGTGTGGGCTTGATGGGACCCGAGGATGAAGTATACGACGGTGGTCATGTCGAATACAACTGCACGGACATCAACAAGGCCGAATTTTCCTACAACAATGCCGTCTTCCTCCTGGGCTCAGCCTACATGTGGAACTTCGTAAGTGCTTTCCAATTGCCGCATCGTACATCTTAACCTGTATCCACTAATAGAATTATAGACCGAGGACCAAAAGTGGAAAGACAGAGTGAATCAACTCACTGATCATGGAATAGCCACCTTCTTTCCCGACAATGTTGCGTATGAGCCAACATGCGAAGACTACTTCTCATGCACTACCGATATGAAGTCGTTTAAGGGTTACCTGCATCGCTGGTATGCAACTGCTACCAAGGTCGCCCCGTTCATCACCGACAAAGTGCTCCCCGTGCTCCGGCTTTCGACCGAAGCTGCCATCACCACCTGCACTGGCGGCGCTCTTGGTCGACAGTGTGGGTTTGATTGGAAGAACCGCACTTTTGACAATAACATTGGCGCAGGACAGCAGATGAATGTCCTCGGCGCCCTCTCGTCCTTGCTGATTAACAACACAGCCGGGCCCGTGAGTGCAGATACTGGAGGAACGAGCCAGGGTAACCCGAACGCCGGTAGCAAATCAGACACTTTCAAGAATACTCCGAAGCCAGTGACAGCGGGCGATAGAGCTGGCGCCGCCATTCTCACAATCCTCGTCGTCGGAGCCGCGACTGCACTGTTTACCTGGATCAGCATGGGTGAAAAATGAAGAACACCAAAGGTGACATGAAGAGATAGAGGAATATGAGTGGCACAATATCTAAGTTGTGTTTGGCGAAACTGGCGTTTGGAGAGAAGGATCTGTTTTGTTAATATGGTGGTATCCAAGGATATGTTCTGCTTTTTCTTTCCTGGGTCCTTGCCATGGTTCCCTTCCACCAAGTCAGATTTGACCTGTTTGGTCAAGTGAGTACACGATACGGAGCTCAAGGACGATAAAGATGGTTTTTACGAGTTCTAGGCGAAACGGGTTATTCAAATGTATATAGGAACTGCCACGAGAAAGGCAGTAGACGTTTGTAAATGCTTTTCATTCCATCTATCAAAGCAAAGACAATGCAACGCGCGCGCTGTCAAAAATAACATGCAGTAACGCCCTAAGACATGTCCACTCGGCATCCATATCCCACAGATGCTTTTCCCGTCCCGATTACGGATGGAGCCCTTTGTTCTCCATTCCGTTATTCTGAGTCTTCCCTTTTATTGTGCATTTCTTTTTTCTTTTTTTTTTCCTTGCCCCTGTCCAAGCTCACGCCTCAGCAGCCCTCTTCTTGGCCAGCCCGCCGAGCTTATCAGCAGCGGCGGTCAGCGAGCGGGCGTCGGCGCCGCGGATGGCGGCCTGCCCGTTGACGGCGACCTGCTTCCCGTCCTTGAAGAAGAGGAAAGTAGGCATGGCGGTGACGCCGTACTGCCTCGCGACGTCCTGCACGTGGTCGACGTTGACCTTGGCGAAGGCGAGCTGCCCCGGCACGGCGTGCTTGTCGGACAGCTGGGCGTAGAAGGGGGAGATGGTCTTGCAAGGGCCGCACCAGTCGGCGTAGAAGTCGAGGGCGACGTAGGTGGTCGAGCTGAAGAGGGACTGGAGCTCCGAGGAGGAGTTGACGTGGACGATTTCCTGCTTTGCGGCCATTGTGGGATATCTGACTTTTTTCTCACACACACAAACTTTCTGTTGTTTTTTAGATTGGATTGGGGTTTGAAAGATCTCTGTAGGATCGAGAGATTTTATAGTATCGAGGGCTGGATTGGGTAGCTTGGGGAATGAATGCTCGTCGGGGTGATGCTGGATGGAGGGGTCTAATAAGGGTCCGGGTCTTGGTGGGGGTTCTGGAGAGTTCGGCGCTGACGAAATGCCCCTCACGAACAGCTTACCCTGGATGAATCAGCCCCGAGACCGAATTGCGTGATGCCTTATTAATAATGCGTTTTGTCGTGGATTTCGCTAGCTTCTGGCGCTACATATGCGATTGTGTGTAAATTCCCATTTCGTTTCAAGAGTATTGACAGTGACACATTGCATGGTAATGGCACAATTGCTGATTTGCTGTGGTGCATTGTGTGATGACGTCTTTTCACATGTCATCATGGAATTTACCTGAATCTGCCTGAATCTACCAATTCATTCGCAACTTTCTCCAGGCTTTGGATCGCTTTCTGATTTCCGCACAACCACACATCCTAGGAATAGGATATAGCTAAGACTCTTGTTAGTCATGGTCTACTTGTGCAACTTGATTTGCAGTGGCCATCACTCAATTATGGCAACGTTGCGAGCTGCCGCTGCGTGATGACGTAGGTCCTTGCGTACATTCACCCGCTGCCACGTGTAAATTGCACTTTCTTCGAAGACAGTCAGGCAGACATCGAGGACGGCTATCAAAATAATACAAAGAGCCAATTAAAAACCCTATTGGATTTTTTTTCTATCAGCCTTCACGAAAACTTGATTGGGGGTTTTGGCGAGTACTGTCAGAGTAGTTCCAAGGTCCTAAACCGTGAAGTTGTGGCAGGTGAGGTCGCAAGAGTCTCTTTTTTGCCATTTACTAGCCAGCGGAAGAGTTCCAAATGAACACATGAATCAAGATCTTGCGTCAAGGACCTTAAGATATGGCGAAGTAGACGATCCATGACATGGGGCTTCGCGAAGTGGGAGTGATCTGCTGGCCCCCAATTCTTTTCATGTGTAACCGAAGAAATCTGGGGTAGAGTACTTCTGTTGGTTAGTTAATATGTAAGGTAGATAGACTGCTCGCACTGTCTTGCGTGTAGGGGTAGGGCACATATTGCCTGGAATCTAGCAAATCTAGCAAAGGCTAGAAGCATCCTTTTAGTTAAGATACGAGTAATACATATGCTTTTTAGACAAGAGAGAGGAATTGAAAGGAAGGAACAAGATGGAAGAAGACATGAATGAATTAGCTCCTTGGGAAATTGCGTGCCCTCCCGTCTTGTTGCAAAGGTTGGATGGAAGCCCTCCCCGATGACCAAGAGCGCACACAACAAGTACCTAGCATCAACACCGTTACGAGGATTGAAGTAGTACCTGCCTTAGTGGCCAAGGCTAGGAGATCGACCGAGCATCGCCGTTAAGATTTGGTGCGTGGAGCTATTCCCCCGCGTGTTCCGCGCATCGCGTTCTTTCAAAAGAATGGATTCTTGCAGAGGTCAGTCAATAGTGCGTGTGCATACGAGGTACGGTGGGTTGGCAGGTCTCTATTTTTAGTTGGAATGGGACGGTGGCGCTCAGCAGAACCCTGCCATCGTGACTGCATGAGCTAGTATGACCGAAGGCTGGTGCCACGCGACAGTTGATTAATATATCAGATACGGGCCATGGTTCTTTGGTAAATGCGATGCAGCAGCAGCGGTTGCGGTTGCGGTTGCGGTTGCGGTTGCGGTAGACTGTGCCATAGGCGTGGTGGAGGGGCTCTAATGTATCAATCAACAATCAATGGAATCCAAATCAACGGACGCCAGTGAGCAGCAAGGGTGGAGTGGAATGGGAATGCGCAAGGTGCCTCCCCTTCTCTTCGCTTCTGTTCGGGGGCCTGCCGTATTCTTCCATGCAGCCGTTCATTCGGATGTGAGTTCCGGAAACAACACTGGATGCCATGCGAGCTGGTTCCTTCCTTCGACTTGGCAGGCAGAATGGGGCCGAGCACGCAGTTCGCTGGCCCTCGCAATTACGGCTCCCCTGCACCGCACATAATTTTAGCATCTCAGCTCCCTGTGGAATCGTAGATAGGGCGGGTGCAACCTCCATTCCCCTCCAGAGTCGCCCCAGTCTTCGGACCCCAATTACTCGGGGCGGCCCAATCACCGCCCAGAGCCGTGCTGTTCTGTCAGCCTCAGACATGGACCCTTACGATAGGCCTCGTTTAGCCATTTCAGGGGGGCCCGTCACTGGAATTTGTGGCTGACTATTCATCAATCTATATGACCTTCTTCCGTTCCTCTCTCCCCCACCTGCCCACCCCCTTTGTGAACTCTGCCCTGCCGAGGCGATAGTGCTGGTTGGAGCGTATTAAAAGTTTGCCCGCCGTTGCTGCTCCAAGGGCTCGCCCTCACTCTCACCGGCTTGCTTCACGCCGATTCCACCCGTCAGGTCACTCCAGGTCAGGCCAGATCCAGCGCCGGCACCCAACATGGCTACACGGAAGCCAGCGCGCATCTTCGCTGGCATCGGTGTCGGCCTCCTGATTCTATGGCTTTTGTTCATGTCTCGGACCGCCCCAGCCGCTGTTGGCATTCGCATGGCCGACTGGAAGGGCACAGGCCTGCTTCGCAACAACAAGCCCGGCGATGTCATCAACGACGTTTTCAATGCCTCACTCGGCGTAAGCCTCACTCGCCTATGCCCGTCTACTTATTTGTTTAACACACCCCTTTACTATCCGAACACACATTTCTAACGCGTTCTACCTGATTTTAGTTTGAAAAGATCTTTGTGGTTGGCTTGCCGGAGCGCACTGACCGCCGAGATGGCATCACTCTCCAGGCTGCCTTCTCCGATCTGGAATTTGAATTCATTGATGGCATCTCTGGCGAAAAAGTAGCCGACAAGGCTATTCCCAAGACCACCGAGCATGATCGGTTGGATAATGGTGCTATCGGGTGCTGGCGCGCTCACATGAACGCCTTGCAAGAGTGAGTTTCTTTCTCGTCCCTTGTCCAGTTCAGAGGAACCTCAGATGGTCCAGTGATACATATTGTGACAAATTCTCTCATTCTTCAACCTGAAATGAAGCACTAGACATTCTTCTTCATTTACAAATATTGACATTTTCTTCCTAGGGTCGTGAGGAGAAATCTCGGATCTGCTCTTATTTTGGAGGATGATGCAGATTGGGATGTGAGAATCAGGCAGCAGCTCTACGACATGGCCCTGTCCTCACAGGCCCTAATTCAACCTTTGGCTGGAACTACAAATAGCTTCGCAGACAAGACTTTCCGACCCCCACCTGAAGGGCCCCCCAAGGGAGTCCCTGAATTCCCCATTAACCGTCTTCCAAAGACTGTACCCGCAACCGTTACGCCATACGGCGACATGTGGGATCTTATCTGGGTCGGTCACTGCGGTATGCGCATGCCTCCTGCCGACAGCCCTGTGCCCAGAGGCCGCGTTGTTAGTGTCAACGACGAATCTGTGCCGGAGAAGAGGTATCTCTGGTCCCTCGCCCCTCCCTTTACTCTCAAGGACGACTATCCTGATCACACCCGCGTCGTCCACCACGCCCAGGAAGGTGTCTGCACCCTTGGCTACGCCGTCACCCAGCGAGGCGCACGTGCCCTCCTCCAAGAAGTTGCTCTCAAGGATGTTGGCGACCCTGTTGATATTCTCCTCCGATTTTACTGTGAGGGAGGTAAGGGCCGACGAAACCACAACTGCCTGGCTATTCAACCTGCTCTCTTCAACCACCACAGAACGGAGGGCCCAAGGAGCGCCATGAGCAACATTGGATCCCACGAAGGCTGGCAAGACAAGCCATCGACCGACATGACCAGGTGGAGCGTCAGGCTCAATGTCGAGAGGCTGCTCGATGGCCAAGAGATGTGGGATCAGTTGCCAAACCAGAACAAACCAGAATAAGGATTAATGTCTCTTCCTCTTTTCTTCGTTTCCTTAACACAACATGGCCGTTACCCAAAATACTTGTCTTGTATTAATTAAAATTGGATTATGTATATCATTAAAGATTATCATGAAGGATGGCGACAACGGGTAGGGAGTATAGGATTCACGCAACGATCCGGGCTTATTGAATTCTCATGAGTAGTTGGCTAGCGAACCGCGTCTTTTTTGTATTTCACTTTTCTCTGGAAATAATCACGAACCTATCATTACATTGACATTGGTTTGACCAAATATCTTACAATATTTTTACATATTGGTTCACAATTCAGATGATTCTGAACATGTTCCTCTTCACCTCGCTCTTCAGGCCCTCGGCTCGCCCGTTCTCATACTCGACACCGGCAGCGCCACCATCACCCGACATACCTTCTAGACGTAGCCTGAGCTCCTCGTCAAGCTGCGCTATCGTCTTCTTGTCCTTGCTTCTCGACGATTTCACTGGAGAATCACTTGGCCTCGTCGAATCTTTGGTCTGAGCTCCGCCCTCGGTTGATTCGGCCTTGGAATAGAGTTGATGACGGAACAGCATGGAAGGGTCCCGGTGTGATGACGAGATCGTGTGGCCAGCTGACCTCTTGGTTGCCCGGCTCGCTAGGGCAGCAGAGGCGATTTTCCTCATCGCATCGGCGCTTCGATTCCAAATTTTTGAGTAAGCGGGCTCGGAAGTGTTGGTTGGTTCCTCTTTCACCCTGGCTTATGACAAATTGATTGACGCGAGCACTACGAGGCTCCAAACAAGGATTGGCCGGTGAGTCGCCTGACCTTCGCAAGTGCCTTTCTAAGCTTCAATTTGCAATACGATTTTCTCGAAAGAGTTGATGTCGTATCGTCCGGTGTTGTCTGCGATGGAGTCGATCACCAGACGGATAATGTTTCGGATGGTAAGAGGACCCGGGGACTCGGGCGCGAGCCCCAGTATTCTAGGAACCGGTCGTCGGGTAGGTACAGGGTGCGATTGATGTCACGCTAGATCCCGTGCCGTGGGATGGGATGACTGTCCTTGTTGGTTTTGGGCGATGGCCGAGTCTGTGCGCTGTTCATAATCCGTTTCCCGCGCACTGACCCCAACCAAGAAAACAATCAGGTTTCGTGGTCTAGTTGGTCATGATTTCTCGCTAACAATCATCCGATTGCGCCGAGACGGTCCCCGGTTCGAGCCCGGGCGAAACCACAGTTTTGGCATCTCTTACTTTTGCATCAATCTCGTTTCGGTCTGTTTTTTGCTGCTTTTGGAGATACAATTGGTATTAGTCTCTTTTTTATTGCTCTCACCTAAATATTTTCATACTCTGAAATTAAAGGCATTTATTATTAGTTGAGAGAGTAAGTTCGTGGCTGCATAAGATGTATTGGACATCCTTTTAGAGTTTGCGTGAAACTAATATCATTGAGGTTTATACTCGTAATAATTGTTCCTCTATAGAGAGTATCCATCAAGCAGATGGCTCCATGTCAACACAGAGGCTGCCTGCTCAAAGCTGAGCTGTTGTCTTCTCAGCAGAAAGCCCAGCAGCCAGGATTTTTTGCTTTGTGCAGGTTCCACTTTCCCCGGATTTTCCAGGTGATCGGAGGCGGCCGAAAGCCGTTTCTGCAGCGGCGCAGGTCTCAGGTGCAATTTTTGGCGCATTTCCTGCACCCGAGCTTCTCTCTGCTTCTTTGGAGCCCTGGCGGGCCTGGCGGGACTCTCATCAAAGCAGCTAGAGTCTCCGCCTGCATCACTTGATGCTGCAAAAATTTTCTGTCAGCCCCAGTCTCCAGACTTTCGAGACGCCAGATGGAGCTGCATGTGTCGTCACGCCCAGCCGAGATTGGATGAAGGCGCGAGAGCGAGTGGTGCTGATGAGTCCCTCCTGGCCCACAGCGCCCAGAGTTTGCCTCACCACTCAGCTCGGGGACATGCTGTGAGCATTGGCTACACTAGCCGCCCTGGTTCTTCTACTTGCGACATGAAGCTATCATCACGAGGCCATGCATTCATGCATTATTGACCGATCGAGACTCTCGAACATCAAGTTGATCACGGGACCTCCCCAGATCTTGCCCGCCCTGAATGGAATTGACGGCATTCTCTCACTCGCTAACTCACTCACTCTCTGGTTGCCTTGCTCCAGTGGGCTGACTCCTGGATCGGTGACACAGGAAGAAAAAAGCCAAGCAGGCCGTCGATGCCTCCAGTTTTTTTGGGTTTCCATTACCCCCAGGAAATTGATGAGTGGACAAGGGGCAAGAGGGCCGATTCAATTTTTCACCTCCGTCGCCAATTCTTCCGTGCTGGCCATGGGCGTGCGATGAAGGATCCATGGCCCATGTGGAGCCCGAGTCTCCAAGGCCGGCGCTAGAGCTTTTCTATGGGGTAAAAATTACCTACAAAAAATTCCGAATTCAGGCACAAGGAGCCTCGTGACTGACAGATTTCACGACTGCAACTCGCCATCCACAGTGCCCTTTGCACGCCGAGCACGGTCTTCACACGTGCGAGTTCCACCAGGATGCACAGTGCGGCGCTGGCAACACGTCAGTTCTGGCACCTGCAACACCATGAATTGCGCTACTCTCGCTAAGCCCATGCCTTAAAACACACGGTCTCATCAATGAAAACGCGGGGGAAGGCGAATGGACCAGGCGTGGATCCTGTCCGTGTGGAGAGACGGTCCCATGATGATGAATAGTGCCTGGTCGATTGCGCAAAAAAAAGGTTTTTTCGGTTGTTCCCCTTAGGCGCTCCCTTGATGGGCGGGTGACCAAGGCGAATAGGGTCGGACCTCGTGCCCATCACATCATAATCGTGTCAGTGTAGTCCCAAACGGGAGAGCTCCTCAGACAGTATAATAGCCCTCCCTCTCCAGCCCGGCATCGGTTCCAGATCAAGCTTTCCAACTATACACTCTTACACCGTCGAGAACCTATTCCTAGACAACTCAATTCGCCTTCCCCCATCATCAAGAGCCACTAGACCATCTTCCTCGAGTTCCCTGAACCAGATATCAAACCCTCGTCTCCTTCTCAACCACAAAAACACACAAACCACCATGACCAACAGCTACGTCGTCACTGAGGGTGCTCCCTCCGCCACCACCTACATGCGCTGTGGCCGAGGCGGCGCTGGCAACACCTACCGAGTGAGCTCCTCCTCAAGCTCCAGGTCGTCCGCCCCTTCAGCCCAGGCTCCCGCCCGTCGATTCTTCTCCGGCGTTGGCGGCGCTGGCAACGTCCACGAGGCCAGCGAACGCCCCACCGTCTCCCTCGACGACGAGGTCCGCCGCCTCGCCGCCCAGGAGGAGCAGTCCATCGGCCACTGCGGCATCGGCGGTGCCGGCAACGTCTACAGACGCAAGGCCAGCGATGCCTCCTCCGCCATCAGCGACGACGCCCGAAGCTCCTTCAGCACCTCCAGCTCGGGTGCCAAGATCTGGGCGCAGGTCCGAAACAGCTTCAGCCACCACTAACATGGGTGGCGATGCTCCTCGTCACGGTCTTCTCTGACCCAACGAACCAACCCCCAAAAAAATAATACCTGCATGTTGTGAGGAGGAATATAATGTCATTTTCCTCTCTCAGCCACCCAACAAGCGAGAGGCGTTTTCATCGACTTTGACTTTTATCTTTTGAAATTTCTTGTGCTTTTTTATCATCTCAAGGACAGCGAGCGGGTACCTCAGAGCAAATGGGATCCTATTGGAGTTTGTTTCTGGTGAACTTTTTATTATACCCAAATTTATGACGGAATGAATGGTGTGCAACTCAGGGCACGATAAACCAAGCAACCAAAAAAGGAGGAAAGGGGATTTATGTAGCAAAGGACATTTTCTTACGAACTTGTCTGTATAAATATTATGTTTTCAACGCGGCCTTTTCAAGGCCACCAAATCATCTGAATACCACTCGCTTGCTCAATGTGAATGATGAATGAAACTTTCAGGCAGCCCAGTGGACTACTAATTACCTCCCTAGCTTATTCGATGTGCGTTTCAGGTATCTTATTAATTACCTAGGTAGTTACTTTGATGTGCGTCTTAGGTATCATTTGGCGTTTTCCTTCTTTGGTAGGTTCTAATTATCTGACAGATATCAATGCCGGTCTATCAAGGCGCACCCGCTCAATCCTCATTCGCGATGCAAAAGTACAAACAAAACCCGCTTGCTTTTCTCTCTCTATGAATAAGGCAACTCCGCATGTTCATCCTTTGTCCCCCTCCGGGTCGCGGCATCATTCTCGCCCATCCCCCAGACTTGGCATTGTAGTAATCATGTTTAGATTGATGGGTTATTTGTACAGCCCGAATCTCGAGAGTGAGAGCTCGGCATCATTTTCTGAAAATTTCAACTCCCGCGGAACGTGAACTCGTTAAGAATGCCTTTGTCTGGCATTAGTCTAGTAGGGTATCGATCTTGGTCCGCCTCTCGCCTATGTGAACTTGGTGTGGATAATATCGGGATTCTCATGCCAATCGTCGATGCTCACCCACATCTGCGGCAGTTAGTATCTCAACTCGCTTCCAACCTTAACCAGACAATGCGACTTACCTTGCGGAATGTGCTCAAACCGGCCAGAATACTACCGCCAATCCATGTCGAGTACTTGCGCTCGGGCGGCGCAAAGATCTTGATCCTCATGTCCTTGACAGCCAGCTTCTGCACTTCTGATAGTAACCGGTCGCCGAAGCCCTTGGTCAAAGTACTTCCACCCGAGAGGACAATGTTGCTGTACAGGGATTTGCGGAGATCGAGGTCGGTACGGTTGATGGCGTCAACAACAATTTGATGCACACCGGGGTATTCCAGGCCGATAAGCTCGGGGTCGAAAAGGATCTCTGGCGCTCTGAAACGCTCAGCACCGACCTAAGGAATTGTTAGTACGCCATTTTCACCACCAGCTTTCCCACACCGCAACCCACCTTGAGTTTGTGACCGTCGGGTAGGATGTAATCTACCGCCTTGTTCTCGTGGTGTTTCAATCCCAGCCATTCCCGCTCCTCCCTCTTAGGATCGTGCGCCACGTATGATACAGTCTCCTTGATCAATCTCACAACCTCCTTCTCCGCACTCGTGTGGAACACAAAGCCACTCTTCCGTAACAGCACCTGCAGGTATTCTGTGACATCCCGACCAGCGACATCAATTCGGCGGATACTGCTGGGCATCGCAAATCCCTCGTAGACCGGTACAGCGTGCGAGACGCCGTCTCCCGAGTCGAGCACAATTCCCGTCGTCCGGCCGCTGGCATACAAGGAGAGCACGGCCTGGATGGACGTATGGAGCGCCGGTACATTGAAGGTTTCGAACAGGATCTGGGCAGCCATATCGCGATTACTGCGGGGGTTTAGAGGCGGCTCTGTGAGGAGGACGGGGTGCTGTTTCACGTTCAGTTAGATCCTGTCGTCACAGAATGGCCATTGGAAACACCGGCATACCTCTTCACTCAATGTCTTCAGTCCCTCGCCATATACATACTCCCATATCCTCTCCATATCCTCCCAATCTGTGACAATGCCATGCTCCAGGGGGTACCGAATCTTCAAGAGCCCTCTTAGCTCCGTCGCCGCCTTCTGACCGATGAACACCTCGCCCTCCAAAGCTCCTGCCAGCACTCGGAGATGCTTCGGCCGTCCAACAAAGGAAGGGAAGAAGCACTTCGGCGCATCCTCGCCTGCGAAACCTGCGCGAATGGTTCCAGATCCGTTGTCGAGCACAATCGGGGCGTTGTGCAAGGATTCCGCCATGGTGACGTTGTGTTGATTGAGGACTGTCCTGACAAAGGGGGGCCAAGATCGGTTCCACTGCGACGTCTATAGATTGTCTCACGGGGACTACTACACACCACCAGCTTTGTGTGGGAGTCGAGCTTCGATCGGCGTCTGTGCGTGGCTGGGCGGTAGAGCCCCTGGGGGACTGACTGGCTCTTCCGCGGCAGCAGATTTAGGACCAATGGAAAGACAAGCTCGTGCGTTTCGTTAAAAATCTACGCAATGTTTGTTTGTAGGAGCCGGTGGTTGTCGTCTCAAGCTGTCTGGTATCTGATAGCAAATTACGTCCCGCAAGGCAAGCTCCTTCATCTTAGACGCGTTCTGGTTGGCTAGGAGCGGCGCTCAGGAGGCGCCTCTACAGGTGCCACGTCACGTGAAGCTGTCTCAGATCAAGTACCCACCCTGGCCAGCACACGCTGGGAGATGCCGAGGGGGCAGGGGCCGGCCTCGGTCGGCCTCAGGCACCAACTTTAAAGAGGTGCGCGTGATAACGCGTCTCGACCGGCTTATTTCGCGTCACCTACGTGAGAGCTCTATTGCAGGCTTCAATTCGACGTCCTTCATCAACCCGAAAAACCCCTGCAGCATTGGCGAGATCTTCACCAGCGGCAATCCGTCCAAGACCTATTTCCCCATCTCATTCGAGCGCTCTCTTTCCTGCGATTGGACTGGTACCTGGCCTGGCGGTGCTGATTGCCCAAGATATCGAATGCTGCCGTGAGAATCGGCTCTTCAACCACCATGGTCAAACCCACACCCGCCACCGGCCCCGGCGTCTATAGTGCTACATACAGTGGTGTAAGTTGATCAGATCTCTTCTTCTATTTATGATTGATGAGGAATTGTTATCCAGAAACCCTCTGTGATGGCTCTTCATCGTCAGTGTTGGTGGGAAGATTTTGATTTTTTCTTCTCCCCCCTCAGTATAAGCTACCTGCGGAGCGCAATTCTTTTTCACCGGCTAATCTTCATCTTTCCTTCAGATACCAGTGTATGAATTCCAATTCGGAACAGACCTTAAGGAGCATGTTATGCGAAGACGGCATGATGACTGGGTCAATGCAACACATATCCTGAAAGCCGCCGGGTTTGATAAGCCAGCCCGAACCAGAATATTGGAGCGCGATGTTCAGAAGGATATTCATGAGAAGATCCAGGGAGGGTATGGCAAATATCAAGGTTTGTGCCATATCAACTCAAAGCCGACTTCTGGTTAGGTTGCTGACGAATACGATATTTCAGGAACCTGGATCCCTTTACCAGCGGCTACATCACTAGCGGAAAGACACAGCGTGATCGATCGATTAAGACCCATTTTCGAATACACACCTGGCAACGAGAGTCCACCCCCAGCTCCCAGACATGCCAGCAAACCAAAAGCGCCCCGGGCGCGACCTGCTCCTCCCAAGTGGAATAGTACGTCTAAGCGGGCATCTCAAGCCAGAGTTGCCACTAATACAAATTTAGATCCTGCTGCTGCTGCTCCTCCTCCTCCAGTAGCTGAAGAATACTCGAATGGCGGTGATACTCTGATGGGGGAGGATGATATTCCCGATAACTTAACCATCGCCTCGGCCTCGTACATGGCCGAGGACGATCGGTTTGACTTGTCGCAAATCACCTCGACTGGGCATAGGAAGCGCAAGCGGGAGGAGCAATTGCAGGAGTTGACCGAGCAGCAGCACTCGATCTATGGCGACGAGCTACTTGACTACTTTCTACTCTCTCGGAACGAGCAGCCAACGGTGAAACCAGAGCCGCCGCCGAATTTCCAGCCAGATTGGATCATTGATTCTGAAAACCACACCGCCCTGCACTGGGCGTCGGCAATGGGCGACGTAGATGTCATCAAGCAGCTGAGGCGCTTCAACGCCAACGTTGCCGCCAAGAACATTAGAGGCGAGACGCCGCTCATGCGGTCCGTCAACTTCACCAACTGTTTCGAGAAGCGCACCTTCGACGCAGTCATGAAGGAGCTGTTCGAGACGGCCGATGTGCGAGATTCACAAGGTTGCACCGTGATACACCACGCAGCGATTATGAAGAACGGGCGTGTGTACAGTCCGTCGTGCTCAAGATACTATCTCGACATTATTCTTAATAAGTTACAAGAGTCGTTAGAGCATAGCGCGTTCCAGCAGCTCCTCGATGCGCAGGACAACGAGGGGAACACGGCGCTCCACCTGGCGGCCAGGCTCAACGCGAGGAAGTGCATCCGCTCCCTCCTCGGGCGCCACGCTTCCACAGATGTGGTCAACAACGAAGGGGTCCGTGTGGAAGACCTGATAATGGAGCTCAACGCCTCCAAGAGGGAGCGCGGCCCCCAACGGTCGTCATCGCCGTTCGCGCCCGAGTCGCAACGGCACAACTCCTTCCGGGATGCCTTCCTAGAGAAGAACGGCGCGAAGCCGTCGGTCAAATTCTCATCCACTGCAGCGACCACCGTGCATTCCAGGATCACACCCCTCATACTAGAGAAGTTCCAGGACCTAGCTAAAAGCTACGATGATGAGTGGCATCAGAAGGAGGTGGCGGAGACGGAGGCCCAGCGCATCCTGAGCAATACCCAGGCCGAGCTGGAGGCGGCGCGCCGCCAGATAGCCGAGATGGAGGAGCAGATCGAATCGGAGGAGGCGGCCGCCAAGATGATGAGCGAGGCCAACCGGGCCAAGCACCAGGTGACGGAGCTGATCACGTACCAGAACCGGCAGCACATCCAAAAGGCGGTAGAGGAGGAGCTGTCCAAGACCAATGGCGACAGCGGCATGCAGGAGGAGTCATACGAAGAGCGACTCAGCTTAGCGCAGCAGCTGGCACAGCTCTTGGCGGACCAGAGGCAGGCAGAGACGGAGTACGTGGACGCCCTGGCCATGGTGGGGACGGGGGACAAGATTGAAAAGTACAGAAAGCTACTCAAGACGTGTTTGGAGCCCAAGGATGGTGAGAGCCTAGACATGAATCTGGACAGTGTGGTGGATATGGTGGAGGAGCAGAGAGCGGTGCACGACATGGACGGTGGCCCCGACTGCGACGCCATGGACTTCCACATCTGATCATGGTGGCAGGATTTTCAACCTTGATTCATTTTCGATTTTCTTTTTTCCCGCTATATCGCCCGACGTGGCATTGTAATCCTGGCTGGAAGGAAGGGGGAAGCGTTTTGTATGATACCAAATCAAGTAAATAGTAATGACAGTCAGTGTCACGGACACACATTTCAAACCGGCGAAAATAAGCAGAACGGACCTGCCGGCAAGGGCAACACGAACGAGCAGTGCTGATTCATCCTGATTCCTGCTTATTGAAAAAGAAAAAAAAAAATAGCCAAAAAGTGTGGGCGGCAAAAGCCAGCCGCTTGCATTAAGTGCTGAGATCTCCAAGTGCTGCCTGCCCAACTCCCGTGTATACGCTTCTGACGAGCGCTACTGGTCATCATTGCACGGGCTAGCCCCCAATGCGGGCACTCTTATTGCAGCAATCGCCGGGGACGGGCGTCCTCAGCGAATAGACCAGCGGGCAATGGCAAGCAGTAATACGGGGTGGAGATTCGCGAGATCCCAGGATTACCTATTGATGCCGAAACCCATGACGAGATGGTCTTAGCCAGCTATGCATGACGTTCATGTCAGGTGAGAGGCCATGGCAAAAGGTCATCTCGGCGCGAAGAGCAATTGGTATTGATTACTCCTTTGCGCCGCTTCATCCTAAAACTGTCAGTGGCTTGCCGGGTGGCAGCGTTGCCGCTCGTGTTTGGCGTGTTGGCTTGAGGCTCTATCTATATCGTGCAGGGGTCTCTTCCACCCCGATGACCAACAGTTGCACAGAACCCCCTCCTCGGGGTAACAATGTCGGTGGTTGGACTGGTCCATCGGAAGTGATTGGTCACCATTATAGTCTGAGGGGGCGCTCCCAGCGATAGATCGTGCAGAGATGCGCCAAGACATGCCGGCGATGGGGGGTTAAGCGCTCGTTGGCCGGCACTTACATCGCAGGTTGGCAATACAATATCCACGGCTGTAAGAAACTCTGACAGGCACACTAGAAACGAATATTGTCTGCCTCACCGACAGAGTGGCGAGATAGACAGATAATTTCTGAACTAATAATTACGCGTTCTGGGCGCACTTGTCTGGCCGCATGACTCGCAGGTTTCGCCTGGCTCCATGCGATCCATCTAAGTCGTAATATCAGAGAAAGGGAGGGTGTTATGTGAGGTAATGACTTACAAGGACCGCCCGTAGGAACCCAAAAGACGGGGGCGGGAACAGCCCATTCTCTCAGAAACGGGAAGCTGGGCCAAAAATAGCGCGCTGCGTAGATATTGTCCCCAACCTGAATGCATGCGTGCCATCACCACACACAACAATCTGAAGATTACCGGCGGGTGGGTGGGAGAACTGGACATTACGGGTACAGGGGGGTGCGGTGAGACGCTACAGGGGTAAACGCAGCTCCATAAGGCTGAGAAGGACCCATAGTGACCATGTCAGAATCCCTCCCTGTGTTCGTGTCGGAGCCAGGTTCAGTCTTGGGTTGAAGACCCTGGCTTTTCGAAATTTGCAGATGCCGATGTGATTCCAGCGAGATGCAAGCGACGGGCTGACGAGGTGTTCGGTCCCGTGATGCGCGTGGAGGGTCATCTCGGGCACCTGAAGCGCAGACTATTTTCCTCAAATCAATATTGAGCGGTACGGATCAAAAGAGGTGAGGCAAGTCTAGCCATGGCGTCATAGCGCGTAGGCACTCGAGCTGAAAGAATCGTTCCCTGACACGTCGTTGGTGACTTTGGCGACAGAGATCCACCATCCACCTGAAGGTTTCTAAAAGTGGGGAGAAGCAAGTCAGGTTGGCAGGCATACGCAGCAGAATGGCGGTGCATCCCCGCAGGACTGGACATGCTGCTATGTTTGTCTTATGTATGCGCACAAGAAGAGCATCAGGGCGGTGCGAGACCCAGCGCTCAGGGAGCAAGGTAGTACTCTGCGTACGAATGCCGCGGCGCTGCACCTCTCGTCCAGCTGAACAGGGATCGCTCCATGACGCGGACCCGCTGATCAGTCCAAGTTGCCCTCGCCTCTGCTTCCACAGCGCTTCTCTTTGCTTGTCGCCGTCGGTCGTTGATCAATTCGAATTGCCTGGATTCGCCATCCGTCGCGCTCGTAAAATTGGCTGTGCGGCTGTGCAAGCTGGGCGGCACTACAGGTGGGCGTAATATGAGGGGCACTGATCGACTCGCAAGATGGCTGCCTGCCAGTCGGGCCCAGTCGAGGGGTGGTAGCCACTTAGTCCCCTTGTTCAGCTGGTCGCGGCCTCCACACGGAATCCACGAGATTTCAAGGAGCGCAGAACATGTGCATGCAGATGCGATGTGCAGCCCTTCCAGCCCGCCCAATGCCCTAAGCTGAGCCAGACCGGGCCAAGCCAGGCCAAGCCAATCCCACGGCCTCCCGCCGGCTGGCCTGAAGGTGCCGCTTGGGTACTACCTCGGCTGGTATCAATACCTGGACCCTAGGCCACAAAGAGCCAGGGTCGTCTGTACAGTGACGCCCGCTGCCAGGTATCGGGCCAGGCGCCCTGAAACTGCTAGAACGGGAAGGAATCACCTTTGGCGACAAAATCTGAGTGGTGAACGCCAGCAAGTGCATCGCGCCTAGCCCACCCAAAGGCGTTAGCGGCTGTGGGCCCCTGGTGGAGGTTTCGAAGCCTGTGCCTGAGGTGCCCCACTCCAGCCTCCCCTGTAGACACCGTCGTAGCGGCCGGGAGGTCGCCTGAAGGTTGTAAGTCTGGCTGTCGCTCCTTCTCAGAATAATAATCGCCTAGAAGAGTAAGTTTGTTGGTCGGCCGTGGTTTCTCAGGATGACTCATGGGACGTCGTGGTAGGAGCCAGAAGAAACCAGGAAGCAGACAGATAGATCCATCAGCAAAGTCAGGAAACGCATGTACATTTCAGCAGAACCCCGCTGCAACTTGATATCTTGACACCCGCTGATGAATGTGCGGAGCCAAGACAGGCCCTTCATAGAGGCTATCACCATCCCTGGCCGGGCAACACATCTCGATGTCCTCCTTCTCCACAAACAGACCAGAGAGCAACACCAACAAACCAACCGGCGTATGAAGGCCAATGGGACATCTTACCCAAACTATCACAGGGCTGATGGCCAGCCAATCGCTATTTTGGCGCATCGCATCCCTCCCCATAGGCAGGGTCTAGGGGCAATGCGAGGGCAAGCCTGGCCCTGGTCTCTCACTCTATCATCTGTCCTGAACTAGAGGTATGTCGATGTACATGCCATGGACCCATTCAGAGGCTCACCTCAGCGAAAAGTGGAAGAAAGAGACAAAGTGCTTCTTTCGCACATTCCATCTCAGAACTAGGTAGATCCGATAGCCAGCCAGGTCCTTGGCACAACAGCGAATAGGTTTCCCCACGAAGCAAAGAGCCTATGCTTGCTCTTTAAACTGGATCCTTCGCACACAAGCGTACACACCCACGGCTTACAGGAGTGTGTTGCCCACCAACGTGCATCTGGCGGCGCACAATGGATCTCTACAACTTGTTGGGCCCCGCCTACAAAACATATCATGAACAAACAAGCTTGTCGCAACAGGCTTGGTGATTTGTTAGGCCGAAAACCAGGGGGCGCCTGGGGTCGCCAACCAGCCTTGTTTTCATGTTTTGATGTTGGTGGAGTCTACCGCATCATTGTGCCAAACCCGTGCCCCTGGGAATCGACGGCTTGTTCCATTTCCATCCAGATTCCGTATCGCGGACACCGGGCACATGTGTGCACCTTCCCAGTGGATAATGGCAATCTAGAAGATCTCCTTTTCGGGGGAATGAGAAGGCCGGTGGGCAGTACCTTGCCACTTCGCGCATGGACGCACAAGAATTTCAACAGCTGACTATCTGACTAGAGACCAGGGCCCATGCTTAGAAAACGAAGAAGAAGAAAAATATTATTAGCCACTGGCACGTATTAGTCTGCAAGGCTACCGATTGCCACCAGCACCAATGTACGTTGGACATTGATTGAATGCGCTCAGAGTCTCGAGCTGGCCGGATTCGAGCATCTGCAGGATCCCTTACCTGCATTTCCTCGCAGCAGGGGATGCCCACACGGCCATGGCTATTTAACTAGTGCTCCAGCTCTGGGATCAGCAGGTGGGTGGGTTTTTGAATAGGTCAGGCAGTCCCTCGTACATGGTATTGCGCTTACGAAGTCCCGGCAACAACGCCACAAATCAGGATCGGAATGGCCAGCCCACTTAGCCTCCGCTATGGGCCAGTTGGAAGACTTGCCTCGCGAGCGGATAGCTCTTCGACAGCTGAACCTTTGCAGCCTCCAAGCTGAATTAGGCTCATGGGGGAGGGGGCCATCGGAGAGCCCTTGTCTGGAACTTTGGATCTAACAGCGCATGATCGCTAACCATCGTCGAGGTGCTTCCAATCGCCGCGGTGCTCTTTGGGATGGTCCGACGACTAGTTTCTCATGTTCCAGGTCGCTGTACTGGCTCACCCTGATGTAATTACCCAGGATAGATATAAGGTTGTGTGAATGCTGTCTCCCATACCGACGTCCCATCTCACCCGCTCTCTCGCCCAGCTCACCCCCCCGGCTCCGCCAACCAAGCTGTACATTGGAATGGTTGAGTGCTACTCGCGATCCCCAGACCATCATTACGCGTCGGTCTCTAAGCCCTCACGAGCTGATTGACCTAAATCCCCGAGCAGCATCCACGCGAAGCCGAGAGCTAGACGTCAGCTCGTGGGATCCGTGGGACTGTGCCGGATCTACGGACGTTCCGCTACTTCCACAATTGGGGTATTCGCCGTTACTCCCACCCACCCAGTGGAAGGATTCAGCCTGGCCTAGTGGTCAATCATATCATTGACCCGTTTGGGCATCTCAGGACGCGCATAGCGACGTGACGCAAGGTGCACTTGGGCATCTCAGCCTTGCGCTCCGCCGTTACGCACGCAAGGCCAGACAAGGCCGACACCCAAGTAAACCGGCCAACCAAGCAGCCTCTAGCGCCCCGAGTCGGCCATCTGCCACCACCGCACAAACCAATCGAGTCAACTCCCCTTTTAGTCGCCTGCGGGATTACCTATGGTAGGGTACGTCTAGTATAGGGCAAGTCTTTTTTTATCGCTTAACGTGCCTGCCGTCTTACCGCAGACGCAAGCAAAGTAGAGTGACTTGCTTGGCTTGCGTGTTGACAGACACCCCGGCCCAGGCTTACTCGAAAGCACTGGTCTCTTTCACCCAACCCAACCCACTAATAAAGCGGGAAACGAAACCTACCGTTTCAAACATGGTTACCACTCTCTTCGGGGCTGGAGAGTACTTCAGAGGCTGGTCGCCCGCGGCTGCGCTAGAGGCCTGTCTTGCACTTTTCGCAACCATTGTCATTTTGCGTTCTTGTTTGCGCTTTGCCTTGTCAAGACTCAGCAAGCCAAACAGGACGCAGCCAAATCCCAATGTGCTCAACGCATACCAAGACTTCGACCTGACCCAGTTTGGGACGAGATACACCCACCAGCCCCCGTCGCCATTGAGCCCGCCGTACTGGGATACGGATATGGATGAGAAAATGAGCAGCGCCGAGAGTGCTGCTGATGCCAGCCACGGCAGACTGAGGGAGGACGACATTGAGTCGTTGGTGCGAAAGCCCTTGGCCCTGGACTCGCGATGGGGTTCCAGCAGTGCCCACGGGCTCCCGTACCTGATCAGCCGGCCACCTCCCGCCCCGCCGTTGACACCCCCGGAGTTGAGTTCCACCGTCTTCACGCTGGATGTGCGCGCCCAGGGCCAGGACAGCTTCATCCACCAGCCCAACCCGGACTACGCCTCTGCCTCGACGCCCAGCTCGGGCTCGCAGCCAAGCACCGTGGTGACAACATCGTACCCGCGGCGGTTGTCCTACAACAAGACTGTTCCAATTGGCATTCCTGTCTCACGGGAGTCTTCTTCAACCTCTGAAACGGACTTAGTCTTCCCGGCCAATTCCTATCCACCTACCAGCCCGGTGTTACCGCCCCCGCCAACCTTCCCCGAACTTCTCAACAATGATCCCGCTGACGAGGCCAAAATCGGCCTTCAGGGCGAGCTTGTCGCAGTGCTCGATCAGGACGGGTCAGGCTGGACACGTCACACTCGGGTGTACGGCGGCGGGGTTTGTCTCGCCTGCGCCGCTGCGGGCCGAGAACACGGCGAAGGTGGTTATTACGGCGACACTGTGAGCCCAGAAGAGCGACGTTAAAGATGTGCTTGTGCATGCATACGGTAGACTAAAAAAAAAGGGCCGGAGGGACACGACATGAGTAACGATTTCTCTAGAATCCCAAACAATGGGAGTTCTCTGCTTCAATGCCTCAATCTTTGGATTGTGATTTTTCTCTTTCCTTCTTTTTCTTTTTGGCATCCTATTTTCCTTATTTCCTTTATTTCTGTTCTTTTCTTGCTCTCTTCCCGTGTTTGGTTTTCTTTTGTATCTAATGAGATATTTAACTTTACTGGTATTGTTTACAACCGTTTCTATTTCCCCTTTACAGTTTTGGCATATATAGTTTGATACGTTTAAGGAGACCGGAAACGGCTCAACGCGGGGCTATCCTAGTTGGCTAACACGCGCGGATGTCCCGTGGCGGGATCAGCCTACCCTCGCCGTTCGTTGCTTAACCCCGATGTAAATACAGTCACTTTCTTTGAGACAGGCATCGACAACCAAATACATTACAAACCTTCACAGTGAGGCAACCATGTCATCCAATGAGCCGGATACTGCTTGAATGCGGAAATGATATGCGAAGGAAACTCGCTCGAGGCACTTCAACACCTAACCGGTCTTAGACGATCTGGTGTATGTCTGCCAACTAAAACTGATGATTCTGCTTACGGCCTGCATTGGGAAGTCGTCACAAGACAGAGAGACTCATAACCAATGGGTCTATTGAGACAACCGCCACTAAAACAGATGGGAGCTGACATTGGCTTGGTAATCCGGGCGATTAGGAAGCGTCTTGATCGTGCATGGTCTGTGTTGGGGTGAAAGTAAGGAAGAGACATGACCAGTAATAACAACGCGGCAGCAAGAGCCTTAACAGCATCACAACCAACTGACCAACCCCTCCTTCGCAACTGCTCTCGTCATACATAGGCGGCAATCTTGCATATCTGGGGGTGGGCTCAAAGTACAGGTACATTGATGTCTAGCATGGTGGGTCAAACGAAGGGGGGTGTAAGAGAGAGCGCGATGGCCAAATGGTGTGGTCGCGGGATCGATCATGCGATCATAAGACTGCCTCTCTTAAGGGTGTGTCCCTTAGGTTCTATGCATAGATAGTCCGACGCGGGTTGAGGTAGAGAGACCCGGGTACAAAGGAGGCAGTGCAGCAAGCGGCTGGTAATATGACGAGGGCGGCCGTCGGCCGCAACCACTTTCTGAATCGAGGGCGGAACTGAGCGGGGGAGGCTGACGGGTGATAAGTTGCACAGACATGGTGAAGCTATGTAGGCTTACACGTTTCCCATTGCCATTTTCGCGGCGGTTTTCGGGCTTTTGTCGATGTATGGCTCATGCTCATCGAATCTTCGGCCGCCCCTTGGTGGCCCTCTTGTGCGGGTCTGGCGCCCTTCTTTTAAGCTCCTCATGGCCAGACCCGGCCGCCAAGAAGCTTCCTCCAGCCGCTCCCCTCCTACAAAAGGTCACTATAGAGCCCACCTTGAACTTGGGCTTGTCGAGATATTCCTCCCGATGTCACGATAACCGTCTATGTGTTGGTGATCAGCCGGCCCGGATGGTGTGAGAATAGACAGTCAGACTCCCGCGGTCAGCGCACACACATGTAAATCGGGGTTCGTTTCCACTTATGTCCGTCTATCAGGGAGGGTGTTGTTCTCGTTATCATGCCAGGCAATGTCTCCATGTGTCCATACCAAACGACTAAGCCTTCCAGGATCGAAGCAGATGGCATAGGACTTGCGATCTTCCCACACTCCGAAACATTCCTATGACAACCATTCTCTGATTGACTACTTGCCGACTATGATTCTCCTTCCCCATCCGTACCGCACTGGTGTCGTCTCATTCGTCAATTTAGACTATGGGATCACCGCGATGTGCGCCGCGGCATAAGCTAACGCCCAACTGGTGAACAAGTAACACAGGGATCGTGTGGAGGAATTTCGAATGATATCGCCATATACAGCCATTTAACGTAAACATAATGAGCTGCTAGCCGTTTTGTTCCCTAGACATTTCCGGAATGAATGCCCGATCTCACTTGGCAGGCCTAGTCGCCGACCAGCAGCCTTGTCGCCGTTTACTCTTTCTTCCCCATTGCCACTCGCAACCCCCCTGGCCCTCGGGAAAGATCTCGCACTTGAGAATCGGAAAAACGAGGGGGGTCTAATTTATTTAGGGCGGTTTTTTTTTTTTGCTGACACGGGGTGCCCTTTTCGTGCGGCCTTGGGGGCTACTTTATCTACCTGGAGCAATTGGTCCCCCTGGTTCCTGAATTTCTTCTTGTTGAACACTTGCGACTACGGCTTCGAGGATGGTGGGTTTTCTTCAATTACACTACTCTGTCGTCTCGCTGATTTACGTGATTGCTTATAGCTTCATGGTCAGGGCTCTTGGGCGATGCGGATGCGATGATATACATGTCAAGTAATCCGAGGTCCTTGACATGACGGACGTCGCCGGTCAAAACCCGAGGCAAAGCACTCTATCCAGGACAGCAGCCGGACCAAACCGCCGTCGATAATCTAATTGTGGATTGGGCCTCGCTATTTTGCACAGGTGAGCTACCAGAGCTCTCAACGCCGGGCTTTCATCTATCCAGCACACAGGGCCGAGATCTCTGACCCACGTCGTCGTTTGGCCCTAGGACCACGGCCTCGGGCCATCAATGGTGGAACGGGCTTTATTCCAGGCACCGGATCTGCATCCGTGCGCACGGAGGCGTGAAAACATTCTCAGATTGTTCCGCCCCGGTGTGGTGACCCGGGCTTAGAACCGTCTTGTTCGCTGATGGTGATGTCGGGAGGGGAGATCCAACACGGCAAGCTCACCATCCTTGGGCAATCAACTACCCATTCTAGTGCCCAAATTGCGGGTTTATATGATGATCTTCTTTGCAGCTGGTGATGAAGGTTGTCCCGGCTTCTAGTCTGCTCTCTACAGGTTGACGGCCCGGTTGAAGAGGTCTGTGAAACGGGCAGGGCGACATGGGATCGGCTAAGCAGATCATCAGGTGGGATGCATATGTTGCCTGTATTCTACCAAAAGACGAGCAATTCGAACAATATGGGCTAGACTCGTCTTCTTCGATCCTCTTTCAAGGCATGGAGCACCTAGCTGCCAATTTGCGGAGAGAACACACCAAGTCACGGTTCGGATTCAAGCAGTGTAAGAAACACAAAGTCAAATGCGACGAGGCATATATATTCAGGCTTCAGCACTAAATGTGCGCTCGCCATTATGGATGCCTAGTTCAGAATTCAACATCATTATGCATCACATCGAATTGATGAAACTGCCAGGTCTCGGGTAGGTAGTTGGTTGGGAATGGTATCTTGCAAGTGCACCTACCCTATACTCCTGTCGTTGTGGCAAGGCACCATGGATGAGTCAAACCCGATCATGCGATGGAGGCATTCTCATACTCTGACATAAGTGTAAGACTGCGATTATGCTTTCATATCATTTTGGATAAGAAAAGAGGCAAACTTGTGAGTCAGAATTCAACATACTTGGCTGAAACTGCGATTACGCGTTTGGGTCCTCGAACAAGGCTGACGGCCCTGGCGGAAATGAGAGGCATCACAGCCCAGGCACAGTATGACAATGCAAAGTCCGACAAGGACATGTGTCAACCCAATCCTCGCTAGGGTTTTCTCCTTGACTGGCTGTCGTTGTTATACGAGTTTCAAGAAGGGTACTTCATCACGAGAGACAGACCGGACAAGATGTCACCGCTCTGGTCATACCTCGCCATGATTGGGTTCTCTACGGATCCTACAAGCCCTCGTTGTTTCAAGACGCTCGCTTCACGGTTGAACGAATTCATCCAGATAATATGCGCACAAGCGACAAGCGATGACTAGGCGGTAATCGTCCATCTACGGGCGTCGTAGTCGTCGTCACGTGCGAGGGGGGTGATCATTCATGCTAGGGAGTGCGCTTGTTTCACGAGGCTGTCCTGTTACAACTTCAGACCAATCCTGGTTTGATAGACCGTAAATCGCGGGGAAAGCTTCCACTGGAGCGAGCCGGCTGCTTGCATTGTAAATTCTGCACAATTTGGGGGACTGGAGTTACACTACTACGCTGAATGAGTATGTGTTCGTCCATTGATCCCCCCCAAAAAAGGAAACAGAGACATTTTGACAGATGACAAGAAACGACCGTGGGCGTTTCCAAAAATACATCCTGGCAGATGGGACCGGGCCCCCCTCCTGTTGTAGGTGCACCAGATGCTGTGCAAAGTTGGATTAGTATTATCACACAGTCCTTCTTCAATCGGAGCCAGAGGTGGGAAAGGATCTCAGCTAATTAACCGAACGCCCAAAAGGTCAACGGGCCGGCCAATGGAGACACGTCTATTTATGGGAGGGAGGGGGGTTCCCCTTCAAGGAAAGATGGTGGGTGATAAGCGCTCAGTGACAGCGAAGGACCCCGGCGCCCTGCATATTGCATGCTGACTGGGAGGGCTGCTCGCGACTGTGATCGCTCTGGAGGGCAGCTAGACGCGGTGAAGATGCGTTGGGATTACGCGATCTAGCACATCGAAGCGCCCGACAAGCGCAGGGTCGCCAGCGAATGGGTGGGCGGGATCAGCACTCGACATGAGGGGGCCGCCGATCTATGCTCAAAGGGATAGACGAGGAGGAGGAGAGTGCCCAGTGGGAGGGAGCAGCGCTGGCAGTGTTGGGCTGCATCGTGCCCGCGCAGCTGGCAGCAATAATAGCAGCGAGTTAGTGGATGACGGGGCGGAGACGGCGGGCGTAGCAGGTGCGTAGCCCTCTGGAAGGGAAGATGGTGCGCGGCGAGGCATGACATTCACTCATTTGACGCGCAGGCAATAGTCGGTTGGAGATGGCTCACGGGAGGGTCGCACGGCCAAGGGTGTCTGGCAGGGAGCATGTACGTATTGTGTGCATTTAATTTCCATAGGGGCGGATTCTCCTTGGGCAGAGTGGCTGCATGTGGTGTCCGAATACGTAGCGATCAAGGGAAATCGGTGGCTGGAATGGGAGATGAAGACCCAAAGAGAGCGAGCGGGCTTGCTGCCGGTGGGAAGTAGCACAGGATCGGACAGTGGCTGGGACCGTCAATGCAGTGATAGCAGCGGCGGGTATTGCATCCAATCCATCAACTGTGTGGGGAGGGGCCACAGAAGGAGTTCAGTTGCCTGCTGCCATCTCCCAGTGCTCCGAGCGGCCCTGACAGTGGAGGCCTGTCGGCTCAGGGGTTCAACGGTGGCTTCGGGCTGTGCTCGCCAGGAGCCGGTATTGTGCTACAATGTTTTAGGTGGGATTCATCGTGGCAGGCCAGGTAGAGCGCTAATTTCTGTGAAGAAGGGATGAAACAGCTGCGGCGTGGGAGGGAATGCGGGCAGGGGAACTGGAAACATCAGGAGTCCTCATGCGTGTCCGTGTCTCTATCTGGTAATTACCACCTAGTGTACCTGGTAGGGCCGTGTTGCCAGACGTTAAGGTATGCTCCCGTGAGATGCGTGATGCGTGCCACCCTTCACAAAGGAGAGTACCTGCAGGGAGGTATTTCCAAGGCTGCAGGAGGGTAACAGAACCTCTAGAGCATGTGTGGGCAGAGATCTAAGGCTGCCTTGGAGGGTGGTTGGGCGCATGAACGTGCATCAGGGCCCGATCATGCTTTGCATGGCCTAGGAGCAAGTTCGTCACACTTGCTCGGAGAAGAAAGACAGGCAAGACAGGTCATCAGCGGCTATGGGGCAGGGCAAGGGAAAAAATAAAAAAAGCCCAGCAAGAAAACCCACAAGAGTCATTAATAGAGCAGATTTAGACCATTGAATGCAATTGGGGGACTGGGGTACTCTGATACGTCGTAGGTCTTTAGCCGGTCCTGCATGGGAAACGGGGCACTATTGATGACCGCTATTTGAGGGCCCAGCGGAAGGTCGCGTAAATTATGTGCGATAGCTCGTGAAGCTGCTGCATGCGGCAGCACCATCAATGTGGCAAGTGGAAGGTGCATTGTCTCTCGAGGTACTCACGGCTTGGCAGTGGGTAAACGGCCACCTTGGCTCTCACGATGATTGAGGTATTATACACGCAAGTCGTCAACACGAGATTGCAATCGACAGCCTCAATATTAAGGTTGTGGTTCAGACCGAAGGTCCCGCGTGTACCGTGGAGGTAGACATGAACGGCCTTATACGATGGATGCCAGGGCATGGTACCTGCCTGCCTGCTACACACCATCCTCGAGGCCAGAGGTCAGACCGTGACTCTGCCGCTCACATTGCCACCCAAGATTCGATGAACGGCTTGCGCCCATCACTGAGGTGGCAGCAGGGTTTTGTGGGGATGGATGTTGCAACGAGCACAGCGACCCCTGAACACTTTCCCCTGGCGGCCGTGATTGGCCTGGGCGCTATGCGGCACCAGCAAAAATTGCTACTTGTTCGCACTGGATCACCGCGCTATTGTAGTCACGCAGCCCCAGTAGGCTGAGAGGTTGCCTTAGGGGCTCGATGCTGCTACGTGCGCAGCGATGGCCTGGATTACTCGTAGGTACTCCAGAGCGGACAAGGGGTCCTTTGTCATCCATGTCACAGGGTCATGGATATGGATTTGGATTCGTATGGATGTGAGTGTGCTGCACATCCAAGAACGGCCACAGCGAGGCTTGGCCGCCGAGTTCCAGCAGAGGCCACCTTGCGTCAAGTTCAGGTCGCTGGTATCGAGATCGAGGGCCCGTTCTTTGACTTTGTCCCCAAGGTTCGCTGGTCGGCTTCCTAGGAGCAGTTTGGAGTTGGAGCCAACGAGTCACGCGCTGCCAGAAGCGTTGGCTGTGCACTGTACCTGTCAAGCGGTGGTGCCACTGTGGGTGGGCAGGTACGGGGTACATCGCACCTTCACCTTCGTTAGATCAGCCGGGGGGCAGGCGTCTGATTGGTCAGGTGGGTCCCCTAGTGTGGGCCTGTGATTGGCCACCGCCTGCCACTCTGGCTGTCGAGCTCTTGCCTCCTCGATCCCGTCCATCCATGCGCTCCATCACTTCAGGCCCTGGGCTCTCTCTTTCCAATCTCTCCAACTCCCTCCTCCTTCCCGCTCCCCATTCGCACCGCTTTTCCTCCCTCTTTTCTCTCTGCTCTTCCCCTTTCGCCTCCCTCCAGTTATTCCTCTATTCCTTCCTTTGATCGCCCTTTGGCGTCTGTGCTCGCTCGTATCGTATCGTCTCGCCCGTCGCCTTTTTCAATTCGCGTACGTACGTGCGTGCGCACCGGTTTCTTCCCGCTTCGACCACAATAATAATCGGCAACCTGCCACAAAGGAAAGAACTCAACCCCGCAGCCACACAGAGGGCCTTTTAAGATCACTGCGCCTGATCCTGATCGACTTGCCTTCGACAACTCGTAATTCGACTGTATTATTCTTTTTTTCTTATTTGCATTACTATTGCTTCGATCAGCATACCGTCTTCTCTACCTAATTTCACCAACCCAAACTCAAGAACCGATCCACCAGCGCACCCATCGAATTCCGACAGTTTGCGAATCCGAGGGAGAAAATCAAACAGAAGGAAAGAAAGCTTGGACAAAATCAAACAAAAAACCAGAAAAAAAAATCATTGAAGGGCAAGAGACGGAACGCCTTCCACCAATAGGCAGCAACCCAAGAAAGGAAAGAGGCATTGGACCGGTTTCGACCTTTGACCACCCGAATTGCCCGCACAGCTTCGTCGCGCTGCTTCTGACAAGTTTCAGCCCCAATTAGCCGTCGTTTCCCTTGAAGAGCAGTTGACTGTCAGCTCCGTTGTGTCCTGCCTCAACTTCGCTTTGTCGTTAAGTGTACGCGTGCACAAGACCTCAAAGCCACCATACTTTTTCCAGCGCTCCCAGACGCTGCGTCATTCTCTCATCTTTCACTGCATTTACAACTCTTTTAATTTCTTCTTCTCCAACACTTTATCCAATCCCCCGTCAGGATTCCTTTTTTTTCTTCGACCTGCAACGGCATTCCATTTCTTGGATTTCTCTTTTTAAACAAACTTCCGCGAAAGTAGACAGCCGTTCTCGACCTGGCTTCTGATCCGCTATCGATATCAAGGCCTTTTATTCGGAACAAGCGAACCCGCCGGCGAGCCCTGAGCGTCTAACTTCGCTTCTTCCGTCTATTCATTTTTTTAAACACTTTATCCAATCTTCTCATACACTTTCTATCCGTACATTCGGACAGCTCTGAGCCATGAACACTGGCGGTCTTGCTCAGATGTCTACCAATTTCCCCTCCCACGCTGGGGCAGGCAACCCTATTTCCCCCATCGGAGGCCTCGCCTCTCGTCGAGGAGGTCCTAATATCAAGCCACTTTCCTTTGACAGCATTAAGAACGGTGCGGACAAGGAGAATGCACTTCCCACACCCCGCACAAGCCGCTCACACCTGCTTGCAGGTCTGAGGACTGCACCAAAGACATCGACTGCGACATCTTTCCCCCCTCTTTCTCCAACTGGTACAGGGCCATCCCAGCAGTTTGCTAGAAACAATCTCGCAGCCCATGTCAATGGCGCCAACCCCCCCAAGTCTGCTTTCCCTCAATTCAACTCTCAGGGACAGCAGACCAACGGGTACCAGGGCATGGTCGAACAGCAGCAACAACAATCGCAGCCACAGCAGCAGCAGCAGGCTCCCCCTCAACCCCAGCCTCAGCAGCAGCAAGTTCAGCAGCAGCACCAGCAATACACTGTGGATCAAGTTCTTGCCCCTCCTGAACTCCCCATTGATGACCAGGCTCAGGAGCAGATGGATCCCAACTTGTATGCTCAGCTTGTTGCAACCAATATGTATCTGGCCCAGCAGCAGCAGAGACTTCAGCAACAGCTGCGCCAGGTTCAAGCCGCTGCTCAGCAGTTCCAGCAGCTTAACTTGAACAACCCTCAGCTTGCACAGCAGCAGATGGCTCTTTATGAGCAGCAGCAACATCTTCGCAACCTTCAGCATCAACTTAGTGCTCAAGCGACCATGAACCAGAGCGGACAGCAGTTCTACTACAACCCCATGACTGGACAGTACTTTGTTGACAACTCAGCTCACATGTACACTGAACAGCCTATGACGCCTGGTGGTTTCCAAACCTTCCAGCAGCAGCACCAGCAGCAATATCAGCAGTTTCAGCAACAGCAGCAGCAAGGTACCCCTCGCGTGCAGGTTTCGCCACCACCCGAGAACCAGACCAACGGCTTCAGGAGTAACTCCCCTCCCAAGAGATATGAGTCTCCGGTTGAGGTTGCTCCGCTGCCACCGCCATCCGCTAATGCCTTCCGCCGTGGACACAACAAGGTCAAGTCCATCACGCCCATCAACGCTGCTCTGGCCTCAACTGCGACAGATCCCGCACTTGGTTCAGCTGGACCCCGAACGGGTACTTTCCCGCCAGCTGGATATGGTCCTGGCCAGGCCCGTGCTGGAGAGCATCCAGTTCGCCAACCTCGTGGACCCCCATCTCTTGATGAGTTGAAGCTGAAGCCGACTTCTAAACATGAGGGTAGCAAGAACTTTTCTGCTCGTACTCGACGATCTGCCGTTCACAACCTTGTTCGAGCTGGTCTTGAACGACGCAAGGGAACAGGTAGCTCGAGCGGCAGCATGAGCCCAGTGTCCGAGACAGCAGAGGAATCGACAACGCCAATCACCGACAATGATTCCGAGTCTGGACGCAGCGGCTCTGGCAGTCTCGCCGGCGAGGAGTGTTCTACCACTCGCAAGCAGACTAGTGGAAGCTGGGGAGCTATTGGCTCTGATCGGCCTGGCTCGCGCCAGAAGACTCGTAAGAGCGTGGACAGTGATGCATCAGACACCGATAATGGCTCATTCGCCAATGTGTTTAAGAACGGTGCTCAGCGAGCATCTCAGGCCCAGGAGGCGACAGATGACCGCAAAACCCCAAGGCTAGTTTTTACGAGCGCTGAGAAGCGTAAGACGAACCCGGTGGCTTAAGCCTCGATTAGCAACTCGGCCTTCCAAGGGGTCTGTGATTTCAATCAGTTTACTTTTACTTCTTATCCGGTCACTATTTTGCTTCCTTTTTTATATCACGACTTACGCCCAGACTCTGTGACATGAACGTTCAGGACTGGCGGATTGCATGATGTCGATTTGTTTTCGGTTCTTTGTGCACAACGGGCTCACTTGAGGGCCACCTGTGGAGCACGGCAGCGGTATCATCCGCCTTTCTACAAGACATGAACAACATTATAATTCGCTTCGCAGTCTGTCCTTGAAACGGTTTTCTCATTTTTCTTTATTCCCTTTTACTTTTTGTGCGCACATTTCGACGACTTGGGAGGCACTACTTTGAAGGCACCATTTTGAAGGCTCTCTAGCTTTAGAGACGGCCGTTGGAAGAATGCGGTATTGGTTTATCATGAGTATCGTTTACCGCTATGGGTTAGGGGTCGATGATGCATTTGAATGTGCGCACGTTGAAAGTCTATCCCCTCCTTTTTCGGGATATGAGTTTGTTTCTGGTACAGACCAAACTGTGTTCTGGCTCTGAGACGAGTCGGATCGGATTCCAGGATCTGATACTGGCTTGCTTGCTCTTCTTGATTGTGTTGCCATTTGGTTGTATGGCAAGGTGAGGCTACTCAAGGCTACTGGCTTAGCGGAGGGGAAACCGTGACTGAGGAGCCCTGCCAGCAAAGGCTCAATTGGAGTGATGAAGGAGGGTAGATAGAATGGAGGCACATGGAATAGACACCAATAACTGCAACCATTGATTCCCCACTGCATGGTCAAAGTGACATGAATGAGCTGAGTCATTATCTAAAAGGGAGTCCGTTGAGATGATGAACTGCGTGTTTTTAGAACTAGGATTGCAGACGATGATGGCAAGTGGGTGACAGGAGAAATAAGACACCTAAAGGAAGAGCTGGTCATTAATCGACTACTTTCTGCAAGAAATAGAGAATTTCAGTAGTATGAAAATAGAAGAAAGAGACAATAAATACAGTATTACATATTATTGGGACTTAATAATCTGATAATACCCGTCGCAGATCTAAGAATAAGCAGCTTAATGTTTTTGAGTATCTCAATTTCAATGCCACCCACTTGGATGGCTCGACTTTATAGATGGCTTTTTTCCTGATCAAGTACTTGAAAGAGGCTCAGCTCTTGGGTCAAAACGCCGAAGGGAGTGCCGGCTATGCCACCCGAGACAAGGCACCGCAACTGAAGAAAAGCACGGCCGGCATTGGCGTCGACAAGAGCCATGACACGCGGCAGGGCTTAGCGCCAGCGTTGGCAAAATGGCAGAACGAGCGAATGCGAGAAACCCGAGGGCACAACCCGAGGTCGCAACCCGAGTGCGCGACTCTGCTCCACCAATCGGAGTGGCCTGAATGCAAGGCAGTCGGTGGTTTGAGGAGAGAATTGGAGCCTTGAGACACTGGCTCGGGTTTGGGCACGATGGGAGGGGATGCCATGGAGCCTGGTGGTAGCTTCTGAGTTTGCATCTATCCTATAAAGCGGCTCGATCTCGCTCGTCCTTGGTCTATTCAGTCATGCCTCTATACCTACGCCTCTGTACACCTAATAGAGAAAGAATCCTTTTCCTTTAGTGGGTGGTGACGGTGCAATCGTCTGTATTTAATTCAACAAGGAGAGCAGTATCATCCAGTTTGACTCGGTCGGGATGTTACCAGACAAGACCGGCCAACCACACGGGGCTTCTGAAAAGGAGCAGACGGAACAGTTCGAAGAGTTGCCGCCTACTTATGAGGCAGCAGTCGAAGAACTGGTCAAGGCTTTACCCGGAACTAGAGGTACGTACAGTGCAGAGAAGTCTATGCTGTTTGGACTGCCCCAGATATGGTTGGTACTGATGAACTCGCAGACGATGGCCGTATCGATATCCGCTTGGATTCAGCATTGTACCGCCGTCTTTCCCTCCTAGTTCCCAGCGAGAAGTTAAAGCGGAAACCAGAGGCCCCGCCAGACTATACTGAGCGAGATGGGAGGTCCATCCGCCTCAACATCGTCATCCAAGTGGTCGGGAGCCGCGGCGACGTCCAGCCCTTTGTCGCCCTCGGCTGCCAGCTCCTCCGCCACGGCCACCGGGTGCGGATCGCCACGCACGGCGCCTTCAGCGACTTTGTGCGCTCCTCCGGGCTCGAGTTCTTCCCCATCGGCGGCGACCCGGCCGACCTGATGGCGTACATGGTGAAGAACCCGGGGCTCGTCCCCAGCATGGAGAGCCTGCGGGCCGGGGACGTCCAGAAGAAGCGGAGGATGGTGGCCGAGATGCTCGAGGGCTGCTGGCAGTCGTGCGTCGCGCCCGACCCGCTGACGGGCCGCCCCTTTGTGGCCGAGGCCATCATCGCGAACCCGCCTAGCTTTGCGCACGTCCACTGCTCGCAGGCGCTGGGGGTGCCGCTGCATCTCATGTTCACGATGCCGTGGACGAGCACGGGGGAGTTTTGCCATCCGCTGGCGAATATTGTTGGGCACAGGCGGGGGGTGTCGGCTTCTCTGGCGAACCATGTTTCGTATTTGGCGGTTGAGTGGATGACATGGCAAGGGTGTGTATTGTCCTTCGTTCTGTCAAAATGGTTCCTTTTGCTGACCTCGAGACCTTGTCTCATTGATTTCTAGCTTGGGAGATATTGTGAATACGTGGAGACACTCCTTGGATCTCGAACCTATTCCCTTCACCGAGGGGCCCCTTCTCGCCGAGACTCTACAGATCCCGTTCACGTATTGCTGGTCTCCAGCTCTGATACCCAAACCAGCTGACTGGCCAGCACATGTTGGTAAGAACTGTCGCCCTGAAAACAAGTTGTGAAGTATATGTATGCAGAGTTACTGACAGTTCGCGCAAGATGTGTGTGGATTTTTCTTTCGAGATGCCCCCAAATACACCCCAGAGCCCGAGTTGGACGCATTTCTGAAGGCAGGGCCGCCTCCTGTCTACATCGGGTTCGGAAGTATTGTTATTGACAATCCGGAGAGGCTGACCCAACTTATCCTCGCTGCCGTCAGAGAAGTTGGCGTGCGCGCCATCATATCCAAAGGGTGGAGTAACCTGGGGCTTGGCCAGGAGCAAAGCAGCGATGTCTTCTTCCTGGGTGACTGCCCTCATGAGTGGCTGTTTCAGCATGTCACAGCAGTTGTGCACCACGGCGGTGCTGGGACGACGGCCTGCGGTCTCCTTCATGGCCGGCCAACCACTATCGTTCCCTTCTTCGGCGAGTGAGTTCCACCTCCCCTTGATATATCCACGAAGCGAGGTGCCCTTTAAGAGAGAATTCTAACTCGGATTTCTTCCTATAGCCAACCGTTCTGGGGCCATATGGTGGCCGCTGCAGGCGCTGGTCCCGAGCCCATACCGCAGCTACAGTTAAATACACAGAACTTAGCTGAGGCTATTCGGTTCTGCCTCAGCCCGAATGCCTTGGAGGCAGCACAACAAATGGCAGCGAAGATGCGCGCTGAATCTGGGGTGGAGCGTGCTGTGCAATCGTTCTATGCGAACCTGCCCCTGAAGCAAATGAGATGTGATGTGCTGCCATCCCGTGCTGCCGTATGGAAATGTAAGAAGGGAAAACGGCAGATGAAACTATCGTCAATGGCGGTCAGTGTATTAACGGACAATATGAGGCTCGACTGGAAAGAACTGAGGTCGTAAGTCCAACCCCCAGGGTCAACACTGCAGCTGGTATGTGATCACTGACGGGAGTTGTTTACTTTGGGAATAGATATCAGAGCAAACCCATCAACATCGATCTTCGCAGATGGGATCCGTTCACAGCTACCATGTCATCCCTGATGAGCACGAGTACGGGAATTGTGACGTCGACCGCAGACATCTTCATCAAGCCAGTCCAGGCCTTCCAGAAGCCCAAGTCGTTGAAAGGAGATGGCTCATCCAACGAGACCGCCTCCGTGACATCTGCCAGCGAGGAGATCTTCTGCAGACCGGCGGGGGTAGCCCTGCCGCCCCCGAGGAGTGAAGGCGACGGCCATAAACACAACCCTACTGTGACGGCTCTGACGGGGGCAGCAGGCGGAGTCGGAGGTGTCTTGAAGCACTTCTACAAGGGCATGCTCGCCGACCTGCCCCTCGCTGTGGCGGAGGGGATGCGCGTCGCCCCGCGCCTCTACGGCGGGGAGGTCTACGAGCCCGGCCAGGTGACGGACTGGAAGTCTGGCGGCATCGTGGCGGGCAAGAACTTCAGCCACGGGATCGTCGAGGGCATCGGCGGCCTGGTGATGGAGCCCGTTAAGGGGGCCAAGGAAGGGGGGGCGGCGGGAGCGGCGAAGGGCGCTGGCGTGGGACTGCTCAACCTGGGGACCAAGATGAGCTCTGGCCTTGTCGGCTTGGTGGCCTTCTCGAGCCAGGGCTTGATTAAGAGCATGCATTCTGTGGCTCACCGGTCGACGGGGGAGGCGATCAAGGCGGCGAGGAAGGATGAGGTGCTCGACTTGACGGCTTCGGGGAGGGGCGAGGATGTGAAGCAGGTTGTTTTGCGGGACTTTGGGAGGCTGGTCATATTTGGGGATGAGGGTAGGGTTTAATAGGATAGGAGTTGTGTTATGTATAATGATGCGGTATACCAGGGCTTGTATAGATTTTCTAAGTGTCATTGTTACTTCGAAATGTATCATACATTCGTGAATTGTCACAATGTTTTGATTGTTGGCTTGTAGAAGCCTCCGTGAATTTTCAAGGCCCTTGAGACTCTGATGGTTCTGTGGCATTGTTCTGTATATCAAGTTGAGATTGGACCCTTTTACTGAGGAGAGAAAGTTTCACTGCGGCTCATGAAGATGAACATCCAAAAGTGAATTTTGGCTACTGAAACGAGATGATGCGTTCTAGACGCCGAGACAGCCTGGCCCCTCAACTCGAGTCATGATATGTATATTTACATATATGCTGATATTGTTACAGATAAGTCAACTATGTGGCCCTCCTTTTCCCCAATCCATCACATCAACAGGCATCCTATGCCATGTGACGGGCGTGGTGTCTAAGGTGACGCTTCTGCTTGGAGCAGGTCGACTCGCCTTGAGATGGCTGGGCAGACGGGGTGGAATGGGTCGCAGCGGCCGTGCTGGACTCGCTGCTTGTTCGCTGGATGCTGGTGGCGGTAGCCGGGGCGGCAGACTGCGTAGACGCCTGCGTCGAGGAAGTTTGAGCGGCGATTTGGGAAGAGGAAGAGGAGGAGGACTGGTTCCCGCTCTCGACGAAGATGTCGTCCTGGGCGCCGTCCTTGAAACCCATGCGCTCGTTGTAGGTGGGAGTGCGGCCCTGGGGAGCCACGACGTTGTCGCCGCTGGCCTCTGTAGAAAATGGTGTTAATATACATGATTCTCATCTCCGGAATTGTATAAGGGGGACGTACGGTTCCAGGCCATCATCTGCTTGGGACCGGAGAGACACTTGGACTGGTCGTCCTCGCACCAGACGGGGGCCTTGGGGGTGCCCAGGGTCTTGGTCGACTTGCTGCCGGTGACCTTGCAGCGGTGGTTTGACATGTACATGTTGGGCTGGCCGCCTATTTCCAAGCAGGTCAGTATTGTTTGTTGCCCCCTTTCCCTTTTACAGCCTCTCTCTTCAGTATTAAAACTCACATCCATCGGGGATCCAGAGCCAGGCGCAGTAGCAGCCCTCGGGGGGACACTCGGGCAGATCGGCAGGCACGTCGTAGCTGGTCAGGCGCTTCCAGGGCGTGTGGTAGCGCACGGAGAAGACGACGAGGTTGTCCATGGTAACTTTGTCCAGATCGCTCTCGTACGAGATGGCCCAGGCGGTTCCGGCGGCGTGCTCTTGGCTCCGGGCGTGGAGCTCGCCGCCTGCCTTGTCTGGGTTGTCGACGAGGCATCCCGGGGGGGATCCGGGGCCGACCCAGGGCTCGGTCCGATTCTGGCCGTCCTGCCAGTCGGAGACGTACTGGCCGCCGTAGGAGAGGGTGGTGAAGGCGCGGTTGTTGGCAAGCTCGGTGGTGAAGGAGGCGCCGGCGGGGAGCTCGAGGAACTCGCCGTCGGGAGGGGGGACGAGGTGGCAGCCGCGGTCGCGCTGCTGCCACCAGACGTCCTTTTCCAGCTGGTAGAGGGGGTTGACGATGAGGTTGGTGTTTTGGTTGTCCTCGTTGGTGTTGTTTCCGCCCTGTTACTCGGTTAGACTGTGAGGGGGGATGGGAATAGGAATGGGGATGTGTATTACTTTACAGTACATGCCCGGATTCCAGGTCCCGACATGAGCGTTGGCCGAGATGGCAAGGAGAGAAGCAATGAAGGCGTGAGATAGCATGGTTGATTCTGTTCTCCGGATCTACAGATAAGAAAGAGGTATCACTGGATAAACGGAGTGAAAGATGTCGGCAGCGAATAGAATGATATACCAAATCAAGAAATACAAAGAGAGAATGAATGAATGAGCACTTGGCTTGCAGACTCAAAAGATTCACGATGGAGGGAGGCGAGGGTATTCAGGATTCATATAGTGATTCGGCTGATCAACAGTTCAGCCATCACCTCCATATGCCAAGAAGATATCGCATTACACACGCATTAGGCTGGCCCAGCTAGCCGCCTTACGGGTAGATCAGTTTCATCCAGGAATAACAGCCTATGGACGGGGTTCGGGCTAGGAGATGGTGTGGCCTGGGCAAGCTTGGCCGGGAAGCGTGGGGAGAGGCGCATCACGGCCCTTCATCTCGGCAACGGCCATCGACAAGGCGCGGCATTTGAGCAGCGGCAGTCATAAACGCTGTGCCGTAGCTGAGTACATGTATTCTGCTGATAAATCGTGAGAGCCTGCGTCTTGATTTGCCGGTTGCTGGTTCTAGACGCTGCACGTTCATTTTTAGTTGAAACTGATCCGCCCGTCTCACTTCTTGGCCCCTGCAGCCCCTGGCTGATTCTCAAACGCCTTATACAGGCAGAGTCGTTGACAAAGAGCTTTGAAGCTTGCCGTTTCTGGTCATATTCACGAAAATGATTATGCCCAGCCCGATGACCAACAGATGTATAAGAGTCCAACCCCACAGCCACGCTCCTCGTCAATTATATCAACCTTCCTTTGCTACCATTTACAGGCTCGATATATTCGGCTTTCTCGGTAGACGCATTCCCCTCGATGTATTATGAGACCATTTTTGGCCAGAAGAATTGATAATGTTTATGTGAGGCCATGGGAGTATGGGTGCTCTCCCCAGTCTCGTAGGGAAATAAGCATATAGAATGGCATTTTACCTGGCTGTGCGAGAGCCAAGCCAGTAGCCTGATCTCGTTCCCTGGTGGCTAGTTCCAGCTGGCGACCTTCCAGAAATGATCGACTTCTAACTCAAAGGTAATTCTTGGCTAATTTCTTCTTTACATCTCTATCTATCTAGTTTAGAGATGGATCTAGTGTCATCATTTCCCGTATCGTCTTCCCTATCTATGTTAAGAGTCTGGTCCGATGGTTTACATTAGTTAGGAGATCACAGTCAGTGGGAAGCCCATCCAATACTGGAAGGTTTGATCACAGGGCATTGTCTTAGTTTGACGCCGATGAGAGTCCATACGTGGAGGGAGACCAGCCAGGGCTTCTTAGCGGTGGCATCTGAGCGGTACATGGAGATGCACTTGATTGTTATTCAAATTTTGTTTAGTGTCATTATATTGGTCATAAGCTCGTTCTTCGCTTTACGAATCATTTCCAGACCTCCTCAAAGCCACTCTGTGCTCAATCTCAGGTTAGGCCGCGTAACTGCCTCTGCTGGTTCCAGCCCCGCGCCAACTTAGAGCGTGATGGCCTGCTTATACTCGCCGGTGAGCAGTGTGGCCGGAGCAGTGGTGAAGTTGGGGATGTCGCCCAGGACCACGTCCTTGGAGGCCTTGTTCCATGCGTCAAGAGAAGTCCACTTCAAGACGGCCTGGATCTGATAGGCGCCGCCCTCGGTGAACTGCACAACCTCATAGCCGGTAAGACCTGCTGAGCCCCATTCCCTATGATGGAGGTTAGCATTGGCTCAATTGTCCACCTCAATGGATGTGTCTCTGCCCTAATCTACCCCCTTCCGTGCCTGGCTTGGATGAGTGGGCCGACTTACCTGGCGACAAGAGGCATGTGAGTGTTGAGATAGTAGTCCAGGTCGAACTTGTGACCGGACGGATAGATGACGGTGACGGTGGCCATGGCTGCGGGGATTGGCGATGTTTGCGTGGTACAATTGGGACAAGACAATGGATGATTTGGGGAGGAAAAGAGGGGAAGCGAGGAGACGCGTCTCTATATCTTCAAATGGATGCTGATGAATCGGTTTTCGAACTCCGGTATTTGATTCCGCGGATGTCCCAGCTGAGTAATTTACCTGCCAACTGAGGGGTTGGGCTCTGATCCTGCATCTATTCCATTCTCCCGAAATCCGTCAGAATGGGTTAGAGTCTGTTGCCCCTCAGAAGCGATCCGATCAGTCTCCGCATCATGCATTGACTCGATTTGCCCAGTCACGAAGCAGCGTTCCCCCACCTGAGACGGGTTACACTGCTGCCATCCGAGATAAGAGTATCGATTTTCGCGTGACAGTGCATTAGATTCGAATTGTAGAAGGGACCTTGGCAAATATATATGAGACAAATGTTAATTCAAAGTCTGCTTTGATTTAAATTCTGGTTGGCTTGTGCCGGCTTCAGTGGGTTGAACGGAATAAACACATCTCCAACCAAACCAGCACACCAGCTGGCTGCTTCTCTATATTTCGTGTCTAGGCTGTTTAGTACAATCTGTTCAAAACCAAGCTGCAAAGATTGAGACAGCGGAGGCCCGAGAAATGATATCGCCCGGCCATCTCCGGCGTCCCGGTCCGGCTGCGACACAATCCCCCGCGCCGACAGCTGCCGGGATCGGAGGCTCCCAAAGTAATTGTTCTTCCATCGTCTCATTCACCCCGCAGCAGGGCAGAGGCTGGATAGATGTTTGAGCATGTGGTTTCTTGCCTCTAAAGTTAAAGTAATAAAAGCAGATGGATAAGAAGGCACATCCTGGTAAGTGCAGTCTTGCGCCTGTTCCCATGCTGGAGATCTAACGCCTGGTAGATTGCCGAACATGCAGGAGACGTCGCATCCGCTGCGACCGTCAGCGTCCGTCCTGTCTGAAGTGTGTCTCCCGAGATCTCAGCTGCCCAGGATACGGCCGGCGCATCCAGTGGGTCAACGGCGTGGCCTCGCGCGGGCGGTTGAAGGGTCATCCAACCCCCAACCCGGATCATCAGGATGACGCCCCGGAGAGTGAGCATGTCAACTCAGCAGCCATATCGAGTCCCGGAGATGGACAGGCGATGGACCAGCACATCCAAGACGTCGAGACCGGCGCCGTGGTGCTCTTCCAGCCACGCCGGATCCCGGAGCTGCGCGAGGACACGGCCGTCTTCCTCGACTACTACGACAAGTCCATCGCCGGGCTCATGGTCTGGTTCGACTCGGACGACAACGCCTACCGCAGCTGTGCCCTCCCCCTCGCCCGCCGCCAGCCGGGCCTCTTCCTGGCCATCGCCGCCGTCTCGGCCTTCCACGGCTCGTCCGCCTCGCCCTCGTTCCCCGACCAGGCCCGCGACCGCTGCCTGGCCGTCCTCAACCAGAGCACCCAGGACCTCACCCGCCGTCTCAGCACCGGCTCCAACCTGTCCGCCCGCTCCGACACCCTCCAGGCCGAGTGGCTGCTCGCCTCCATCCTCGTCATCTCCACCTACGAGATGGTCCGCGGCCGCATCCTCGCCTCCGAGGGCCACAAGCGCGCCGCCCGCTCCCTCCTCAACCTCTTCACCACCTCGTCGTCCTCCCAGTCCGACTTCTTCCTCTTCCTCCGCAACCAGCTCGCCATCCACGACGTCCTCTCCTCCATCACCGCCTTCCACGACCCCTCCGACCTCCTCGCCACCGTCGTCCCCTACCACACCCCGACCACCCTCTTCACCGACTACCTCTCCCTCGTCCACGCCGTCACCCTCCTCTCCCGCAACCTGCCCCCTCCAGTCCTGCCAGACCACTACAGCCTCGCCGACCCTTGCTCTACCCGCGATGCCTTCGAGCAGGCCCGCGCATCAACCCTCCTCGCCTCCGCCCGCCTCCCATTCAAGACTGCCCCCCTACGCCGCGACTTCACCCGCATAGTCGACATCTTCCACTCAGCGGCTCTGCTCTACGCCCACCGCTGCCTCGGCTTCATCTTCTCCGCCGACGACAACGTCACGCGCCTCGAGCACGCCCTCCTGTCCCGCCGCCTGCTCGACCAGCTCCTCCGCCTCGAGGACGTGCGCGCCTGGCCGCAGAACCTGCTCTGGCCGGCCTTCATCGCGGGGGTCGAATGTCATGGCGACAGGGCCGCGCAGGGGGTCGTGGAGGGTTTGTGCCGCTCGCTGTACGATATTACGCGGTTCGGGCACTATCTCGGCGTGCTGGATTTCCTGAGGGCGTTTTGGGGTGGGGATCGGGATGATTGGAGAGGGCTGGCGGGGGAGTGGGAGGCTGAGGGGAGGAGGGTGCTTTTGTCGTAGTTTTCTTAGAGGGAAGGGGGAGTGTAGATGGTGTATTACGTTGTATACAAGCTGGAGAAACTGTAGGTATAATGATCCAAGATTATAGGCTGTTAAACTTGATTGATGTCTATCTATCATCTTGTCTTATCTCGCTCGCCTCCGTACCACTCGCCAGTACCGAGGCCGGGACCGTTGTCGAGTATGCCCACGTCCCGTTTGAATCGCCGTAGCCACTCGTCACTGTCGGCCGTCGTGAGGTTCCACGGGTCGCCGCTGTTTGAATTCTTGTTAGCAACGCTGGTCTGCCTGTCACTGATTTTGATATGGAGCCACTTACTCTTCAAACATGATCCACCTGGCCTGGTGTCGCAACTCCTCATCAGTTGGAACGTGTTGGTTCGGATTATGCGGTGACATTGTAGCTGCTACAAATCGTGCCAGCTCTCGGGTGACGATGCGATCGAAACTGGGATCATTCAAGAAATAGTAGCCTCGCTTCGGATGCTGGATGGTTGGCCCAGAGTCAGGCGTGTTGATGCCACTGTTTTCATCTTGTCGCAGTTGTTGCGGCCCGGGTGGGTGGGGAGAATAAGACGTGGGCGGGTTTCCCAAGGCAAAGGATACGTCGCCGACAGCACCTACTGTCCAGGGCAAATTCGTCCAAGGCAAATGCTTCCTCTTGAACCGCCTCATCCAGGCGTCGTTGTTGGACGCTGCGGTTTTCCACTCCGCATCATCAATCTCGTCGATGGCCGTCAGGAACATTTGCCGCAGATTTGCATCGTCAGGATGGACCCCATGCGCCAGAAGATTTTGAACGAGCTCTGCCAGATTCTTCTCCAGGATATTGTAGTTCTGAAGGATAACATCGAGATTGGATGAACCCGAAACTCCCGGGACTGCGGAAAGAGGCGGTTCTGGAGAAGGAGATGGGACAGATATACGTTGACGAAAGCGATGTAGCCAGAACGTGGAGGCCTTCACCATTTCAACCAGCCAGGTCGTGGCGATGTCGCTCATGGAGACAGAATCCCTCTCCATTCGCAGTATAATCTGGCAGGCTTCTTGCTGAAGTTCGGCGTCTGATATGGCCGCATTACCATGGGTTTGCACGAATTTGATGAGCTGTGCTTCCAGGGGACACGACTCAAAGATATCGTTCTTCCCTATGATTCCCGTGTAAGAGAGCCTGCACTCGGAATTAATGCGCAACGGTGCGAGCCTTGCCTTTTGGATGATTACATCAGAAGACATGATCAGATCTCGCAGCCACGAATCTGCGGGTTCGTGCGGGCCGTGGTCGGCATTCTTATTCTCGTTTATGTGTGGCAGATCGGCTGCAAAAAGGATCCGACAGGCTTCGACATGAAGTTCTTCAGCGCTGGGAAGCCTCCCCGAGGAATCGTAACGGTTCTCGATATAGTACATTAATTCTAGCTTGATCAATTCAAAAGCATTCGGCGGCGATTCAAGAGGCGCGTTGCTGGCGGAGAACGGGAATGGTGCATGCCGCTCATGATCAATCATGTCTAGTACAATAGTTAGCCAGAAAATCCCAACTGAAACATCAGATAAGGTAGAAGACCTACAAGGTGGCATGGAGTAAGATATCCTATTCGAGACCTCAGGGTCAAACCCCCACCCCCCGGACCATTCAGCCATTGTGCTGCCCATTTTGAAGTGTTCTGCGAGATGGTCAACTCTAGCAGACCAGGTATCCATCTCAATGCCACAAAATCCGCAACGGGACCTGGTCTCGGGGATGTCCATCTTCCACGCATTCAACTGCCAGTTCAGGTGTTCAGGCTTCACATTGTGGACCAGTCGCAGATGCTGACCCAGGTGGTCCTTCCGGTGGAAAGTTCGTTCGGCAGCAGATCTCTCCTGGCAGGCCGTGAAATTGTGGCTTTCGATGTGTGCGTTGTCTGGGTTGATCTGGTCGCAGTAGACACAAGATATTGTGCCATCCTCTTTGGCGATCCGAGGCCCCTGGGGGGCGCAGAGCCATTTCTCAAGGGCAATATGCAAGGACTTCTCGTGCCTCTGCCAAATGTGCTTCGTCTTGAATGTTTCGGTACAAAAAGTGCACTGGAAAGTGTTCAGGGGAGCCTGCAAGGAGGTTTTGGCATCATTCCGTCTCTTAGCAGCACGAGTCTTGCGTCGCAATCTGTGCCGCCTTGGCAATTTCACTGATGCGGCCGAATTTTGGCTGTCGTATGAGTATGCCGAGCCATCACTTGAGCCAGACGTCCCATTACTGCTCCCAGGCGTACTGTTGAAGCCACCCAACGGGTTGCTGTCCTCAATGGCAGGAGTGTTTCCGAGCCCTATATTCTGATTAGCCTCAACATCAAACACAACTTGGATGCCGGCACATACCAAATGGTCCACCAGATGCCATGGCTCGGGCAATGGCATTTGGGTTGGCGGGTTCGGAATCTGGAGGGGAATCGAACCATCGTTCAAGGGGATTCATCTGTGAGGAGGCTTGACGGTTCACTGCCGGCGTGCCCGGCCGCTGTGGAATATCAATGGGCTTGCCGGAGGGGCTCTGGGTCCGAGGCGATGCTTGGTATTCGGGAATCTTGCCTCTGCGCCGAGCATTGGCAAGCCAATTGAGAATCTGAACCTTGGTGAGGCCGGTTTGGCGTTGAAGACTCTCCCTCTCCTCATCAGTGGGGAAAGGATGGCGGCCATGCGCCGTCAACCAACTACGAAGTATCCGCAGAGATTCCTTGGAAAAGCGAGTGCCAATCTTGGGAGGCAGGGCTTCCTTGGGAGTAGACGAGGCAGTCTGCAGCGTTGGAGTTTGTGGCTGGCTGCTGTTTGCGCTTGAGGTCTGGGTAATGGGGCCAAAGCCGGCTGTGTCCAGGTTCGCCGGCGGGACGAAAGACGGCAGATTAAAAGAGTCATGCGGAAGAGCATCGAGTTGTTGATCCAGGGCCAGGCTGTCAGAACCAAACTGGTTGCCAGAGACGTCCATTGAGTCGTTGACTCCGCCTAAGAGGCCGTCAAAGTAGTCCAACGCTGCCGGGTCATTGCTCTCGGCGGAGGGCAGGACATCCAGATCCAGCCCGGGCTCGAAAGGCGAGGGAAACAAGTGGAAAGAGTCGTCTGGATGGTCCATGGCGTGCTCGTTGGTCTCCTGGTGGCAAGGATGGTCGACTCGGAGAAAAACCTTGGACCCAGGTCGCTCCAGACTGGTCAACGCTGGTGGATCAGCCGAGATTTCTCGAGACGGAGGGATCGTAGACTAGGTTCCGGGACGGCCAAGGGAAGCAGCTTGACATTCTCACTCAATTCGGGCCGCGCTGGGACGGTCGGTGCACCAGGTCAGTCGAGCGAAGCCCTGGAAAGTGTGAATAATATATATGCGGTGTCCCCACCGGGCGAGTGACTGAATGAAACCGGACCGGACTGGGTGGAGATGAAAAAGACGAATAAAGGCCCAGGCGACTCCGAGAGAGGCAAGGAATCTGGGGAGGGGAGAGTGGCCAGAGCGGTCCACTAATACTGCGGATGGGACTTGTCAACCGCACCCTATCCCACTCTGCCCTCTGCACTCTACATGGGCAGCGGTAGTCCATAACATAAGCATCCGCAAGGGCGTAGGAGGAGCACACGTGAGGAGCCGTGGACCAGTTCCCCGTCGTTCGGATTGTCGCCGCTTCCCCTCCGCTTGTCACATACGCTGGTCCTCCGGCATCGCTGCCATTCGCGATGTGCGATGACTCAGCAGCCATTTCCGGAAAGCAGGCACGGACTGAGGAAGGCACGAGGCAGAGTCATAATCAATCAAGCAGTTGCGACCGTGAATTGATTCATTGATCTCGTCATATAGTAATTTAATTTTCTGCTGTCCCCAAGTATGCACATTCGGCTAAAAAACCAGGTAGATATATTGGTAGTTTCAATGAGCCGAGGCATCCCAGCTTTTCTCAAGTCTCCATCTTCATGCATGCAATTGACCGAACGCCTTCTCCAAAATAGCCAACCCAACTCCATCTATGTGTCAAACCCAACCCAAAATGCAAAAAAATCGCCGTGCTCTACCCCAATTGGACAGGTTATTGAGAAAGCCCGCCCATGTCTAGCATGTGACCCATCTTTTCGATCTAGAAAGTAGGAATTTAGCATCCATCCCGGACGAGATGATAGAGAAAGGAACGGTTCTTACCTTGGCCTTGAGATAGCCCTCTACTTCCTGGCTCCTGAACCCGCCCCGTCCCTTCCAGGACAGCGGCACCATGGCCACCCGCTCCTTGACGACAATCTCCCTGTTGGGACCCTCGACAGCCCGGATCTTGTCAGGGTTGTTGGTCAGCAGCCGGATGTCCCGCTGCCCCAGGTCCAGCAGCATCGCCGTCGCCAGCCCGTAGCTCCTCGCGTCCGCCGGGTGCCGCAGCAGCAGGTTGGCCTCGACCGTGTCCGAGCCCAGGTCCTGCAGGTTGTACGCCTTGAGCTTCTCGCCCAGCCCGATGCCCCGGCCCTCCTGCCGCAGGTACACGATGACGCCGCCCGTCGAGTTGCCGGGGAGGCTCATCAGGCGGGCGGCCTCGTCCAGCTGCTCGCCGCAGTCGCACCGCGCGGACCAGGCCGTCTCGCCCGTGTAGCACTCCGAGTGGATGCGCACGAGCGGCGGCTCCGACCGAGACGAGTCTGAGCCGGCGTCGTCCGGCTGGGCCTGCTCGACGTTGCTGCTGGTCCGGCCGGGGTAGAGCCTCCCCGTGTAGGCGCCGCGGATCATGCGGTCCATCTCCGTCTCGCCCTCGCGCGGCGCGTCGAGGCTCCTGCTCCGGATGTTGTTGCCGAAGACGATGGCCAGGTGCTCCTTGTTGTCGACGTTATTGGTGTAGAGGTGGAGAAACATCTCCGTCCCTGCCACGGTGGGGATCCGTGCCCGCACGAGACATTCCACCTCGGGCAATGTCTCAAGCAGCTTGGGCTTCTTGTTGCCGCATCCTCCAGAGGGGACGGAGCTGTCGACTGGGACGCCACGGGGTCCGGCTGCGGCGGCAGATCTCGGGGTGTTGGAGCCAGGCGTCGCTGGCGGGGTGAAGGCGGGGGAGAGGAGCGACGGCGGGGGAAGTTCGCCGAGGGTCGATTCGATGGGCTGTGAAGAGGGAGTCGAGGACCCAATGTTCAGCTCCTCGATGTTTTGGGAGGCGGTGTCACCATTGTCGGCTGCGGTCGTGCGCGGCGAGTAGAACGGCGGAAGCTTCTGGGAGTCGTCGTGCGCCCCCGCATGTGACACACGGGACTGGTCTCCGGCGGGCATCTTCAAAGTCGGGTGTCTTCCTGTGGGATGGAAAACCAATGCAAGAATCGGTGCATGCAATGCCAATGAGGGATAGCCAGGAATTGAATCAATCAGAAAGACGGCGAGGCTGTCAGCTCCTATAACCGGTGGACTAGAGAGTTTGGCCGAGGTGATTTATAAGGGAGCGCTGAGGGACCGCCGGGATTAGTCATACTGGAACCGTGGCTCTGGATTTCAGGGTGCTCCCAGTCAACCAGTGAGTGCGCTAATAAGTAATTGCTGCATGATGTGGTGACGTGATGCCGCCAAACCCCGAACAACGGACACAATCTCGCCCCGGAGCGGCAGTTTCTTCTCTGTTTCTTGTCTGTCGCAGGTGTTACAAGCATGTGCCGGCATATAATGCACTGGCCGGTACATTCTGGCTTCACGCCTCTGCCCAACCGAGCAGTCCGGCATTCAATCGTCGGATTCTCTCTGATTCCATGATTGATTCCTAACCCTTTTCAGATTTGGCGGGAGATCATCCGGCTAGGTTGTCCATCGGAACGAGGAAACGGATGTTCCGACTGCAGGTTCTACATCATCTGCCCTCGTCCTCACAGCCATTAAGTCCCAGGATTGTCCATGCCATTCAAGCCACAAACCCTCAGGTCAGCCAAAGAAACTAGTCTCACCACACCTCCGAATGAGTTGTGGCCAAGTCAGGAGCGACTTGGGTTTTCCAAAACCCTGCCATGGGATGCGTCGCCCAATAGCTACGCCATATAGCCACTTCCACGAATGGCCAAAGATCTGTCGCAAGGCCCCTAAAGGACCGGGCAGCTTACACCAAGCTCTAGGCGCAAGGAACAAATCAACACAAGATATCCCATGGCGATTGGATACTTAAGCTTACTGTCACAGAAATCTGAGATCAGCAGACGGCTCATGCACAATAAAAGTTCACCAATTGGATGTCACTGCAGAGTCTTTAACAAAGATTTTTTTCTTTTTTTCATTTCTGTCAAATCAAGATGGTCTATTTTGGTCTATTCACAGAATGTACAACAAAGTATATTTATAAACAAGAACAAAGGTCTGGTTCCCTTTCAGTCTGCGCTAGGCAAGACTCGACCTGGGGATTTTCTATTTACACTTCTTAAGCAGCGACGGGCTTGCCGGTGCCGTACTCGATGTTGGTGACGGGCAGGTTCAGGGGCGTGGTGACGCCGAGGGTGTGAGGGCAGGTGGGCTGGTTGCTGACGTTGAGGTCGAGGGAGCAGACCTCGTCGACGCCCCAGTGGCAGATGGGGTCGAGGATGTTGTACATCTCGTAGTTCTGGGCGACCCAGCTGCTGGGCTGGGAGATGCACGAGGCGACGTAGTTCATGCTGTTGGCGGCGGTGAGGGGCAGCTTCTTGCTCGGGGTGTTGATGAGGCCGGCGCACTCGCTGGCGGGGACGTCCTCGTAGGTCATGGCGACGCCGCCGCCCATCTGGGGGCTCTCGGTGGCCGACTTGCCCGAGGAGAGGTAGTTCCAGGCGTCGTAGGAGATGTCGTAGGCGCCGCCGGACTGGTCGATCTTGAGGAGGTTGAGGGTGCGGCCCGACTCGGTGTGGGTGACGCGGACGCAGATGTTGTCGCAGCCGACGCTGCTGGGCCAGTAGGCGACGCGGTTGGTGTTGATCTTGCAGCCAAGGACGCCCACGGAGGATGAGTACTCGACGTGAGGGGTGACGTAGATGCCGGTTCCGCGCTTGATGGCGGCACCCTCAGCGGTGATGAAGGAGGCCGCGATGGCGACGGCAGCAGTAAGAGAAGCGAACATCTTGGATGATGGGAGTTTTAAGTCTGGGCTTTTTTTCAAAAGAGAGTGTCAAGTGGTATCTCAACGCGCTGCGAGAGTAGAGGTATTGAGTTGGTTCCGAAGGATTGTGGTAGAGTGATTGCAAAGGAGTGAATCACTTGAATGTGTAACGGCTCAGCCGAGTGAAGGATAGACAAGAGAGTGGTGAAGAAAGTCTCAAAGAGTGAGAGTTGGTTGCTGAGAAGGGAAAAGAGAAGCCATGGTCAGGACGGGGGAGGCATCTTTATACATGGCGACGAGATGTGCCACTCGCTCTGATCTACCAGACTTTTCATCCTCCTATCGAGAAGGTAGGTTCCCCCGGCACACCCTTGTTCGGCTGGGCTCCAGTCAGAGGATACATTCGACGCTACTATCCTATGTATATCCCTCTCCCTACACACATGTGCTGGGCGATGTACACCTTGCATGTGTCGCGGGTAGAGGCTAGGCGCAATCGGGGAGTCGCCCTCCATCGAGGAAGCTCAAGAGCTGGAACCACGTCCTAGCTCCTCTGATCCTGGAAGTCACATTCGGACCATTTTAGTGAGCAGATGGTGGGGCCGTCAGTCTTGGTCTTTGACCTGCAGCCAGGCTTGCCTCAGATCCCTGTGGGATGGATGCTAGTCAGGGTGGTGGAGAGGGCCATGTGTCGTGGTGGATGTACTGGAGTCAGTCAGCCAAGATGTCTGACTACTATTCCGGATGTACTTTATCTGAGAGGACCAATGTAGGATGAAAGACCCCTGGGGGAAATCACGCATCCAACCCCGGCTGGGCTTAGGCCCGGCCGCGACTTGCCTGTTCCTGGATAGCATTCTCTCGGGCTGGTCTCATTGGTGGTTTTCCTTGATGGATCCCAACGCCACTTACACCAGAGCCAACACTTCAGGAGGTAGGCGTTTTTTTCATAGTCTGTTTTTTCCAATGTCAATTGCACAATTCTATACCTTCTCATGATTCAAACACCTCTAATGGAGAGCTAGAAAACGAGCAGCGAGGGAGGCGTCTAAGGTGGTTGGTATTATCGAGCCGCTGGGCGAGACGCCAGAAAAACAAGCTTGCTGGGGATGAGACGACGATCCGGCGGGATCCCTTCTAAAACGTGCGGGAGCGAACCTAACCTCACACGCCGTTGGCCCTGGCGAGCCTGCCCATCCATCTATCCGCCCACGGAAGCAATGGGACGAGCAGATGGACCCCCCTTCCACCTCTCGATGCATCCACCAGTTTAGGTACATACTCTGAATGTCGGTTTGTCAGTTGGAATGTCAATGACGGTCAGACCCCACCTCCTACTCGGGCTGCATAAAGAATTTTTATTTTTACTTCGCCTCTGACTTCCGGCAGGCAAGGAGGGTTACATGGTGTCAAGACCACATGGTCTCCGATGAAGTGGTGGGCAGGTAACTCTTGTCAATTCAGGAACCCGCTCCCTCCCTCAGCCATCCGTTTGTCACCCTCCTCCGTCTTAATTCCTTCCGACCTGAGTTTCTCCGACCTGAATCGTACACATTTGGCTACCGTCCAGAAGATGGTGGGTTGTAAAGTTTCGCGCCAGCACGCCACAACGGAACCGCTGCACCAGATAAGAAGGAAGAAGCAAAAAGAAGGGAAAAAGAAGCGCGAAAAATCTGATTAGGAAGCACACGAGACCATGTCAGGTCCGGATGGATACCGGTGCCTGAGCTGGAGGCTGTCTCATGTACCTGGCCCAAAACTCGTCCTGCTGGTCGCCCGAAGCACATTCGCTGCTCTCGGTAGGAGGGCCGGAGGGAGGCCATGAGTCGGCGGATGTAGCCCAGTTCCCGCACGCCATGGCTTCGGACGGGAGAAGGAAGCGCTGTGTGGACTCTTACTCCGAAGAAGCTCGGCTTGCAGCAACAGGCTCGCGTATACGTTTTGTCAGATGAGCTTTCTTTTTGCTCGGACGTGCCGCGCGCGTACTCTGTGGTCTGTCACCCAGGCTTCCGATGATGGTGTTAATATTAATAAGTCGAAAAGGTTGCAGCAGCCCATGCGGTCCGTCCTCCCCAGTCCATGATGCCTGCTCGAGACACTCACTTAATCGCGACCAGTCAGCTTCCTCTCGATTTTACAGCCAACAGCCCTCTCGACGGGGCACTTTAGCGCATCAGGGACTGGGCCAATAGGGCGCTTCAGGCTTTGTCCCGGCAGCACAGGCGCTGTCAATTAGGTACTCTCCCCTGGAAGCCAGGGCTGATGGGCTTGGTCTAGTGCGCGCTAGCCAGGACCGGCCGCAAGACTGCTCTCCCCCTTCCTCGCATCCATGCATCCATTCCATTCTGTTGGGAACGATTGTCGCGGGCAGCCGCTAAGAAGGTAGGCAGACACTGGTCTGGCCAGTAGGGACCCGAGCGCAGTCCTTGACCGCGACCCGGTGTGGAACTTGCTCACGGCGGATGCACAAAGCCGCCTCGGTCGCTTCGGCTTCGCCTCTGGTTGCGCCTATGGCCATCCACCACGTCAGTCAGCCCACACTTGCGCTTGCGTACGCTATCCTGTTCTCAATCAAAAGGGAGAAGAAAATAGAAGGCCCAAGAGAGATGAAAGAAAAAAGCAAATGTCAAGATGGCACTTGCCGGAGTGGGAGTGTGCCTGGCCTGACTTGGAGGTGGTAACACCACGAACCCCCAGGAACAGGATCTTGCTCTCGGGACCAAGCATGTAGCCCTCGCAAATGCCCGTCATCGTCCGTCCCCTGGCCTCGGCACCCCCAGAAATCCTGACCTTGCGCAGGGTCAGGGCCCGCGAGATGGTTTCTGGTTTCTTACGACTGCCTCTCTAGGAAACCAGCGACTAATACCCAAGTGCTCAATCACTCGACTTACACGATTGTGCAAGGGTAAGGACCCCGCGTTGGACCAGAGGGCGGCAGGGCCGCATGGGATCTGTCTTGGCAGGGGAAGACCTGAAACTCACACACACTGAGCCGTGTGCTTGGACCAGTTTTGCTGTGCCTTTTTCTGGCCTTTCTTCCTCTCCCTCTCTCCACGTGCCTACTAGCCTTGGGCTGAACTCTCTCTTGCGACGAACGATGGGACAAAGCAATTCCAATAATAACAATCCACGTAGCATTGTCTTTTCTCATCGCACAACCGCTGTGGCTGCTGTAGGCCGAAACCTTGCTCTCCAGCCGTTGTTCTTACGGACCAATCCGGTGCGTATTAGTGACGCCTCTTGCTCAGTCTGCGGCAAGCCACCTCCTTAACTATCTACGCTTGGTGCCTTTTGAAAGTAATAAGCAAAAGCAAGGGGGATTAGAATAACAAGTATAGACGAGATGTGCCTTGTGCGGCTGGCTAGTACGTGTTAACATATCAATATTCTCCTTTAGCTGCCATACAATACAACACACAGGACAGATAAAGTGAATGCATATCTTCTGCAATTTGGCTGCCGCCTGATTTTGACTTCGGCTGTTCCCGACCTGATCGGCAGGTAATATTCCTCTTCAATGCCCGTCACTGCCATGACTAATATCTGAGGACGGGTCCGCGAGCACTGATCCTTCAGTGGCCCGAAAGATCAGATGAACTTATTTTGCTGTAATTGCTAACCATTATGCTTCCTACTGAGGCTGGAATTACCTGCCCGAAAGAGGGTGTCCTACAAAGACGACCCCTTTGAAGTCCAAACCTCAATAGAAGAGTGACGGGGACGTTGGTCGAGGTCTCTGGCTTGCGCCAGCTCTGATTACTGGTGGGCCTGCAGCTCTGATGCAGGTACAGCTTTTGAGTTTGCCGGTGCCCAGGTACAAGGTAGAGAATGCAGGATCGCGGGTGCAGGTGGCTTGTCTCATATCGAGCTGTGTGCCTCCTCTTGCTCATCCTCCCTCCACCCAACCGAGCAAACTCGGCCACGGGCAACTCTCCAGTGAAATCCCGACACGTCCGAATGGCGAACCGAGAGGCATCCAAGTGGTAGGCACAAGGGCGCCGCCAAGTTCCGGCTTCCTGTTGTCTCATCACAAGTACCTCTTCGAGAGGTACGTGGACATCCCGCCATCCACACACACACACCCGCCCAGGAGCAGGGACGCTTTTCTCAAGAGTCTTTCTAGAAGTGGTTCCAATTATTGCAAAGTGCAGTACAATTAGGTTAAAGATCGGCACATCAACCGAATAGGTTAAGGGAAGGAAGGCTTCGAAAGTTGAACGCCACAAGTCCGACACCAACGACTGCTCCATCGCCTCGTGTCGCCCTGCGCTAAGCAGCTGCCACACCATATTTGAAATCATGCCCTAATGCAATGGGTGAGGCATTACTGTTCCCGTTCCCGGTGCCTGACTCTTGCTAGGCCCTTCTCCCGCCCTGACTTTGCCCAAAGCTGCGACCCAAATGGGTCTATGTCCTCATTTGGTGAAAGCTGTTCCATACAAGCGCTATGGATCCTAACCGCCAGGCATCATCACGGCTTACAGGCACCGATCGAGAGAAGAAAGCGCTGCGAGTGTGAGTACTCGGTCTGCTGCAGAGTCTGCAGAGAGGCAGCGTACGTCGCCTAATCCACTTTCTCGTTCATTGGGAATAGCCAAAGCTGCTGCCTTATTCCCTCTCTCGTTCCCATATCCGGTGATTCCACCGAGCCTGTTAGACGTTCCCTCTTCCGTCGTCTCTCGTAAGGTTCTCTCATAGAACCAAGTAGAAGTGCAAAGATGGTATTAAACCCGTACTTACAGCGACTCAACAGGCCACTTCCCGGTTCGTCTCTCCGGTCCACCTCCGCGTAGGTTCTAGAAATCTGGGGAGCGCTTATACGCCCAGTCTACTCCTCGCTGTCAAGGCTAAAGTAGATCGTAGAATCGTCCCCAAAATTGCAAGCCCAACATCCATCGTGGAACTCTATTCGGCGGGGGGCCAAGCTAACTCTCAATAACTCGGATTTCCAGCCCCGATCAGAGGTCTTTCCAACTTCCAGACGTCGCCATCCTACGACTCGGGTCAAGATGCTGGACTTGGATAGGAAGATGGTGACATCTCTCCATGATTTAATCCACTCGCGATGGTTCGTTCTATGGGTCTGCGTGAACTCTATTCTTGAGTTGCTTTACGCGCTGGATGATCCGGCTTGGACTTAGGAGACTCTTGGCTATGTTCTGATGGGTAGGTACATGGAATCTGTCGATCCGATGTACTCCTTCAAGAGTGGTGTTGGTTGGGGTCACGGAATTTGCCAGGCTAAATTGGGTCTGTTGACCCAAATATGGCGTGCCAACCTCGGTATGAAATCTTGCTGCGTGATGAAAACTACTATTCATCTTGATTCAGTCTCGATGGTGCTCAGAGATCAGGGTCGCCGGTGGTCCCCAGGACCTGGCCACGTTGACGAAGTAGTTCCAATATAGCTCTAAGTCCCCGTCATTTTTACCCAGTTCAATGGATGCATATTTTTCCACGCCAATAGTTGTCCGTAACAATAGTTATCCACAACAATAGTTGTGACATGGAGCAGGATTCATATGCCAAGGCATCATTGCATCATTATCATAAGCAAAATCCCAAGATGCATGAATTGGGGAAAGGTCAAAGGCTCAAAGGGCCTTTTTCTGGTATTCGTATCAATACAAATACAATAGGCGAAGAAGAAAAAGGTGACGTCTCGAAGATAGTTCAAGAAGTTTGCAAAGAATCGGAATTGAGAATAATACATAGCCCAGATCCAGCAGGTTTGCCCCCTGCTGTCTTATTTCCACCAGATTTCCTGAAACTTGCTCTCTCTCCTGGCTATGTGAGCCTCCGGGGGGTGGTCCGGAAACTCCTCGCTACCTACGTGGGTGCGGGCAGTGCTCGGCCGCCGCTCAGTAGGTGTGAACGGGCGGTCGATGCGGTGGGCACCCTCGTTGGCCTCCATGAACTTATCCAGCTGGACGCCGATCCACTTCTCGCACATTCCGGCCTCGATGTCCTTGTCCAGGTTGACGGCGGTGTCGTCGCTGCCCGAGGATCCGCTCCGCCAGTGCCCCTCGAGGCCGTCGAAGCGCTTCTCGCCGGACCTGGCCGTGGTGCACCGAGAGGTGCCGGCCATGGGGGTCCTGCCGCCGGCGGAGTCCGCGTTGGAGACGAAGGCGCTGTGGTGGGCGTACATGTACTGGCCCGTGAAGAGCAGTGAGAGGGGGTGCATGAAGAATGCCAGCGCCGGGAGGGAGGCGGCCACGATGCCGATGCCGCACTCAACGATGGCCCAGTAGAGGTGCAGGGCGATTGTCAGGAAAACTTCGTCGCCCGCCTGGCTGGTGCCGTTGGACATGGTGGGGAGATCCTGGGACTTGCTGCCGTTGAGGGAGAAGCCAGCGGCCTCGACGGACATACGGAGTCGGACGATTGAGGCAGCAATGCTCCTGTGTTGATATTAGTCTCTAGTGTTCATATAAGATGATGCAGTCCACTTACACTATACCCAGGGCAAAGACCCCGGCGGTGGCGATTTTCTTCCCCAATTTCAGTTCTGATCCCCAGATCTGGGTGAGGGTTAGCGACATCCTTGCAAGTCCAAAATAGCAACGCCCCTATTGTAAATGGAGATCAACTTACCAGTGGAATGGGGACGAGCGCGATGATGAGATTTGTGAGGAGGTCCGTGAGGCAGAAGGCGAACACCAGGTGAGGAATCCGGGTGCAATATTCCAGGTAGGACTCTGCGTCGCCCCAGATTGCGTAGAAGTGAGTACCACATTCAAAGATGTGAGCTCCGAAAAATGCGACGGTCCAGAGAAGTGTGAAGGCAATGGCCGCGTTGAAAGTATGGTTCCAAGCGCTGCCGTACTCTGAAGTGAAAATTCGTTTGTAAAGGAACAAGAAACTCGTCTTGATGAGGCCAAGGCAGGGACACATGAAGATCAGGAAGTAATAGTCCAGCTAGGTTCAAAGTCAGCTAGTTCCCACCTATCGCAGTTTACAATCTTACCTTTGATGCGAAAACCATCTTTTCGGTTGAAAGCAAGCCGAAATCCTTCATGGTGATGTTGTCCGGGATAGCCAGAGGGTAGGCGATATATCGATGGGTAACACTCCAAATCACCAGCGATGCCATTCCTACTAGAAGAACCTACAATTCCGCAATGTAAGCTTAATTCAGTCTCATCCTGAAAACCCTCCCATGTGCTGGGCTTGAGGATTTGGCCATGATGGGCGCATATACATACAGTGGCCGGCACCAACAGCCAGTCGTCCGCCAACCATTTCTGCGATTGCCTCCGCCTGGTCCAGAATCGCAGTGCCACAAAAAATAAGTCAAGTACAATCATCCCAATTCCAACGCCAATGAGGTGCCCAGGCTCGCCATAGTACTTCTGCGCCATGACAGCGCAAATTCGGCCGGCTCGCGGCAGTCGTTGCTTGGTAGGAGAAGAAAGAAAGAAAAGGCGCAAACGGGCCTGCCGTGCCGCAAAAGAAGGGAGGTTGACGATTTAACAGAGCAAAGGCATTGGAGCAGCTGGCCGGGCGCGATCAGGGAGGGGTGGGAGGGCCAAGCTTATACACGTCAGAGAGGTCCAAAAGATGAGGACCTCGGATCGGATGGGCTTCCTCCATCCAACACGGCGGCAGAGCAGCGAGTTCCGAGGGGGAGAGTCTCGGACAGGGATGCATGGGGATTCATGGTAAGGCGCGACAGGTCTCGCGGGCCAGTATTCTAAAACCAACCGCGATGTGGTCTGCACAGGCGAAACAGATGTTGCATCGGCAGGATCCCGGGCCAGGGTCGAAAGGCTGCGAGGACGTGGGATCGCTTGTGGGATGCATCCTGGTCTCAAACGTGGTCGCGCAACCAGGGGTCCGACCCCAAACACGGGCCCAGCTGTTTGAGCCTGTGTGGTGTGTGGGTGGGCACGCGTATTGGTCATACGAGCAAAATGCGATTCCGTCATGAATGTGCGTTTTTTCCCATGTCTGCTGGTGGTGAAAGAGCGCACTCGGCAGCTTTGTCTGGGGGCGGCCGTTCCTGCGATGGCACCGGGAGTGCAGAGTGCCATTTTCATTCAAGGTTGATCACAGCCGCCTCATCCTCTGGGATGAGCTGCCCCAAGGTTCAGTTACTGGCAGGAGGCGGGGTCCGGGCTTGCAGTTGGCTCCAATCGGCAGCATGCAGTTAGTTCAGTTTCAAGCAACTCAATGAGGGACCGAGAGAATTACGTCCCGATCTAATAATAACAAGGTCTCTGCAGGTAGCTCCAAGACTGAGAGGCTTCTCTACATTATAATTGCTTCGGCGGTTATAGAGGATTAAGGTTTGAACAGACATTAATATGGCAAGCGACTGACATAAAACATGGCACACAAAGTTCTAATCACGCAAGTCCGGGACCTCGTTTTTTTTTATCACATAATAATAATGTTATGATAGATTATTCTACATTATTTAGCTCGATTTTGTGTTCATTACTAGGTGATTAAACGTTTTGATATTTAACACACTGGAAGCTCTAGGTGTGCTATGTTTTCTTCAGTCGTTTCAGGTTGCCTATTTGCCGCTGTTAGTTGAGCCATCAGGGCGTTTTCTGCGCCCCGGGTGGAAGCTGAGCGAACTAATCCACCCCAACTTAAGTCTACATTAGGGACACAAACATAGGGTTTTAATTTACGAGAAGCTCTATATACCGTTATCTTATTCATACCATTTTATTGAACGGCTCTCATTACCGTAGATATGTTGAAATAGCATTGGTCAATGGCTGGAGGGTAGCTGTCCCACTCCTAACGGGTGCTGATAAGCGATAAGGAATTCCGGCGAAAAAAAATTTCCCACTTGATTATCGCTGCAAGCCTCACACGTCCGCTGATAATCTATCCCGCCGCCGCCAATTCCTCGCCACTTCTCAAATTGCCCCTCAATTGGGCACGCACAAAGAGCGATGGCTCCCATATTATCGGCGCAAGACGCATCATCTACTCCCAAGAAGGACAAGAAGGAGAAAAAGGACAAGTCCGCCAAGAAGCGTTCCCGAGAAGAAGACGCTGCCGACGCAGAGCGCAAGCACAAGAAATCAAAGAGCGTTGTTTCAGATCCTCCGCCATCCGACATCGCCAATGGGGAAGTGAGCTCCGAGAAAAAGAAGAAAAAGAAGGACAAGAAGAAGAGCGAGGCTCAGGAAGATGTCGCCAACGACGAGAGCCTAGCTGTCAAGGCTGATGAGGGTGCTTCGAAACCAGAGAAGAAGAAGAAGAAGAGCAAGAAGGAGGCGGTACCCGAAGAGCCCCAGACAGTCGCCGAGTCCGATAAAAAGAAGAAGAAGAAGAAGGACAAGAAAGTGAAGGAGGGCGAGCAGCCAGTGGCCGCAGAGAGCACCGAGAGCAAGAAGAAGTCCAAGAAGCACCAAGAACCGATACCCGAGTCCGAGGAGGAGGACAAACAAGAATCAGTACCAGAACCAGAGGTCGACGCCATGGAGGTCGACGAAGCCCCCAAGCCGACCTCAAAATCCTCCAGCAGCAAGATTCACTCGCCGGCCGACATCCCCTCCAACCCCCAATTCCCCTTCTTCAACCAAACCGTCTCTCTCTACGAGCCCATCTATCCAAACGGGTGGGCCAACCCCATCTCCGGCTGCGAATCCCAGCACCTCCGCCACCTCCTCAACCGCTACGTCCCCTCCCTCCGCGGCGTCCTCCTCGAGTACAGCAACGTCGCTCTGAACGACAAGCCCAGCCGCCAGGGCGCCGCCACCGACGACGACTCCCACGCCGTCCTCTCCGCCCGCAACGAGTTCGGCGGCGGCTTCGGCTGGATCACGGCCGACGTCAAGCTGTTCGTGCCCAGCCGCGGCGCCTGGATGGAGGGCAGCGTCAACCTGCAGACCGAGGGCCACATCGGCGTCGTCTGCTTCGGCAAGTTCAACGCCTCCATCGAGGCGCGCCGCCTGCCGCCCTCGTGGAAGTGGGTGCCCAACGAGGACGCCGAGGACGGCTTCGAGGAGACGGCCTCGGTCTTCACGGGCGCCGACGAGCACGGCGTCGTGCGCCAGATCCACAGCACCGGGTTCTGGGTGGACGGCAACGGCGACAAGATCAAGGGGAAGACCAGGTTCCGCATACGCAACTTTGACGTGGGCGTGAGCGGCGACTCGACGTACCTGAGCCTGCAGGGCACGATGCTCGACAAGTCGGGCGAGAAGAAGCTAGTCGAGCAGGAGGCTCGCGAGGCCAAGGAGAGGAAGGAGAGGAAGGGTGGACGTACCAGGAAGAGGGCCCCCGAGTTCAGCATGACGAGGTTCCTGGGCGAGGAGCAAGAGGAGAAGGAGAAGGAGAATGAGAGCCAGCCTGCTGCCACTACTTTGGGGGAGCTCAAGACGTTTGAGGAATAAGGGGACTGGGATCATGGAATGTTGTATTATGCTCGGAATCAAGAGATTTTTCCAACTTAAGCGTGTATTGGTAATTTGTTCATTTGGTTGAATGCAAAACAAAAGATTTTAGGACTCGACTGAGCCTCATTTTCACCATGACTTTCTCACTTCTGGTACTAAGAAATTTGTAGGCTCAAGGAGCGACTATGGTCAATTATTGCTACGCTAAGCTAGGTGCATGTTTGCTACAACTAAAAAGAAGGAGATGAGTTGGCGTCGGTGCCCTGCTGTGAGAACTGGCAATCTATATGTGTGCATCCTTGTTCCATGATATAACATAATAGGAAAGTTCATAAACCCAAATGCTCCCCAGTCCCCATATGATCGCTTATCGCTAAAATAAAACAAAAAAAAAAGAACCCAAAGGAAAGTATATTAAAAAGAGTGTGGTTGTGTTGTGGTTTTGTTTTCTTTATGCGGAAGCCTTCACCATGGGTTCCCACGGTTTGGCCATATTCCAGAGATAGATCTCCCCCTTGGGCTCATCACCGATCAGGCCCTGGACAAATATATGTCTGAACAGCGGCGACGCGTCGAAGAGCGGCGTGACGGGCGGTACGCTGACGCGCTCCCAGCCGAGGGTGAGCCCGTCGACCCACGACGGCTGGCGGCAAAAGGCGTCCACCTTGTCCTCGAAGGCGGCGCGGTGCCGCGCCGGGCACTCGTTAGTGACGACCTGGAAGCGCACGCCCTGGATGTCCACGGTGATGCGCTGGGCGGTGTTGGGGGCGCTGGCCAGCACCCACGTGTAGTCGGTCCTGTCGCCGCAGCTCTCCCAGTCGTACCACACCTGGGTGCCGCGCTCCGAGAAGTCCTCGAGGACGAGGCGGGAGCTGGAGTCGAAGGAGAGGGAGCAGTGCTGCCTCGAGATGCCCGGCAGGGCGGGCAGGACGATGTCGCAGGTGCGGGGGTCCGTGCCGAGGATGAAGCTCCCGGGCCGCTTGGGGGTCTGGTCGAAGGAGAGCTGGATGGCCCTCTGCGGCCGGCTGACGATGAGGTTGGGGAGTTTGGAGGTGAGGTAGGCGGAGGAGTCGATGGGGATGGTGCGGAAGAAGTTTTCAGTCATATTAGTTGTTTTGTCGGCATTGCTGCCGCGCGCCGTTGGAACCAGCCAGGCGAAGATGTTCTCGAAAGTCGTCATGATGTTTGGGTATCAAAGTCGAGGTTATTATATGGACAGTTTAATATGGTATGACAAGGCACTTTGTGTGCTGCAGAAAGAGACTGTAAAATGCAAATGCAAAAATGCAGAGCACGCTGTATAAAGAATGGCAGGAGAAAGCTTGTCTCGTTATGGAGTCCGACCCGAACGAGATGAGTCGGCAAGTCGAAATGCAAACATCAAATGATAGAGAGAGGAATATGGAACTGATGATGATATTTGCCAATGAAGCCTTTCTCGTGCCTTTTTATAGAAGAGTGTTGCTGTGTGAGGATGAAAAGTGCAACAGGCCGAGACGAAGGGCAGGGCTGGTTTAAAACGCGTCGAGGGACCTGGAAACAAGTCGGTTCGAAAAACATTCATTCCCTTTCAATCAACGTGCATTTCCTCGTGGTTTGTGGTGGTTGGTGGGCTCTGGGGGGATGCGGTGGCACAACGGGCAGCTCTCAGCCAATCGATCTGGAGACGCGTTCGAACTTGCATACACACACCCAAATCCGATCCCCCAATGATTTGATAACAAGTCAGCTGCATGGTTGCCATCTGGGGCAGATCAGACACCCAGTCCCAAACACCGCGGTCGAGCCAGGTTTTATCTGCACGAGTCTCGCGATGTCGTTGAGTCATCGCATGCCCACTGCCGCGACAGGCCCTGGGGCTCGGCAACAATGGTAGGCCGTCCAGGGCTGCTTGGGGAACCCGAGACCCATGAGTTATTGTCGATCACTCGTGTGAGGGCATAGGGAAGCAAGTCTGTTACTGCATAACACGCACGTCTTAAGCTTCGTTGCGCATCACTTGGCGTAGCGGTTTGACAAAGGCTGGTGCAGAGCGAGTATTCGTCACATGTTGGAACAGTGTTTCACCGACGGCCCTCCGGAATCCAGTCTGGGCCAGAGAACGCTGGTTGGCTGATTCTATCATCATATCAATCTCATGTTTTGCCAGCTCCGTAGCTGGTCTTTGGGTGAGACTTTCTCGTGATGTGAAGCCTCCACGACACACGACACAAGCCGTGGTGGGGCGAGATTGCCAATTGCATGAAGCGCACTGGACGACAGCACTAAATTGTAGCCTAAAATACAAGGCATCTCTCCACAGCCCTGCAGCCGAGCTTGAACCGCCATCCAACTGCACTCTTCGATATCTCCAAACAGCAGAACGGCACATCGTCGACAGCCAATTGATCCACAGCCATGGCTTCCGACACTTCATCAGAGCCCCGGGGTGTGTTCTTTCCCACAATATGTCCCTTGAGGTCGAAAACAAGACGCTAACCTTCTACAGCTGCCACCCGCGAGGAGATGCGCGATGCCAAGCTCCCGCTTGCCTACCGAGACAGCTGCGCCCATCTTCTGATCCCCCTCAACAAATGCCGTCGCGAGACGTGGTACGCTCCTTGGAAGTGCACCGTACGTTTCCCTCTCCACTCGGCCCCTCCCCGCCAATCCCGGAGTCTTCCCAGCTTGAGACTCTAGTGGTGAGCGAGTAAACGAACCCTGTGTTAACCTCAATGGTGCTATATTTAGGACGAGCGTCACAGCTACGAGAAGTGCCAATACGTCGAATTCAAGAAGCGAGTGGCCAAGATGGACGAGCTACGAGAGGCCAAGGGTGGAGCCAGGAGCAACTGATTTCCTTTGCGTTGTCAAATGGACCGATCGCCGGCTTATGTACATGTATGATTAAAAATCGGGCAGACCATCGGAATATAAGACGCTGTCGCATCAAAACATCCTCAAGCGGTATCCCTACATCCGATTCGGCCTTTGGATTCTGCCAACGCTGTCTGTTGTGGATATCAACGGTCGAGTGACGTGTTTCTCTCGGGATGACCTCGAGTGGCTGCCGAGTCGGAGAACTTGCCACTGCCTCTCGAGCGTGAGGGAGTAGTTGGCCCGGCCAGCTGTCACCCCGCTTGAACACCTGCCATCCTGGTTCGGTGGTAACTTGGTCTCGTGTTTCTATTTTGATGTGATGTGCTGGTCAAGATCCCAATGGCCATGTGGACAGGTTTTCCTCTTTCTAGAACGTCTTGTCTTGTTTCCGAGGCTTTGGCTGCGTTGTCCAGCGGTCACGCGATGGTTATTCGGACATTTTGGTCTACCAATGCGCTCGCTACGGTCCCGATATTGTCATCTCTGCCCCTCCGTCGCCGAGGCTTCACGTTCTGAGGTATATCCGAGGGTAAGACAGGACATACAGCCGTCTCCTCATTCGAGCTGGATAGAATACGTGTTGCCTGTGAAAGGCACAAGTCCCTCCCAAGTAGTCCCATTTCTTATTCAACTCCAGAGCCAGAACAATCGCATGTAATTTGGTTTCTATGTTAAACATATCTCCTACCCTGTAGTGGCGGCCACTTTGAATCCCAATTGCTCCAGCCAGCATCTCCTTGTCTTTGGTATCGGTGTATGAACATTTCAATGTTTCTGTACTATTCTAGATGTGGTTTCACTACTCCTCCTATAAATTAAATGTTTGAGCGGTAGGTTGGTGATGAGGCTATCATCTTCTTTACACTGAAGTCAGACGAGTAAATTTATGTGGATTTCACGTCACTAGTGAGTAGATATTCACAATAGATACCAATTTGAATGTTATAGTTAATATCATTTAAGAAATACATTCCCAACATATGTGTATTCAACTAAGCCATAAAACAATCGGTAAGAAGCCTCATAAATGGGAGACCAAGATGAAAGCGCCGTTGTGTTGAACCGCCTATCGATAAGAAGTTTCCCATCAAACCGAGCTAACGGACGCTAAGACGCCTTGCAGTTCCGAATTGATTTTTTTAGCGGGTCGCGTCGAAGAGCGCGCCTGTAGATTGTCAGTGGTAAGGACGTCACTGGGCCTCACTTTCAGATCTACCTGCCTTCGCCATCCTCACGGTCTTTCGTTTCTCTTTTCCATCGCCGTCTTCTTTTACCAACCTTTAATTGTTACAGATTAATTCCTCCACATCACCATGCGGTAGCAACTGAACAACATGCCTTCAGACATCCGGCTCCGCCTGACCATCCGCAGGCACGGCATTCCTGAAGTCAAGCTCGTTTGGCCGTGCGCTGCTTCCGAAGATTTTACGATCGCAAAACTCCTCAGCCAAGTCAACGATGTTGTTCCTCTCGAGAGCGACCAGTGGGGATTTGAGGACTACGCCGTAGAGCTCGCCGATGCCTCTGGCGACAACTTCGAATGCCTGCACTACCAACGGGTTGCGGCCGTTTTCAAGAACGATGACCAAGTTCTGTAGGTTTACTCCTGCAACCCAAATTACACACCATACCCGACAAATGGGACACATGCTAACCGGGGAAATTTTCCAGAATCCGGTCCCTTCTCACCGATGATCTAAAGCGTCGCCGACTTAGTGGTCGTCACCAGATATCGTCTGATGGAAAGCACCTTGTAGATGGCCTTGCCTTTGGCCGGCCCTGGCTGCGCACCCCCGGTGATCGACCTCCAGTTACGCTTCCTCCCCGAAAACGAGCTCGCATTACGTACGATGACGATGAACTCGATGCTGAAGAGGACCAGGAAGAAGAGGAGGTGCGAGGAAAGTTGCTTCTGGAGGAGGCGCAACCTTTACGCATAGGTCGTAATGGAAGACTGCTCTTGGACACCTCCGAGCCTTTGGTTAGGTACCTGGACAATGGTACGGACGACGAGAATGACCAGGATTATGTTCCCAGCGGTGCCTCTAAGGCGGGACTCTCGGCTGGCGATAACGAAGACGAGGATGACGGAGACGAAGATTTAATCGATGACGGGGAAGATTTGGACGAGGAAATTCGACTGTTGCAAGCAGACAACGAAATCGTTGGCGAGCCTTCATCGCTCGGTGCAATAGATTTGCCGCCGGAGCCTCCCAGAAATCTGATCCAGGACTTTATCCGTGCCATCGAGGCTCCTTCCGACCCCGTCACAATGATAGCGCTTCAAGCAGCGTTCCCATTAACCCCTGAATCCACGATCGAGAGTCAACTAAGGGAAAATGAGATGGATATTCGAAGAACATATCTGTCTCTGGGCGCATCGTATGATGCCGCTCTGAGCTACGATGAGCTACTGGATGGGTGTGTGACAGGACGCTTTGAGCACCAAGCCAAAATTGCAGAAAAGGAGGAGGCTCTGGCAAAGGCTCCTACGAGACCACTAATCCAGGAGGTTGAAACTATTGATCCCCCCCTGGCTTCCAATACGGGAGCTCGTGGCAACGGGAACATGGTCGATGACGACACGAGCGAGAGCAGTGATGAGGCATCAAGTTCGGATGATAGTAGTTCCAGTTCAGGTTCAGATTCAGATTCCGACTCAGATTCCGACTCAGACTCAGAGGAAGACTCAGAGGAAGACTCGCCAGCGCACCACAACCGTGCGGCACCGCAGGGACCAGTGAGCTCTGATGAAGAATCTAGTTCTGACGACAGTTCAGATAGCGACTCTGACTCTAGCTCTGGCCCTGGAGGAATATCACTGAATGATACCAAACGTGGAATCGCAGTTGTGGAAGAAGTGGAGAGTTCTAGCGACGAATCCTCTGATTCTTCAAGCGATGATTCCGATAGTTCCGAGGATAGTTCAGATGATGATTCAATTTCTTCCTCGAAACCTGAAGAAGCCTCATCGAAGCTGCCGGCGGCCTCGACAAGGCCCAGGATTGAAGTGGTGGAGAGTACGCCACTTATTACTGAACTGAAGCAAAAGACAGCTGTATCTTCCCCTGCGACCACTACAGAATCCAACACAGTTGGCCATGGCCAGGGTCTGAGTAGAACTCAGAAGCGGAACGCTCGTAGGAAACTACAAAACAAAATAAAGAAAGTGGAAGAGCAGAATGAGATTGCTCGGAATATCACAGCGGACAGTCTTAGCCAAGAACTCTTGACTAGGAAACAAGCGCTCTTGGATGCCATGGCTGAAAAAGCTGTAACGGCTGATGACGAAGTGATGGCAGGCGTGGATGGCCAGGGCAACGAGGAGGTCACAACCAAGGAGCCTACATCGAAGCCCCCAAATGAGCGACAGACAGAAACCCCTGTTGTAAACCCAGAAGTTGAAGCGCTCACGAACACCAAGGAATCCTCTACTACAAGTCAACGTCGTATGCGCGTTGATATGGGCGCAGGTCGACGGCTTCTTTTTGGAGCCCTGGGGGTTAAGGCCCCAAAATCGAAAGCCGATGAAGAAAATCTCAAAAAGGACTTGATGAAGGATGTTCGCCCGCTCAAGAATCATCGACACCTCGAGAATGGAGATACCCCCCCATCAGGCCAAGGCTCAAACCCTGCTAACAAGGTTGAGGACTCTCCACCGGATGACGACTGGAAGGAGAAAGTCACATATCGAGCAGTTGAGTGCTGCTACGAAGGTGTGGCACTAAGTGAGCCACCGTTTCCGTTTGTCCAACGATGGGATCCTCAGCAACAATACGGGTCTATGCGGAAGCGAAAGCGCGACTCGCAGAATTTCACGCAGGACGAGCCTTACGACGAGGAAGAGGATCGATCGTACGAATACCCTGAACCGTCCGGGGCCCGCTTTGGAAGCGCACACAAGAAGGCTCGAAAAAGCCGAAGCCAAGAGCAGAAAGCGTCCCAAAGGATTGATACACAGGCAACTGATGACATTGTGCTCAACTACGATGACCCACCTACTCAGGAACGGGAGGGCACACCAAAGAAGGAGATTGAAGACCTCCCTTCTATTCCGGATGATGTCACAAAACTCGATCTTCTCCAGCGAGATACGGTAAAGCCTGGAATGGTCATTACTTGGAAACAGTTATCCATGTCGAACAACTGGCAACCCCAATTGACCTCGGTTACGGGGACTGTGATTTCCGTGAGTGATGTACAGCGGTTGCATGTGGTACTTGCCAAGCGTGATCGTGACCAGCGCGAGAAGCTTTACGATGACGAAACGGGTGAGAGGATATATGATAAGTTTGAAATGCCCGATGATTCAGCCGAGGAAGACAACGCAGAGGATGATGGACATCGTGAGTTGGGATGGAATGAGCTCATGGAGCCTCGTATTCTCCAGGAGGTGCCGTCATCCCCGCAGGCCTCTGAACCTGTGAACAAGCAAGCATCTCCAGCAGAACAGGCAGCTGACACCGAAGCTATGGTGCTGGACCGGGTTGGGGTCGAGGAGGTACAGGGGCAACAAGACCAGGACATGACTGATTCGCTTCCCCAATCAGGCCAGGGCATGGTTCACTTGGAATTCTCGATCCCTTCACTGGATCCGCCGACAACAAATAGCGACGGCAGCCGAGCTGGGGCTTCGCAAAGTCAACCGGGCGACGATCAGACAGGATCTGGTATGCTGCAACAGGAGAAGCCCCTGATCGAAGTCGTGCAGAGTTCAGATGAGTCGGACTCGGATTCGGATTCAGACTCATCCTTCCAAGATGCCGCAGTGTCACTCGATGCCATTGTTGAAAGCACCAATTCGGATGCAGAAGATGATGCAAACGAAAGCCTCTCGCAAGGCTCAGACTCGGCCTCGAGCCCAAGCATTCATAGTGGTCGTCAACCTGGAACAGAATTAGAAGTGCCGGACTCGATGAATCAAAGAGAAGATGAAGACGAGGCTGAACCGATTATCTTTGATACAAAACAAGAAGAGAACGAGGTCACGCCCAAGGCAAGGCGAGGGTCATCTGGAGACGGATCGAGTTCTTCAGAGCTCCCTTCCATCGAAGAGTTATGGGAAACGGCACGCACATCGAAACAAACTCGTACCGTCTTAAAGGCATCCCAGGAATCAACGACGCGCAAAGAAAAGGCTACGGGTGATGTTGAGAACCAGGGGGTGCTGCCGGAATTGAACGATGCTGAACGTGATGGAGCTACTCCTCAACTCCGACAGAGTACGACACGAAACCTGTTCCCAAATGCTTCACAGCCAATTGTATCACACTCTCTAGAGGACTTGGATGGTCTAAATGACCTAAAGACCAACGGCCGCAGTCTACGCCAACGGACAAAGGTCGACTCGCCTCTGGGAAAGGATATCTTGCAATCAAGTCCTGGACCAGCCCCGGCGACATCAGAAGAAGAGGATGACGAGGATGATGAGGATGATTCGTCCAAGAGCAGCAAGGAGAACAGACCGCAAGAGAAGCTTCTGCGGCTACGCATTCGGAGAAAGGGAGCCAAGGCTGACTTGAGGCACAAGAGTCTACCTCTGGCAACAGGTGTACGATCTGGCAAGAAGTACTCACCCAAGACGGGAGGGAGAAGCGTTTCCGTAGCAGGACGAAGAAGTACCAAGAAGATGTGAAGATGGTACTTTGATGTGAGATATAGGGAGACTGGAGCTGTTTCATATCGCGCTTTCTGCCCACTTGTCGCATGTCTGACTTGTTCATGTTCATAATTATACCCAGCTAAGACACAGCGAGACAAGTAGATAGCAAAATAATTAGTGGTTACACGCAATCAAAAGGGTCCACGCACCCAGGAATGCTGGTGCGAACGTTTGATTGAATCGATCTACGCAGATTCTACCTGGCATCAAAGCCATGTGGCGGATGGCTGGGTGACACACTGGGAGAAACATTGACCTCATCGACGCGCGAGGGGGCCGCACCTGTAAAACAAGGAGGGGCCATCGGCTCTTGGCCAATACGCCAGCTATACGCATTGTTGCTGCACAAGACGTAGCTAACATGTTTGTTGGTCAGCTGGACCATGGAGGTGCGAGCTAGCAGACTAGAGCCCGTCCTTGGGCATCAGGTGCCAAGACGAGTGAGTGAACCGGTGTGAGAAGGCCCTCTCACTGTAGCAATGCGCTGTGCACCAGGTCCGGATGAGCTGGGTGGATGGCTTTGGGTGTGTGCCGGGAGGTGGCGGGGAGGGACCCGTGCCTCGGCGTGGTCCAGCCAGTGCCCTTCAGGGTCTAAGAACGGTCCAGAGTCGAATGTTACCACCATGTTAATAATAAGGGTCTCGGACAACGGCAAGGTGGAGGGGGAGGGATGGAGATGGAGAGGGCTGTCCCGTATTATTCCAGCGAGACTAGCAAGCTTAGTCTGGGCCCTATCTTTCCCCCGCACAATTCACGACGCCTTCATACTCACCGCCAATTGCTTTCTGGGCCTCTTTGCGGGGAGTAAGAGTTCCTATAATTTTCATAAACGATCGGAATGATGTGCCTTGGAAATGGGGTGATGGGCGGGCAATGTGGCGGCTGGCGAGTGGGCGGGCTGGTTTCTTGGCGGCGATGGGGAGAGCCCTATGCATGAGAATACCGGCACGCTACATGGCCTTCGCTGACGGCGCCAAGAAACGCCAGGAGTGTGACCGCCGGATAGAGCCAGTGAGTCAAGTGACGAGCGGTCGAGTTGAGTCGAGGAAAGGGAGGGCTTGGGAAGGGAGGGAGATAAGGATCCCTCGCTACCAGAGCAAGCCAAGGGAAGGGAGCAGAGTGATTGACTGACCTGCCCGCCTGAAGACCTGAAGCTGGTTACATGCAATCAATAAAGTACATTTAATTAAGCTCTCTGGTGCGAGGTACCTTCCCAAGCCAAGCCAAGTCAAGTGCCCAGAATAAGGTACACACATGCCTTGCCTTGGTCTTAGTCGTAGCCTAATACATGCATTCACACGCACATAAGAAACTGTAATAAGACCCAGCCAACGCTCTTGTTTTGTTTCGACCTGCAACTTTCAACTTTCAACTCTCCCTCTCCCTCTTCTCGCTGCTCCATCGTGCACCTACTCGTTCGGTGGGTTGGCCACCATTAAGACCAGATTCAGTTTGGGGTTTGGTGGTATTACTGGTTGCCTCACTGAACCAACACCAGCCACGGCACTCGCCTACAAGTTACAACCAGCTCGACAAGGCAATTCCACAAAGTCAACAAAAGAAAATCTTCAAATTCTCCCCCGGATTTCTCCTCATACGACCAATTGCCCAACCCACCAACCTCGAACCGACCATGAGGGTCCAGGTCGCGTGGGCGGTTTCACTCGCCACCAGCACGCTGATCAGCGCTGCCGCCACTACACCCACAGCCGACGCTGCTGCACCAGTGCTGTTACAGGCAGTCCCACTCCAACAGCAGCAGCAGCAGAACCCCCTCGTGGACCCCTCAGTCCGCGCCCACCAGAGACCACCGCTGCACAGCGCCGATCAGAACCAGGACCGGGACCACCGCTGGATGGCACCCGTCGTCGTCGAGGCCGGCGCGCAGGGCGGGAGGAGCATGGGCGCTGTCGTGCTCGTCGTCGTGGGTGCCGCGGGCGTCTTCGCCATGGGTCTGGTCTAAGAAGCATGTCCCCTCTGAAATGATTGACGAAATGGGTCGGGCGCAATCTGCTTTATTGGGGTGTTTGGGAATTCGGGGCGTTTTTGGAAATACAGCGAGCTGTGAAACCGACGATTGGGTAGAAGGAGTGTTCTCTTGTTTTTGGATTTGGCTGGGTGTAGAGGCCTAGCCTGGTGTTGCTTGCGGGATACATCGATTGATACCCTTATGGATGTGATGTGCTGGACACATTTGATGATAGCACGACTGTATGAGGACACTACTACGTGAGAAGACGTATCGAAATGGGAATACCAAACTATGAATTACACAAGTGTTGGGGTTCCTTGTTTACCTAGTTGATTGTGCTAACAGCCATCGCCACATTCCGTTGAAAGTGTTTGAGATGCACTTCTAGGGTAGCATGGCAGTCATAAACGAAGGACTATTACAGCCCTATCACTGAACCTACGAGGGCGATGAGTATTGAAGTCGGACCCTTATTTGATCCTTGCAGAGCTGCTAAGTGGCATAAGCGACTACATGGAAAGTGGGAGGCATTGTCACCGTCAGTCAGCTGGGAAAGGCAGAATACGGTTTGGTCCGCAACCCGAAACACCGTTGATTTTATGCTAGTGTATAGAAGGTAGACCTGTCGAAAAGCCGAAACCTCCTCCCCATATCGGCGCCGAATCCATGAGAACGGAAAACAGCCCAACCCGTGCAACCGTTGCCGCCCTCGACGGCGAGCTGTGTCATTAAAAACCGGCTCTCCATCTCCTCCCCTCCCTCATTTCACAGGCCAGACCGGGGAAAAGACAAGAGTGGGCAGTGGAGAAAAGGAGACATAGATATTTCGTAACCAGTTTTTGTTTCTCTAATAGGTCCATCCCCAGAATGCCAACACTCCAAGATGGGGTTTCCTTTTGCTTTTAGCTCTGGCGCTGTTTCCCTTTTTTGCCCCCCATCTTTTTGAAAGCAAAAAAACACCACAACCAAAACCGTGACCGACCTCCTGCTTCTCCACCAATAAAAAACCAAGGGATGTACAGAGGAAGGGGGGTGTAAAATGATGCGCTTATTTCTCCTTCTTGGCCTTGGCACCCTTGACCTTCGCCGTTCCGCGGAGGGTCTTCTGTCGGTTCTTGCGCTGCTTGCCTGTAGTTCCGAGCCACGTTAGCATTTCCGCACATTGTGAGGAGGATGAGGATGAGAGAAGACGTACGCTGCTGTCTGCTGGCACGCTCGACCTTGGTGCCCAGAGCGACACGGACGAGGCGGTAGTTGGGCTCGAACTTCTTCATGGCCTCGGGGGAGTCATAGACGAGGGCGAAGCCAGTGGTCTTGCCACCACCGAAGTGGGTGCGCAGACCGAAGACGGAGATCTGTTCCTTCTGAGCCTTGTACAGGCCACCGAGCTTCTCGCGGAGCTCCTCCTTGGAGATGTTGGCACGGTTGGGGTGCAGGATGTCACTGTCAAACGCGATATCAGGTCAGCCTCAGAATTCATCGTAATTTGTCATTGAGAGCAATTCCGTGCATGGAACGCGTCCATTCGTCCAATCTGCCTCAATTTTGCCTTTGCCTGTATGCGCGGTGCCTCTCGGAAAGGTGTCGCCGTGTCGGGAGTTCAACAAACTCGGGCGGTGCAACGGCATCAACCCCACGTTTCCGCCCATTCGATCTCGATGAGATGTTTCATTTGTCGTCGTAAATTCGATTGTTGATTTTATATTGAGGTAGGCACCGACGCAAGGGAAATTGCTGATGAGGCAGGCGGAGCGGGGAGACGACTCGTCAAAGCATCGACGGAGGGACCGGGGGACAATACTCACACAACCATCTGCTTGCGACCCAAAAGAGGGTTGCGGATGAACTTGCGAGTTCGCAGGGTAACGGGGCTGTCGTTGTCGGCCATGGTTGTCGATGGTCTCTGCAGGAGAATTGGCTGAGGAGAGACTTTTTGGTGGTTGTCGTCGATTGCTGTCGTTCAATGAAGTGGGAAGGGCTACGAAAATTCCGTCCAGGTCGCTAAATTGGGTCCAACCCTAACGAAAATCCGCCCTGTGCGTGCATTCCGCCCGTTTCGTGGGACAGATCACGTGACTAATCGCACTTTTCGGCAAAGCTCCGGACCTGTGCGCTTAGTCATGTTTGGTCCTCTTGGTTGAGGTGGGGTATTATGTAAGCGGTCAGCCAACTGCCCATACCGATCTCAGCCAATGAAGCTTCGGTTACTCTCATGCTCGGGCCATCACAGGCGGGTGCGGAAGTTCAAGATGAGCAAGACTTGGTCCAAAGAGGTGGACAGGTTCTGCCACCAGTACTTGCAGGTCGAGCCTGCTCTTGACTTTCCTAGCTCGGAATTTCTTAGACTCAGCGAGGTTCAGGATGCCCTCTATGCTCGGTTATTCGCTGACGGGGCTGTCCGCTATGGACCTCCAGCACGGTATCAGACAAAGATTTTGAAGGAGCTTGTTGCCAAGGCTGAAGCTAGTATCGATGACTGGGACCAATATGTAAGCTATCCTAAATATACGCCGCCGGGAGGGAAATGTTGGAACATTCAAGAGTGTTCTTTTCCCTACTCCCAAGCATAAATGGTCAGTTCTGACCTACGAGGTAGGAAGTATCCGAGAGCCTGATGAGTACCTTGTCAAGTCTTCTCGCCACGCCCGTCCCAGGAGAAGCTGCCTCAGTGCAGCAAAAATGTTATGTCACGTACCACCTCTCAGCTCTGCCTGCCTCAGCGGAGCTCAAGCATGATATCACCTTATTAGAAAACAGATCCCTGATTTCGGCAGGGGGGACAACTGGCCTTCGTACATGGGAGGCTGCCATCCATCTTGGCCAGTACCTTTCGCGAAATCCCTCTGTCGTCCAAGGTAAGCGTATTCTGGAGTTGGGAGCCGGCACCGGGTTTCTATCGATACTGTGTGCCGACCACCTGGATGCCGCTCATGTCATAGCCTCGGATGGCTCGGACGATGTCATCAACAACCTCCCCGACAACTTCTTCCTCAATAACCTCCAGGACTCCACCAAAGTCGTCCCAATGGAGGTCAAATGGGGTCACGCGCTGGTTGGCACCGAGGATGAGAAGTGGAACGGGGGCAACACAGTCGACGTCGTGCTCGGGGCCGATGTGACTTACGATAAGAGAGTGATCCCGGCGCTGGTAGGGACTGTTTTGGAGTTGTTTGACTTGTTTCCAACGGTAGAGGTGTACATCGCTGCGACGCAGCGGAACGAGGAGACATTCTCGGTGTTTCTGGACACTTGTAAGAAGAATGCACTGGCAGTTGAGGATATGGATTTTCCTGTCACTCCAAGGGGTTTGCAGGAGGGACCGTTCTACAGTGATGGCCTCGCTATTAGAATATGTAGACTATCTCGATCGTGATGAGAATGTGGTCTTCAACGTCTCTCGCGTGTTATGATAGTACTACTACGTGAATGTCCGACACACCTTTCATCATATGCCAAACCAATAGTAAAGAGGGCCATCGGATACCTAAGGAAGAAGTCCAGATAGCATATGCAATAACAGTACATTACAAAGCCGCCGTCCTTACTAGCACTGAGCCTGTCGAGTGGTCTATTGACATGAGAATCGACGAGCTGAAATATTTTACTTTCTCTCGAGAAAAGAACTGACTTTTTTTTTCAATTTAGAGCAATAAACACAATTATCGGTAGACAATAAATCCTCTTTGTGGTTTATTGTCTTGACAAATGCTTTATTATTGCATTATTCGGGTTGAATGCATGTGTCTATCGTGTCTGCCCGCCCACCCGTCTGTCCGTAAACTCGTCTGTCTTGTCTGTCTGCTTCTCCTTTCCTTTATTCATCGTTCCTCCACCCGCTCCATTACCCCTCTCCCACTCTCTTACTTCCCACTCTACCCCCTTCCCTCTGCTCCAGCCTGTTAAGGCATTTCCCATCCATTACTCTTCGCTTGATCAATGAAACGATCGAGATCTATGTTGTACTCAATCGATTCGGCCCTCATCCATTCGTTCATGATCCTGCTAGGCCGTTTGAAGATGAGTTTTAACTGCTTCTCTGGTACCGATACTCCTAAGTCTACAACTGGCCGAAGTATAGAATTCAAGATGATTTTGCTCGCAGAAATATATGTTGTCGCAAATGCCAGCCACAACTTCCAATCCCCTTCCGAATTCGGAAGGGCCCGTGGATAATACGGGCCACTTGTTCGAGTATCACGCACTAGCTGCTCGATTTCTCCGCGATAGTTGTTTCCCAATGAAAGTTTGAATCGACTGACTTTGTCAAAGTCGACCATCCAAAGCTGAAAGGGCCGATTTCTTCGTATAGGTGCCCTAGGAGCCATGTCCCTCACGCGGTGAGAATACGACCCGCTCCTCATTGCCTCTTCGTCGGCGTCTAGAACAAGGAAGCGTACTTCGGGCGGGGTCAAAGGCCGGCTTCCAATAACATACTCGACGCCCAGCATGTTGGCTCTAGCAGACCAATGGACTGCTGCGAGGCCCATGGCCATATCTTGTGCTATTATCAAGGGCTCCATCCTCAAATCCTCGAGCTGGTCAAGGTAAAGGGGGAAATTTTGTAAAGTCTGGAGCTCCTTTTCTCTCTTGTCCGGAGCTATTTCCGAAGATCTTCTTCCTAGGTAGGGCCGACAGAGACAATGCTTATTGGCCTTATCAGCAAGAGCTTTTCTCCGATTTTCAGGCTTAAAGTAAAGCTTGATGAGGTTGTCGCGGATCAACTTGGGGAGAGGCATGATCCTCTCCAGGCATATAACTGGACCTGGTTTCTGACCCTCGTTTTCAACGGGGAAGATATGGCCAATATTTTTAAACAATCGACCGGCGCTTTCGGCATCGTCCATACCGCCTGACCAGGTATACCGGGGAACCATAGGCATTATGACTTTCTGGAATTGTTCACTCTTAAATATTGCGTCTGATGCTGTGCCGTTGACCCTCTGTCGCATCCTCTGGCCCATAATAAACTCTTCCCAGAGTCTATCCGGCGAGGTAAGGGTCTTTTTGAGACACCATTCTGTACCAAGGATCCCGAATACTGTCCCAAAAGAGCCGCGACCGATCTGCACCAGTTTCAGTGTACTCAGGTTCGCATCCCGAAGCGCCTCCTTGCGTTCCGCGGCAGTCGATGGCACTGCCCGAACAGAAAGCGCCTTCTTGAGAACGTCTCGAGGATAATTCGTATTTCCAAAGCTAGCCTTGGCCAGGGCCTTGATCAAAGCCTTGTCTTTGGACCTTGCTACTTTCTCGCGCTGCGCGTCGATTATGACTTGGTCGATTGTCGGATTTGGATAAGGAAAATTTACGATTCGCTCATTTGCCCGGTTTCTCGAGAGACCTTCGATCAGAGTTTTCTGGTCAGTGCGAGCTGCTGCTTGGCGATGCCTATCCATCATGACATCTTCTTCGATGCAGTTGTTGTTCGAAAAAGTCCGTCTTCGATGTCAGCCTCCTTTGATCAATAAGTTTGCGATGTGAAAAAGAAATGGTACGGGAAGTTAAAAAAAAATTAAAGTAAGTCAAACACAGAAGGTTCTCGAGCAAACCTCGCCCCGATCTCATGTATCGGCGAGGTGAGTCACGCCTAGGCATTGCCTACCAACGGTATAAGCAAAGTATGTTGTGCGGAAAGTTTCCAGTAGAATTGTACTTTACAACATGTGCTTTGCTCCCGAGTATCAAAGGTGGCTATTTATCTCGTCTATCTCTCCTGAAAAATTTGGTAGACTCTCTATTCCTTGCAAATGAATTAACGTTGAAGATCTACCTTCTCACTCTCTTCCCTAGAAGGCTGACTGACACTGTTGATCATGGGTCATTATATTGAAATTGGAAGAGGGACTTTTGGTGTTGTCTTTTCGGCCGATTACTCGAATACCGCCGTCAAGAAGACATTCAAAGGTAGCAACACTCTGGCAGTCGAGTTCGAACATGGGCTGGCTACGAGCTTTGCCGTAACCGCAACAGCACCCTTTCTCAAGCACAAGTTCCCAGAACCTGTACCACGTGTGCCGTGGTATGAATCAAGCCACGGGATCCAAAAACCCTCGGCCAAAGATCCATGGTGGATTGCCAATCAACACCGCTTCCCATCAACAAACGGCGACGATGTGCCAAACGGAGTCTTTCTGTTTGAACGCATACCGCCAGTGCCCCGGATTCTTCAAGAATCACTTATCCGCCGATTCTGGCCACCTGAAAAACAGCAGACCGCGCTCGATGATCCTGAAAATAGAGATTGCATGATCCGGCCATATCTCCAAGAGCGATGGGCCTACCACGAGGGCAGGGGGCGAAAGAGGCTGAACAACGAGCAAAAGGAGTCCCTCCGCAACTTTCCCGCGTACCTTGACGACTTGCAAGCCATGGGTATCGACTGCCACGCGGTCTCGAGACAGATCGCACTTGGTCTTGCGGTCGGTCATTGGGAAGCGCAACACGACATGACCGACGTGGAGTTCGTCATTGCCGGTCGATATCCTTCGCCAACAACCGCACCAAGATCCCATACGATGCCGCTCGACGCCTACGACCAGAGAGAGGACCTAGGCAACCGGACAATCATGAGAGAAGGGACAGGCAAGGGGCAAAAGTACGGTTTGCCGGCCAACACCCAAATGTGGTTTGTCGACTTCGACAAGTGCAACCGCGTGCGTGTGTGGGATGACACCCTCGCCAAGGACATCCGCAAGCTTGCACTGGGGATCTGCGCCAACGATCCCTACTACCCGAACCCGCTGCCAGACACTCAACTCGGCTGGGATGTGTTTGTGACGTTTACCGAGACGTACATCCAGGCCGGCCGCTGTCTGCTGCAGCGGGCCTTTGAGAAGGTTGCGACGAGCGACGAGCACCTAGAGCGGATACTCCAGCGGCCGTCCATGGTTATGAGGGAGTGGTCAAAGATTATGATCAATGCGAAGAGGAACAATGAGAGGGAAGTTTATGACGCCCGTGTGAAGATACGAAAGGAGCAAGGATGGAAACGGCCAGATTGGGCCACGTAGGAACATACAGTACGGTTTCAACATTACTGAAGACCGCAGCTCGTTCTAGGCCGGGGGTGGATCAGAATTCTCGAATATAATAGAAGGCCGAAGTGCACCGTGGGGAATGGAGCGACAATTGTATTAGGTTGCTACCAAGCGAAGGATGATGTTTTTGGAAGGCAGTAGCCGGAGTGTGGCTTCTAGATTCGTTTCTATAATGGGACGTTCAACATTGCATGATTTGAAATACTGACTGGCAAATGGTCTGTTTTGAAATAATAGCCGGCTATCAGTCTGAAGTGCCACCGTGACTTCGTAGTTGCCGTTGTGCTGGCTATGTACAGGCATATGTTGTTATTTCTTTCTACTTGATCTTGTTTACCCTCACCCTTATGAGCACAATCAACAGCTGCAGCCTCGAGCAGGTGATTTTTAATCCTATTTGCCGCGATACTGATGAATGCAGTCAACAGCCGTAGCCTCGGGCTGCCTCGAGCAGGTAAGTATGATCCTATTCGCTGCTATTCGAATGAATGCGATCAATGGCTACAATCTCGAGCTACTTCGAGCAGGTAAGTCAGACCCCAGTTGCCCTGACCCTCATGAATGACCAACGGCTGCAGCCACAGTCTGCCTTAAGTGAGTAAGTCTGATCTTATCCGCCGGGATACCGATAAATGCAATCAACAATGGCTACAGACTCTAGCTACTCCTATCCACGGCGGGTCCCCTACGCAGCTTCGCTTGCCCTTATGCTTGCAGTCATTGACTTGTTGCAGACATTTTATTAATTTGATTAGATAGAGTTGCTATGATCTGATAATTCAGAACTATTAATGAGGATACTCCAACGGCCGTCCATGGTTATGAGGGAGTGGTCAGAAATTATGATAAATGCGAAGAGGAACAATGAGAGGGAGGTTTATAACGCTCGTGTGGGGCTGTTTGGGCCATATAGAGGAAAGTCTGTTGTGGTTTAACTATTATTAAATTATTGAGCGACCACTGGATGACTGCTGCAGATATGTTGTTATTCTGAATAGATAATAATACTATCTATTTTTTGACAATTATAGAATTCTTAATGCGCTACTCCAATAATTATCTGTAGTTATAATGAAGTGACAAAAATACAATAAATGCAAAGAGGAACAATGACAAGTTCATGACGCCTGTACGAAATGAAAATGTGAAAGAAGCAAGGATGGAATCGGCCAGCTTGGGCTCCATAAAGGAGCATCCAACAATTCCGACATTAGATCAATGAACGACCATCTCCTGACTGAGTTAGAGATTGTCGAGACTGTCATAGTATTATCAGATCATCGAGGCTAATAATCAGTAGCCAAAAGACGATATACTCAAGATTACCGATTTCTATTATTTGATACTACCATAGAAAACGACCGGCCTTCGTCGCATTCTGTGCTCCCAGCAAGCATTGGCCATGTTGTGGCAAAGCTGAATGGCAACCTGCTTCTTCAGGTTCGTTCCAGGTTTCAGAAAATCTGCTATGCTTGAGCATCATAGCACGTCACCGCAGGCGCCGGAGTAAAAGGTCAATTAGATGACGTGTGGCTGCACGCCATCAACACACAAGGTCGTACAGCGGTCTGTCCCCATCAGCGGCTGGATAGCCTCCAGCGCGAACATCAATCGATGATGGTATCAGCTTATCACGATGAGCAGTGGACGAACTGATAGTAGGCGACGATCAAAGGCCAGTGTTTTCTCCCTTCCTTATACTGGATGGCTCAAAGAAGCTAGCCCAAAACCTGTTTACCGCAAGACGAGTGTGGCGCTGGGATGATCTTTTGCCACGCGGGGATGTTACATGAAAACCCGTGAGATCAAAACGTTCATCTAACGGCACCTGCAGGGGCGCTGTCACCCCAGAGGCTCACTAGCCGATAATGTGGTAGCATTCTGAGGAGACAAGGCGGTGGGAGATGGGAAGCAAGGCTTTGAGATCGTCGTGTGTGTAAGTGGCTGAAGGCTGATAGCTGAGAGACGGGAAGTAAGACAATTGGCGCTTGACATCATTGAAGGCGCGATAACAATGCGTACAACCAGGAAAAAAAGCAAGGAAACACGGCAGCCAAGCGTAAGTACACGCATGCACGGAGTGATCTAGTCACGGGGCTACGTAAACCAGCGATCGGGGGCGGTCGACGAGCTGCGATCGATGATTGAGTCCCGATGCTGAGGGACGTTTAGGGTAGGCAATGCTGTGGGGTTACTGTGGCTGGAGCGAGCACTCAATTGCGCACCGCCACAGGAGAGCGCCTCAACTATCAATCTCCGTTACGCGCTGGCCACGAGCGCTAGAGGCGGCAGCAAAATGAGACAGGGCCTCCAAACTCCACGCAGAGCCGTAGAATGGCTTGAAACACACATTCCCCATGTTCTAGAAGCTAGACAGACACGGTTTAGATGATTGACGTAATCTTAAAACAACAAAAATTCCTTCAGGTTCAGGGGGCGAGGATGGTCGACGCTGGGTTCGGGAGCAAATGCCAATTTCCAAGCCCTGGTTGGGCAGGTGGCAGGGATGGCGCCGGTAAGTAGGAGCAAGTTGCGATCGTTGACGGCGTTCCCGCTCTTCTAGCTGGCGAGGCATTGGCCGAAACCCACGATGGAGATCGACGAGGGTAAGCTGCGACAACTCCCCACACATCGATCACGCTTGGGGTCAATCACCACATTCTCTGGAGTCTGGATGCGTGCGCATGTACTGTGCGGTTAGAGACGTGTAGCAGGTCTGGCACCGGACCGGGATGGGATCACATCACAACGTGATGTGGAATCCCATGACTGCCACGTTGGGCGAACCGAACGGACGGAGGGCATCCCGGGGGAGCATAACGGGTAAAAGAGATCCTTGGGGAAGGTTGAGTTGCTGCATCGAGCTTATCACTCGGTAAATGCGAATTGGTTAGCCCGGTTATTCTCGTCGAGTCGAATCCAGGGTACCACACCACCACAGCTGTGATGGATGGCTGCCAACGTGCTGGGCGCTAGATAGCCCGCTCAGATCTCCTTGGGAGACGATGTGACAGCTCAATCCAATTATTGGCATCTATTGCAACTGCCTTTCATTTCCGCGCGCTCCCGTTTCGGGCATGCGATGCACAATCTTTAATTTCCCAGGAATGAATAGCCTCCCACTGAATCGCGATTTAGTAGCGGTAGTCTGGGGCTCTAAATGCAGCGGGTCCTGTTCCCTGCCGAGTTTTTCTTCAGTGCTGCTGGTTCACTATTGCGTAATGCAACATTCTCCAGCTGCTGGGTACAACCGGCTGGAGAAGGATGGGATGGGCAATCTGGATCAGGGTCTCGTCGGCGGCATCAGGCGTACAATACAGTACTCCTCATACGGCCTCACCTCACCTGGCCTCGCGGAGGACTGCGTAGGTAATGATCATCCGCTCCGAAACTCTCCTGACAATCCCCCACTGTTTTCTTGCTCTTGTTTCTTGCGGCATCTTTGAAGCGAGTTGATCCATCAATGGCATCACCCCCCAGCCATTCCATGCTACGCACATCCGTCCGTGATGGGCGTGGGCCGGCAATTGACCGCCGTCTTGATTAGCTTTGGGCAATACATCACATTGTGTCAATGGCACGCCATTGATCCATCCAGCCCGATACATGCGTTCATTTTTAGGTCATTCCCGGACACCAAGCACACCTAGACAAATAGTGTAGCACGCACCGCAGTACAATCCACTCAAAGAGCCCCAGCTTGCTGCAAAAGCGCTGCAGACTCTGGCCACGCGCCCGCTAAAAGTGCCTGTGGCCCACTGAAAAAGCAACGCAGGAGGGCCTGACAATGGCCTCTCTGCCCAATCGTGCCCTCTGCCGTGGCCACGCAACCTCCAAAAGTCGGGCTGTAGCAGTGCGGATGGGGATCAGCCAGATGGGATGGATATCTCGGGGTGGTCATGGCGGGAATATTGCCCCTCCCTGCCCTCGAGCCGGTGCTCGCTTTGGGGTTGGCAGTTGGCAGCTCACGATAGCGTCCCGTTGAGTGCCATTCACTTATCGCCTTCGTATTTTCACCCACACCACCACCACACCGGTCTGTGGTTGGCTGTCTGGGCTAGGCGGCTATTGGGTGCAACGCTCTTGTTTTTTTATTGCCACTCTGCTGTTCCGGCCGTTGCTGTAAAACTTTATCGTATTGTGGTCTTCGTAAGCACCGTCGTAACCGCCGCCCAAGCCTCTTCGGATGTTTGCTCTGCGCCTTGGTGAAGGGAGCTGGAAACAGAAAGTTACCATCGTATCGTGCTGTCGTATCGCTGTTACTGTGTAGACCGGCTATCACAGTCTGTCGTTCCTGCCCATTTTCGCTCATCGTCCAAGTGACTTGCCTGCCCGCACTGGTTCGGTGCCAAGAATTCCTTATCCAGTCACCAGGATAAGCGGCCGTTGGCGAATTATCGGATGCAGCAGGGCTCCACCGAGCCTGGAGAACCTTCTTTCTGTGCCAGTCCTTGGACTCGTTACATGCCAGCCGACGTCGAGGAGCCGGGCTGTCTGTCCCCGCGTGTGCAATTGCCATGTACGTTGCGGCCAGAAGCAGCCCAAGACGTCCACACGACGACGAATCGAGAGGCGTCTCCTAATCACACCCAGACCAGCAAGAATCGCATCCCCGTCCCGTTGGTCAGCCCGCACACATCCCGAATCGACACTGTCTGGCACACTCTCTTTGCCAGGGCCGCAAGTGACAGGGGACCGCAGGGGGGCATCACAATCTCATTTCAGACCTATCGCAGCCCCGGCCAGACCCCCCTGTCCAGTTGGCACGCACTAGCCGTGGGTCCCAAAGCTTGCTTGTAACCCATCGACAAGGAAAAGCTCCTTGGCCCAAGTTCGACAGTCCGTCTCATATTAGTACTACATAGTACCTGCCGTCCGCACTCTTCTTCGATAGTTGATCTTCGCAATCTCCCCTTATCATTGCTCCAACTCCAGCTCCCTGCCAACGACGCCTTCATCGACCAAAGAGCGAGCTAAACTACTGCTTATAACATACCCAACCCTCCTCGATCGCCCCTATCTACCTGCCTCGGACCCATCCAGCCTTGTCAGCTCCGTTGCGGCTTGTTTCGGTTCCTTATAAGCATTCCAAGTTTCCAACCACCATCTCACCATACCAAGCGCTTGAGTCCAAGAATTAAATTTCTACTCTGAACTCTCTCGGCTATCACGATACACTGGCACATTGGCCGTTGTCGACCCGAACCCCGTATTCGACTTGTCTCTCACAGTGTCTCATCACCGTTTAATCAAGACCAACTTGTCGCATTTGAGCTTGGCATATGCTTTACAGATGGTGCCGTTAGTAACGCTCCAACACCCAACATCACAACGAGCCTACACCTTCCGACTGGAAACAAATCTATCATAATGGCTGCTGCAACCTGTCACAACTATACCCTGGCCATGCAGGAATACATGGACCTCCAAGTCGAGCGCGACGAGCTCTGCAACCACCTCGAGCAGATTCGCCCAGCCCTTAGCATCAACACCGGCTACGGTTCGGTGAGCTCGCCCTCGGCGTCTCCTACCAGATACTCGGCTTCCGTCTCCTCGTCGAGCTCCTCCCGCCGTCATTCCCGAAGTGGCGAGCGCCGACATCACAGAGTACATGCTCGCTGCAGCGGCTGGGACGAAACTACCGAGACCCTGGACACCATCCCAGACGAAGAGACTCTCTTCGAGATCACCGTCGAGGAGAGGCGCCTCTTTGCCTTGAACGAGAGCATCAAGCGCGCATTGACTGAGCTCCTCAACTGCGAGTCTGTCCGCTGCGACAGGTCAATGCGCCTATGGGTGCAATCCCGTCTCATGGAGACTGAGAAGGAACTGCGCTCCGGTCGTCGCCGACGCAGCTCGGGAACGGAGTGATCATCTCCATTCCCACTACTACTTTCTACTTTTCGCTTTCCTTTCTTTCTTTGAACATTGGCCAAAGCACAATGCGCTCAAAGCTTCTTTTTTTTCACACTACATAATTATATTCGAAATTGCTTTGCATCGACAACAGGAGTTCAAAGTCATGGCATACGGGACAGGACCATTGCCATTGGGTTCGCAATCAACACGGAAAGGGACTTAAAATAGCGTTCTTTTGGATTACAGGGTTGCATTTTGGTCAACACATTAAGCGGCACCGAGGGCGGTAACATTGCGGTTTGAATTGGATTGATACTAGGAGAACGGAAGCAACACCAGTTGTGTTGCACGTCTCCGTCATCGGGGAATATGCTCCCTCTTCTTTTTGGGGCATCACACCACCCCTATGCGCCATGCAGCGCGTGACCATGGGTCTTGATTTCTACATTTGTACATACTACTTAGCTACACTACGAGCTTCTTTTTTGTAACACTACTCATTGCTGGTGACCCCGGCTACCGAGGTGGCTGAGAAATTGACTTGCCACACCTTCGTACATAGACAATGCACATAGACACATGCGGGGACATGTATCCCAGACACACACTGTTGCCCCCCATCTCGTGAATCCTGTTACTCGAGTCAACGTCGGTGAGCTGCTGAGGGTGTGCTGGAAATGGAAGTGCGGAGAGCCGGGCAAGCTGGGGGCAGAGCTGGTCTCGACTGGTGAAAGCTTATTCTCGGCGCGATCGACACTGCCCTTTCCCACTTCACGTTCTTATCATCCCAACCTATTAGTGATCTCCAGGAGTCTGGACCTAAGCAATGGTGAAAGCTTATATGAGGTGATCAACACTTCTGCCCGGGATTTGCGATGCCGCTCTTTCCCATTGCTACGTAAGTGAGGGCTCCCAAGAAGGCCAAGAGAACCGGTAAACTTGGAACGGACCACGGGGGAGGGGTTGCCTAGCAGTTCACACTCTCGCTTCGCTGAAGAGGTACGTAAGAAGAAAGCCCAGGACCGGGCTTGGCGGCATCTCCATCCCCGGATTTTCAATTTGGGGGAAGAGAGAGGAGGAAACGTTACGACTCTGCATGCTGTCTGCACGCCAGAGCGAAATAGGTACTCCGGAGAAAGAGGGGTGCATGTCGGCTGGCCTGACCAGAATACGTACCGGCATACGTTTTCCAGCAGCTTTTTCCTTCCCATGGGATCCGGTGGCTTTTTTCTTTTCTTGTCACAGGATGGGCAAAATTGACTTGATACGGAGTATCGCCATTATGGGCGATGGGCCATGAATAGAACGAGCTAATTATCAAGACCGGGACCCCTTCGTATTACGGATATTCCGTTGGGTCGTATTTAGGAAAATTACGTTGGAGGCTTTTTATGGTGGCGGACGTTGCCGCTCTCCGAGGATTGCGACCCTTAGTCAATGGGGCTGGATTCGAGTCCACGCCACACAAGCAAGCCACAGGCAGAGTACGTACCTATGCTGAGCGTTATCGATAAGTCGCGTTAAAAAACCAGCTTACATAATCAATGTTTAACTGGACTGTCGTCATTCGAGCTGGAGCATCACGGCGCGGCGCGCATAGGAACTTTTTCGCAAAGGCTGTCCTGCCTCACAACAGATCCCTCCAAATTGATGCAGCGACGTCATGTCTGTCCTTCTCGAGACCTCCGCTGGCGACATTGTCATTGACCTGCTTGTCGACCATGCACCCAAGTTATGTGAGAAGTAAGTCTATATCCTACCTTTGATCTGTTCGCAGGAGAACGCTAACCAGCCGAACCTAGCTTCTTGAAGCTCTGCAAGACAAAGTACTACAACTTCTCCCCCGTCCACTCCGTCCAGAAGGACTTCTCCCTGCAGACCGGCGACCCCCTCGGTCCGCTCTCCAAGGACTCTGATGGCGGGTGCTCGATATGGGGTCGCCTTTCCGGCAATCCGTCCGACCGCACATTTCAGGCCCTCTTCCACCCCAAGCTCAAACACCTCGAGAGGGGCACCGTGAGCATGGCAACGGTCCCCGTGTCGGCTGACGACCCCGAGACGCGAGTTGCCGCCTCTCAATTCATCATCACCCTTGGCGAGGACACCGACTACCTCGACGGCAAGGCTGCCATCTTTGGCAAGGTGGTCGAGGGTTTCGACGCACTGGACAAAATCAATACGGCTGTGGTGGACGACAAGGGCTACCCGCTTGTGGATATCAGGATAAAACATACCGTGATTCTGGATGATCCCTACCCTGACCCTCCCGGTTTGAGAGAGCCGAGCGCGAGTCCTCCCCCATCAGATGCCCAGCTCAAGACGGTCCGGATCGCCGACGAGGCCGCCCTCCTCGAGGATGACGGCGTCGACGAAGCAGAGCTGGAGAAGCGACGACGCGAGAGGGAGGCCAACGCCCAGGCGCTGACGTTGGAGATGATGGGTGATCTGCCGTTTGCCGAGGTCAAACCCCCTGAGAATGTGCTCTTCGTCTGCAAGCTGAACCCCGTCACTGGCGACGAGGACCTGGAGCTCATCTTCGGCCGGTTCGGCAAGATCCTTAGCTGTGAGGTGATCCGGGACGGCAAGACGGGCGACAGTCTGCAGTATGCTTTCATCGAGTACGAGGACAAGGCGTCCTGCGAGGCGGCGTATTTCAAGATGCAGGGCGTGCTCATCGACGACCGGCGGATCCACGTTGACTTCTCACAGAGTGTTAGCAAGCTGAGCGATGTCTGGAGGAGCGACACCAACAACAAGCGTCGGGTCAACGCAGGACGTGGTGGTTGGGGCGGTGTTCGAGATTTGGAGAAGCGCAGACAATACAGAAATGAGGGAGAAAGATCCCTGGGTAAGGACTACGGCCTGGTGTATAGTAACGAGGAGATGAAGGATCGTCACGAACGTACCGGTGGAGAGAAGAAGAGAGAAAATGGCCCAGACCACGAAGAGGAACCGGAGCGAAATGATCGAGCTGAGCCTCGAGGTGGGAGAGGTGGGAGAGGACCAGGAGGAGGAGACAGGCACCACCAACGCAGCCGAAGCCCACGAAGGAGAGACAGGAGCCGTGATCGGTATCGAGACTCAAAGGATGACCGCCGGCGAGACTACGATCGAGGCCATCGCGGGGACGACAGGCAGAGAGACCGAGATCGAGACCGGGACAGGAATCGACGTGATCATGGCCATCGGTCGAGAAGATAGACTGGAATTTTTCGCAAGAACGAACAACATTTGATACCCAAAAATTAATGATACCTTCTAGCCGGCCCCCATTGACTACGCTGACTTCCTCACAAACCTATGAACTGCTCCACCGCGTTATGCTCGCCTCCTGGCCCTCCTAGCAAACACAGAACAGCACGAGAGATTGCTAGGCCATCAGACTGCTCAGCAAGGGACACTAAACACCCACGGCCTAACATCTATGATCTCATGCAACTCAATACACCGACCGGATGTTCTGCTGAATACGACTAGCTCTCTGCATGCCTGCAGGACTGCGCATCGGACCTCGAGTGCCCCTCTCGTCATGTTGTTCCGGTACGGCATCTTCCACCATGCGCAGCTCCTTGAATCTCTCTCCATCACACGTCTCCATCACACGTTGCATTTCCTGGTGCCATTGTGTTTTGGAAAAGCCTCGTCGGGGGAAAGACTGTCTCTTCCGATGAGAGACAGGACAGGGTATCTACAGCTAGTTGCACCACGGCGTACCAGCCTGAATCGCTTAAAAGCACGTGGAGATTAAAATAGATGGCACTGCTTGAGACCTTCTGGGAAAGGCCAGGGGGAAAATCTGGTCTGACTTTATCTCCAGAAACTGACACAATGGAATTTACGCTTAGCCGATGCTACCATCACCATCCTCTTTGTCTTAAGCATGGGCAAAGTGTCACCTCTACGACCAGCCACGAAACCTGCCAAGGCCCCAACCCCTCAGTCTATAGAAAAAAGTAAACTTCAAAATCTACGACGGAGGTCCGCGCCCAGCCTAGCAATCCGTGTGTGCCGTGCTTGCAGGTCGCCAAGTCTCCCGGCATTGACGGTCTGAGATCAACTGCAGCGCTTCATCACACAAAAGCCTATTCAGAATGCGACCCAACGCCTCGCTACGAACCTCCTGGTAATATCTCCTGTCTGAGGGAGGGGTTCGTGCCCAAGAGTCGGCTACAACATGCAGTGCCTCCCTTCAGGATGCATACCCCCTCCGGGCCACCACCCCTTCCGCGTAACTCGCAGCAGACGAACCAAATAGACGCTATGTTGAGTCCCGATTGGGGAGGGGCGCCAGTTTGAGTTGGCATGGGAGGATCTGCTCTCACGACTAGGCAGAACCAACCGATTGCTTGCATACGGCCACGAACACGCCCCAGGCCACGTTTTTTTCTGGGCCCCGATTGCTCCCCTCCGCCTTCAGACCGGTCACGACAGGACAGAGTGGCATGCATGCGGCGGTGCTTCGTGAGCTATGGCCGTTCTCCCTCCCTCACCGCTGCTTCGGCCGCGGGTTTGGCCAACTGGAAGAGTGGATTGGGTCGAACCCAGGCCAGGCTGTGCAACCACACCACGCCCCAAGATGCTGTGAAAGCCTGGAAGATGGGTTTCCCAGCCATGTAATGCGTGGTGCGTGGACCTCCTCCGACGCGGCACCCCGCTTCATCGTTTTTTCTCTCGGCCGCTTTCTCGCGGGCCAAACTGAGCTGGGGCCCGGTTAGCAAGACTAGGCGACGTATCATGGCTGCGCGGTAGGTGGTGCCGGGGAAAGAGGGAGGAGGAGGAGCGTGGAAGGCTCCGCCCCAACCACTCCTTGGAAGTTTCAGACCTTACGGTGCTACTTGACTCACCATGCTGTCCTGCGGTGGGTGTGAGGTGCATCGGCCTCGCTAGCCTCTTGCGCCTGGCTTAATTGCATGGCCCGCCTCGGCTTTTGAGATTCCCCGTGCAGAGCCAAGAGCGGACGTGTATGATGTCTAGTGGACGGGGATAGCTTTGGGCCCCTCCCTCATCAGTGTTGATGGTGTCACGAACGAAGAGGGGGGCTCATTCCCCCATGACCCGCTCAGTGCTGTGCGGTCTGGTACACGGATTCCTGGGCCTCAGGAGACGGGACTTTTTGCTTGTTCTAGAAACACAAGACGAGGACCCTAAATAAACCATGATGGTTGGATGGGAGAGATGAGAGATTGAAGACCGGAAAGAAGATATCCGCGGCGGAGTTGCTGCGGACGAAGATCTCAGAGGGTGAGCACCAGCTCAAGGCAAGCGGGTGGTGGGGGTTTCACAGGCGACTGCACAGGCCAGTGTGAGGGCCAGCACAGGAAGGTCATGTGTAGCGGTCGTTGTTCCTGTGGTCGGCGAGCTTTGGCTGATGCTCTCTGCACGGGGCATCGACTTATCTTCCCACGGGCTCTATCAAGCATATCCTCCAGGCCTCTGAGCCCACCCTATAGTCGATTGTTTGGTGCAGAAGTCTGGCCGATAGACGAGCAATCATCGAGATAAAGGGTAAATACACGCAGCAGAATGGAAAAACATGGTGCAAACTGTATCGAGTGACGAGAGGAGACCCATCTGACCTAGTGTAGAGAGTATTGTAGCCCATCACGCATCCCATGGTTGCCTTCTCGTCCCATTCTACCAGGAAGAGGCCAAAGCTACAAGGAGATAAACCTTAGACATTGATTCTCTGTTGCACATAGCTCTGCCCTCCGCAGGCGGCTACGTGGCTCTCCACCTCTCCAGCATGGGAGCACACACAAAGGAGAGTATTCCAACATCGGATTAGTCTCATGTAGACCAAGCTCAGAAGTGCAACTACACCCACAGCCCAGATTTCCTCCATCCGCTCCCCCTGTCGACGTGGCTACCTTCCCACGGGGACGGAGTTAGTATCCTTCTCTGGGCACATCCCCAGCGTAACCTCGCCTCATGAAGAGACCGCAGTGAAGAGAACCGTGCGGACGGCTGCCTACCTTTCTCCTCTTCCTCATTCTACTGCGTAAATTATGCCTTGGGCACCTAGGTCTCAGACAGCTCATCCACCCTGATGGCCTTGTTGATGCTCTGGAACACCGTTGTGTCCAATCGTTGAGCGCACGTACGTTGCACGACCCCCTCCCCTCTGCACACGCAGATCGAGCTCTGTTTTTTTTTTTGTTGAGATGAAGGCGTCACGGAATGGTCGGCACGCATTCTCTGCGTTTAATCTGAAACCTGAAACTTGGTGGCGTAGTGGACTGTACATGATATTCTCCTTGGTGGTGTCATGGAAGTTGACAGGATGCATGGAACACGCAGGATATGAACGAATCGTGTCTTTGGTAGCAAGTGAGATGCCCTTCAAGAGCGGCTGCAAACAATTTGGAGTGTCTTCTAGAGCCTGATAATCTGAGCATAGCAAAAGCACTGTGCTATAGTAGACCAAGTCCGTCACTGTTGCGTCTTCCCAACCTCATCGACCTCGATATCCTCCCCGGAGGGATAGTAATTCTTGCCAAGCTCTAGAATCAGACACTGGCTGGGATGGTGACCTGAGGACAGGCTGGACTGAGATCAAAGCGCTGTGCTCCCAATGGTTACCTCCCCAAGCTCACTCTGTATACCCGGGGAAGTCGGGTCTCGAAAAAGGAAGGGCACTATCCTCTTTCTTGTTGCTGTTGCGTCTTGTCTGAGACAGGCAAAGAGTAGACAGGGGTGGATACCTGGCTCGCCACCTCGCAACGTAGCCATATACCTGGAAGCCGGGCTCTGGACTCCCCTTCTCTGAGATGGATGGCCCCTGCAACGGAGGTGGGAGTGTGGTATCTCGGATACACGACATCAGGCTGAGATGAGGCTGCCTTCCGCCTACTCCCTGCCCCCCCTGGTGAAGGCAGCAACCCGCCCACGGGTGCCGGTAGACTGACGGTCTCTCCGCCTGCCTGGATTCTGAGTTGATGCTATCGAATCTGGTATAGATGGGCGGGTGTCTGCAGTCTCCCGTGCCAGCGATGAGGTGGCTGGGCTCTGTTCTCTCTTTCCTCAGCGTGCTGGATCTGTAACGTGCACTTTTGGCCGAGACTGGCAGCGTGTTCCATGCTGTGCGTCTTGTTTACCAATCTACCATTGCAATTACGGGGGGAAGAAGCTACGACGGCGGTTGTTCTATTTCGAGAGCCGCGAGCGCGGTTAACTGGGCCGGGGCCTCGTTCGACCACGAGAAGTGATCGTGGACTAGAGCGAAGCGCTGTTTGGAAAGTTTGTAGAATATTCTGTAGAGTTACTCTCACCTTTCAAAGCCCACCGCCCAACGGCTACCTGACGTTCAGCCGGCCCCTTGCTTGTGCTCAGTCCTTTTTTCTTTCTTGATTAGTGTGTTTGTTGTCCGACGAAGCGGTGCCTGTGTGCAATCTGCCATGTCCTTGACATGGAGACACAGCAACAATGGGCAATGGCTGGTACACACGCTCATTGGATGCCATGTGCTACACCCCCCCTCCCTCTTAATAGACTAAGGCAGAGGAATCCAAAAGTAGAGATGAAGGTCGGGATGGGAGACTAGACGAAACGCATGAACAAGAGATCAGAGAACTTTTCACACGCTCAGGCCTCGAACGCGCGACAGCCAAGCGGCACGGGAGATGATGGAGTGTCTTTCCAAATGCCGAGCCTTATTCATGGAGGTGAGGCAGGGTATGACAAGAACCTGGCCCCCCTTGTCACTAGACATGCTGGCTCTGCGAGCCTTCACGTCTGTTTGTGCGACTTTCCCCACGGATTGGGTGTTACCTCCTAATTGCTACATGGCTTTGCCGATCTGTTCTCGACTTGAGACTTGCATCAGCCTTCACAATGCTCCCCTCGGACGCTATAGGTAGATGAGATGGCGTGCGGTCTGTGTGAAGGCACGTAGCAGCAGTCACCCGGTTCATCTGGCCCCCTCAATATATGGATTGTATCAATGTCGTCTTAAAGATGGGCCCGGGGAAGAACCCAGCGGTGACCGAATAAGGCATGATGGTCCGATCGATGAGGAGGATCTCAACGCAGATGATGTGCATATGCCTGGAACGGCTCCATTGCTGCAGATTTCCATGCTTGGCATATGCCATGTTCCCACCCAGCATCCACCGCCCAGGACGTTGGGCCTGTGCTGCCTATCTACTTATGTTCACTGTGCGTAGTATTCAGAGAAGGGATGAGTCTTGTTCCTGTCTTCCTGTGTAGACTTCGTTGCATCAATCACAAACACTACGAGGGAAAAAGGACCGTACGGAAGGGGGAATCATAGATGTGAGCTTCTTGTACGACTGGGATCTTCTGCAAGAACTGTCAAGTGAGCAGTGATGCACGCAGAAACACCGCCTGCTTCGCTGATGAGGGGCCCGGACTGTTTACTGCGGATGCTTATGATACAGAGAATTTCTGGTGCGACCGCACGCCAAGAGCCAGGAGCCAGGAGCCTGGCCGTGTGGCGCATTTTTGCGTCTGCAGAACGGGCGCTGAGATGGGCTACTTGGCTTGTCTGCGTTTGTCTTATTACTTACATCATGCAGAGTTGTCTCGATGTGGCCAGCCGCCCAGCCACTGTTTTCTCAATCATCAGCTGCCTCACATTCCGGTCGAGGGACGAGCAAAGTTCCCTTCCCGACGGGAGAAGATAAAGAAGCAATGTGAAGAAGAAAAAGGAAAAAAACTGATCAACATGGGGTCGGTAGATTATGGGGTCGGTAGATTCAAGGACCTGGGAGAGTCTCATGCGCCTGTGGCTTTGGAGTTACTCCAGGCCCAAGAGGTGAACGCAGGAGAAACGTGTCTTTGGCACGGACCTTGTGCGAGGGTTCGAACAGTACAATTCCATCTAGGCCAGCTGCTAGAATAACTCCCCTAGGTAGCTTTGGCCGATGCATCTTGACCGCGATGCGGTTGGGCCCCGTCCATGATAGTCGCCCGTTGTTGCATTGCCAAGGGCCGTTCGAAAAGCGTTCTATATGCATGAGATGGACGGATCTTGCTGCATCTTCCCGTTCACAACGCTCAGTACAACGGGGAAAAGGAAGGAAAAAAAGAAGAACCTGGTTTCTGGTTCGGCTCGCCACCTAATATCGACGTGCTCCAGGTCTCGGCACTCTCAACGGAGGTCCTATCGCCGGTAATTGATAGTATAGACAGCAAGTAACTCTCGAATATAGTATGTAGGTAATAACCAATAAGGCTTGATCTGCAGGTCTGCAGCTTACAACGCCCGCCACCTAAACGCTCAACGGCGTCAGACGTGCGAAGGCCAAAGCGACTGGACCCGGTTTTCCGTTTACTTCGAACGCTCTCTGCAACTGTTTTGTCTTGCCAAGTTGGCCGCCTGCATTTGCTGCCTAGATTTTGGAAAGTAATGGAAGACGAAAGAGATGAAAATAGAGACGTCTCGATGTACCATCTCACGGGGAGACTTGGCCGCACGCCCATAGTCCTGAGCAGTGATGAGTCGCCGGGCCTCGCTGAGGTTTGGCATGACATCTGCCGTGCGACCAGAGGGCATGCTACAGCCATGAGAGCAGCTCAGTAGGCTCTTGACGCGCCTCTGAGAGCACCAGGCAAACTTGCAGCGACTGATACCTGGCAAACATGGCCCCGTCTGCTGGTGGGGCGGCCATGGCAGCAAACGCATGCAGGCTGTTGCGCGCGTTTACACAACACAACAGACGTTGACCTGTGCGGTCAGCCAAGAGTTGAGCAGTCTCTCCGGAGGGGGAGTGAGGTCAAGGAGGGGGTTGTCTAAAAGTCACCCCTCGAAGACGTACACCACGCCTCTGGGAGAGATACACCTCCCAGATTCGACTATAAGAATCGTCCTTCCCTCTCCCTTCTTTGTCCTCGAACTCTCATCACTCTCAACCTTCTCAACACTCTCAACTCTTCTTCACAGTCTTCACTATCTTCCATCGAGTCAATCCCCTTCTTCTACATCTTCCATCCAGTCAATCTCCTTTGGTGGCCATCTGCTGTTTTACTCTCTCCTTCTCCTGATCACTGCACCACTCTCTTGCTTCACCAAGTCTTCCTTACACACTTGCATCAACTTCCCCTTCGCTGCCTTCCACCACTCTCCAGTCACATCCACTTACGTGTGTCTGCTCGAACGTAAGTTGTGCCAAGTATAAGAGGCCTCGACAACAAGCTAACCAACATACAAGTTCTCTAGACAAATTCTTGACTTCGCTTTTCACAATGGTCAACCGTTACACTTGCCAGCACCAGCACCAGCATTCTAACTTCCGCTTCACCCCCTTTCAATCTGAATATCGTCCCCCATATGCTGCACCGGACCCTCGCAATGGTAAGTCCAATTGGCTCCCCACTCCCAATGTTCATGGTGTAATAACAGGTGCTGAAGATGAAGTGACAGATGAATCCAACACCAACAGAAAGAGAATCGCTGTTGCGGTACGTCTTACAAACTCCTTGTTGATGATGATTGGTCTAACCATGCATGATAAAGTGTGGACGTTGCCGAAAGCGCAAGATCCGTTGCTCAGGTGACAATGGCACTGGTGAGCCATGTATGAACTGTAGAAACGCTGGTGTATCTCCATGCCAATTCCTTCGAGTAAGTCTTCTTTCCTATCCCCCCCTCAGTTCTGTTTCTGGCTCGCCTGTCCCTTGCAGTGGCTAACACTCTGCTCAACTTCTCCCTTCCCTATAGGTTTCATCTCTTGAAACCAACCTTAAGGACAGTGGCCGTCCCTCCCAGGTCCTCCCTTACGCGGGATACTCTAGGTCATACCCCGGATGCGCTGATGAAGCGCGGGCTAGACTGGCAGCCCAATCTGCTGCCCCCCTTCCGTCGATGTACGAAGAGACCGGGTCACCGTCCTGGGCCCAGGACCCCTTCACCTCAACTACATATAGATCTGGACCCAGCAGTCCAGAGAAGCCCTATACCTGGAGTACTAGCGGCTTCATTTGCCAACTGCCTGAGGCGGAGGTCGGTTCTTCCAGCAACTTTGGCAACATGTACGCCCAGGTGGAGGACGTGCGATGCCAACTCGCCGCCCATGAAATGGCCCCAATGAAGCACTTCAGTTATCTCAACTCCGACCCTGGGTCATACACCTTCTCCCCACAGCCGACCACCGCCATGGCCACTACAGCCGCTATGGTTGACCGCAGCCCAACTGCATCGGGCAGCAGTTATCCCCTGAACACTATTCCCCACGGGCTTCTCCCCTCCTTGATGACCGAGAAGCTCCACCTGCATGATACCACCCCCAGCAATGATCAAGCTGGGAGCAAGTCAAGCCCTTCGCCAACTAGCTCAATCCAACCTCTTACTCCCTCCACCAGTTATGGTAGCTATACCACCTCTCCAGGATCTGCCTACTCCGGTATGATTCCTGCTACCCAGGGAGAAACTCATCATAGCTACACTGGACTGGTTGGCACGTCGGCCTCTCTTCCTACACAGTTTCCGCCTCCTCCTACCAGCACCTATGTTTACACCGACATGAGCGCCCAGGCAGCGGCTCTTAACGCTTCTGGTCGACGAGCGGCTCAGGCTGATTCGTCTCCTGTTTCACAGTTTCAGGCTCATCAGAACTTGTGTCTTGATGGTCTGTCTGAGGTTGAGCGCAAGCCTCCTACTATGAACTAGCTGCCCTGCTGTCAATCTGCCCGTCGCTCGCTATCATGCCTTTGGCGACGGATGGTGTCCCCTGAGGTTGCCATTGAGCAGCACTGCCTCTGTTCCTCGAGCTTCTCCCGAACATGCAGTCCAGGCGAGCACGCCCAACCTACTCTTCTTTGTGGAAAACCTCAACGTCCGGTTTCTATCCTGGTGATGATATCTGGTTTGATGAAAAAAAAAACATTTCTTTCAGGGTCGGTATCCTTGTTTTGTCTTGGAGTTGGCGGTAGGCTTCTAGGCTTGGTATTGGAAGTGTTTGGTTCCACACGCATGTACTTACCTTGCCGTCCCTTCTGATGAGCACGACCGGCTTAGTATTTTTGGTTTGGTATTTTTTGATTCGGTTCTGGTTTGGTTTTGTTCTTTTTTGTTCTGTTTACTTTCGAAAAAAGGGGGATGTGAAAAAGAGGGGAAAAAAAGAGAGCGGAGATGAGAAGACGAAAAGTTTACAGGTTGCGCTAGTTAAGGAAAACAGTACTAAGGAATGAAAATCTAAGGATTTTGGGAATATTTTCGTGCCATATAATCGGTGATATGCCCCTGTTACACTTGTGAAGAGCGCACGCTGCGATGGCTCGCCCCCGAATTGTGCATTTCCTTCCACTCCCGATCTCTTCATCTGCGCCAATTCAACTTTGTCAGCAAGGATAGGGAGTACATGGAAATGCAGGCACAAGTCGAGGAGTAGCTCGAGGCTCCTGGCTGCTGTGCGAGAGAGTGACCCGAGATTGACGGCTGTCAAGGGCTGCCAGGTTGAGGAACGATCACAAACAATTTGACGTCGTGACCTTGTCAAGGGAAACACACAACTGTCAGGCTTCCGTTTACAGCGGCCAAATCCGTGCTAGACCCCTTGGTCAACAGGAATGTGATACGTATGACCGACTGTGGCCTGTCACCGGTCTAGCTTTGGAAGCATGCCATAAGTAGGATTCACATGACGGTTGATGGTGCCCAGAAAGTTCCGATCGAGGGTTGCCTCGTGGCAGGACGGATGCATTCCGTGTTAAACAGGCAAGGAGGATTTACCGTGCCACTGCAGCTGTCTTGAAGAACCCGAGGGCTTGGAGGAGAAGTCGAAGCACGACGGCTTGATGTCGAGCGCGGGAGTTCGGATGCCAACAATGCGAGCCTTCGGGCACGAGAGCAGCGAGAAGATCCTTACAAGTAGTTCATTCACAAGAGAGGAACACCAGAGAAACTGGTCACTTGGCTGGCTGTTCTTACCTAGGATGATGGAGGAAGGAATCTGACCTTTGTCAACTCAAGGATAGCTAGGTACCTAATCTGCAGCACAAATTGTTAGGTGGATGATGTACTGTCCTAACTCTGCTCCTGCTTGCATGGTTGGAGGCACTAGACAGGCGCAAAATCATCTGTACTAGGATTTAGGGAAAGACTCTGGTGCGAAATGCATGCGTACTAGGATTTGAGGAAACCGAAAGAGTACCTATTATTGCATTCTGATACAGTGTACATGTAATTAGTCTCGGCTTGCAATAGTCCTGGAGAGACTGGAGCCTTTAATCTTGGGGAGATCATCGCCCCGACGCAGGTGATCCACAGCGGGGTGCTCTTTCCACAGGAAGGCATGAGCGAACTGAAGCGAGAAGCGGGCTGCTTCATGGTGGAGCATCTGGCGGCAGCTTTGACAAGGAACTGCTTGACCTGTTCATTAACATCCCGTCCAGAGGTGTCGTATCCTCGCTCCTCACTCACCAATCGCCGTCGCCCTATTGAAACACATTCCTCCCCCGCCGCCAGTCTTCCCCCGAGACCATAGCCATCTGTTGGGAGGTAGGTTAACGTCAATACCAACTCCCCCGCCATCACAGCTAGGGTCGCTCAGCTCAGCTGCAAGCTGCTTTGCCTGCTGCTTGTTCCTGCATCCCGCATCCCCTCACCCCGCCAAATCTGCTCTTGCGCTGCGCCTGTCGACAAGATGCTCCCACCACCGCTCCTCCGCCTTCAATGCGGTGTCAACTCCTACGAGTGGGGTAAGATTGGCAGCGACTCTGCTGCTGCCCGTTACGCTGCTGCGACACCCTCATCCGACTTCAGCGTCCAGTCCGAGCAGCCATACGCAGAGGTATGATGCCTTCATTCACTCAAAGAGAGTACATGGCTCTGACGAAATGGTAGCTGTGGATGGGCACGCATCCAAAGAACCCCTCCAAAGATCTTGGAACCGGTCGCACCCTCCTCGAGCTTTTCAGCGAGAACAAAGCACTCCTCTCTTCCGATATCATCTCGAAATATGGCGACACCCTGCCCTTTCTGTTCAAAGTGCTCTCCATCAACAAAGCGCTGTCGATCCAAGCCCATCCCAACAAGACCCTGGCAGAGCAGCTCCATGCCCGAGATCCCAAAAACTACCCCGACGATAATCACAAGCCCGAGATGGCTATTGCCATCACGCCGTTCGAGGGTTTCTGCGGTTTCCGTCCCCTGGCTGAGATAGCCCATTTCCTCCAGTCTGTACCTCCATTGAGGACACTGGTGGGCGAAGATGCTGCCTCACGGTTCATAGATATTGCCAAGGATGAGCATGCAGACACCCCTGCACAGAAAGACGCTTTAAAACAGGCGTTCGCTGGCCTCATGTCTTCGTCGACGGAACGCATTAGCCGCGAGATCACTAACCTTGTTGAACTGGCCAAGTCCAAGGGTGGCGAGTTCGCTGATGGAGGTGTTCCATCTACATCGGGCGAGATCCTCTCCGAATTGGTAACTCGGCTCAACAGCCAGTTCGGGTCTGACATTGGCCTATTTGTGGCTTTCTTCCTCAACTATGTCACTCTGCAACCTGGCGAAGCCTTGTTTCTTGTCGCAGATGATATCCACGCATACATCTCTGGGGACATCATTGAGTGCATGGCCGCTTCGGACAATGTCGTCCGCGCAGGGTTGACTCCCAAGTTCAAGGATACAGATACCTTGGTATCCATGTTGACTTACAACTTTGCTCCTATCGAGGAGCAAAAGATGAAACCTACAGAGTACCCTTACGCTACCCTGAATCGCAAAGGCTACAGTTCAGCATCAACCGTGGACCTGTACGACCCTCCCATCGAGGAGTTCAGTGTTGTTCGTGCTGCACTCAATGGCAACGGAAGCAAAGCAACTTTTGAGCCTCTGGCAGGCCCAAGCATAATTATCTGCACGGGCGGCAATGGAAAGATTTCTGTTGGTCCTAAGACTGAGGAAATCAAGGAGGGGTACGTTTACTTCGTCGGTGCTACTGCAGAATGCATTCTGGAATCCCAAGGCGAAGATGGCGATGAGTTCGTCACCTTCAAGGCATTCTGCGAGATTGCGGAGGGCGACAAGGAAAGGCTATGATTTTGGCCCATTGTGGCTTACGAGAGATGAAAGCATTTATGCAGCGCGAATGGTACAGACACGATAGAAAATCAAACTCATAATGGCGGGCCAGATCCGATATCTATTCAGATGATGCAATTGAGATTAGACGGAATCGGTTTGAAAGGGCCATGCGTGAACAATAGAAACTAATCTTCCCAAATCAATCATGTATGTGTATAGAAGAAGCTCTTTCTATTGTCTGTTGCTCCGCAGAGTATTGTTGGATCTCGGCGCATTTGCATTGGCTGATCCCGCAGTTCTCCGCTGTCAAAAGAGTGGGGCTAAGCTTGACCTCTTGACCGCCTTATTCTGCCGTTCGACAACCGACATCGCCCATTTACCTCCAGATACCGTGAAGCGCAGCTAACACAACGACGGGATCGAAAGACGGGGTATGATACAGTAGAAGATGGGCCAGACTCGTCTTCAGCTAGCCCCCAGATTTTCTTCGCATCCCCGACATTAAGAAACCAAATCCGAACCAAAACCAACCCCTCTTTCCTCGCGCCCTCGTTCGCGCGCAGCTAGCGTCGCATCCAGAAGCTCAAGCGAACATGTCGTCGCGCAACCGAAGCGGCCGCGGGTCGAACCGCAACAACGGGAACAACGCCAACAGCGACCACGGCGAGGAGGCGCAGCTCTGGGAGTCGATAAAAGCGCGGGTCAGCGAGGTGGTGGTGGGCGTCAACGCGGAGAGCAAAGGGCTGTCCAAGCTGGTCGAGATGGACAAGGAGATGGGGAGCATGGACTCGGAGAAGATCCCCGGTTCGTCGCTCAAGGAGATGGAGCAGCTGTGCCGCGCGGGAGTCAAGCAATCGGACGACAACATCCTCAAGGCGAGGGAGCTGGTGGACCAGCTCAAGATCCTGCGGGCCGTGTGCGTCGCCAAGGAGCAGGCCGAGGCCGCCGTCGCGGGCCCGTCCAAGAGGAGCTCGGCGAGGGACAACGCCGCCTCCGCGGCTGCGCTGTACGATTTCGACGGCGCGGGCGACTCGCCCGTGCCGAGCCCCCATGCGTCCGGGTCGCAGCGCGGCAAGTTCGGCGACCGCGTGAACCCTCGGGAGCGAGACCGCGAGAGCCAGAGGGGGGACAGGGACAGAGATAGCATGCCGCCCAAGGCGGAGAGTGTCGAGCCGCAGGGAGTCTCGACACCCATCGGCCTGACGGGGGGCGCAATGAGCAGATCCAAGGTCGTCTTCTCCAAGGGGGAGTCGGTCGCCTTCAAACCCAAGACGGTCAGCGGGGAGGCCGCCTCGGACTGGATACTAGGCGAGGTGGCGCAGGTGCTGGGCGAGGGCAAGAGCCGGCGGTACAAGGTGATTGACGTCGAGCCGGAGGAGCAGAGCAAGCAGAAGGAGTACCGCACGAGCGCGAGCAGCATGATACCCATTACGCCGGAGAGCCAGGCCGCGACGCTGGGCCCGTGGGAGCCGAAGACGACGGTGCTGGCCCTCTACCCGAACACTACGACATTCTACAGGGCAGAGGTGCACAGCATGGACGAGGACGGCCGGGTCAACCTCAAGTTTGAGGGGGAGAACGACTCCTCGACTCTTCAGCAGGTGGAGCGCCGGTTCGTCATTGAGTATCGACCTTGAAATAGGCCGAGATTCCTTTTGGCTTAGAGAGAAATTGTCTGGTAACCTACATATTTGTCCGTGGGCTGGATGGCGGGGGCGGGGTGATTTGTTAGTCAATGGGTATTTGCAAGCTTGGCGTTGTGGCATACTATTATCAAGGATCAAGGAATTTAAGGCCGGATTATCTTACTTGCTATTTTCTCCCCCTCCATTCACTCTATGGACGGGGACATACATGGCCATAGTACTGGAAGAGTTGGAGGAGGGGGCCTATAAAATTGTTCCAGATGGGTTTGGGAAATAAATGGAGAGTCACGTCTCAACGTTGTTTTGTCCGTGTTTGAGGAGCCGCAGAGCCAGGCCCATGCTGACTTGGCGGTGCCTCAGTTTCGCTGATCATTCGCTCGAGCAACGGCTCCGGATTGCATGTGTGTTGCATCGGGTGTGCCAACAGGTGTCATCCACGACCAGTTGCCCGCAACCACATTGTAAATCATTCATTTTGATTACACCAATAAGACCTATCTACTGGTATTGGTGCACTCGTAGGCTGCTGTAATGCAGCCCCATGACCTGGCTTATCTGCCCCTGAGCGCCAGCCACCAGAAAGCAAGAGGCCACCCTTTTTTAGCCCTTAATTTAACATCGACCTGCCCTGCAGGGCTATTTGGCTAGCGGTGCGGGTCTGTCATGTCGGTACCTGCAGCAGTGCAGTGGCTGGATCCCACACGGGCCATTCAGGTCACTGCGACGTCAACTGCAGCTGGGGACATGGAGATGGATATCGGGCACCAGGCTGTCCATGACTCGGATTGCGGTTGGGGACTCCAAGATGGGTGCATCAATGTGCGTGTTGAAGTGATGGGTATCACATCACTCAATCGCACAGGGGTGATGCAACGTTGTGCTGTGATACCACACACTCTGACTTTATGACACCCTGGAGGAGCTTCCTTAACACTGACACGCGGCCAGCGCAGACAGATACCTGCTCGATCAACTGCGCAGTGCAGTGATTGGAGGTACCTGCGAGGCCAGGACATTGATAGAGCCCACTGGCCAGGCTTGCTCGTTGCTGGAGCTTTGGTAGCCTGATGGGCGGACAGGGACCAATCCACTATCGCGCCGCACTAGGCCGAGTCGGGCATCCACCTCTCTCCAGCGCTATGAACTCCTAAAATTTGTGGTTCCTTTGGGAGGACGAGGTCCCTGTGGGCTTTAATGACGAGAAACACTGATCTCCCGAGCTGCGACCAGCGGCCCGCCTGTTCCCTCCCTCCTCACACGTTCACGTCTACTATCTCGGACTGACTGCAGGCCGTGTGTGCTTTCCCCAGCATATATCGATTCTCCACCATTGCCAACCCCCATCGCCTGGTCTTACATCTCACTTCCCATCCTGCCTGTCAACCACTTTCCCCTGTCCTCAACAATAACATCCCGCCTCGACCGCCCCCTATCGTCCTCGTCACTCGTTTTGGGCCCCGATTCTTCCTTTAGCCTTCTGCACACCACAAATCCAGATCGTGCATTCTCCGCAGAAATCGTAAGTGAACGGAACCCTGCGCTGCCTCGAGGTGTTTTGGCTCGCCGGTGCCCTGGTCTGCGCGACTCGGTATCTGCCAAGTCAAGTGACGACGCCGCATTACCGTCGGAGATTCGCTCTACGACCAATTGGGATCGCTTGTGCCGCCACTACTACTCGTCAAGTCTGGAAAGGGGACAGGGCTAACCAGATTGTTTCTCTCTCAGCAGATTTCAAACCTGTGACGACCTCATCCAACGCACCAGTCTCACAGTTCAACCAGCTCTTCCCCGAAGTAGCTCCTGAATCCCCGATCGTGCTCCCCGACAGCCTCCCCCAAGGAACCCCTGTGATCTCTCCTTTCCAAGATCCCAACGATTGTGTGTGCTCATCCCACTGTGGGTGACAACAACACGCCAAAATGGGTGGCTCAATTAGCAAGATGATGGGCAAGATCTTCTCGTCCAAGGAGATGCGCCTGCTGATGCTGGGTCTCGACGCTGCTGGAAAGACCACCATTCTCTACAAGCTCAAGCTCGGCCAGGATGTGACGACTATTCCCACCGTCGGTTTCAACGTCGAGACCGTTACATACAAGAACGTCAAGTTCAACGTTTGGGATGTCGGTGGTCAGGACAAGATTCGTCCTCTTTGGAGACACTACTTCAGCGGTAAGTCACATCAAGGCCGCGCGTGATAATCTCGTGGACGAACAAGTCGCTGATATTTATTGAATTGCATAGGTACCCAAGGCTTGATCTTCGTTATTGATTCTTGTGACCGCGCCCGAATCGACGAGGCCCGACAGGAGCTGCATCGCATTATCAACGACCGCGAGATGAAGGACAGCTTACTACTGGTCTTCGCCAACAAGCAGGATCTCAGTGATGGTAAGTCACTCCGTCCCGGATTCATATTCGGAAACCTTTAGTTGTCTGTTTTAATTAACCTTACTAACGCATTGCAGCCTTGACGCCCCAAGAAGTCACCGAACAGCTCCAACTCTCAAAGCTCAAGGACAAGCTCTGGTACGTCGTGCCCAGTTGCGCGACCACTGGTGAGGGCCTGATGGAGGGTTTGGCATGGCTCTCCAACAATGTCAAGGCCATTCCTGCTCCACCTCCCAAGAAGTAATCTCTTTTCGACTCGAGATATCGCCTGCGCATGTTCCGGGCGTTATGCCAGTACCACCGCACAACTCGCATCCTTGCTGCTCTATTCCTCCTGAAAGGAGGAAACGACGAAACGACGACCACTGCGCCGCTCCCTAGCGACTCACAACCCCCTAACCCCTGCACACCGCCACTAGCAATGAGTTTCAACTCCCATATTCTGGGTTGCCTATCTGAGAGAGAGATTGTTTCGACCGCGTTGGGAAATGAGCGTGCTCCGACCATACGTCACCATCCACAAAGCGAAGATCTATGTTCATCACACCTTTAATTCAACGGAGCACGCGAGTACTAATATTGGGCGTATGGAGAAGGACGATGGAAGAAGAAGACATCATGGGATTCAAAATACAGCAAAGGGTTTTTTCCTCATACAATTTTCTCACGCTTTATTGTGTCATTCTTGTCTATATTTGTTTCCTCAATCCCCTTGATATTTTCCCCTCAATCTCTTCCCTCGTCAACTTTCATGTCCCCAAGATATACCCGCATCTTGCTACTCAATTTCACTCGTGCAAACAGTTTTCTCACTCAGTCTCACTCAGATGTGTTTTTCTCGGCATGCTTGGCTTGTTCGTGCTATGGCGCGGGGACATGGATCTGCCGGGGAGCGCGTTTGGGGGAGGAAACCAACCTAGATGTGAATGTTTTACGTCAATTTCTTTTATTTCTTTCTTGTCCTCTTTCTAGCCCTCCCTTCCGGGGATTAACGTCTTGCGCATGTAATTCTATAATATTATTTGATCCAGATAGTAATGATAGATCCTGCTTGTCCGGGAATTATTTTCATCCGTGGCCAGTGATTTGGATGTGAGGTGTGGCGTAGTAGCTCTTTGAAACTACTGAAGTAGATGTATATTTAAGTAGACCACGTGTGTTCTGGCCTACGAATTGACTACTTGTACCTTACGAAGCCTGGTTTAATCTATGCTTGAGCCCGAAACGAAAAACCATGCTGAACCAAGACAATCGAAAAGCCTCCCTCCCAGTAGATGAATATGCGGTCCCTCGGGTATCAGCCAACCCAGCAAACCCACGCAGATGAAGCACTTGCGCCGAACTCGTCTTTCAAACAAATGCCCAAAAAAAAAAAAAAAGAACAAAAGAAAAGAAATATTCAAATGCCCAACACTCCGTTGCTAATAGATGCGCTCTCTGCCCACGACAACCCAGTAACGATGCAAAACCCCAACAGGGAAATGATGACAGTGACTGAAAAGAAGGAAACTAAGCGGGAATCAGCAGCGCTACTCCTTGAGCCGCTTAGATGGCCGGAAGTCTTCCTGGGCCATGCTCCGCTTCGTGCCGGGGAGGCTGCTCGTGCGGATGTCGTTGTCGTCCTGGCTGACGCGGCGGCGGGGGTAGTCGACCTGGAGACCCTCGAAGGCGTTGGCCAGGACGCCGGAGGAGAAGAAGGGATGCTGGAGCGCCTGGGCGGCGGTGAGGCGCTTCTGGGGGTCGTACTCCAGGAGACCGGCGAGGAGTTTGTACCCCTCGGCGCCCAGCGAGGCCAGCGGAGACTGGTTGGAGCCGGAACTGGACGGGTTTGAGGTTGTCCCGGCGTGGTTGATTGTGTTGTAGTACCACTTTTCAAGACTGGAGGTTGTGGGGTAGGCCCTGGAACTCTGGTGGTGGTGGTGATGATGAGAATGGTGATGATCAGTGTTGGGGGGACGAACAGAGCTGAGCTGGTTGTAGTCGGGCATGGAGCTCAGTAACGGCCAGCGTTCTCTCGTCGGCATCCCCATGATCTCAACAATCTTCTGCATCTGGTTCCTCTGGAAAGGGACAGTCTTTTTGCTGTCGAGTTTAGCCTCCTCTCCCTTGAAAATGGGCCGCAGAGACAAGAGCTCCGCAAAAATACACCCAATGGCCCAGAGATCGATCGCGGGAGTGTAATGGTAGGAACCAAGGATTAGCTCTGGTGCACGGTACCAGATAGTCACAACCACTTTATCGCCGCCGAAAAGCGAGGCAAGAGGTTTGTCGAAGCGTCGGGCAAGCCCCAGATCACCAATCTTGACACGTCCCCCCTCAGTCACCATGATGTTGGCGGGCTTGAGATCTCGGTGGAGAACCCAGGAGGTGTGCAAGTAGTGGCAGCCATTGAGCAGCTGGAACAGCAAGCTCTTCACGACGGCCGGCGGGATGGGCCGTCGGGGACCTGGAGGCTGAGTGGTGTGGTGGTGGATGATCTGGAGCAGGTCATGCTCGGCAAACTCAAAGACCATGAAGATGCACTTGTCCTCGAGGAGCGTCTCCACCAGCCGGATCACATTGATGTGCTTCAGCTCGGCGCACAAGCTCATCTCACGAATTGCGGATTGGGAGATGCCAGTGTAGCTAACCTGCTCACCCTCCTTATCCGGTTTGAACTTCTTGATGGCTACCTGCAGGATGCCCTTGTTGGGGCCATCCTTGGCCGGGGTGGCGAGGGCATCTTGGCCAGCCGAGACAAGCGTGCGAGCGGTGGCCTTGTACACGCGACCATACGTTCCACTGCTGATGAAGCCGACGATGCGGTACCTTTCCGTCACGCGTGTCTTGGGCTGGTATCCGATACCGCCCCGATCATGGGGATCTGCGAAGCGGTGGTGAGTTGACGGCGAGACGGTATATGGATAAAAGGGGCCGCCTGGGCGGTGGCGTAAGCTCATGATCCTTCACTCCTGCTCGCACTGCAATCTCTTGATAGAGCCCAACGTCATAGCAACATGGATTCGATGGAGAGCATCAGCGAGGTGGGAGGACGAAGGCAAGAGGCAAAGGGAAGCAGATGAGGCGAGGTTGTGGTGGAGAGGTGTGAGGTCGGGATTAACTTGACCCAACTCCGGGACGTGCGGTACAATTACCCAGAAGGGGAGGGAAGGTGCTGGGACGGCCTAAAAGCGGTAGCGCAACCGATCTGGCCTCTGGCTGGCCCAGCCTCGGCGAACTGAACCCCAATCCAACGGGGAATGCCTTGGGCCATGGGGTAGAGCAGGGCAGGGGGATGGAGAGGTATGCGGGAGGAGAGGAAATCAAGCGTCATATGAGACACCCCTGGGGCACTGTTGGGGGAACAGAAGGAAAGAAGAATATGCACATACCCTCCAAGGCCGCCTGCAAGCTCCTCTTCAGCGCCTGGCTTCTATTACTCGTGCTACCAGCTCCAGGCCCGTGGATGCTGCCGGAACCTGGCCCCGACGCCCCGGTCGGCGGATTGGTCAGGCTCATCCACACAAAACACTGCACTAACTTCCCGAACGCGACTCAGTAATAGCTGATCAGTTGATTGTGGGTGTCAACTGTCAACCGACGCCCTGGCAGGCTGAGCTGTATGCGCTGTATGCGCTGCGTGTGGCCGGAGGCGCTGCTACGTGTTAGCCTCTGCTGGCACCGCGCAACCCTCTTCCGAGAGCAGGAGGTGGACCGGAAGCAGGCTAGCAGGCGGGTAAGGCGAATCGCGAACCGACAGCCAGCTGCGACAGGCAAAAACAAAACATCAACCCAGGGGCATGCGCGCGCGCTGAAGGGATCTGAATCGTGGCCCGTCTCTCGCTCTCCTCCCTCTCGCTCCTCTCCCTGGTTCAGCTCTCGGCTCTGCAGCCAGGGTGGGTTGCGGCGTGCGCAGTGGACGGCAGCGACGAGACCTCGGTGCTCCCGCTCGCAACCCTCACGCTGTCCCTCCTCCCTCACTTTGCTCACGCGCGCGGGGGCGAAGGCGATGCTGTAGATGGTATGCACGCAATGGAACTGGTATTATCCGCGGGCCCAAGCTGGCGGTGGGGTCAAATTGGAGATCCGAGAGGGGAGGGGGGCCTAGGCTCGGCTGTACAAGTGGTAAATTTAGGTAGATTGGGAATTGATCGCTTCGGAGGGGGGATCGAGCTGTCTCCGTTTTTCGGGTTGCGCTCGGGCTCCAAACATGGGCAAAAGCAGGATTAGAGCGCGCGACGATGCAGCAATCTGGAGTTGCCAACGGGAGGTTTGCATGCGACGGCGCGAAAATGGCCATGCAGGGTGAAGGGAAGGTTCAATTGCACGTCGCGCCGCACATGTGCCTCAAATTTCAGGACCACACTCCATTTGCTCGCCTATCAACAGTCAATACGGAGCGCTGCGACTGTGATTGCGCTAGAGCCTTGCATGCCTGATGTGCCCAGCCACTTGCAGCTGAGCCACACATGCATGCCACACACACGCTGCTGTCGGCCAGGCCGCCCCAGAGCTGAATACGATGTTTCACGCATCATGTACGCACGCAGCTCTAGATCTCAGACCCATGGTCGCCTCGGAGGAACAGTGAAATGAGACCGATCTGCAGGCTTTGCTTTTGTCTTGTTCTTAGCTAGAAAATAGATAATGTAGTCATCATCACTGCAGCCCTCCCCGACCCCCTTTCTAACCCTTCTGCTGCTCTCACGCCCCCTCCCACACTCTCGCTCGTAATTGTGCTGTGTAATGTCACAAGTCTAACCGCTTTACCTAGGTCCAAGCTTCTCCAGGACTCTCGGGCCTTGCTCCTCCCACTCAGCCTTGGTCACCCACATGTTCTCCTTGTCTGCCATGATGTTGGCCAGCACCGCACCACCCAGGAACACCATGTGCCTTCTCCTGGGGGGATCTTCAATCCGGACCTTGAACTTGCTGAGACGCTCGGGATTGCCCTGCAGCGCCCGCGTGAGCCACAGCTGCTTCAGCTCCTTCTCCAGACGGGATGGCAGCCCGGGGTACATGCTGCTACCACCGGAAAGCACAATGGCCTTGAAGAGGGACGAGCGAATGTCCACATCAGCCGACTGGATCGTGTTGAAGAGGAACTCGCCCAGGCCGGGTGAATCGCTGTCGACGAGGTGAGGCTGGAAAAGACACTCGGGCGCCTCGAAGCGCTCGCTGCCCACGCGGATGACTCGACCGTCCGGCAGGGTGTAGTCCTCGACGAGCACCGTCGTGTCCTCGCTGAGACGCTTGTCGAGCTCAAGGTCGTATGACACGTAGCATAGCTTCTCCTTGATCTGGCGCACCGTCTCGAAGTCTGCCGTTCGGTTCAGGGCATATCCGCGGCGTAGCAGGAGCTTGATGAGGTTGCGAGTGACGTCACGGCCGGCAACGTCGAGACGCTTTGTGAGATGGTTGAGCACTACGGATTCGTACACGGGGACAATATGGGTGACACCATCACCGGAGTCGACAACGACACCAGAGCTCAGACCTGGGGGTCAGACTTCAGTCAGCATAGCTCCGCTTGGTCAACCTCGCATCTCCCCTATCCCATTTCCCCATCCCTGAAGGACATAGCTCTGGAACGAAACCCACCTTGTGCGTAAAGTGCCAAAACGGCCTGGATAGCGACGTAGACGCCCCCGAATCCGTATCGATCGAACATAACCTCGCACATCTGCTCGCGGTTCTTCAATGGGTTCATGGGGGGCTCGGTCAGCAAGATCTTCTGGCCTTCGGTGTTGACTTTCAATTTCTCGTAAAACGTGTAGTCCCAGAGGTGCTGGATGTCGTCCCACTTCTTGACAATGCCGTTCTCCATGGGGTAGCTGATCTGGAGCATGTTGCGGGCGGCGGCGGCCTCGTCACCGCACATGATGTCCTTGATGACAACATCGCTGTTCGACTTCTCTTCTGAACGCAGGATCGGCCGGCCGACGATGGAGGGGAACTGGTGCTCGGGGAAGTTCTGGGCTGCGTAGCCGACCTTGAGGAAGCCGGTACCGCCGTCGAGGACTGTTTGATAGTGACGATGGCTCGTATTAGCTCAGCTTTCGCTCCGGGGTAGCTCCCATTCTGTGGGAAGCGTTCGGAATTGCTCCGACATACCAATGGGGGGAGGATTGGCCATATTGGCGAAGAAAACGGACGGGAGGTGGGCGGGCTTGAGATGTGGCTGCGGGAGTGATCCTCGCTGCTGGTGTTGAGGAGGAGACGGGTCAGTACAGCGTGGCTGGGTGCCTACCAACGTTGCGGTATGGTTGCGTGGATGGAGCAGTCCATGGTGGGGTTCGTTCTTACGCCTGTCGTCAGAGCCAGGAGCTCTCACCGGGGCCAATCACGTGATACCCCGCGCCGTCTCCAACTGCCGACATGTTATCTTTCGAGATATACAGCTACGAGTTGGTATTTGTCGATGATATTATCCTAGATATCGGGTCTTATCTAGACGTTTCACAAAATTGCCATTGGTTTGCGTTATATATAGAAAGATGGAGAGATAGCACCCACATCAAATTGAACTCTAAGATGATCTTTCTCGTCCATGACTCATCTCTCTCTTCCATCACCATCACATTAAGGACAATCTAAAAGCAACCATGCATATCCTTATATTGAATCCGAATTCGTCGCAGGACATGACGCGGGGAATGCTTGCGGCGACGGACGCACTCAAGCTGGGAGATGTATGCTGACCCAGCACCACACTTCCTCTCCATCTAAACTACTAACCAGCAGCCTCAAACAGTCCATAAAGATCAGCACGTATACAGCTCCAAGCACAGCCCCGGCAAGCATCAACGACGACACAGACATCAAAGCCAGCGAAGAGGCCGTCTGCCAAGACATCGCCGACAAATCTCTCTCACTAGACCAGTACGACGCCGTCCTCGTCGCCTGCTTCAGCGTCCACACCTTGGTCCCCCGCCTGCCCACCCTCACCTCCGCCTCCGTTACGGGAATCTTCGAGGCGAGCATCCTCACCGCGCAGCTCCTCCTCCAGCCCTACACGGACCAGAAATGGGGCATCGTCACCACGGGAAAGTTCTGGGAGGACCACCTCAGTGCCGGCGTGAGGTCCTTCTTCGGCCAGGCGCCGCGGGGGGACTTGGGCCAGGGCGGCAGCAGCAGCAGCAGCAACTTCGCGGGCGTGTTTTCCACCGGCCTCACCGCCGGCGACTTCCACCACCTCCCGCAGGCAGAGGTCGACGCCAAGCTCAGGGAGGCCACGGGCAAGCTGCTCAAGGCAGGCGACGTGCGCTGCGTGGTCATGGGATGCGGGGGGATGGCGGGCCTGGAGCGCGTGATCCGCTCGACGGCCGCGGAGCTTATTGGGGAGGACTTCGCGAGGGGCCTCTACGTGGTTGACGGTGTCAGGGCGGGTGTCCTACAACTGGAGCAGCTGGTTCGCAGCAAACAGGTATTTGTGTAAATGTAATGTAGCAGGAAAACAATATCTTGATCTATGGAGAAAAGAAAAGTGACATGCCATGAATCACTCCAAGCGACGCTCTCGGCCCCATACCTCATCCGCATCCCTCTTGCCCTTTGTCTCTGGAACCCGCGAAAGCACGAAGAGGCTGCAGCCGGCAGCCAAGGCGGCGAAGACGAAGTAGACCCATCCCTGTCCACCGAGGGCGTTGTTGAGCGCTGTGTTGAGGATGGGGAAGAACTGGGCGACGATGAACGTGGCGACGTAGTTGGCTCCCAAAGCCCAGCTCTGTGTGGCGCCCACAGCTTCCTGTCCGACAAGCTCGGAGGCAAGGATGAAAGGTACGGGCCCGAGACCAACCGCGAAGAACCCGACAAAGAATAAGACGGCGAAGGCAGAGAGGACCTTGGCGCCGAAGACGATGGACAGAGCGAGAGCGAGAGAGCTAGAGCCCTGGCCAATAATGGAGATGAGCAGACACGTCTTGCGTCCCAGTCTATCAGGCAGGGGCGAGCAAGCAACTGTGGTCAGGAGGTTGACCACCGAAATCAGGATGGTCAGGAGGGCCGAGGAGATGGGGAGAAGGTCGGCAAGAAGCGAGACAGAGTACATGATGATCGAATTGATACCGCAGAGCTGCTGGGTGAACATGACACCAACGACGGCAATAATGGCCGGGCGGGTGTTGGGGTCTCGAAGAACATCGGCGAAACCATGGTGGACGGTCGAAGCTATCACCACTCTGGATGTGGATGGCTCTGCAGGAGCATCCTCTTGAGCGAGAAGCCTGGCCTCTTCGTTGGCACCGTCTTCCTCTCCTTCCTGGCCCCAGCCCGCCACCTCCTCCTGAATGTTGACGCCTTTGCCTCGGATCCTCTGCAGCGTTCGCCCAGCCTCTGTGACTTTCCCATTCGCAGCCAACCACGAAGGACTCTCCGTCAGGAACACAGATCCCAGGGCCTGGATTGCACCGATGCAGATACCAGTGGCCAGAATCAACCTCCACCTATTACCGTAGCTCAAGAAGTAACCGAGCGTCTGGGTGATGAGAATGCCAACGTTGATAGACACCTGGGTCATGGCGCCAAACAAACCACGTTCCTTTGGCGGGGCCACCTCGCTGATGTATAATGGAACGATGACGGTCGAAGCACCAGCAGCAATGCCAGAGAGGAATCGGCCGATGCACATGAACAGAACGCTCCCGGACAGCGTCTCGAACAATGAGCCAACTGTATAGAGCATGGCGGTAATGCGCATGGCGGGGAGTCGACCGCGGCGGGAGGAGAAGGGCCCGGCGTAGAGGGCACCCAGGAGGGCGCCGAGGGTGAATATGGCCGTGATAGTCGCGAAGGCGGCATCGTTCATCGGGATACAATCGGGGAGGCTCGTTGAGCGGGTTGTCGGCTGCCCTCGCAAGGTCGCTATGACTCGAGACACCACATTCGGGGTCGACGTTTCGTGGCATGTAATGACATCTTGGGGGGCATTCAGCTCGGCCTAGAAAGAGCAAGGGAATTGGTTAGATTTTTGCAGCAACTTCTTGGTCTGGGAGTGTTGGGATGGCAGCGGATTGAAGCGTGATGCTTCTAGGAGAGGACGCACCAAGTGGTAGCCAAACTGCAGCGAGCCGCTTGTAGCGATGATGATGAGGAGAATCAGGTAGGTGGTAATATCTTGGAAATACTGCCCCAAGCCCTGGTCGGCCATCTTGAATCGTCTCGCTCCGCAACAAAGAGAGATTTGGTCTTGACAGGTAGAGGGGAGAGTTGGCTTGATGAAGGTCACACGGAATGATATTCCAGGTCGCTTAAACGGGATCCGCCCGGTTAAGTAGGTACTACAGGCACTAATTCACATGACTATTTGGGTGACCATCTGGTAATAGAGTTACTCGAGAATTCCATGCGGTTATACTTTGACGGCAGCAATGCTCCATTTCATGAGGGGTAAAAAGAAGTACGTCTATATTGATCTTGAATGATACTGTTGTGCGTAAGTTCAGTCTATTAACTTGGTCATCTGGTATGGAGTTTGAGCAGTGAAGCAATTTAGCGACGAGAGGCGCTATCGAGGCCTGTTGCACGCTATTGCTTAACGCTCAGATCCGCTAGAATTCTGCGACCAGGCCTGGCAGCATCCTGCTCATGCGTCGGCTCCCTGTCCTTCTCATAGATTCCTGCCTGCACCCATTCCTGCACCGATGGATGCTCAAACAGCCGCTCGACGTATTCGCCGGCCGGCCCGGGGAACGTGATGCCATAGGTCTTGAACCTACAAGCCACGGGCGCGTAGAAGGCATCCACCGCCGTGAACTCAGCACCAGCGAGCCACGGGCCGCCGAACCTGGTGAGCCCCTCGGTGAAGAGAGTCTCGAGCCGCGCCAGATCGCGTTTCAGCCCGTCGCTGTGCTCCGTCAGCTCGATGCGCAGGCCTACGTTCATGCCGCACTCGCCCCGGAGGGCCTCGAAGGACGAGTGCATCTCCGAGGCGGCGCAGCGAGCGAACGCCCGGGCCGTCGGGTCGCTGGGCCAGACTCCCGCGTGCTTCTCGGCGATGTACTCGACGATGGCCAGGGAGTCCCAGACGTAGAACTTGTCGTGGGCCGAGTCGTGGAGGCACGGGACCTTGCCGGAGGGCGAGAAGGCGAGGAAGTCGGGCTGGCGGTAGCCCGGCTTGAACATGAAGAGGGCTTCTTCGAATGGAATGTTGAGCGCCTTGAAGACGAGCCACGGTCGCATCGACCACGACGAGTAGCGCTTGTTGGCGATGTGGAGCTTGTAAGTCATCTTGAATTATAGATGAGAGGTTTGTATCTCCAACTAGATGTCGAATATCTCAGGTTCTGGTCGGATTTTCGGTACGTTTGTCTGGATCGGACTGGACTCTCTTCTCTTGTGGAGTTGATGGGTCAATTGCTTTCAAGAGCACACACTGGAGCAGTTTCTTTTGCCACTGATGCAAAAACCAGTCAAACGAGACACAGTTCTAGTCATGGCTACATCTTATACTTCTACAATACGCCCTGCGTGTATTCCAAAACTTCACGTTCCACAGCATTCACTGCTTCACCGATTCCGGCTTCATCATGTTTGTCACCAAGGGCGTCGATGACTCAAGCGGGGCAGCTGAACTCATGAGTTGGGTGACCCAATTACCATGATCCGTTTATCTCGTATCAACTTGGCAATTGGGTGCTTTGGTTGTCCTGACAGTCTAATGCTCATGTATGTTATTGATTAATGAAATGAATGATTCTCCAAGCCCCCTGGCTTTCCCTTCTTGACCCTCATAACAATCTCCAAATGTTTACTCGTCAGCGCCGTCTTGTCCCGTAGAGCCAGCAGCCGCGCCGTCTTAACCACATTCTTAATCTGCCGCCCATTAAACTCGTGTTCCGCAAGCGCATCCAACTCCTCCTCGGCGACGTCGATCCTGTCCGACCCGGCAGGCAGGAACGTCCGCCAGATGTGCCGTCGGCTCGCCGCGTCGAGTGCAGGGTAGTGCAGGGTTAGTTCTATGCGTGACTCGAACGCGGGGTCGAACGAGTCGAGCCGGTTCGTCGTGAGGAACATGACCCCTTGGTAGTACTCGAGCAGGCGGAGGAAGACGGAGACGAGCTGGTTGCGGTGGAGGTCCGACTGGGTGCGGTTCTCGAGGAAGACGTCGCACTCGTCGATGAGAAGGACCGCCCTCCACCTCTGCGACAGCTCGAGGACGCGGTTGAGGTTGCGCTCGACGGACTCGGCTGTGAGGCCTAGCTCGCCTGCGCTGAGGCTGTATAGAGGTTTGTGCATCGCCTCGGCCACTAGGGAGGTCAGCGCTCGTTCATTGGCATTGTGTCTGCCAGACTATTGAAAGGGAGCATGTGTACCTGATTCAGACGTGAGTGTTTTGCCTGTGCCTGGCTCTCCGCTTAATAGCATAATTATACCCTTTCCTGCGTCGCAAGTTAGTCAAAGCTTCGTAGCTTGTAAGAGGTGGATGATCTTGCCTTTTCCTTCAATGATGTCGTCAAAGTCGTCGTCGTCGGTTTGGGACATTTGCGCGTCTACAAACGCCCAGATGATGGACTTGTAATCATGAGGGAGGACGAGTTTCCCGAACGCTTCATCGTTCCAGGCAATATCTATCAACTTGTCGACTTGGAACAGAGCTAGCGAAGTGTCAATGTCACATGAGCGAGAGGATTGCTAGGGAGATAAATATGATCGGTGCCTACCCCAGCTCTTGGTCTTGAAGCAGTACCCCTTGACAAGAGGCGTGCACAATGCATGTTGGTCGGGGGAGAGAACTGTAGAGCCTGTACATGGTTAGTTACGCGGCGTCGTGTGTGATCTCTGCTTGAATGAGTCGCTACTGGGTGTAGGGACTTTTATGAGAAGGGGAGAAGGGCTACTTACTCTTGTTCTTGTGGTTCTTTCCAGTGAATCGCTTCTTGGCTAGTTTTGCCTTTTCTTTTACCTTCAAGAGATGCTCAGGCATGCGAAGATCCGTACCATCTTCGATACTGAGTGTTGCCTCCGCTAATTCGGACGGTCTTGAGAGCGGTAGCAGCTCCGACTTTGAAGGCACCGCTGAATTAGGGTTGCTATCAATCATGACCCTTCCGCGTTCCATCTACATGTTAAGTTAGTAAGAGTTTACGCTCATGCAAAAAGATGCTTGAGATTCCAACTTACATGTTGTCTCTCGGGCACCCCGGAAGGCGGGCTGAGCAGCATGTATGGCCCAGAATATGCCTTGTAGTGGCATCCCCTCAGCATCTCAAACTTTCTCCCTCGCTCTTGAAGCATGGCGCGCACATGGGCAATGTCCGAATAGACATGGCTGGGGAGAATATCGAGCTCCTCGATGGGTTTGATGCCCTCAAAGCCCTGCATCTCCAACGTCCGTGTCCTGTCACCAAATTTATCCCCGTCCGTATCGATGTATCGGCACGAGATCTCGTACGTAGTCTGATCTCGAGCCTCTTTATACTCACCGCGATCCACTAGCCACAGTCGGTCCACAGACTCGTGCCGCGACAGAACCTCGATCCCCGGCTCAAAGAGTGTCCAGAGGTAGTCGAACGTCATGACATTGTTCTTCAGCAAGTCGGCCGCTCGATCGAAATGCGGCGACAACTCCGAGTAAATGATCTCAAACAAGATATCGTAGTGCTCCCGTGGTGTCTTGTCCTCGTCGTTGTCCTGCGCCGGCCGCGCTTGGACAAACTCGGCCCACTGGTGGAAGAACTCGAGGAAGGGCGCGGTGAACTGCAAGTTTTTGAGGTTCGTGTTGACGCTCTTGTAGTCCTTGAAGACGGGATGGAGGATGGCCTTTAGATACGGGCTCTGCACATCGATGGAGTGTAGCGCCAGGACTGGCTCGCCGTACTCGCCGTCTCGCTTCTCGCGGCGAACCACCAGAGCGTACTTGTCAATGTCGGAGGCTGACTGGGACACGATGCCGGCGATCTCCTCGGCCGACCACTCCTGCCACGGCTGGAGGGACTTTTCCGTCCGGTAGAGATCCTTTGTCGCAGAAACCACACCGTGCTCAGGCCTGGCAGAGGCCGTTGCGCTGCCATGATGTGATGGAAGTTGGGAGTTGGTGCCTCGAGGAACTCTTGGGTTGCCACCGGGCTGCGTAGAGGAGGCCTTGGCTTTCCGCCGTCTTTCCTTGATGTTTTCCATTTCTGGATCCCTCACTAAAGCGCGTGTCCTGTTGTTGAGTGTGCCTGTTTTCCCAGACGACTACCTCGACCAGCCGCGGGATGGCCACTGACATACAACAGCTTCTGCAGCGGGCTCAAATCCACGTTGAACTTTGGCAGCGAGGGTTCGGGATGGCGAGTAGCTGCAACTCTGTGACTGGATACTGGAACTTACGGCCTGGACTCGGTTTGCGAGGATGACAGATATCAGCCAACAGGCAGATGGTTGGCTTGTTGGTCGTGCTGAGTCCTTGAGGACTTGAACTGCCCCACGTAGAACTCCACCCAGATCAGCCAACCTCACATCATCACCATCACCATCACCAACAACATCACCACCAACACTATCATCACTATCATAATCATCACATCAACATCACTATCATCATCAAAATCATCATCAATATCAAAATCATTATCAGCATCAGCATCATCATCAGCATCAACATTTTCATCATCACGGCAGCAGCGGTCAGCTATATCGACACGATACAGGCATCATCTATATATTTATTTTATTTAAGCTGGCTATTGGTATTTTTTTGCCTGGGAAATCGAGAAACATGCCATCAGTCTCACCCTCAAGCGTCTCCAATCTCCAGTATCACCACTCGTGTTCATGAACGGCCCTGTTCGTGCCCATGTCCATGTGTTGGGAGTTTTGGAGAGACCTTTGGCATACTAGCGAGGAGCGTCAATGGACCAACGGGTTTAGGCACCCGCGTTGGAGGATAGCCCAACAAAGGTCCATCCCACTGTCAAAAACGGAACTCCTACCCGGGCATATTGTCTTGCAAAGCGGCATTACGCAGAAACGTCATGCAGGAGCCGTTGCCTCGCATGAGTCGCGACCGTCAAGCCGCGCCTTGCTTCATCGATGTGGGCGGTGTCACGCCGGCCAAAGGAGATCCATCATGCGCCGCCATGTACCACCGGGAGGGCTGGACTCTTGCAGCTGGCAAAGCCACTCCTGCTGTGCTCCTGGCCCGTCGTCAGAATCTGCAGGGCTCCTATTGGAGTGACTGGTGGCGATGACGCCCCTCGTTTTCTAGCGTCCATGCATGGCAAGCAGTTTTCTGAATAGCGCCCGAGCCTACGCCCGCAAGGACGAGCTCTGTGATACCCGGATGGCCTGATCCACGGATGCGAGCAGGCCAAGGTGTATCAGGATCCCCGTGCCTCCGGGCGTTGGGCTCTCCATCTAGAGTGGCCCCCCTCCTCTCTGAAAGAAGGCCTGGGCCTGGAGCGATATCGAAGGCGACTGGATATTATGATGCAGTTACGGGAGCAATTTGGTCTTTATGTAGGACCAAGTGATTTAAAAAGAAGGAAGAAGGATTTTTTTTCTTTAGCGATAGTAAATAAGGAGCGACATCGCGAACGCAGTCTGACAAAACGAGTGTGCAGGGCATGGCAAATGCCAGATGCCAACATAGAAGATGTCTAAGCACAAAACCAATGCAGTGTAGCCTGATAAAATGAGTGTGGAGGGGCATAGTGAATGTCATATGCCAACACACACTGCCCAAGCACGGCAGCAGCATCACCACTGCCAGTGCAACCAGGATAGCGGCCGAGGCCCTCACGCAGTTGTAACCGGAGGGCTCTAATCCTCCACACTTTTGACGTCTGTGTCCTGGAGGGTTGTAGCCGCTGACGTAAATCCTTGGTCTTCACCGCCATTGATCGCGAGCTGAACGAGGGATGGGCTTTGGAATTCCCGATCGAACTGGTTACCAAAACTCGGGACTGCTTTCCAATGCTCGTCAGACTCCGCGCGGGTAAAAGTCCTGCCAAAAATGGCAAACGATGGCTGACAGATAAAGTCCACCGTTTGGGTTATAGATTTAGCTCCTTTGCTGAGGTTATAGAAGCAACCGTGTGTGGCCATGTCTTTATCATCGTAGGCAAAATCCTTGACCACACTCATATTAGGCACCTTCATCTCCAGCTTGAGCCAAAGGGTCGAGTAGATCATCAGAATATCTAATTCAATGGCGAGGTGGACTATTCCATGCAGATTCTTATCTAGGTTCTCGGGAAATGGCTGGCGAGGATCTGAGATGAGAGGCCCAAGGCGGTCGACCAGGATATCCTTGAGCCGGGAAGGCTCCGTGTGCCATCTTCTTCCCGTGGCATGGAGGGTCATCTCTGCTGTCATGGAGCGCCAGTTATGAAAGCCGAGATTGAAAAAGCTATTCATACCGTCTTCGCTGTCGGGGCCGTCGACATAACCTGGTCACTAATCAGCTATTTCACCCGTGCAGGGGTCAAGGGAATGAGGATGCATGATGCCGTACCTCGCAAGGCGTATTGCTGCTGGCCGTATATCTTCCACATTTCGCACGACCACTTGTCCTGGCATTCGGGCGAGAAAAGATGGTCGTACAGAAGCCGGAAGATCCATGCCTCGAAAAAGCACTGAGCCCTCAATCTTTCGCTTGACTCCATCCACTCCTGGGCATGAGATGCCCAAACCTCGATTTCTGCTTGATTCTCTTTGGAGAGATCCTTCCACAAATACGAGGGTGGAAAGTTCTCGCGCGCCAAGAGCCATACTCTGGTAGGCAACATGTTCCAAACCTCGCGGAAAATACTATCTGGGCGGCGAAGCCGTAGACGCCATTCATCATATATCCTTGCCCGGATTGTTTCGTCCGGGATGGGCCACTTGGGCGCTGTATCAGACTCAGAATCCTCCTGGTCTGTTTCTGGGCCCAGGTGATCCTCACTACAGACACCGCTGCTATCAGCGCCATTAGGTTCTCCGGTTCCAACCTCAGCAGATGAGCCACAGGGGCGCTTGGGGCTGGGGGACCTTGTCCTAGAATCGCGCGGGACTTTGCGCTTCATTCCCGCCCTCTCCTCATTGGAAGAGGACGCTGTGCCCTCGGAGTGCTGCATTCTAGACGAAATCTTGATGAGGGTTGGGACAGGCGGGAAGCACGACTGGCGGAAGGGCGGATATGTAGTTAGATATTGAATTGTGCGATCTGAAATGATGGCCGGCGGCATATAGCATCGCTATGTGGTCAATGGCAAGGAGACAAATGCCCTTTTCATCATGGAAGCGACGAGAACAAAACACGCACCGCGTTTCTGTTTCTGTGACAGGGTGGCGGGGAAACGCATGTCTCTCTCTTTGTTGTCGTCGGTCGACGCGTGGAGTACGACAAAGAGTAAGTAGTTGATATCTGCCCGTGTGCCACACGTATGCTGCCCCCTACTCCTGTCCTTCATGCGTATGACCACGGACCAGTTGGCTTAAGCGTCCCCCTGCGTCCGTTCTCAAGCAACTTTTGTCTGCCAATGATATGGCACAGTTCAACATCCTCGCACGGGTGTGGGTGGTACTCCAAAGCTGGCAGCCGCGGACGAGAAGCTGCCTTGCATGCGGCCACCGAATGTGATACAGAACTTAGTGTAGCCGCCATGAAAAGCATTCCGCCTTTCCCCCCCAAAGTAAAGAGGGTCTGTCTGCCTCTTGAACGTTGAGAGAACTCGGTATATTATTCTTCTGACAAACCGGATTGTTGAAGTAAATAGACAACCACAAATCAATCGCTTCCCCGAACCGAATTCCTTTCTTGCTGCCATTCTTTCACTCCATACAAAGTTGCTGTTTATTTTGTGTGACAGTCCATTCAGTGTCTCTGTCCAATTGTTCCCCTGTCAGAGCACTTTGAGTTCATCATGACCTCGACTGCCTGCGAATGCGCGCAGAGGTTCCTGTTCGTGGGCCTTGACTTCGGCACCACGCGAGTACTCTCCAAAGGTTTCCTTTCTATCAGATGTTGCTGACAATTTATTCTGTAGATACTCTGGAGCCGCATGTGTCCTCGCCTGGCACTGCAAGGAGCATCAATATTTTGCTGAAATCAGCTCAGCCGAGGTGGACAAGTTCCAGACACGCCTAAGCGTCTCAAAACAAGGTGTAATGCGCTTTTTGCCTGCAGGTGAGGATTGTGGAGCGGGAGAAACCTCACTTCAACTCTTCAAGCTGAACTTGATGTCAAATGAACCCTGGACCTCAAACCGCGAAGATGCAGCCGTGGCAACGACGCTCAATGCAAGATGGAGAAGCCGAGTCTCAACTGCCGATGACGTAACGCCAGTTGCCATTTACATGAGAGGCTTGTTTGAGTATACAATCAAGAGGCTGGAACGATGGATCACAGGGCGCAACGCAGCGGAAGTCGGTGTCGTCGTAGTGCTTGCCTCGCCAGCTTGCTGGAATACTGAGACCAACGCCCGTTTCCAAAGAGCCGTCCAATTGTCTGGTATCGGCAGCCAGCAGAGTATTGGCGACCGGACTCGTGAGACTCGCATTGTATTTGATCGCGAGCATATGGCTGCGTTGAGGGGGATCAGAAAGCAAGAGGGACTGTGGTACATTGCTCCACGAAGCGTTAGTACCTGCTTGATTTTAGGAAGCATTACTAGACCGTTCTAACAAACAACAGAAACTGCACAAATTTATCGTCGTTGATGTTGGAGGGGTGACAATTGTAAGATTATTCTTCCTCTGTTCCTAAATTGACTACACAGAGATAATGACAACTCCAGGATGCAGTGGTATGTCGGAACGCACCAGGAAACTCACCTTCCAAGTCCCGCTTAGGAGGCTCCTTCCTCGTCGATTGCCAGTTTTGGGACTTGCTGGACGAATGGATCAAAAAGAATTTCCCCGTGAGAGAAGAGCAGAACCAAGAACTCTACCGCGAGAGAATGAAGGTGTTGGTAACGTGGGAATTCATGCAGAAGATGTCCTATCTCCCTCACATCCCAGGTTCGCCACTTGAGGTGAAACTCCTTGAGAAAACATTGACAATTGGCCGGTATAATCCTTCAACCTTGATCCCAGCTGATGGAATACATGCTGACGACTTTCTACCTGCTTTTAGAGAAGAGTTCAAGGGGTTCTTCAAGGATACTGTAGAGATCATCGCCAAGGTTGTCAATGACTTGTTCGAGGAGGAGGTCAAGCAGACTGGCGATGCTCCGACAGTAAGGTCCCTCCATCCAGCTTGCCCCCCATTTGCTCACCATATGCTAACTGAACTGGCTGATCAAGACGGTGATATTGACTGGGGGCTTTTCCCATTGCGCATGGCTCTACGTGGCACTGGCGGACCAACTGAAAGAGTCGCCGGCACGAAGCCTTCGTGTAAATCCGCCAGGCGCTGAATCCCGGTGAGTCCAAACAATCGTGCCAGTCCCGGCGTTAGCGGTGTCTAACTGGTGTAGCTGGAATGCTGTTGCGGTTGGGGCTGCATATGCGTACTGGCAACTGAGCCAGCCAAACGCAGAGCCCCAAGGAGAAGCGCCAGGCGATGAAGTCGAGGACCATGAATGAAGCTTTGGTCATATGCCTTGACACTATCTAAAGATGGATTTCCTTCCCGTTTGTTCCTTTTCAAATGGTTCTGTCGCTAAGAGCTATTTTTACCGTGGTTTTCTTTTGTGGAGTAGATTGGAAGAGATGAGAATGATAGAGGAGGAGGAAGGGGCGGGGAGGGGAGAAGAGGGGAGGGGAGGAGAGGAGAAAAGTTTTGTCGTTGAAGTGAATTCTTGATTTGATGCAAATTTGAAATGACATTTTTCGTCCCGCATTGTTCCTTGTGTCTGCTACAGCCTCTTGATTTACCTAGACTTCAGCCTCGGCTTTCGCAGATCAACTTTCTGAGACGGCTCCAACTTTGGGCAGGCCTTCATCCGAGGGCTGTGATTTAGCGACCTGGCCCGTAGCCAGACTGCCACGCCTGTTTCTATCTAGTCATGGAAGGCTGATGCACCGGCAATGGCTAGCGAAAGGGTCGCAGAGCTTGGATTCTTCGTTGTGTCAGATCGCATCAAGAATCCGACGGCGGCGGCGCGCTGCACACTGTCGAGATCGGGGGTGTACACCTACCCTCACGATGCCATCAACGAGCGTACTACCAGGGCGCCGCTTGCGACATCAACTCTCACTCATTCTCCTCCGCCTGAGATGAGATTGGCGGCGGCTTCGGCTGGATTGGGAGCTTGGGGACATGCCTTCTCTCACCTACACGCGCGAAACCTCTCGGTCATTCTGAGCACCGATCTCCAAGGATCACCATCCCGTCAAATCAGCACTGGGTGTTACATTCTCCCGGTCGCAGAATGAAAGGACTAGAGAGTATGCTCAGGGCATGTGCTGAGCCAAATGCTTTCTCCGCACCGTTGGTTTGGGGCGATCTAGTAATGAGTCTAGACACATGCCAATGGCTGCACACGATGTTGGCAGAGTACATACTGGTGTGCCATACCAAGGTAAGATTTGTTGAAACTTCCCGTCCCTTCTTCTTGGCCCCCCCTCCCTTGAACAGATGCGTTGCCGGCCCAATGCTGCATTTCCGACGACAGTTGACGAGATGCGACGCTGGTAGGATGAAAAGCTGGACAACAAGGTATCAATGGCCCGAGCCATGTGATATGGAGAGGTTCTCTTTGTGTCATGGTGTAGTATGATGAGTCCAAAGGGCCTGTCTCACTGTCCTCCTGCAGCCTCAGACTCGAAGCAGCGCGCCGAACAAAGCTCGAGAGCACTAAAACGTCGCTGGGTTCAATCTTCCTTGTTTGCCTGAAGATTGGTCAATGGAGCTAGATAGAGCAGAGGCAATCGATGCCCGTCCAGGACCCTTCTCTGCCCAAGCCTCCGATTCGGCTGATTCGAACCGCAAATCGTTATTCCACGGCCAAGAACGCAGAGGCAAAATTGACCACAGTCTCGTTCATTTTTCCAAATGATTTTCCCACCTACTGACTCTGAGTCTTCACTGTATACAGCACAGACAGTTGGGCCCCAGCCACTCTGCGCAGTTCTTCCAAGATGACGCTTCAGTCTTCTCGTGGCGCCCGAGATCAATTGAATCCAGCTCCCTGCCCGTGTGCGAAGCCTGCTCTCTTCGCCGACCTAGACGTCGGGATACTGTGAGCATTTACAGCTTTCACGGCCAAATGCAGGGCGACGAGGGAGAAGAACCGGGCGGAGCGAGGAGCGAGGGTGTCAATTTCCATTTAATTCTGCACAATTATTATTTACACTGCAGCTCCGAGGTTTCATTTTTTCTTTCGTGGTCCGAGACTTAATTGACTGCAGACGTCTCTATTCCTCTTGAATTAATATCGAGGCCATCTCAAACTGTTGGATCTTCAGCCACGCGGCCACTTCTATCCCGTTGGTGAGCGCGACTTGGTCAACATTATGCCAGAAGGCATTGCTTGTGGATCAGACTACGTGAATTTTTTGTTAAACGTCTAAGTATCTGCCCTGCTCTCATTTTAAACTCTTTTACGTGCTCGTATCTTCGTACACGCCACCCTATCAGATGTAAATGACCGCGCCCGAGGGCTACTCTTTACCTTGTTCAATCCACCAAACAGACCAGCCGCCGCGCTTCAAGTCTGCTGGCTTAAACGCCAATTCTGGCTGACGGAGATCGAGTCGCGCCGAGGGTTCATGAGGCCTCGCCGCATTATCAATCGTCGAGAGGCTTGGGTTGGGCTTTCCACTTGCCGCAAGGTCGCCAGATTTTCATTGCAACCCGCGAGAGCACTGGAAGCCCGGCGAGCAACGAATTAGTCGTTCAAGCAGTCTTCGCGCGCGATGGAAGGGATCGATTGAGATTCGCGCTGCCTAGCTGCGCATCGCCAGGTGATTTTGTCGCGTGTCAAAGGCATCCCGCACACGCTGCTCCTGGTATTACGTGACGGCCGGACGAAGAGGCTCAATCTGTGCTCGACGCAAGTCACGCTTCGATCGGTCTTTGCATCGGCGGCACTGAAAACCTGCCCCGTTTGAATTGGAGAGCCCCTCGCCTCGCCTGGTGGTGATTGCTTTGGCGGAGTCATATGAGACTGATCTCATGTACCTGTGCTTCGATGTTGGCGACCTTCTTCTCGGCGAGCATAACAGTCTTGAGGCAAGTAGCAGCCGAGGAGTATCGTCTACCTGCGCCAAATGTACCTTGGCGTGATAATGACAGCGTTGCGTAATCCTATACAGAGTGTTGACGTTTCCAATCAACGAGCCGCCCAATTCACATGATCCAACAGCCAACGAGCCACCTTTTGTCGCCTGCGATAGCTGTATTTGCCATCCATGAAGCTGGGAAGAGATAAAATGACTACTATTAAGCGCCCAGGGAACGGAAATTGACAAGAGAGCAATAATAGATTTCGTAAGGGATGAACTGTGAATTTGAAACGAAAGCCCTACACTGATTGCAGTCTTTCCGTGGAGTATCCCACCGAGGCTTCTACTTTGGTATAGAGCTCATAGATAGGTGAGTCTGGCTGGATGTTCCTGATTCTAGTGTAACTTATGAGAAGATTAGTTGAGGTTGATTGTAGTTCAATGAATGTTCTGCGAAACATACAAATGAGACTTTGATTAAGGCGACAGAGGTTTTACAACATGCAAGCTATGATAATCATTGGTATCACTGATTGATGCTTGGACAATAGGCGGAATATACAACTTAGTGCAAGTTACTGTCCTTCTTACATGGGAGTTCAGTTGTGTATTCATGATCCAGATGTCGCCCCTCAACTGTTACATAACATAAACAAAGGGACAGAGTTGCGGTGATTCATCTTGAAATCAGAACCCGAGTGTGACCACCACATTAACATGATGCTTCCCTAAGAAACAAGTCTAAGCAAGTTAAGAGGATGCAGGTAAACTGCTCGTTGTGATCATATCGTTTAATAGCCATTTTCAGAACTCGTTTTAGACTCGATAGTGCACTTCCATAGGCTTACGGGCTTGTCAACTGTAAACACATAGTCTTTGACATCCGGTTTAGTAAGAACAAACATGTGATTGAAACAATGCTAGCTGATTCACTGACTAGACTGCAACATCAAAGACTCACTGTATCAATCGCAGTGAATGGGAGGCAACACGGAATCTATAAATGGGTAGTTGCACAATCAATATTTTGTCCGACTATATATGCTTCCTCTTCATTTCGCTAAAACTTCAATCCCCAAAGCTCACGCAACTTAACCTACAAACTCAGAAATCTCTCGATCAGTTTACTTTCAACTTCAAAAACCATACTCGACCCCGAAAAGTCCACCTCTCCATCTCGATATGGCTAAGTCTGGCAAGTGCCCCGTGTGCAATCGCATGCTCAGGGGCCCTCCTTCCAAGGTGCCAGATCATACGATGAAAGCATGTTACGACTGCGCCGGACCTTGTGAGTGGTGTTTCGGTCAAGCCCTCGAGGGTCGCTGCGGAAACGGATTATGCAGGGGAGGGAAGGTTCCTCAGCCCTTCAACATAAACTTCCAGAGAGAGAACGCGACTGAGACATGCAAAGCTTGTGATAACGCCAGGGTTAGGGTTCCGGACGGCTACATTGCCTGTGAAAACTCTGACCATGGTGAATAATATCGGCTCAAGTTACTCTCATCAAGAAGTGGGTTGTATGATTATTCTTTGGGATTCAGAGCTGGAGTCTGAAGCACACCGGCTGATGTGACATACGGAGATACTGCTGGGCATGCTACAGGGGGTAGCAGATTTGAAGACTGTCTGTGTAAGATTTTGAGGAGATTTTTAGGAGCTGAAGATGCAAGAGTAAGCCAAGGCGATACTCTCTTTTCAAAGAAAATGAACTTTCAAAGCTAACTGAAACTCCTCGAAAGTTTGGATTAACATTGTGAGGCATCCGTGAATGAGTCTCTCCCAATTCTGAGGCAGCGAGCAAGGAATGCTTTCAGAGTGGTACTCAATTAGCTCCAAGAATAACTGAGGCATCATCTGACATCATACCTGGCGGAATCTGTGTTCATTGATTGTGAATCGTAATCGAGCTTAGAGAGCAGTTTGTGCCCTTGAGTAAAGTTCCCAAGCTGAAGTCAGTTAGCAGCTAAGAACGGGTGATATGAAATCATATATCCTGGTCGTGTTTCACCTTAAGGATACTGAAACCCAAGCACTCTTTGTGGATATCACCTTGTTCTCTATAAAATCACATAGCGTCTTGGCCTGGTTCGGCTCAACATCTCGGGCTTTGATACAGTCGCTCAGACGCATAAATAAGGGGTAGTAGAAAATCCTTAGTTAAAACTAGCACTGATTGTGTAATGGGAAGGTAATGATTTGACTAGAAGTATAATACGTGTGAGCTAGCCTCCTTGGAAAAAAGAGATTGTGAAGGTCGTTGATTCTAAAGTTGACCGTATAACTGACTATACGCGACCGTATTATAGCATAAATTGGACTTTCTACGTACAAAATGAACAGGAACTGGGTATTTGACCGACATCTTGATAGAAAATGTCTATTTTGATGATGCTAGCTTGTGTTTGGTGATATGTTGGAGCGTTGAGGGGTGTCTAGGGTATGCTAAGAGGGTTGAAGAAATACTCGCAATGTATCACCTTGACCCCAGATCTTGATAATCCAGCAGGCCATTGTCAAAAGTAGGAGGATACCCGGGTTTTCGGGACCCCTTGCATAATTTCAGTGAGATGAGACCATTTAGGTCGGCATCTAAGCTATCTTTGCAAAACAACAAAGTTGAATCGCGGTTTCACAAGTGAGATGAAAAACACAGAAGCAGCATACGCATGGAAGGGACTGTACCTCACTAGATCACTGAAACCCATTTTTTTTAAGCTTTTCCGGCACATAGAGTGATCCTGCGCTGCTCAATAGATCAAATGGTCATCATTCTACCCTAGTAATGACATGCTGATGGAGTGAAAATTCTCAAAAGTCGGTGTTGGTCCCCTCACTGCCGTTGAAATACGCGTGGCAAGGCGTTAGGTAAAGTGATTTCACTTTTCACATCCACTCGCTACAATTCTTCTACATTGCCTTCTAGAACCTCGTATTGGAGGGGTAGCAATTTCAAATTCTTGATCTCACATCAAGCTATGACAAGAAATCTCGTCGGGTTTTCACAGCCAGCCACACGCTACACTGTGGGCTAATTTTAACTATGACTATTTTGCGGTGTGGGATGCCGAAATGTGCGCTGTTTAGCTTGATTTCTGTCACTGCTGAAAGCTCTTCTACTCATAATAACCTCAGAGATCTCATTGTGATAGAGCAGGGGTTGGGCCCATATTAACATGCAAAGCCCCTAAATCGGAGAATCATACAGGGGGCGGTCATCTTTGTGTTGAATTCGATTGGTCCGTCATTTTGCTCAACATAGACCGACTCGGGCAATAGTAGCTTCGTAGCTCCTTTAGAAAAGACATTTGAGACGTGGCTGGCTGAGTTGTCGCTGAGTGTGGATCTGTCTTTGCCTTCAGCAGTAGATGTGAGACTTTACTTTCCGCATCGGACATTTGGCAAGCAGCTGCCCTTAACGCCAACTTGGTATTGCCCATAGATGTTGAGCTACGGGCCGGTGACTGAGATTGAGATCAACAAATCCGGCAACAGTATCCAGTAGCTAGGACGCAGTAGGTATGGGAACCTCAACGAAACTGCCTTAGTGATGGAAAGCGATGGGCGCTATAGTAAGCAACATTTAGTTCGGATAATTTGAAGATCGATATCCCGAGACACTGTACGTAACGTAGCCCTATGTGGGCGGAGTACCATCAGAGCATTGGTAGATTGTGTTTCTGTTTCAAGGTCCCTTCTCTCCGTTCTTGTTTTCTACCCCTATCTGGCCACCGAGTTCCTTACTTTGGTCATCTAGAGCTATGATTAGGTGACGTTCTCGAAGCCCCCACCTATTCCTTGGTATGTATGAATGTCTGTTTCACCTCAGGAGGGTACGGATAGAACTATCTCGGCCACAGCTAGCAAGTAGAACCGATGGTATCATCAGCTTGGACCAAATTCCAGTCCCCTGTCTTTGGTGGCGGACAAGTGGTGGCTGGCTGTCTCAGTCATGTCTTCCATCCAGGCGCTCCGACCCTGGCCCTCGGACCCCTCGCGTATTTTTTTTCTTACCGTTCTTTCTTTTCGCAAATCAGAAGAAAAACTGAGACGTCCTGGCAGAGTGAAGTGGATTCTTGTCGAGCATTGTATTGCGAGAAATAAACTAAGCAGTGCCTTTTTGCATTGGGCAGTTCTACCCTGAGCTAGCTCATACCACTGCTGTTCAACCTTTGCAGCATCTATCTTCTAATTAGCATCAAGGTTGCGGTCAACAGCGTGGCTTTTCCGGAATTTCGAGTCTGGAAAACTTTGAAAAAATTGTATATTCGATAATTACACATTCCTCTCTGATTCAGACATAAAAAAATGGCGAGAAACCCGAGCAACGAGGGTTTAGGACCCAATCAACAAGGTAATGGTACCTGTAGGCCACAAGAAAACGGCCATCGCGAATCAAATGGGGTCATTTCGAGCCCCAACGGAGGCAGAGATGGGACGCTGCCTGTCGAGATGTCTCATGAGAAGCTGGACGGCGAGGGAATGGCCGAATATTGGCGTAACCGGCTGGAAAATGCCACGCCAGCCGCATTTCCACCCAGGGCTTCAGGGGCCGGCGAATTGATTGAGGGGGAAAACATGAAGTCTTACCGGAAGACTGTCGACATCCCTCACATTGACAGCCTACCGGTCCAACTGTCAACACTCCTCCAGGCCGCATGGGCGATGGTGATGTCGCGGCATTCTGACTCCGAGGATGTAACAGTTGGTTATGTCCTCTCGGCTAGAGACGGGGAGGATCTGGGCACGGATGGCTCTACGGCTGTCACTGTTCCCATGAGGTTTCAGCTGCTGAAGGAGGAGTCAGCACTGCGCTTCCTTCAATCTGCTGAGGATCAATCACGAGAGAGTGCGCCTTTTGCGAAATTGGGCATCAAAAACATCGCCAAAGTAAGCCAGGATGCAGAATCGTCCTGTGCGTTCACGAGCCTGATGGCCATTCAACGGATAGAAGACACTATCGCACCTGGGAAAGGTGCCACGGAAAATGGCCACTGGGCCGTGAATGAGTTTTTCTTTACTGGACAGTCACTTCTCTGCCAGTGTTTGGTGCACGAAGGGCATATTGAGATTGCCCTAAAGTATCGATCTGATGTTATTGGCGACAACATCGTGTGCGCGCTCGCTCACCACTATGAGAGCGCCATCAGGGGCCTCGCAGAGGGAGGACCTGACATGAAACTTGGAGATATCAGCCTGGCTGGCTCCTGGGACATTCAGCAGGCTACCACATGGAACCAGGCTCGTCCCGAAACAACTTTTGCATGCTGGCATGACAAGGTTGAGGAGCAGGCTGAGAAAAATCCAGACATCGTCGCTCTCCATGCCTGGGATGGTGTGCTGACTTACCAAGCCTTGAGCGAAATGTCGGACCGTATTTGCTCCTTCTTGATGAGCGAGTGGAACGTACAGGAGGGCGAAAACGTGATCGTCTTCTACGAGAAATCGCTTTGGTATACAGTATGCATTCTGGCCCTCAGCAAAGCCGGTGCTACCTGGGTGCCACTCGACCCTTCTCACCCGAGGGAGAGGCGGCGGGCGATCGTCAAGCAAGCATCTGCTCGTCTTGGCCTGACGTCTCCGAAGCTCCATGGCGAGTGTAAATTTCTGGTTGACGACGTTGTTCAAGTCGACTTTGATCTTGATAGCCGCCTCTTCATGAACAGCTTCACAAGTGAGGAGGATGACGTCAAGCCCTTGAGGCCAGTTTCCCCATCTAGCGCGGCATACATCTTATTCACATCGGGAAGCACTGGAGTTCCAAAGGGGTTTGTCATTGAGCACAAATCTTTGGTAACGAGTCAAGCCACGCTGTGGGACAAGCTGCGTTCTCCCCCTGGCACTCGCGTATTGCAGTTTGCAGCTCACGTGTTTGATTTCGCAATCATGGAACTGATCGGCTCGCTTATGGCGGGAGCGTCGCTGTACATTCCGTCAGAAGAAGACAAGATGGATAACCTTGCAGGCTACATCAATTCCAATGCTATCCAACACCTCATCCTGACGCCATCTGTGGTCAGGACATTGCGAGCCAAGGAGCTTCCAACGGTGAATCTGATCTTCCTGGGTGGTGAGATAGTCACTCAGGAGATTTTGGACAATTGGTTCGGCAGAGTGCGGTTATTCAACGCATGGGGCCCTGCAGAGGCAACTGTCTGCAGCAGTTTTCATGAATATCGATCCAAGACCGACCACCCATCCACCGTGGGCAAACCTACGGGAGGCTTCTGTTGGATCGTGGACCCTGATGACCATGGGAAGCTTGCTCCCATTGGTGCAGTTGGTGAAGTTATTATACAGGGACCGACCATTACGCGTGAGTATCTCGGTGACAAGGTGAAGACGGAGCAGACGATCAAACTTGCACCACAGTGGGCTCCATTCCGAGACGAAGAGGGATGGGACCGCATCTACAAATCTGGAGACCTTTGCTTTTACAATTCTGATGGCGACATGCAATTTGTATCTCGAAAGGATACGCAGATCAAAATCAGAGGTCTCCGAGTGGAGCTTGGAGAGGTTGAGCATCATGTGCTCGAAGGACTGTCTGGTGTTCGACACGTGGCTGTCGATGTGATTAGAACGGGAAATTCATCCAACCTTGTGGCGTACTTCTGCTACAATGATGAAATGCGTGTAAATGTGACCACTGACCAGTCAATATTTCTCCCATTCACTGCCGATCTTGCTCGGCGTGTCATGGAGTTGGTTGGCAAGCTCAATCTTCATCTCCCTTCATATATGGTCCCGACAATTTTCATCCCCTGCAACATCATGCCGGCGAACACCTCTCTGAAACTGGATAGAAAGACGCTGGCGAAGACCATTGGTACCCTGAGTCATTCTGCCCTCTCGGGCTACTCACTTGCGAACCTCCCTAAACGCCAGCCGGAGACTGTGATGGAGTACAGGATGCAAGCCTTGTGGGCGCAGCTTTTGGATATTCCCGAAGAAGGGATCGGAAGAGACGACAGCTTCCTTCGCCTAGGGGGTGACTCGATCAAGGCTGCCCAGCTTTCTGCGGTTGCTCGCGACTCTGGTGTACAGATTTCGGTCAAGGACACGTTCCTAGATCCGCGATTATCTGCTGTTTCATCCCGCGCTTGTACAATCGAGGCTGATCGCAGACCTAGCGGAGAGATCAGGCCATTCGATCTGCTTCCGAGCGGCATGAAGGAAATTGTACTCGGCCCCGAAATTCGGGCACGATGTGATCTCAAGAATGCACAGATCGTTGAGAATGCTATGCCTGTTACTTCACTGCAAGAGGGTTTCATGGCCCTCTCTGCGAAGCAATCTGGATCATACATGGCAAAGTGGGTTTACCGTATCGCGGAGCATGTTGATCTAGATGACTTCCGTGAGGCATGGGAAGCTACTGTCGAAGCCTGCAGCAATCTACGGACCAGGCTGGTCAGGGCGTCGAACCAAACAGTCCAGCTTTATATTCAGAACGACGTCGACTGGGAGGATACCGCAAAGATGGACCTTCGCGCTTTCTTGCTCAAGGTAAAGGACATGGAGATGAGTCTTGGTTCTCGTCTCTGTCGATACGCCCTCGTGAAAGGCCGGAGTCCATCCGAAAACTTCTTTGTTTTTGTTGCTCATCACGCCATCTACGACGGTTGGACCATGCGGCTGATTCTTGGGACTTTGTCTGAAATTTATAAGGGGACTGCGGTCGCCGACTTGAAGCCATATGACTACTTCATCAAATACATTCTGGACACCAACCTCCATGCTGCCAGAGCGTACTGGAAGCACCAGTTGCAGGATGCTTGTCGTCCCGCCTTTCCAGCTCTCGGAGCTCAAGGCCAGGACCACGGTCAGACAAAGCTTTTGAGGAAGACATTCGATTTTCTACCGTTGGATGGATCAATCACGAAAGCAACTCTGATGCGAGCAGCTTGGGCAATTGTTTTGGCGAGGTATTCTGAGACGGATGATATCTGTTTCGGTACATCAATTTCAGGTCGCCAGGCACCTGTCCCAGATATAGCTGAAATGGCTGGTCTCGCTGTGGCTACAGTCCCTGTGCGTATTCAATTGAACCCCGAGCACCTAGTCTGTGAATTTCTTGAACAAGTGCAGCTACAGTCAACTGAAATGGTGCCTTTTGAGCAGTTTGGCCTCCAAAACATTTCCAAACTGGGGACGGACCTTCAGGAATGCTGCGATTTCTCGAGTCTTCTTGTCGTGCAGCCCATTCAGACGATGGGAGAGATAGGAAAAGACGCCGATCGGATTTTACTGGATCCGGACAGCCCTGAAGTAGATGACGAGAGGGATCTCGACGGATATTTCACCATCCCTCTGGTTGTTCAAGCGTTGGTGTCCGAGACTAGAACAGAGCTCATTCTCACCTACAAGACGGGCATTGTCAGCGAATATCACGCTAACGCTCTCTGCAGTCAGATTGAACACGTTACAAATAGCCTTGTTTCTAATCCCAAGCTGCCATTGAGCGAAATATCCATCGCTGGGCCATGGGATTTGGAGCAGGCAAAGAGTTCTTCAAGCAAGGTCAAAGATGTCGTTCAAGCTGTACTCAACGGCATTGCCCCAGGGAAGACAAACAATGGATTGCAGTCCAAGCTCATCGAGACTCGTGAACAAGTTGGTCCTGGATTCGGTTGGGTTGTAGAACCTGAAAACTATAGGAAGCTCACACCCATCGGGGCTGTCGGTGAAATTATGATACAAGGCCCGGCACTGTCCGGCGCGTCCTACTCTACCAAGAGCTTACTTGCTTTAGAAGCGCCCGAATGGGCCTTGAACAGCCAAGGAGGTAACTGGAATCAGTTCTATGCAACCGGCGAACTTGGATTTATCAACTCCAAGGGCTCGATGGAGTTTTTCTGTCGCAAGGAGGACCAAGTTAAAATCAAGGGATTCCGTGTCAGACTGTTTGAAGTTGAGGACACGATTCGATCGACTCTGGGACGGACTTGCCAAGTAGTTGTTAGCACTTTTAATGGTGCATCTGGCATCGCTCTTGCTGCGTTCCTCTACTTTAGCGATGGACAAAATGGTGAAGAGACCGCTGGGAACAGAGACCAAGCGACCGAATTGTTCCTGCCAATCGGCTCCGAGTTGCAGAAGGAGCTCGCAACGGCAGTGAGCAAACTCAGCGTCACCATCCCTCGCCATATGGTTCCCAAACTGTTCATTCCTTGCCGATACATCCCAGTCACCGAATCGTCCAGGCCGGATCGACAGGCCCTGGATGAGCAAAGAGCCAAGTTAAACGTTGAGCAGATGCATCACTACTCGCTCGCCGATGCAATCAAAGCCATGCCAGATACGCCGATGGAAATGACTATCCAGCAGCTATGGGCTGATTTATTCAACTTGCCGAAACACGCCATTGGAAAGCACGAGAATTTCCTGAGTATCGGCGGTGACTCAATCACTGCGATCCATTTTGTCTCAGCAGCGCATAACTCTGGAATTAAGCTATCTGTAAGAGACATTTTCAATGACCCCAGGCTCTCTGCTGTTGCAAGATCCGCGGCGACTGCTACTGCGATTGAGCCAGAAACGACATTGGATCCATTCGATTTGCTCGAAGTAAAGGTGAGAGATTCCGTGCTTAGCAGAGATGTGCGGGAGAGGTGTGTATTGAGCGACCAACTGGTGATTGAGAACGCGATGCCCGTGACACCACTCCAGGAAGGTCTCATGGCTCTCTCAGTAAAGCATCCCGGCTCGTATATCGCGAAGTTTGTCTATCGAATTGCTGAAGACGTCGATATTGAGAAATTCCGGGCCTCTTGGGAGAAAACAGTGGAGGTTTGTGGCAACCTCCGCAGCAGAATCGTGCGAGTCTTGGACCAGACTATTCAACTGCATGTGAGAGACGATGTATCTTGGGAGAATACCGCAAACAAGAGCTTGCGGGTGTTCATCAACGAAGCCAACTCCTTGGAAATGACCTTTGGATCCCGCCTCAACCGCTATGCACTGGTCCAGGAGGCTGGGGGCCGGAATTACTTCGTCTTGGTTGCGCACCATGCTTCGTACGATGGGTGGACGCTCCAACTGATGCTGAGGGTGTTATCGAACGTATATCGCGGAGAGCCCTACACGGCCAAGTCATTCGACTACTTCATGAGGTATGTCCAGTCACTGGACACAGATGGGGCAAGCACATTTTGGAAGAAGCAACTTGATGGCGCGATGCCAGCCAGCTTCCCCCGCCCTGTGAAGAAGAATGAGGCTCCGGATACCAGGATTATCGACAAAGCAATGGAGATCCCGGACGTTGATCGCGATGGTTCCATTACAAAAGCAACTCTCATTCGCGCTGCTTGGGCTTTAGTCCTCGCGAGGCATTCTAATACCGATGATATTACCTTCGCCACTTCCATCTCTGGCCGCCAGGCGCCTGTTACAGGTCTGGCTGATATTCCTGGACCAGCTGTGTCAACGTTGCCTGTCCGTGTCCGTTTGGGGGGATCATCGACAACATCTCAGTTCCTACACAATATTCAAAAACAAGCAGCCGAGATGATTCCGTATGAACAATTTGGGCTTCAGAAGATCGGGAAGTTGAGTGCTGAAATCAAAGAGCTCTGCAATTTCACCAGTCTGTTGGTCGTCCAGCCCTACCAAAAGATGGCCGAGATTGGTCAGGATGTTGGGTCTATTGTCGTCCCCGAAGGCTTGGAGGATCAGCAGGATGAAAAGAATCTCAGTGGATACTTTAGCATGCCTCTGGTATTCCAAGTGGTCATCTCTGACGACGCATTTGTAACGAATCTGACGTATGATTTGAACGTCGTCAGCGAGTTTCAGGCCACCGCGCTGCTGCACCAGGTTGAGCATGTCGTTCAAGAGCTCCTCCGCAACATGGACAGGACCCTGGTAGATCTATCCGTTGCTGGAAAGTGGGATGTAAGCCAAGCGTATGCCATGAACAGGGACGTACCCGACATTATTGACTCAACGTTTCATCAAATGGTCGAGAAACATGCCGCGATTCGGCCCAACGCCGTTGCTCTCCAAGCTTGGGACGCAACTCTCACATACAAGCAATACAATGAATCAGCCAACCGGTTGGCAAAGCACCTCACCTCTCGTCGTTTGATAAGCCCGGGAGATCTTGTGCACGTTTGCTTTGAAAAGTCTGCTTGGCACTTTGTGTCCATCTTGGCGATCAACAAAGCCGGCGCCACATGGATTCCTCTAGATCCATCACACCCTCAGCAACGGCATAGACAAATCATCACACAGACGGGATCGAAACTAATACTGACATCTCCCATGCACGCCAAGTATTGTTCTGAGGTTATCGATACTGTCGTCGAAGTATCGTTGGAGCTGGATAATCGGCTTCTGAGAGATAAGAAGATCAACAGCAGAAATATTGATATATCTGTATCGTCCAAGACTGCTTGTTATATTCTTTTCACATCTGGATCCACCGGAGTGCCCAAAGGTCTCGTAATGGAACATCTGGCCGTTTGCACAAGCGAGGTAGCAACTGCTAAACGGCTTGGCCTTAACCCTGAGGTCAAGATGCTTCAGTTTGCCGCCTTCGTTTTTGATTTATCTATTGGCGAAATTATTGGCACTTTAATCACTGGCGCAACGTTGTGTGTTCCCTCAGAAACGGATCGCATCAACAATCTCGAGAAATACATTCAAGACAACAAGGTCACTTGGGCGTATTTAACACCTGCCTTTGTGCGAACTTTGAAGCCGGAGGACGTTCCCTCCCTTGAGCTGCTGTTGCTGGCCGGAGAGGCTGTAGGGAAAGATGTCTTCGATACTTGGATGAACAAATTGAGATTTTTGAACGCTTGGGGGCCAGCCGAAACATGCTGCCTCACAACTATTCACGAATGGAAGTCAGATCTTGAATCACCTCTCACTATCGGAATGCCAGTTGGAAGTCACTGTTGGATCGTGGAACCGGATAATCCGTACAAGCTCGCGCCCACAGGAGCTATTGGTGAAGTCCTGATCCAAGCTCCCACAATCCTTCGGGAATATCTCGATAATGTTGAAAAAACATCCGCCTCGGTCCTCAATGGCACACCCCAATGGGCCCCTAATACCGACAAGCCTCATTGGGGACGGTTCTTCCTGAGTGGGGATCTCTGCTTCCAGAACGCCAACGGTCATCTTGAATTCTCCGCAAGAAAAGATACCCAGATAAAGATTCGCGGGCTGCGTGTTGAGGTTGAAGAAATCGAGCATCAAATCCGGAATTGTCTGCCTGAAGTATGTCAAGTTGGGGTAGACGTTTTCAACACAAATAGCGGGAAACAGTTGTCAGCTTACCTTTGCTTCAACAAAGAGAACCGGGTAGAGAAGAAGAATATTAGTTGGGACGGCATGTTCGCCACTACGAGCCCTGAACTCTACGACAAGATGTTGGAGCTCTCCGGAAGGCTCAAGGCTGCCCTCCCATCATATATGGTTCCTGCCACATTCATTCCCTGCGCCTATATGCCCTTCATTACTTCTTCGAAATTGGACAGGAAAAGGCTTCGCATCGAGACAGAGAAACTAAGCCCACTCCAACTTTCAGACTATTCCTTGCAGAACACCGAGAAACGCGCACCCCGAACCGACATAGAATGCGACTTGCAGAGAATCTGGGCATCGGTATTGAAGACACCTGTTGATATGATCGGTAGGGATGACAGTTTCCTTGCTATTGGTGGCGATTCCATCGCAGCGATCAACCTTATGCAGGAGGCCCGAAGCCAAGGCATTTCAATCACTGCGGATGACGTCTTCAGGCACCCGCAGCTCTTGGAACTCGCATTACGAGCTCGCAGAGTTGATGTAAATTCGCTGAGCAGGGCAGAAGCAAAACCCTTTGAGCTTCTCACAACGGAAGAGAGTGAGTTCATCTCGAACGGGATCCATCAGCTCTGCAAGTTATCAGGAAACTGTGAGATCGAAGATGCTTTCCCTTGTTCGCCTCTCCAAGAGGGTCTCATATCTCTATCTATCAAACAAACGGGATCATATATAACGAAGTATTTCCTGCGTATATCCGAGGGAATCGACCTGCAGAGATTCAAGGCTGCATGGGAACATACCGTACATCTCAATGGAAATCTGAGGACCCGAATAGTTTCTCCCCATGGAAGACCAATTCAGGCGATAGTCAAGAACGATTTTGTCTGGGCATCCACGGCTGGCATGGACTTGGTTGCCTTCACGCAAGCCAGCCAGAAATATAAAATGTCATTTGGAGACCCTCTAAATCGCTACGCAATCGTCACTGAAAACTCTGGAAAGTCATATTTGGTCTGGGTTGCCCATCATTCCGTGATTGATGGCTGGTGCTTGCAGCTCGCTTTTAGGACTCTGTATGAGACTTACTGGGGGGAAACAATTACCAAACTGCCCAGCTATGCAACTTTTATCAAACACACCCTTGACCAGGACGCTGATACAGCTGCGGATTTCTGGGAGCAGCAGTTGGAAGGGGCTACTCGAGCTATCTTCCCAATTTCTCCGGCAAATAATAGCAGACCAACCTTCGCATTCAAACGTCACAAGATCTTGACGAATGCCAAGTACGGCGAGGGTTTAGTCACCAAGGCCACGATGCTCAGGGCTGCGTGGTCACTGGTTCTGGCTCGCCATTGCAATACCCGTGATATTTGCTTTGGTGCCACGGTCTCCGGAAGAAGTGCAGATGTTGATGGATTGCAGGATATGCCAGGGCCGGCAATCGCTACTATCCCAGTTCGCATAAAGATTGATGAAACTGAAGACGTGAAGCATTTCCTGACAGCGGTGCAGAATCACGCAACCGACATGGGCGCGTATGAGCAATTCGGGCTTCAGAATATTGCCAGGATCAATGCGTCGGCGAGGGAAGCTTGCCAATTCTCCAGCCTGATGGTCATTCGGCCAAAGGAGTTCATCTCGGGAGACGATAGTCGTACCATTCTTGAAGCCGACGAGGCTACCGATATCACTGAGAATGAAATGGTGAACTATTTCAATTATCCGCTCATCTTGGAGGCCGATATCGCCGATGACCATATTGGCGTTCGACTTGCCTACGATGTCAAGGCCATGTCGGCGGATTTGACCGAGGCTGTTGCTCGTCAGCTTGATACTGTCATGCAGCAGCTGGCAAGCCATCCCTTGAAGTCCATCAGCGAAATATCCCTTGTTGATGACTGGGACAAAGAACACGCCATGCGTCACCAGAACTTGAAGCCGTCGACTGATCTATGCATCCATGAAATGATTCGGGCCCAAATCAAGAAAACACCAGAGCTCCCTGCAGTTACCTCTTGGGATGGAGACATGACATATGCGGAATTGGGTAGCTACGCTGAGCGACTCGCATCAAAGCTCAGCTCTCTTGGCGTTGGGCCTGAGGTTATCGTGGGTATATGCTTCTCTAAATCAATATGGGCAGTCGTTTCAATGATTGCCATTAACATGGCAGGCGGAGCATTTGTGCCTCTGGACACAGCTGCGCCAGTCTCACGCTTGAAGGGCATCTTGGGGGATACTGGTTCATCTATGCTGCTGTTCGCACCAGAACACAAAGAACTGGCTACTTCGCTCGGGGTTTCGGCTCACGCTATTGATCAGCGTACGATTCTCGACCTGAGTGAGCCTAGCCGCCCAGTCACTTCTGGCGTCTCCCCCGAGAATGCTAGCTTCGTGATGTTCACATCAGGTTCCACCGGCAAACCCAAGGGGATGATTTTTGAGCATCGAAACACATGCTCGACTTCAGACAGCCACGGAGCTATCCAAGGCTGGGGCCCTGGCACCCGCGTGTTCAGCTACTCCATGTATACATTTGACATCGGTATTATTGACGTTATGGTGTCGCTCTCGCGAGGCGCGTGCTTGTGCATCCCGTCAGAGTGGGAGCGTTATAACGACATCCACGGAGCTGTCAACAGGATGAAGGCGAATTGGTCCTTCTTCACACCTACTCTTGCCGGGTTAGTTGACCCAGCAGAGGTACCAACGATAGCTAATGTCGGTTTGGGCGGCGAGAATGTTACCAAGCAGGTTGTTGATAGGTGGAGAGGCCGTGCCACGCTTCACAATCTTTACGGGCCAGCAGAAGCATCAATTTGCGGTTGGCTTGCTGATGTAGGCACTATCTCAAAGCCTAGTAATATTGGAGTGCCATCGTCTTCCGCTTGGTGGGTTGTTGAACCCGATAATTCTAAGCAGTTTGTGCCAATTGGATGTGTTGGAGAACTACTAATCCAAGGCCCCATGATGGCGAGGGGTTACATCAACCCAGACAAGGCATCGGCCCAGGCCTGGCTACGGGACGTGGATTGGTTGCCAGGCAGCATGCCTAACAAAGCCTACCTCACCGGTGACCTTGTTCGTCGCCTTGAAGACGGCACATTCGAATACATGGGCAGAAAAGACACCCAGGTTAAACTTCACGGGCAGCGGGTCGAGCTGGGAGAGATAGAAACGCGTCTCACGATGAGTCTTACTCAAGACATGGGTTGCGTGGTTGATACCATGGTTAATGAGAGTGATATGACGAACACACTGGTTGCCCTTCTCTGGTACACAAGCGGAAAGCATTCGCAAGCTCAGGACCTAAACATCATCAACGAGGTGACAGAGGAGATGAAGGTGATGATTACCGATTTGGAATCTTCTCTAAGTGAGGAATTACCTCCTTATATGGTCCCCAGTGTCTATTTGATCTTCCAGGGTATGCCTGAGCGGAAGAGTTCAGGGAAGATCGATAGACGTAAGCTTTGCTATATCGCCAAGCACACTTCGGCCAAACAAAGGCTTCAGTTCTCGCCAGGAGGTGGGAGTCGGGAGCAACCGGTTTCGGAGCAAGAGTTTCAGCTTCGTGGTCTGTGGGCTCAGGTTCTCCAAATCGATGCCAACGATATTAGTCGACACGACAGCTTCCTGAAGGCAGGAGGAGACTCTATCAGTGCCATCAAGCTTGTCACGATCGCACGTCAATCAGGCCTGTCTCTAGACGTTGGCACCGTATTTCGTGACCCCCGACTGTCAGCGATGTCTGCTGCTGCTACCCCGATGGAGGAGGAGTCAAAGAAAGATCTTGACCCGTTCGTTTTGATGGGTGATGATACTGAACGCGCTCTTGTGGAAGCAGTGGAAAAATGTGGTCTCTGTGACGCCAGCCAAATTGATGATATCTATCCTTGTACAGCATTCCAGACTGGATTAATGGCACTCACAGTCAAAGAACCTGGTTCGTACATCGGTCATCATTCATTCCGACTACCGAAACAAGTTGATGTGGCAGCTTTCAAGTCTGCCTGGGAGCGAACCATGGATTTGTGTCCCAATATGCGAACACGGATCGTCCAATTCCAAGGCTCTGCCGTTCAAGTCATTGTCAACGGCAGCTGCACATGGGAAGAGCTTGACTTCAACCCATCATCCACTTCGAATAACGGTGGCTTAGGCAAGGTAACGATGACGTATGGCCAGCCTCTAAATAGATACTGCCTCCATAAGGATGAAGACGGTGTAACGTACTTCCTTTGGCTCAGCCACCACACTGTTTTCGACGGCTGGACTATCCGGGTCATCATGGACTCATTCCATCGCCTTTATAGGAAAGAGCCAGTGGCCAGAAACAGGCTGTACAACTCTTTCATTGAGTACACTCTTCGGGCTAGTGAAGAGGCAAACAAGGCCTTTTGGGAGAGGCAGCTTGATGGTGCTCGGCGAGCATCGTTCCCCCCCAAGCCAACCTCAGGCGCGAGTGAGACGCACATGTTCAACAAGCAGCTATTTTTCGCTGAATCTAGAAAGGGAAATATTACCCGAGCCACAGTTCTGCGTGCTGCATGGGCTCTGGTTCTGGCCCGATATTCCGACACAGATGATATCACATTTGCAGCCTCGGTATCTGGCCGCAATGCCCCATTGACAGAAATTGAGACGATACCCGGTGTGATGGTTGCAACTGTTCCTATCCGTGTTCGAACGGATCCCGAGCAGCGCGTGAGCAGATTCTTGGAGGAGATTCAGAACCAGTCAACTGAGATGATGGCTTATGAGCAGTTTGGCTTAGAAAAGATCGCCAAAGTGAGCGCCGACGCCAAAGAAGCCTGCGATTTCTCCAGCTTGGCTGTCATCCAGCCGGTCCAACAACTGCATATCTCAAAGTCAGACAGTGGGGAGCTTCTTATCCCTGTTGTCAATGAGGAGGAGGGTATGCAGAGTCCCCTTCAAGGGTATTTTACATATCCTCTGGTTTTGCAGTGTGCTTTGGATGATAACGAAGTCCACTTGAGTCTGGTTTTCGACTCCAAGACCCTGCATATAGCAACAATCGAGGCTATTGCAAACCAATTCGAGCATGTCATGCAAGGACTCATTGCAAATAACAGCCAGAAGCGATTGGGTGATTTATCAATGGTTTCTCCATGGGATGTGGAAACTGCCATCTCTCGCAACCCCGTGCCTGAAGTCTCCAACGAGTGTATGCATCATGTCGTTGAGCGTTTGGCGGCAGAGTCACCGAACAACCAAGCAGTCCACGCATGGGACGGATCACTGACGTATTATGAACTGAACCGTGCAGCTAACAAGCTGGCTCACTTCTTAGTCAACAGTTATAATGTCAAGACAGGTGACGTTGTTCACGTCAGCATGCAAAAGTCAAAGTGGTACATAGTTGCAATTCTCGCTGTGAACAAGGCCGGTGCCGCCTTTTCGACTATTGACCCCGAGCATCCTCTCCAACGGAAACAGAAGATTATCCAGACAACTGGAGCCAAGGTCTTGCTATCTTGCAGTAAATTTGCCCCATCCTGCCTGGAGCTCATGGACAGTGTTATCCAAATCGACGATGGTCTCGATTCTCGATTACCAAAAGCATCACAAGGTCCCCAAGTCAGTGTTTCGCCAAGCGATGCTTCGTATATCCTCTTCACTTCTGGAAGCACGGGAACGCCGAAAGGTTTCATTATGGAGCACCGAGCTTTGTGCTCATCAGCGCAAGCTATTGCCAAACGTCTTGCTCTAGGAGCATCTTCTCGCATGCTTCAGTTTGCAAATGTCATCTTTGATTTTTCCATTGGTGAGATCTTCCAAGCCATTTTCAATGGCGGCTGTATCTGCATACCATCCGACCATATGAGAATGAATAACGTACAAGAGTTTATACGAAATGCTCGTGTTAACTGCGTTTCTCTTACCCCTTCGTTCGCATCTACCCTTATTCCCGAGGAGCTTCCTGGCCTGGAAGTCATGGTCTTGGCTGGGGAGAAGGTGCCGCAAGATCTATTCAATCGTTGGTTTGGAAAGGTCCGTCTGATTAACCTATGGGGGCCTGGTGAGACATGTTTCGGCAGCTCGACTCACGAATTCACATCTCCAGAGGAGCACACTGATAACATTGGGCGACCAGTAGCCTCATGCTGTTGGATAGTCGATCTAGAGGACCCTTCTAAGCTGGTCCCGACAGGAACCGTTGGCGAAGTCTTGATTCAGGGCCCTACTCTCCTGCGCGAATATCTTGGCGACCCAGTCAAGACTAAAGAGACCGTTGTTGACACGCTTCCGTCGTGCGCACTAGACAAATCAAGACAGCAGTTCAAGCGGGCTTACCGGTCTGGTGATCTTGCATTCTACGATCCATCAGGAAATTTACGTTTCGTCAGTAGAAAAGACACCCAAGTCAAGATAAGAGGCCTGCGTGTTGAATTGGGCGAGATAGAGCATAATATCCTTTTGAACTTAGAGGGAGCCAAACAAGTCGCGGTCGACGTACTTCGAAACGGAGAAGCAACAAGTATCGTGGCCTACTTCTCATTTTCCAATGAAAAGTATCCTGCTTCGGAAGAAAGATTGCAGAACGGCGAGATGTTTTCTCCAATCACAGCAGATTTAAAGCCTAGATTATCGAAGCTCTTGGGCGCTTTGAGACTTGTTCTCCCAATGTACATGGTGCCCTCAACTTTCATACCTTGTTCGTTCATGCCAACGGGCGGGACGTCAAAATTGGATAGGAGGACGCTTTTGGATAGCACTCGCCGTTTGAGTAAGGAAGTCCTTCACCACTATTCTCTTGTGGACGATGAGAAGAGGGCCCCCGAAACCGCGGATGAGATTCGCATGCAGGGGCTGTGGGCCTCGATATTGAATCTCCCCCCCACGTCTATTGGCCTAGATGACAACTTCTTCCAAGTTGGCGGCGACTCTATTTCGGCCATCCAATTAGTGGCAAAGGGCCGGGAGATAGGAGTTGAGCTGACCGTCAAGAGTATCTTCGATGACGCCAGGCTGTTCGCCGTGGCTTCTTCTGCTACCGAGTTCACTGTCAAAAAACACGATTCTGAGGAGTTGGAACCTTTTGATCTCATTCCTGACCATTTGTTCGATCTTGATTGGGAGACTGAGATAAGAGAAATGTGCAAGCTTTCCCCAGATCAGTTACTTGAAAACGTGATGCCGGTCACCGAGTTCCAGAATGGTTTGATGGCTCTCACAGTGAAACAGCCGGGATCGCATATTGCAAAGTGGGTTTATAAAATTTCTGACCAGATCAGCACGCCTCGATTTCGAAATGCTTGGGTGAAAACGGTCAACTCTTGTGGGAACCTCCGAACTCGAATCGTTCATCTTGAACAGACCACGCTGCAAGCCGTAGTGGCCGGCGACTTCGCATGGGAAGACACGACTGGACTCAGTCTGAACCAATACATGGCATCGATCAATGTAGCGGACATGACATATGGTACTCGTCTCAACCGATGGGCTCTTGTCTTGGATCCGAATGGAAACAGATATTTTGTTCTCGTCTGCCACCATGCCACATACGATGGTTGGACGATGCGACTTATCCATAGGACACTGGCTCAAGCAATCTCAAGATCTAAAGGCCCCAGCCCCAAGTCGTTTGACAATTTCATCCGTTATAATGAGAGCCTCGACCAGGAGGCCAGTCGCAAGTACTGGCTCGAACAGCTCCAAGGCGCGATGCCTGCCGCATTTCCTACACCGAAGGAAAGTGCAGCTGCAGGCAAAACACTCAAGATTTCAAGGCCTGTCCAAGCATCGAATTCTCGACACCCAAACATTACACAGGCTACGATCGTAAGGGCTGCTTGGGCTATGCTCCTTGGGAGATACTGCGATTCGGACGATGTTTGCTTCGGTGCTTCAGTTTCTGGTCGACAGGCCCCGTTGGCTGAAATAACTGAAGTCGCCGGACCAGTGGTTGCAACCATGCCGATCCGAGTTCACCTAGATCGCAATCTCTCGACCTCGAGATACCTACAGAACATTCAAGGGCAGGCGACTGAGCTTATACAGCACGAACAGTTTGGCCTACGGAGAATAATGCAGCTTAGCAACGACATTCGGAATGCATGCAAATTCTCTAACTTGTTGGTTGTTCAACCGTACGAAAAGATGGGCCAAGTAGGAAACGAATCGGATGGGATATTAACGCTATACCAAGACTACGAAGGCGCAAATTCCTCACTAGAAGGCTACTTCAACTACCCGCTTGTTGTCCAGGCAATGGTCGCTTCATCTGCCATTGAACTTCATGTGACATACGACTCTGCCCACTTCAATACCTTGCAAGCCACAAGACTTGTGAACCAACTCGAGCACTGTATCAGCCTTCTTATGACTGAGACAGCGAAGCCACTCGGGCAACTCTCCCCGGCAGGCTCATGGGATATCAAACAATCTGTTGAGCTCAATAGCGAGATTCCCGAGGTTATCGACGCAACATTCCATGGATTGGTTTCCGAGCAAGCAAAGATCCGGCCTGATGCAATCGCAATCGATGCAGCGGATGACAAACTCTCGTACGCGGAATTAAGCAAGCATAGCGATTACCTTGCAGATCACCTAGTGTCACTGAATGTTCAGAGAGGTGACTTAGTTCATGTCTGTTTCGAAAAGTCTGCCTGGATCTTCGTCTCCATTCTGGCTATTAACAAAGCGGGAGCAGCCTGGGTCCCTCTTGATCCAGGACATCCTCGGAATCGTCACCAGCAGATAGTCGCTCAGACCCGTTCATCGCTTATCCTCACATCGCCCAAGCATTTGGATCTCTGTTCAGGTCTTGTGAAGAACTCCTTAGTGGTTACATCGGAACTGATTGTCGACCTTGCTGCCAGCGCAAAGGTCACTCTTAGCATTCTTGCTGACAGGCTGAGCAGTGTTGCATCCCCTGTTGATGCTTGTTACGTGCTGTTCACTTCGGGAAGCACAGGTACACCAAAGGGACTTGTTATGCAACATCGTGCCGCATGTAGCAGCCAGCGAGCTATCGGTAACCGTCTTGGGATGAATCCGACAGTCAGGATGCTACAATTTGCTGCCTCAGTGTTTGATGCCTTCATCGGCGAAACGATCGCTCCTTTGATCGCCGGAGCAACAGTTTGCGTTCCTTCGGACTACGTGCGCTTGAATTCTCTTGTCAAGTATATCCAAGATCGCAAGGTGAACTGGGCCATGCTGACGCCTTCCTTCGCTCGCACAATTAAACCCAAGTCTGTTCCTTCCGTCAAGTTGCTGATGCTCACAGGCGAGGCGATCCCCCGAGATGTGTTTGAAGCCTGGGTCACAAAGGTTCGTCTTATAAATGGCTGGGGACCAGCTGAGACCTGTGTGTTTAGCGCTCTACATGAATGGACATCGATCGAGGAATCGACAATGACAATTGGCAAGCCTGTTGCTTCATTCTGTTGGCTTGTAGACCCAGCAAACCCTCTACAGCTTGCAGCCACGGGCACACTTGGTGAGGTAATTATCCAAGGGCCTACGCTTCTCCGTGAGTATCTCGATGATCCTAAGAGGACGGCGGAGGCACTTTTGACAGGAAAGCCTTCCTGGGCCTATGATTCTGGCGAGCGAGGATGGAATCGTTTCTATAAAACTGGCGACCTTTGCTTCTACAATGAGCGGGGCTTGTTGGAGTTCTCATCACGCAAGGATACCCAACTGAAGATTCGTGGTCAGCGCGTGGAAGTCGGGGAAGTAGAGCACCAAATCAGAACTCTTATGCCAAATCTCTCTCAGGTAGCAGTTGATGCTGTTCGAAGAGATGGTGGCGTGCATCTCTTTGCCTACATCTGCAATAATTCCGATACAATGGTTCGAAAGCAATCGGAGGGCAATAACGATTTGTTCATGAAGCTTGATGACGATCTTCGCAACCAGATCGAGCATCTGACTAGACAGCTTCGTGCTCTTTTACCATCTTATATGATCCCTAAGGCTATTATACCGTGTGCATATATGCCGTTTATTACATCGACCAAACTTGACCGCAAGACCCTCAATATAGAAGCGGCAAAATTGTCCCCATCGCAGATTACTGAATATGCGCTGCAAAACTCGGTGAAGCGAAAGCCGGAGACAGAAATGGAGATTCTTCTTCAAGACCTTTGGGCCAAGGTCCTGAAACTGCCACCGGACAACATTGGTAGAGACGATAGCTTTCTTGCGATTGGTGGTGACTCCATCGCAGCCGTTCATCTGATGACGGCTGCCCGCGAGCAGGACCTTAGAATCAGCGTCGACGACGTCTTCCGAAGTCCTCAACTTTCTGAATTAGCTCTTCGTGCCGGAGAAAACGATTCTTCCAAAACCGAGGCGCTTGAGATCCAGCCTTTTGAGCTACTGAATGAGGAAGAGAAAACAATGCTCCAGAACGGACGGTTTCATGAGATGTGTAACCTTCCAACCAACTACATAATCGAGGACGCCTTCCCCTGCTCCCCCTTGCAAGAAGGTCTTATCTCCCTCGCCGTTAAGCAAACTGGGTCTTATATCACAAAGTACGTCTTCAAAATAGACAGGAACGTCGATCTGAATCGCCTACGCAAAGCGTGGGAGCGCACTGCTGTATTAAACGCCAACATGAGAACAAGGATCATATCGTCAGGGACACGCTCAGTTCAAGTTCTAGTCAAAGATGATATTGAATGGGAGTCTGCTGAAGGTTTGGATCTCGATGCTTTCATTAAGGTTACCCAAGGCTATAAGATGGAGTTTGGATCTCGCCTCAACCGCTTCGCGATCTTAAAGACGCCGTCAGGCGATTCTTACTTCGTGTGGGTTGCTCATCATTCTATTATGGATGGCTGGTCCTTTAATCTTGCATTTCAGGTTCTCCACGAATGCTTCTGGGAACAGGAACCTGCAAAGATATCGCCCTATGTTGCGTTCATCAAGCATACGATGGATCTCGATCACGATGCCGCGAGCTCATTCTGGGCCAAGCAGCTGGAAGGCGCTACGAGGCCGTCATTCCCCTCTACAAGTTCAAATAACATACAAGCAACGTTCAAGTTCCTCCATCATGACATTGATACGGCACGAGCCTCGAAGTCCTCGTTTACCACCGCCACAGTCCTTCGAGCCAGTTGGGCTATGGTCTTAGCTCGCCACTGTAATAGTGAAGACGTCTGTTTCGGTGCCACTTTGTCTGGGCGCAACGCCGATATCGAAGGTCTTCAAAACATGGCTGGCCCAGCTATCGCCACGATCCCTGTTCGCGTTCGACTTGACTATAACTCTACTGTTGCTGAATTTCTCAAAGCGATTCAAGCGCAGGCAACTGATATGGCAATTTACGAACAGTTCGGCTTGCAAAAAATTGGCAGGGTTAGTAGTGACGCAAGGAACGCCTGTCAATTCTCGAGTCTGATGGTCATTCGGCCGAGAGAAACCCACGCTGCTGTGGACGGCGAAATGATCTTTGATATTAGTGAAACCAATACGGTTACAGAAGACGAAATGGCTCACTACTTCAACTACCCACTTGTTTTGGAGATGGATCTTTACCCTGATCATACCAAGGTCCGAATTTGCTATGATGAAGCCGCAGTGTCCTCGAAGCTCGCAGAAGCTCTGATTCACCAGCTGGAGGCTGTCATCAAACAGCTCCTTCTATGCACGTCTCAACGTTTAGACCAGGTCTCTCTCGTTGATGACTGGGATATTCACAATGCGCTGCAGCATCAGAATCTCCAAGATTCTACAGATGCTTGTATCCATGAAATGATCCGGAAGCAAATCAAGGCCACGCCTGATGCTCCTGCCCTTACATCTTGGGACGGTGATATGACCTACTCAGAGGTAGGTTATTATGCTGAAGTCCTTGCTAGCCATCTGTCATCGATTGGTGTCGGACCAGGCGTCCTTGTCCCGGTCAACTTTTCCAAGTCTGTCTGGGCTGTTATCTCTATGCTTGCAGTCAATATGGCTGGCGGTGCCTTTGTGCCACTGGATCCCTCTGCCCCGGCTCAGCGCCAAATGGGCATTATCAAAGACACAAAGGCGTCCTTGATTCTCACGTCCGCGGACCATGAACGCGATACACATGAACTCGGCAAGAAGGTTCTCGTCATTGAAAAGGAGGTTATTTGCAAGATGTCAAACTCTTCATCAAAGCCTATTCGATCAAATGTGACCTTTACCGACCCTAGTCATGTTATGTTTACGTCTGGGTCAACTGGAAAGCCAAAAGGAATAGTGTTTGAACACCGAAATATCTGCTCTACCTCAGAGAGTCATGGAGTCATTCAAAAATTCGGCCCTGGAACGCGAGTCTTCGCATATTCTGCATACACGTTCGATGTAGGGATTATCGATGTTATGGTTGCTCTATCCCGCGGGGCATGCCTCTGTATCCCGTCAGAATGGCAACGCTACAACGATATTCATGGTGCAATTAATACTATGCAAGCAAATTGGGTCTTCTTTACACCGACTATCGCTGGATTAGTGAACCCTTCTCTTATCCCAACAATCAAGAACGTGGGTGTAGGAGGAGAGAATATGACTACTCTTGTAGTTGACAATTGGCGAGGTCACGCAACGCTCCATAACTCCTACGGACCTGCTGAGGGTTCTATCTGTGGCTGGATCGCTGATGTCGGGATTGTTTCAAAGCCAAATAATATTGGTACTCCTTTATCCTCAGCATGGTGGGTTGTAGCGCCAGACAACCACAGGCACCTTGTTCCAATAGGCTGCGTCGGTGAGCTCATGATTCAAGGACCGATGGTAGCTCGGGGATATATTGGCGTTGCAGAAGAGCTTTGTGCCGCTTGGTTGAATGATGTCTCGTGGCTTCCTGGAGATATGCCGACCAAGGCGTATCTCACAGGTGATCTTGTCCGCCGTCTTGGAGATGGAACTTTCGAGTATCTCGGCCGTAAAGATAATCAGATCAAGCTTCATGGGCAGAGGGTTGAGCTCGGAGAAGTTGAGTCTCATTTAGAAGAAAGCCTTCCGTCAGGAATGAGCTGTGTTGTTGATGCTATTTTAGACAAAGAAGCAGGAACCAATACACTTGTGGCTCTCATGTGGTCTACTGAATCTCTTGCAAGCGACACACAGCTTCAGCTAGTTGAAGAGGTCACAGAGGAGACCCGAACCCTCGTTTCTCAGCTTGACTCGTCTTTGAAACTTATTCTGCCTAGCTACATGGTCCCCAGCATGTACTTTATCTTTGACGGAGTACCCGAGAGAAATACGTCTGGAAAGATTGACAGGCGAAAGCTCTGTTCAATCGCTCAGGGCGCATCGGCCAAGGAAAGGCTTAGGTTTTCCCCGGCCAGCCATGGCTATGAGGCGCCGGTAACGGACCTTGAATTCAAGGTCCGAAACATCTGGGCCCAGCTTTTGCGAATTGAAGCCAATGAAATCGGTCGCCATGACAGCTTCCTAAGCATTGGAGGAGACTCGATAAGTGCCATTAGATTGGTAACTGTTGCCCGTGAGAATGATCTCGCTCTGGATGTCAAGACAATTTTCGATGATCCAAGGCTCTCTGCAGTCGCCGCTGCCTGTCGCCCGGCGGCCAACACTCTATCTAAGAACCCCGATCCATTCAGCTTACTGGAACAAAATGAGACTCAGGATCTGATGGAGGTCGTCAAAGTACAGGCTAAAATTACTGACAAGGAACAAATCGAGGACATTTTCCCTTGCACCCCGCTCCAGTCTGGTCTGATGGCTTTATCAGTGAAGCAGCCAGGTTCTTACATCGCCAAGCGAGCGTTCAAGATGAGAAAGAACATTGACCTGACTGCTTTCATTAAGGCATGGAAAGGAACAGCAGATATTTGCAGCTGTCTGCGAACCAGAATCGTGGACGCTGAGGGAAGAGCCTTCCAGGCCGTTATCAGAGACGATGTTGACATCGAAACTTTGCCCGACAAGTTGAGCTTAGAGATTCTTCACAAGATCTCCAGCACAGTTTCAATGACTTACGGCTCAAAGTTAAACAGATTCTGCCTCGGCCAAGACGAATTAGGTACGAACTACTTCTTCTGGGTCAGCCACCATGGAGTTTTCGATGGGTGGAGCGTTTCTATCATAATGAGAATCTTGAGGCAATTGTATGACAATGTGCCAATACCAACACTGAGGTCATACCCAGCATTCATTGCGTATACCATGCAATCTACTCAATCGGCAGCAAGGAGCTTCTGGGAGCAACGGCTACAGGGAGCTAACCGTACACGTTTCCCACCTACACCTTCTGGAAGTATTGGAAAGAGCAAAAGTACGAGCAGAAACTTCAGCAAAACCTTGTCTCTAACAAAACCCAAGTCGTCATCCATCACTCAGGCTACTCTGTTGCGTGCTGCCTGGGCAGTTCTTTTGGCAACTTATAGCGAGACAGATGATGTGACATTTGGAATTACGGTTTCTGGGCGTAATGCCCCAATCGATGGAATCGAGGATATAGCCGGCCCGATGATTGCAACTTCCCCCGTTCGCATACAACTGGATAGCAATAAGTCGATCGAGAAGTTCCTTCAGGAAGTTCAAACACAGGCAAATGAAACAATTCCCTATGAGCAATTTGGTCTGCAAAATATCTCAAAAATCGGGCCTTCTCACAAGGAGGTTTGTGATTTCTCGAGCTTGATTGTTATGCAGCCAGGAAACAAGGTCGGTCTAATGACTGGTGAATCGGATGACCTCCTTACAATGGCAGAATTGGAACGAGGCGTTGCTGAGCAGACGCTTCAGGACTACTTCAACTACCCTATAGTCATGCAAGGCATGATGATCGGGGATGAAATCCATTTAGCTTTTACGTACAACAGTGAAAGCTTGAAGGAAATCCAAGTCGAAGCTTTAGCTCACCAACTTGAGCAAATACTTAACGAATTCTCCCATCAAAGCCGTCATAAATCCATAAGAAATATACGACTAAGTTCACCGTGGGATGTGGAAACAGCCCTACTTCGCAACCCTGCTCCAGAGGCAACCCACCTATGTGTCCATCATGTTGTTGAAAGGCACGCTAGGGAATCGCCCGACTCACCCGCGGTACACGCTTGGGACGGCAATCTTACTTACAAAGAGTGGAACGATATGGCCAATCGATTCGCTTCTCACCTCATCAACAAGTACGCTGTCCAAGTTGGGGATATTGTCCACGTTTCCTTTGACAAGTCGATGTGGTATTTCGTCGCAATCCTTGCCATAAATAAAGCCGGGGCTGCATTCTCTCCTATAGACCCGACTCATCCAATACAGAGAAAGCAGCAGATTATTGAGCAAACGAAAGCGAAGGTCATGATTGTCTCCGCAGGTCTTGCAAGTGCGGCATCTCATTTGACCAAGTACACCATCGAGCTCACAGCCGCATTATGCAAGACACTCAGTATCGACACCGACAAACTGTCAGCTATTAAAGTGTCACCTGATAATCTCGCATACGTACTGTTTACATCAGGTAGTACAGGAGTACCGAAGGGGTTCTTAATGGAGCATCGTTCTCTGTGCTCAGCGCAAAATGCCATTGGGACCAGGGTCGGGCTTACTCCTGAATCTCGAGTCCTCCAATTTGCCAATTTCATCTTTGATTTCGCGATCGGAGAGATGTTTTTGGCACAATGGTGCGGAGGATGTATTTGTGTGCCGTCAGAGAAAACGAGAATGAACAACATCTCCGAATTTATTCGTTCAGCACGAGTAAACAGCGGATTTTTAAGCCCATCATTCATGCAAACCTTGGTGCCCGAGGACGTTCCATCATTGAGACTTCTTATTCTAGCTGGAGAAGCAGTACCACGTGATCTGATGGAGAGATGGTTCGGAAAGGTCCGTCTCCTGAATGGCTGGGGTCCTGGAGAAACGTGCATTGTCAGCTCTATCCATGAATATGAGTCATTGGATGACTCGCCAACAACCATTGGCCGCCCAGTTGGCAGTTATTGTTGGGTTGTGAACCCAGATGACTCAAGCAAGCTCGCACCTATTGGAACCATCGGTGAGATAATGGTCCAAGGTCCTACAGTATTACGGGAATACCTTGGAGCACCCGAGAAGAACAGGGCTTTAATCTCATCTACTCCACCAGAGTGGTCTCCGAATCAGCATGACCAACATTTGGGGCGTTCCTTCAAGTCCGGTGACCTCGCTAGATACAATTCAGATGGTGTCCTTGAGTTTATCAGCCGAAAAGATACCCAGGTCAAAGTCCGCGGCTTGCGGATAGAGCTTGACGAAATTGAACATAGCATTTCTGCAAACTTGCAAGGAGTGTCCCAAGTCGCAGTTGGTGTCTTCAAGTCCCACGGCGCGACTAACCTGGTCGCGTATATTTCTTTCTCAGCGGCAAAACTGTTATCAGACGACATCGCAAGTTCATCACCATTCCTAGATATTTCATCAGAGCTGGCGGGCAACCTCACGGCTTTGGTTAGCCAGCTGAAGCTATTGCTTCCATCGTATATGATTCCAGCCATGTTCGTTCCATGCAGCTTCATGCCAATCAATAAGTCTTCCAAACTCGACCGAAACCTTTTGACCAGTCAGACTTCTGAGCTATCCATTGATCGTATCCGTCACTATTCCCTCCTTGACACTGTGGTCAAGAGAGGGCCAGAAACAGTGCTGGAGAGCCGTATGGCAGAACTCTGGGCATCTGTTCTTGAGTTGCCAACAGAGTCCATCTCTCGTGACGATAACTTCTTGCAGATTGGTGGAGACTCGATACTGGCAATCCGTCTAGTGAATATGGCGCGAGAGGCTGGCATCGAAATCGAAGTGCAGCAGATCTTCGACGACCCGCGTCTCTGCATGGTAGCTTCTCGAGCGGTTGCGATTGACAATGTCAAAGACCGGAATGTTGAACTCGAACCGTTTGATTTACTCCCCAAGCACCTTCAGCAGTTCGATTGGGAGACCGAGGCGTTGGAGCTGTGTGACCTGTCAGACGAGGAAGAGATTGAAAACGCCATGCCTGTTACGGCCTTCCAAGAAGGACTTATGTCGCTTTCTGTAAAACAACCAGGATCTCATATTGCGAAATGGGTGTATAAACTGTCCAAGTCTACGGATGTCAAGAAGTTCAGGAAGGCATGGGGAAGGACTGTCCGTTATTGTCGTAACCTGCGCACACGTATTATCAACATCTCAAATACAGCACTCCAGCTTGTGCTAGTGAACGACACGGAGTGGGAAAAGACAAAGGGGATAGACCTGAATCAATTCATGGCCAAGCACAAGAATATCAACATGACTCTTGGCACTCGTCTCAACCGCTGGGCCATGGTAGAGTCAAACGGTGATAACTATTTCGTCCTCATCTGCCATCATGCCACATACGATGGATGGACCATGCGGCTTATGCTACAAACATTGACTGATGCATACAACCAAGTTAATGGGCAAGTTCCAAAGACTTTTGATTACTTCATCCGATACACTGAAAGCATGGACCGTGATGCCGCAAAGCAGTATTGGCTTGACCAGCTTCAGGATGCTAAATCGGCCAGCTTCCCCAGTATGAAGCGCAACTATAAGAGTAGTTCGGCGCGTGTGATGCAGAAAACATTGAATCTATCAGCTTCTTCGCACTCCACGATCACTCAAGCTACACTTGTGAGAGCTGCTTGGGCTTTGCTGTTGTCTAAATACTGTGAAACCGATAGTGTATGCTTTGGCACATCGATTTCTGGGCGACAGGCGCCAGTACACAACATCAGCGACATTTCAGGTCCTCATGTCACTACATTACCTATTCACGTTCGACTAGATCAGGCCGCTTCCGTTGCAAAGTATCTCCAGCAAGTGCAAAACCAATCCACGAAGATGATTCCTTACGAGCAATATGGGTTGCAAAATATTCTCAAACTTGGCCCTAGCTTCCGTGAAGCTTGTACCTTTTCTAGTTTGCTGGTCATTCAACCTTATGAGAATATGGCCAAGGTTGGAAGTGATTCAGAAGCTCTGTTCACCCAACACAACCTTGATGATGGCGAGTCCTCCATGGAAGATTACTTCACGTATCCTCTCGTCGTTCAAGCGCTCGTTTCGTCTTCAATGTTGAATCTCAACATCACGTATGATATCAGCGAGCTTACTGAATTCCAGATCACCGCCCTTGTTCACCAGCTCGAACATGTCATGGATATTTTATGCACTGAAACAACAAAGCCCCTAGCAGATCTTTCCTTTGCAAGTCCCTGGGATGTGGAACAGGCTTTAGCACTCAACGATATTCCAGAAGTGACAGATGCCACTTTCCATGACCTAGTGTCGAATCAGGCGCAGCTAAACCCAGACGCTGTCGCGATTGAAGCATGGGATGGCTTAATGACATACAAAGAGCTTGACCTCAGCTCAGACTATCTAGCCTCATATCTGCTATCTAGATTCGACATTCAGCTTGATGAGTTTATACATGTTTGTTTCGAGAAGTCACTTTGGTATATTGTTGCAATCCTAGCTATCAACAAATCTGGTGGCGCTTGGGTTCCTCTAGACCCCGCACATCCCACGAAACGCCAGCAAGACATAGTGAAGCAAACGGGTTCCCGTCTCATCCTCACATCAAAGCTGCATTCTGCCCTAGGTTCCAGCCTCGTTGCGCAAGCACTGGAGGTTACAGAAGAGCTCATGAAGTCTATAAGCTCAAACGGACTCAGTCCACATGCATCAGCGAACACCGCCACACCTTCTCAGGCTTGCTATGCTCTTTTCACATCTGGCAGCACCGGAACGCCAAAGGGGTTCGTCATAGAGCACCATGCAGTATGCACCAAGGAGAGGCTTGTTGCCAAGCACCTGGGCTTAACAGCGGACGTTAAAATGCTACAGTTTTCCTCATATGTCTTTGATATGTCGATCGGAGAGATTATCAACCCATTGATCAACGGTGCTACAGTATGCGTTCCATCAGAGGAAATCCGAATGAATGATCTAACATCCTTCATCCGATCAAAGCAAATTAACTGGCTGTACCTGACCCCATCGTTTGCTCGAACGATAAAGCCAGAAATAGTGCCTTCTGTTGAATTGATAATTCTTGCAGGTGAGGCAGTGCCTAGAGATGTGTTTGAAATGTGGGTAGGCAAGGTTCGTTTTGTCAACGGCTGGGGCCCAGCCGAGACTGTCGTTATCAGCACAGTGCACGAATGGACCTCCAAGGACGAGTCGCCTCTAACGCTTGGAAGACCTATTGGTTGTTTGTGTTATATCGTTAACCCTTCAGACCCGCACAAGTTATGTCCTGTTGGTACGATGGGCGAAGTTATGATTCAGGGCCCCGCTCTCCTTCGTGAGTACCTCGCTGATCCTAAGAAAACGGCTGAAACTACTGTGAGCGAGCTACCATCGTGGGCTTATCGGGGCAATCCATCCTGGAATCGTCTCTATAAGTCAGGTGACATCTGCTTTCAAAATGCTCAAGGACTTCTCGAATTCTCTAGCCGCAAAGACACCCAAGTCAAGATTCGAGGTCTGCGTGTTGAGCTCGGCGAAGTTGAAACACAGCTACAATCAATACTGCCGGGTGCTTGCCAGGTTGCGGTCGATGTTCACGCCGCTGAGTCAGGCAAATGCCTCGTGGCGTATGTCTGTTTCAGCATGGAAAGCAAAACGACGACTTCGCTGGACCAGAGTGACCTCGAGAAAATGTTCGCTTCCATCGACGAAGACCTGCATGGCCAACTATCTGTTTTATCGGGAGAGCTCGAAGTAACGCTTCCACGATATATGGTCCCCACGTATTTCATTCCTTGCAACTTCATGCCGCTTATGATCTCTTCGAAAATGGACAGGAACGTTTTGAAATCCCAAACCATGGGTTTGAGTCTGGAGCGGCTTGCTGAATACTCATTGCAGTCACAGCACAAGCGTCCCACAGAAACTGCGATGGAAAAGGCTTTACAAAAAGTCTGGTCTCAAGTGTTGAAGATAGCGCCTGAGGACATCGGGCTCGATGATAGCTTCCTGGCTCTTGGCGGCGATTCAATTACCGCCATACACGCTGTCTCTACTGCTCGTGAGGCTGGTATAAAGATAGCGGTGCACCAGATTTTCAAAGATCCTCGGCTTTTCATGGTCGCATCACAGGCGGTAGCGGAACTGGGGGGTGATTCTCAAAGCATAGCTCCATTTGAATTACTCCCCCGGGACTTGGATACCTCTGCATGGGAGAAGGAAGCGCGAAGAGTATGTTCGCTATCACCAACAGCCTATATAGAAAACGCGATGCCCGTGACTTCGTTCCAGGAGGGATTAGTGGCCATTTCCGTGCAGCAGCCAGGGTCATATATCGCACGATGGACTTACAGGATCTCCGACGAGACTGATTTGGGTCGCTTCAAAGACGCTTGGATCAGCACTCTTCGCACATGTGCAAACCTAAGAACTCGAATTGTCCGTATCGGCCAATCTACTCTTCAGCTTTCGATCAAGGACGACTTTGAGTGGGAAAACACCGAGGGTATGACTATTCAAGATTATTTGGCCAAGGCTGATGACATGACCATGACTCTGGGATCGCGGCTTGGTCGTTGGGCCATCGTTGGAGACGCTTCTGATGCGAAAGACAAATATTTTGTTCTCGTTCTTCATCATGCAGTATATGATGGCTGGGCACTCCAACTGATCCTCCGAATCTTCGCTTCCTACTATAATGGTAGTGAGATACCAGCCCCAAAGTCGTTTGATCATTTTATCAAATACACAGAAAGTATAGATCAACAAGAAGCTTCTCAGTACTGGGCCAAGTCTTTGGGAGGTGCAAAATGTGCCACGTTCCCGCGAACTTCAGACAGTGCTGCCGGTGCCAAAGTCAACGTCATGAACAAGAGCATCACTCTCCAACCATCTGCCCATCGCTCTATCACCAAAGCCACTATTATGAGAGCAGCTTGGGCCTTAGTCCTAGCGCAATATTGCGAGACGGATGATGTTTGTTTCGGCACATCTGTGTCTGGCCGTCAGGCCCCAGTAGCGGACGTAACTAATATTCTAGGCCCTGTCGTCACAACCCTTCCAGTTCGCGTGCTGTTAGACAAACACGCTTCCATTTCTTCCTTCTTGCAGCAGATCCAGTCACAAGCCACTGGAATGATACCGTACGAGCAGTATGGCCTACAAAACATCTTCAAGCTAGGTGAAGATATTCGACAAGCCTGCACTTTTTCTAGTCTTTTGGTGATCCAGCCATATGAGAAAATGTCGGAAGTCGGAAGTCAATCGACAGCCATGATGATTCCCTCCATGGCCGGCAGCGACAAGTCACAATCCCTAGATGGATATTTCACGTTCCCTCTAGTTGTTCAAGCTCTACTGTCGGACACTCAAATCGATCTCAACATAACGTACAGCTCCGCTCATTTGACCGAGAGTCAGATGACAGGCTTGATAAGTCAACTGGCCCATGTGATTGAAGGTCTGAATGCCGAAACAACAACCGCGTTGAGGGACTTGTCTATGACGAGCCCCTGGGATGTAGAGATGTCCTCTAAGCTTGCTCACAATGACGTTGAAATTGTCAACTCAACATTCCACGATCTATTTACCGAGCAGTCCAGGATACGCCCTGATGCTATTGCAATCCGTGCATGGGATTTCACCTTCTCTTATGGCGAAGTCGAGCGCTATACAAACTCCCTCGCGGCACACCTCGTTTATTCTTTGAAGATTCAAAGAGGCGACTTGGTTCACGTTTGCTTTGAAAAGTCAGCCTGGTATTTTATTTCTATCCTAGCAATCAATAAAGCGGGAGCTGCTTGGGTGCCACTTGATCCTTCTCAGCCTCAACAGCGGCAGCAACAGGTTGTCTCGCAAACAAAATCGACGTTAATTCTCACGTCTCGAAGACATGCAAAGATGTCATCGAGCCTCATTGACCGAGTTCTTGAAGTTGACTCAAAGCTCATGGCAAAGCTTCCGAAAAAGAGCGTCGAGTCCGTTTCCTCACCAGGGGATGCTTGTTATGTTATCTTCACCTCCGGAAGTACTGGTGTGCCAAAAGGATTCGTTATGGAACATCGTGCAGTCTGCACAAGTCAGACAGAAATTGCGAGCAGGTTAAACTTGAACCAGGATGTCAACATGATCCAATTTGCCTCCTTTGTATTTGATCTATCGATCGGTGAGATTGTTGGGCCACTGATCAAGGGAGCTACGGTTTGTGTTCCTTCCGATGAAATGCGAATGAGTAACCATGACTTAGTCTCTTTCATTAACGAGACCAATGTCACTTGGTTCTATCTAACACCCTCATTTGCGCGGTCTATTAGACCAGAGTCCGTTCCGTCTCTGAAACTTTTGCTTTTCGCAGGTGAGGCAGTTGGGCGAGACGTCTTCGAAACGTGGGTTACCAAGGTCAGACTGATCAACGGATGGGGCCCAGCGGAGACCTGCTGCTTTAGTGCTATCCACGAGTGGACTTCAGTCGATGAGTCTCCCTTAACAATCGGAAGGCCAGTAGGATCGCAATGTTGGATCGTGTCCCCGGATGATCCAGGAAAGCTCGCTCCGGTTGGAACGTTGGGAGAGGTTTTGATCCAGGGACCAACGTTGCTTCGCGAATACTTAGGCGACCCTAAGCGAACTTCAGAAACTATTCTAAAGCATAACCCAAGCTGGGCTTCCAACTCCGGATCAGAACACTGGCAGTCTTTTTACAAATCTGGTGATCTATGTTCGTGGAACTCACAGGGCCTGCTAGAATACTACTCTCGAAAGGATACGCAGGTTAAGATCCGTGGGCTGCGCGTCGAATTAAGTGAAGTTGAGCATCATATTCTCGCTAATCTACATGAATCTTGCCAGGTCGTGGTCGGTCTTCTAGAATGTGAGACAGGTAAACATCTTGCCGCATATGTTTGTCTGTCGAATTCGACACGCTCGCCTGTAGAGGGGACTGATCATGATGACCTCTTCTCGGACCTCGATTCAAGCCTCAATAAACAGTTCGCTGAGATTATCGGAATACTAGGAGCCAGCCTTCCAAAGTATATGATTCCTAGCCTGTTCATTCCCTGCAATTACATGCCAGTTGTCACATCTTCGAAACTGGACCGAAGAACTTTGCAGCTCGAAGCAATGAAGCTGGATCGAAACCAGCTGGAGATTTTTGCCCTGAAAACAGCTGAGAAGCGCTCTCCAGAGACTGAGATGGAAAGGTGTATGCAAGAAATTTGGGCAAAGGCATTGAACCGTCCCTTGGACACAATTGGCTGCGACGACAGCTTCCTTGTGTTGGGAGGAGATTCGATAACAGCTATTAACGCCGTATCAATTGCTCGTGAAGCTGGAGTATTGTTCACAGTGAACAATATATTCAAGGACCCCCGTTTGTGCTCAGTTGCCTCTGTAGCTACCAAACTGGAACCAGGCGAAGAGCAGGAAGAGATCAGACCTTTTGAACTCCTTCCTGAGCGGCTAAGTACAACTTCGTGGGAAGATGAGGCTAGACAAGTATGTGAAATCTCCCCCGAGGTAAAGATTGAAAATGCTATGCCTGTCACACCCTTCCAGGAAGGACTCATGGCCCTCTCTGTTAAGCAGCCTGGTTCGTATATCGCCAAGTGGGTTTATAGTATACCAGACGCAGTAGATATCAATCGCCTCAAGGCCGCTTGTGAGCACACGGTCAAGGTCTGCGGCAATCTTAGGACAAGGATCGTTAGTGTTTCGCAGATAACATTACAAATCGTTCTGCAAGAGGAGCTCTCTTGGGAGCAGCCCGGGGTTGCTGACATCGAAGAATATATGGATGAAGTTGGCCAAATGACCATGACATACGGTTCAAGACTCAGCCGTTGGGCCCTCATTCAAGAGCCCTGTGGAAAATCCTACTTGGTCCTCGTGGCCCATCATGCTATCTACGATGGATGGACGTTGCAGTTGGTCCTTCGAACTATTGGGAACTCTTACTACGCTTCGGGTCTCCCAACACCCACATCGTTTGACTACTTTATGCGTTATGTCGGAGGCCTAAATGACAAGTCGAGTGAAGAGTATTGGCGAAACCAACTGGCGGACTCCAAGCGCAGCGTCTTCCCTGAGTCCACTAAGAAATCCCGTATCAGCGGGGATCTCGTTTTCCGACGCGAAATCACTTTGCCTAGCTCATTAGACAAGTCCATTACCAAAGCTACCATTGTGAGGGCAGCATGGGCACTTATGCTAGCGCAGTATTGTGCCACAGATGATGTATGCTTTGGCACATCAATATCCGGGCGTCAGGCTCCCGTGAGCGGCATAACGGAAATTGCAGGGCCCATGATAGCTACGCTACCGATCCGGGTTCGTATTAATCGTGAGGCATCGGCCATGGAGTTACTACAAATGATCCAGACCCAAGCCACGGAGATGGTTCCTCATGAGCAATACGGTCTTCACAGTATCCTGAAATTTGGAGACGAGATTCGAGATGCTTGTAACTTTTCCAGCTTACTGGTTGTCCAGCCCTATGAGAAAATGTCCGAGGTTGGAAGCCGGTCAAAGGCCGTCTTGGTTCCTTATGGCGGTGGAAAAGCCCAGTCATTGAATGGATACTTCAGCTTCCCACTTGTTGTCCAGGCTTTGGTCTCTGACACCAGCATGCAATTAGTCCTCTCATATGATTGTTCCAAGCATACCGAGAGGCAAATAGAAGGATTGGCGAATCAACTCGACCACTTGATTCGGATTCTCTCTACACAAGCTAGTGAAAAGCTTAACAGTCTTTGTTTAGCCAGCCCCTGGGATGTTCAACAAATGAGTGAATTTAATTCCGAAACGCCAGAAGTTATCCACTCTACATTTCACGAGCTGGTGTCGGCTCAGGCCAAGCAGCGCGGCGATTCCGTGGCTATTCGGGCATGGGATGCTACTCTTACCTACCAGGAACTCGATAGGTATTCCGACTACCTAGCATCTCACCTCGTAGCATCATTCAATGTTAAACGAGGAGATTATATCCATGTCTGCTTCGAGAAGTCAGCTTGGCACTTTATCTCAATCCTGGCTATTAATAAAGCTGGTGGCGCTTGGGTGCCTCTCGAGCCAGCACACCCGCTTCAACGGCACCAGCAAGTTGTCTCACAGACAGGCTCCAAACTGATCCTCACATCTGCTCAATACAAGTCACTTGGTGCCAAGCTCGTGGATCGTACCCTTGAAGTTAGCCCTGCACTCCTTACAAGTTTGATTCGAAAACGGCCCAAGACACCTATCAGTAGTCAAGTTTCCCCAAGTGATGTCTGCTATGTTCTCTTCACCTCCGGAAGTACGGGAATCCCCAAAGGATTTATCATGGAACATCGGGCAGTTTGTACCAGCCAGACCGCTATCACAATAAGAATTGGACTCGATGCAGGCGTGAGCGTGCTCCAGTTTGCTTCCTATTGCTTTGACTTTTCAATCGCAGAGATTGTCGGGCCTCTAATTGTAGGAGGTACGGTTTGCGTTCCCTCAGATGAGACTCGGATGGGTGACCTTGCCGCTTTCATTTGTGAAACAAACATAAACGCTGTATTTATGACCCCATCATTCTCACGCACGCTTGAACCAAAATCGATACCTTCTGTAGAACTTGTGTTGTTCGCTGGAGAAGCTGTCCCGCGAGATGTCCTTGAAACATGGTTCGGCCAAGTTTCGCACCTCTGGAATGGTTGGGGTCCTGCAGAAACATGCTGCTACAGTACCCTGCATAACTGGAAGTCAATCGATGAGTCTCCGTTAGCAATCGGTCGGCCTGTTGGCGCTCGCTGCTGGTTAGTCGACCCCGATGATCGACAGATTCTCGTTCCGTCGGGCACATTGGGTGAGGTTGTCATCCAGGGCCCAACTTTGTTGCGCGAGTACCTTGCCAACCCACAGAAGACAGAAGAAACAATAGTCAGAAATCTGCCGTCGTGGGCATACAGCCCCAAGTCCGGGCATGAGCTTTGGAATCGATTCTACAAAACCGGGGATCTCTGCTTTATGAACGCACAGGGTATACTCGAATTCTCCAGCCGCATCGATACGCAGATCAAGATTCGAGGGCTGCGGGTTGAGTTGAGTGAGGTTGAGCATCATGTTTTAATCAAGTTCCCGGGTGTTTGCCAGGTTGCGGTGGGTGTTCACCAAGGAGATTCCGGGGACATGCTTATTTCATACGTATGTTTCAACAATGACACGAGTGCATCTATCCAACATGAAGGTCTTTTCCTGGCCGCTGCTGAAGACTGGTCTGACCGACTTGCCGATCTATCAAGAGAACTTGCCCTTGTGCTCCCAAGATATATGATCCCAACAATCTTCATCCCCTGCAAGTATATGCCAGTGAGTAACTCACTGAAGATCGATCGCAATGTCTTGAGTCGACTCAGTGCCGCGTTGTCCTCAGAGAAACTCAAGCACTACTCACTATCAAATTCTGTCAAACGGGAACCTCGAACACCTATGGAGATCAAGTTGCGGGAGCTTTGGAGCACTCTTCTACAGATGCCATCTGAATCTATTGGTCGAGATGATGGTTTCCTTCAAATTGGAGGCGACTCTATTTTAGCTATCAGGTTGGTGTCACTTTGTCGAGATGAAGGACTCTTGATATCCACCAAAGACATTTTTGACGATTCTCGTCTCTCATCTCTTGCCGCGAAGATAACGTGCACCGACGATACCGTCTCCAGCGAGAAAATCAAAGCATTTGACCTTCTTCCTGAACAGATCAAAGACCAGGTCTTGAGCGATTCCGTGGCAAGAAAATGCGAACTATTGGACGACCAGCATGTCGAAGATGCCTACCCCTGCACGCCAATCCAAGAGGGCATGATGGCTTTGGCCGAGAAACAGCCTGGATCTCATGTGGCTAAATATGTTTATCGTCTGTCTGACTTTGTTGACGTTGACCAATTCCAGACGGCGTGGGAGCAGACCATACTTCATTGCCCTAATCTTCGTACCAGAATCATCCAATTGCAGGGCAAATTTGTGCAGCTAGTACTGAACGATGATCCTCAGTGGGAACTCACATCTGAGGATGTCGGCAATACAGTCAAGGAAATTTCTTCCCATGAAATGCGCTCTGGAACCAGACTCAGCCGTCATGGCCTCGTTACTACAGAAAATGGCACAAATTATTTTGTCTGGGCTGCTCACCACTCCATCTATGACGGATGGTCGTCCCAACTCATTCAGCGTACCTTGTTCAGCCTCTACCATAATCTCCCCGTCGCAGATGTATATCCCTATGTCGGTTTCATTAAATACATCAAGAGCGTCAGCGAAGACTCCTTCATGCAGTATTGGTCCAAGCAACTCCACGAGGCGAAGCGTCTCTCTTGGCCTCCCGCAAGCCCCAAGTCAAACTCCAGATCAGCTAATCCTACCAAGATTCACTTGGAGACTATGGATCTACCTGTCTCCGAAACTAGCACTGTGACGAAAGCCACTATCGTCCGCGCTGCTTTGGCCTTGGTGCTTTCTCGATACTCAGAGGACAACGACGTATGCTTTGGAACCAGTATATCCGGCCGCCAAGCTCCTGTTTCCAACATTGACAACATGTGTGGAGCTGCGATTGCAACAGTACCCTTACGTATACGTATCGACGAAAAGCAATCGATTGACCAATACTTGACATCTGTTCAGGGCCAGGCGATTGGCATGATTCCTTACGAGCAGTATGGCCTACAGAGGATCGCGAAGCTGTCCAGGGAGGCAGATGACGCTTGCAAATTTTCTTGCTTGCTCGTCGTCCAACCTTACCAGCAGATGTCCCGTCTTGCAGGCGAAGCACAGTCAATTTTTGCCGCAGACGACTCCGGAAGCCTCACCCTTGAAGACAGCATGGAGGGTTACTTCACCTATCCCCTCGTATTCCAGGTCCTTGTCGGTGATGGACGGTCAAACCTAACAATCACATACAACAGTGACATTCTCAGCAAAACCAGTGTGGAAACCCTAGTCTACCACTATGGCAACGTTGTGCAGCAACTCCTGAGCAAGCAGAACTCATCCGTACAATCTGTATCACTTGCCGGCGCATTGGATGTGGAGAAGGCTCTCAGCTGGAACAAGCACTCCACTGAAGTTGTCGATCGCTGTTTCCATGACCTTTTCGAAGAGCGTTCTCGTAGCCAGCCAAACGCAGTGGCTATCGACGCTTGGGACGGGAAGCTGACGTATGGTCAGCTCAACAGCGCCGCAAATCGCCTAGCCCACTACCTTGTCAATGTGCACTCTGTTCGTCCTGGCAGCATTATCCATGTCTGCTTTGAGAAGTCTGTCTGGTATATTGTTTCCATTATAGCTATCAACAAGGCTGGTGGTGCCTGGGTGCCTCTTGATCCCTCCCATCCTGAACAAAGGAAGAAGCAGATCATCAAACAAACCGGCGCCAGAATCGCTCTGGCATCATCGGAAACAACCAAGATGCTCAGCTCACTGTTGGATACAGTCGTCGAAGTCTCGCCAGCGCTTGGACGCGATCCGGCAATGCAATCAGCTGATTCCAGACAAGGACCGGCTGTGGAAGTGTCCATTTACGACCCCGCGTATATTTTGTTCACATCTGGAAGTACAGGCACTCCCAAGGGCTATGTAATTCAGCATAGGGCTCTTTGCACGAGTCAAACCAACATTCCCCACTACATCGAGCAGAGTAGGTCCTCGAGAGTGCTGCAATTCGCATCCTTTACCTTTGACTGTGCGATCGCGGAAATCATTGGCTCCCTACTTCGTGGATGCTGTATCTGTGTGCCGGATGATGACACCAGGATGAGCGATCTTCCCGGTTTCATTGAAGAATATAAAGTCGACTGGGCATGGCTGACGCCGTCGCTCGTACAAACTCTGTCTCCAGAAAAGGTCCCAAGCCTCAAGGTTATTGTATTGGTAGGTGAAGCGGTAACGCAAGACATCTTGAACCGCTGGTTCGGCAAGGTCCGCCTAATCAACCTATGGGGTCCTGGAGAAGTGGTAGTAGGAAGTACCTGGCATGAATATTCCTCCATCAATGATGTACCGACGAATATCGGCCGCCCACGCTGTGGATACACGTGGATTGTTGATCCTCAAGATTACACTAAGCTGGCTCCTATCGGAACGGTTGGTGAGATTGTCATCCAAACGCCGACAATGCTTCGAGAGTACCTCAACAACGATGAACAGACCCGCAACACTATCATTCCGATCTTGCCAGACTGGGCTCCAAAACAGTCTGATTCTTCATGGAACCGCTTTTATAAAACAGGTGATTTAGCCTCGTTTAACGAAGATGGCACCATCAATTTCGTCTCTCGAAAGGATACGCAAGTCAAGATCCGCGGTCTTCGTATTGAGCTGGGCGAAATCGAGTTCCATATCCGAGAGTCTCTAGAAGGTGTTCAGCAGGTTGGCGTCGATGTCCTCAAGACGGACATAGGTGTTCACCTCGTAGCCTATTTTTGCTACAACAATAAAATGCGGTCAAATCATCAAGATGACGTCTTCCTCCCCTTGAACGCCAAGCTCCAAGATGCCATTCTGAAGTTGACTGGTAGCCTGCACCTCGTCCTACCTTCATATGAAGTCCCGACGATCTTCATTCCGTGTAGCTATATGCCAAGCAATACATCGGACAAGTTAGATAGGAGAGCATTGAAGAGCTACACCTTGAACCTGGGCCAGGAAATAATAGCCAAGTACTCGCTATCCAATGCGGAAAAAAGAGCACCTGAGACAGAGATGGAAGTTCGCATGCAGGAACTTTGGGCCGCGATTCTCAACATCCCAAAGGAGACTATTGGCCGAGATGATAACTTTCTGAGAATTGGAGGTGACTCCATTCTGGCTATCCAACTCGCATCAGCAGCTCAAGACATGGGTATGAAAATCACAGTCGGAAACATCTTCCAAGACTCACGACTATCATCCTTGGCCACTGCGGCCTCTACAGGTACCCAGTATTCATCAAAAACCGTCAAACCTTTCAGCCTGCTTCCGCACAACAGTACCGTGGCAGAACTTGCTTCGGAACTCCAGCGCCTGGGAAATCTCCCCGAGCCACCGACAATAGAAGATGCATTCCCAACCTACCCACATCAAGATGAGATGATGAGCGCCACGGCAAGTCGTCCTGGCGCTTGCGTTCATAAAAGGATTTATAGAATCCCTCAAAATATCGACGTTGATCGCTTCAAGTGGGCATGGGATCAGACTGTTAACTACTTGCCACCTCTAAGGTGCAGGATCGTACCCTTTCACGGAATCAACATCCAGGCCATCATCAAGGGTCATCAAGAATGGGAAGAAAATCCTCAGCCACTGGGTGTCAAAAGCTTCTTCCAAGATACGGATATAGTATCAACCATGGGATTCGGAACCTTGCTTTCCAGGTATGCTATTATTGAAGAGAACGGTGACCGCTTTTTCGTCTGGATACAGCATCACGTACTGCTTGATGGCTGGAGTTTGTCAATGGTTTTGGGGGCTGTGTCTAACTTCTACTATAACGTCGCGGCCGCACCTATTTCAAACTTTGCCAACTTCATCCAATACACCACGGAGATCGACAAGGCTCAAGCTGTCAAATTTTGGAAGACCGCACTCGAGGGTCTCAAGCAATCACGATGGCCGCAAAGACCACCCCCCACAAACGACTATGGGGCCTATGAATTGACCTTTACCAACATCGAGGTGTCAAATCAATCAGCGTTCACTCTCGGTACTATCCTTCTTGGTGCGTGGGGTCTTGCCATTCGACACTTTGATAATCATGATCGCGACGTCTATGTCATGCGGCTGTCTTCTGGACGACAAGCACCGGTGGCCAGAATCGAGAATGCTCCGGGACTGTGCACCGTTGAAATGCCAATGCCAGTACGCATTAAGAAGAGTCAACCCATATCAGAGTTCCTATCAGAGTTACAGAACCATTGCTCTGAGAGTGTCCCATATGAACACTTCGGCGTGGAGAACATTGCCAACCTCTTACCTGAAGATGAGATTGATGACATTCTTGACCCATCCACCTTGATGATTCCTCATGCGGTACAAACCTCCGGTACTGGCGAGAATACCAATGTCGCCAGCTTAATGGAACACGCGCCTGAAGTGTGGCCACCAGAAGAGAGCATCAGAGGCTTTACGACCAGCAATCTATCCATGCATTGTCAACTCAGGCAGGATAGCATCCAAATCTCTGCTTCCCACCGCGCCAGTGTCCTCAGCAGTGCAGAGGTTCGAGCTCTCTATGAATACTTAGAGTCGGCAGTTGTTGCAATGTGCGAACATCCGGAGAAGAGCGTTTCGGAACTCATTGATCACCTTGACTCCAAGCATCCATTGATCTAAGCCATGTCCACCGTTAGTGTGGTCCAATCCACGAGTTGGCCATTCTACAAAGTTTCGGCGCTTTTTTATCCATCTTATAACAGATGAAATTCATTAGAGTATTATTATATATTTATCTCTTCAATCAAATATAGAACAGAACTCGTTATGTATGAGCCCCCTAGTGAATCTAGAGGCTTGAAATTTAGGCCTCGTATATTCACAGGGAGGTTGTCTAGTTTTGTAAAAAGAAAAAAATAAAATCATTATTAGTTAGATAACTTGCTGGTTTTTCTAGATATTCCACTTTACAATGGACTAACTTATTACTTTCACTTATCCAATCCACTCAGTGCCGATTTATCATCCAAGATCCGAGATTCCGACCAAGGTTCGACATGCTCGTTGAACCCAATCCGTAGTGGCCGCGGGGCTATCCGGGCTATTCCTGAGCTGTGTATAGAGCATGTGATATGGGAACGGAAGATCGCGTACAACATTGTAGCGGTCTAAACAGTCACCCATCTTTCTGAGAATCATGGCCTCAATAGGGATGTGGTTGTTGCCTTCGTAGTTGCGAACAGCGCATAAGATAAGAGTCTTCGCGTAAAGGTACGGTCTCATAATATAGACCTGACAAGTGAACATATTATAACGACCATAGCCCGCTGGTAAGTTTGGGATCTCCGATGCGCTACTTCCCACATCAGGATCATGGTCAGGAAAGATTCGGTTTTCTGCGCTAACAAAGTCCTCGTTCAAGAACGCTACCGGTGCTCCCGGTTCAAGAGTGTCTTCAAGAGGTCCCCTTCCCCACAATACCCTTCGCTGGCGTACAAGACCAACTAAGATCTTCTCTTCTGCTTGTTCAGAATTCTGAGTTCTTGGCGGTTTCCAGAGGAAATGCGCTTCGGAGTGACCCAAGTCGAGGTCTATGGGAGTTGTTTCCTCGCAGCACCCTCCCGAAGCTGCAGCGAGAATTTCCTTTGCGATGTCAAACTTCAGATCCGAGACAATAACATCGACCGTTCTTTTTCTTGCCGTTAGCTAAACAATACTTTGATTCATTATACGGGAAACTCACTTGATATTAAACGTAGGGTCCTCATTGACGTAGCCGTACACATCCATAGCAGCTTGATTCCATAGCACGCATGAGATTCCCTTGTTGCTTAGCGTTTGGGTGACTTCCTTCGCGATCTCTTGGATTTTCGACCCGGGTTCGAGCCAGCTTGTGGCCATGGTTTCGGTCGCGCTTCTAGTTTTCAGTACCTGAGCAAGGAGGGATCCTGACTTTGTGGTACAGTAAGAATGTGACTAGGAGATCAATCAAATGTGCAGACAGTGTGAGAAGCAACAGCACAAGAAAATTCAGAGCGAAAATGGGTTTTTATATCCATTTCAGTGCACGTCCGGCATCTGACCTCGAGATCGCTTGCGCCGCTGAGAATCATACAAAGATCTTTTGAGTTCCGACGAGCTCATTAAACAATGAATAGAGTACATAACCAATGATAACCACGAATTTTAGTATCTCTTAGGATGATTGCCATCCTTTTAACTCTTTTTCGAACTACTAGATACACTGTCTCCGTTGGCATTCACCCCAGATCCTCAAGGACCAGCTCCTGGAAAGATATTCATAGCAGTCAGTAGATACCTCACCTACTGCTAGTCGATTTGATTGACAACGAAGCTCTTTTAGATATGTTTTGCCCTTGTGGTTGGGGTCTGATGACTCCTAATACATCAGTTTGCCCTCAACTTTACGCAGTTGTTCTAGATCACACACTCTATGTTCATTCTGAAGGTCGGTTGGTCATTACTGCTTAGAATAGCCCAAGGTTTCTCTTATTGCTTAGGATTGGAAAGTATCCTTGTTTCGCATATAGTCACGGAAGCTTTGTGATGGGCGCAGGAGGTCAGTGCCAGTCTTTGCTTTGTGTAGTATTTCCCCCTTGTTCATACAAGTCGAATGCGTTGGGTAAACTAATGGTATTTACCAATAGAAATCAAAGACACGGTAGATTTTCAAGAAAAGTTAAAACTCCAGTATATATCGTTGTCGTACGGTCGCATCTAGATGTCACAAGAAGGAGAGATTATGTCGTGCGAGCCCTGGACCAAATCATGCTAAAGGATTACTCACGGTGTTAAAATGCCGATGGATAGCTATCAAATAGCTCTAAGGGTTCTAGTAGAGCTGCATATGCACTGCACGTAAATGGCTTGCTGGACCTGAAGCTACCTAGGTAGAGAGAAAAGAGACGCCTTTTGCAAGGGTCTATCTCGATGAAGGCAATTTGGAACAAAGCAGTAGGCTTCTATGCCTTAAATAAGCGTTACCTAAGGCTTGCACCTGTTTTAAATTTTCAGTTAAATCTGGCAGCTAGTAGTGGCCAATAATGGTTGGTGGCACGGTCGCGTTATGCGTGGGGGACATTCTGATGTTGACGCCCTCATTGTAATAAGGTATTCGTACCTACCAAAAACCACCTGAAAACCTGAGCACCTCCAGGTACCTAAAGTGCAGTCCAGATTCTTCTAATGGGGGCCTTCAGAAGCCCAAGTTACATGTACCTTGTACCACGTCAACGCGCGGTGGTTGCCCCCTCAGTAAGGCAGAAACTCGCCATCCAATGTTTTCTCATGCTCAGCTTCAACTCACTCTGCTGCAGTCACCGTGATTTCCCATGCAACACCTACGACCAACGTCGTCTTCTCATTCTCCCTTACCGCGTTTTCTTACCGCGAAATTGAATGATTCTTGTTAGGCTGCCTTCCAGAGCTAGTCCATAATGAACGGCATACCAAAAGAGCTGTGAGTAGACCTCGACATACATCTGCACGAAGCGTTTTCCAGAAATTGACCTTGAAACAGCGTCGCGTCGTCCGGGCAATTTCGCTTCTTCGTCGGCCCCGATGCCAAAGAATATACCATCCACTCCGATCTCGTTGCTCTCCAATCTCCGGTGCTCAACGCCTTGGTGGGCGGAGGCTTGAGCGAGTCGATTACTCAATCCGTGAAATGGGATGATATCGACGAGCCATCTTTCCTCAGCTTCTGGGAATTCGCATACACGGGAGACTACGACGTCTCAGACGTAGCCTACAGCGGCAGTGGCTCTAATGATCCGAGCTCCAGCGACGACGACAAAGAGGCCACAGATGGTCAGGACGAATCATCTTCCAGCGGAGACGAATACGGCCACGAAGACGAGGCAGAATGCGAACAACAAGGAGTGTGGGGTATTCAGGGATTGTTTTCATCAAAAGCCAGGAACCTACACCGTCCCGCGATGACCTGGAGTGAATATGTGCTTGGGACGGAATATCCGCAAGATGTCAAAGCCGGAGACTACGCAGGCGCAGTCTTGCATCACGCACGAGTCTACATCCTGGCAGATCGCTACGCTATCAATCGCCTTATGAATCTGGCAATCCATAAGCTGGGCACAGTGATGAAAAACTGCGCCAGGCCCGAAGACAAAACGCAGGGCATCATGGCATTGCTGCAACTCTGCTACACGGATTTCGTGCCTGATCGATTAACACGCCTTGCAACTCACCATGCTGCCGACATCATTCTTCACTTGTGGGAGCTCGAAGAATTTCACGGGTTGCTCGATACGCACGCCACTCTATCGAAGACAATGTTGGAGTTGTTTTTGCCCGTGGCCAATGAGTCTACGAGTGAGATGGATGATTCTCCCGTGCCCAATGAGTCTACTAATGACCCTGACATGAATGAATTTTTCGCTAGTTTCCCTAGCCGTATCCATCCGCCGGGCACGTCTTCAACTTCAGGATAGTGATCGAAGTGAAAAGTAACTTCCCTAAGTCTACGCGGCTAAAATAAAGAGGCATCAAGCCATGAAAGTGAATTGCAGTGGACTTCACTGTTATGAAAATGCCCTATGGCCCCCCTTTTTCTGCTATTGGCTGCCTGGACTTCTTCCGTGGGTACTCACATGCCGGTCAGCTTTCATATGCTTCGAGTTGTTTTACCTGTGCCTTTTCTTCTCCTGTCGTCGAGAGAGACTAAGTGGACTCATATACCATGCGGTTGTCTCGAGTGTCTCTCTAAGACGAACGTTTGATTAGTTTGTTGGTATTTAGCTGCTCAAAATTGCACATCATTCAAAACCATTCAGTACAGGAGAGGTGATCAGAATTTAATGAGAGTGTGAATCAATCTGTGTCGGTACACGTCCCATACTTTTTGACATAGATCTCTTTGCAACTTGCCTCTGCGTCCGTAACTGATATCCTACTACGCCACAAAGATCGCTCGAAGGACGGAAAGAGAAATGTAACGATATCATCCGATGTAGATTCCGCAATGACGTTCTGCCGGATTTTCTCACTACCAGTTCACAGCAGTGTACATCTCTCAAAATCCAAGGACCACGGACGCGAAAGGTTTACTATTCCGGATCGCATAGAGGTGGTATTGCCCAATTTCTTACAGAGTGCGCGTATTTCGGGAGGCCTCATCTATCCACCCGGAACATGGTTTATGGCCTTGCTAAATTAGGACATGAGTTGCAGTCTGTCGACAATGACGACGAGCGATTTTTTGCCTAGGAGGCCTCAATCTTCTGTGCATGCGCTCTCGTTCTCGACTTTGCGCATACATTGCTAATTACGAGAGAAGGATGGCGGTTGGCATGGTCAGTTGGTTGGAGGCCTCAACACTGCCCCGCGCCCGTCTCGCAGAAGGTTTCGGGATACACTGTTCTCTATCAATTCTTGTATGTGAAAGTTGGTCTCATTTAACAAATAGCCATCAGGCGAAGCAGTGTGGTGCTATGCTGCCTTCTCATCAGGTGGGCGTATATAAGTCCAGTGACTTCCTAGAGCCATGATCCTTCTGGAACATTTACGTATGCCCTCACACCCCCATTATCCCACGTCCAGTTTCAAAAATGAAGACCACGGAAGGCAAAGTAGTTTGGTGTGAGGGTGATGAAGAATCCGGTCACGGTCTCCGCGAGGGACGGGGAACCGCGGAACGCCCTCAATGGCGGTCTCGTTCTTCCAGCCGCCACAGAATCATTGAGCCCGCTACAGATCTCCCCATCATTTACCGTACCATGTATGTGCAACTTTTTAAGCTTTTCTTCTCTTAAGACCTTGTGTCTCGATCCTGGATATAGGGTTGACTAATGGAAATGGATGCAGCTCTCAAGACATTGAAGAGGCCGAGAGAGCCAAACAGACCGAGCGCGCCAAGGCGATAGATGCAGTGGTTTTAAGTACAACATCTTTCCATGAATCTCACATGTACTGAAAAACATAATCTAATGACTGAACGGCTAGAGTTCGAAAGCATTGACTGGCACAAGCTGACACCAGTAGAAATTGAAAAGCGACTGCAGGCAGATTTAGCCGATGGTCTCTCACAGCTTGATGTCTACGACCGCCTTGCGAAATATGGAGAGAACAAGATGTCTCGTCTCCCCAATCCCTGGCTCTTTCGAATATTTGGCTACTTCTTCAAGGGATTTGGATCCATCCTATGCATTGGTGGTATTCTCGTTCTCATATCCTGGAAGCCGCTCGGTGATCCCCCCCGGGTTGCGAACTTGGCACTTGGAATTGTTTTATTCTGCGTTTTTCTCATCCAGGCTGCTTTCAATTTCTACCAGGATTGGTCCACCTCGCGTGTCATGCAGTCCATGACCGCTTTGCTTCCAGAGTCTTGCCATCTCATTCGCGAGCGAGCACTGATTGAGGTCAGTGCTTTGAACGTGGTCCCTGGCGACGTCCTCCTCCTCAAGGCGGGAAACAAGATTCCAGCAGATTTGCGATTTCTTCAGGTGTCTCATGACATGAAGGTGGATCGTGCGGTGCTTACTGGTCAGTGAGCCCTGCAGATAGTATGTTTATACGGACTCTTTTAACAATTTTGTAGGCGAATCAAGACCTGTGAAGGGTATTGTTGACTCGGATAGTGACAACTACCTTGAGACACACTGTATTGGTCTTCAGGGAACGCACTGCGTGTCTGGAACGGCCATCGGCGTCGTAGTTGCAACTGGGAATTCGACCGTCTTCAGTCAAATTGCGAAACTGTCCAGCGAACTCAAACCAACCCCCACACCCATTGAGAAAGACATCTCAAGATTTGTTCTTATTATTTCAACAATTATGATCGCTTGGATACTGATCATTGTTGCTGTGTGGTCTGTCATTATTTGCCCATCCGTTCCGTCTGAACCATGGATGAAATTTGACTGACTGGACGTAGGGCTGGTTGGCTTCGAAAAGAGCACCCCGACTGGCTAGGCGTCCCCGCTCTCATCGTGAGCTGTGTGAGTGTCGCGATTGCCTATATCCCGGAAGGCTTGCCTGTTGCGGTCACCTCCTCCCTGACAATTACGGCGAGCTTGATGAAGAAAAATGGTGTTCTTTGCAAGTCTTTGAAAACTGTTGAGACTTTGGGTGCAGTATCCGTGATTTGTTCAGACAAGACGGGAACATTAACCAGGGTGGGATGCCATTAACTTCAACTTATCTGGCTGCCATCATCTCAGACAACTAACACGAATGACGTAGAATAAGATGTTCGTTACCCACTGCTCCGTTGGCACGACGGCACACACTCCCGATACGGCCAAGGAGGCTCTGATGTGGAATGAATCAGTAGCCGTCGATCAGTTACGCGCTGTTGCGGCCCTCTGCAACGACTCAACCTTTGACAGAGACACCGCCTTCCTCCCTTTGGCTGAACGATCGATTTTCGGTGACGCTACGGACCAGGCCGCTCTCCGGTTCTCAGAGAGCTTAGGATCAGTGGCCAACTTGCGCAGCGCCTGGAAACACTGCTTCCAGCTAGCTTTCGACAGTAAAAACAAGTTCATGGCGAAGGGGTCTTTCGTGACGGACTTGAAGGGTCTCGGGCCTTGTATCAGCAATTCCGAGAAAGAACGGTTCGATAGTACCCGCAACATGTGAGTGCATTTGCATGTATTCATGCTTAGTCCATTTCCGTGCTCTCATCAATCTGAATATTTACAAGAGGAGGCTAACATTCATGAAGGCTGCTCACTGTTAAAGGAGCCCCTGATATCCTCCTCGATCGATGCACCCAGTACGTGCAAGAGAACGGGAAGATTGAGGTTCTGTCCAAAGACGTTGCTGCAGACATTACAAAGATGAAAAATAGGTGGGCGTCTGACGGTAAGAGAGTCATATTGCTGGCCAGGAAGATCATTTCGTGGGATGAGACCGCGTCGGCATCTCCGACATATGACTCGGGAAGGTGTGTGATCAAAGAGCTCGGAAGCAATCTAGTATTTGTGGGATTGCTTGGACTGGTCGATCCTCCTCGGGATGAGATACCTGAGGTGATGAACACTTTACGTGGCGCTGGAATCCGGTCCTTCATGGTATGTCTTCTCTGCCAATCTGGTTCCTCTTGAATTATCACTTGGCTAATCTCATCGATAGATCACTGGAGACTTTTATCTCACTGCTCTGGCTATTGCTCGCCAATGCGGCATGGTAACTCAACATTGTGTTCATGATATCTCCTTCTTAGCTCGCTTTCCCCAACGAGTCCCCAACCCAGAAGCAGCAATGCCCCAAGCTGCTCTATCACTGGTAGGAAGGGACCTCATGAAACTCAATGATTACCAATGGACTCAGGCATGTGCGTACCCCGAAATCATATTCTCCCGGACAACACCAGATCAGAAACTCCGGATCGTTCGTGAGCTCCAGGCCCGGGGACAAATCGTCGCCATGACCGGTGATGGAGTCAACGATGCACCGGCCCTCAAGGCGGCAGACATCGGCATCAGCCTCGCCAGTGGATCCGATATTGCTATCGCAGCTGCCGATATGGTTCTTCTTGACTCTTTCGCCGCGATTGTGGAAGCTGTACGTTACGGACGCCTTGTATTTGACAATCTGAAGAAGGTCATCGCGTATCTTCTGCCGGCAGGCTCATGGTCTGAGTTCTGGCCGATCTTCACCAGCGTTGTCTTTGGGCTTCCGCAGATTCTCTCTTCATTTTTGATGATTATTATTTGGTAAGTGAAACCAATCACGTTCTTCCTTGTGTCAATCCAAAATATTAATCATAGCGATCGTAGTTGTTGCACCGACTGTATCGCCGCTATTGTGCTCGCCTACGAGAAACCTGAAGCAGATCTTCTCTTACGCCCACCTCGCAATCCCAAGACGACCAAGCTTGTGGACTGGCAGTTGATTTTCCACGCCTATGCATTTGTTGGTACGATTGAAACAGTGGCATCTTTCTCAATGGCTTACTGGTATCTTGAGAGAAATGGAATTCATTTCCGTGATCTCTGGTTCAAGTTTGGGGAGCTTCCCGCCGGTATCGATCCTGACTACTACCAGTCCCGCCTGAACGAGGCCAGTTCCATCTACTTTATAAACCTCGTCATCATGTAAGTTTTCTATAAGCTGAGCGGCTTGTTCTAAACCATCAAATGCTGACTGTTGGTATTGCTCCGGCGTAGGCAATGGTTCAACTTGATGGCGGTCCGTACCCGCAAGCTGTCCATTTTCCAACATCCCCCAGCTTTCAACAAAGATACCCAAAATCTTCTTCTCTGGCCTGCTATCTTGCTTACCCTTGGTGTGGCTGTTATTTGGCTCTATATCCCCCAATTACAAGCGGTGCTTAACACTGGTGGGGTGCCAGTCGAACACTACTTTCTGCCGGCTGCGCTTGGTGTTGGACTTTTATGTCTCGACGAAGGGCGTAAAGCTTGTGTTAGGCGCTGGCCAGGAGGCATACTTGAGAAAATGGCTTGGTAACGTAGTGAAGCATGAGGTCAAACTCTTTGTAAGATATCGAAACGCAGATTAATCGAAGAAAAAATCGATTAGTTCACAACAATTCAATTTACACAACTGTTGGCTACTACTGCACTATCTCTCCAAACATCTTTCATCTTCAATCCACTTAGATAGAGGCCAAGTAGCGAGACAGTCATATCGTTGAGTGGACTGTTTTCGGTGCTATTGTTCACAGCTATGATAAATGCCACCAAAGTTGGCCACAGCTGCCTCCGCCAACGCCTGGTCGCTTCTTCACTTTCGAAGTCATAATTTCGAGCAAGCAACCGCGCCAATACCATCCCAGTATATAAAACCCACGAACGCAAACTCCAACGGACCAGTTTTGCCCTTGCGGCAGGCGAGAAATGCAAGACTTTTCGCTTTGAAAGTACATTTGCGTTGTCTGCAAGGTGGAATGAGAGAATGAACAGCAACTGAGCAAAGGCAGTCGAAACGTCAATAAAGCCGCGTGCAGTCCCCAGTTCCGAGCCACTTTCATGACGGAGCGTCACTTGTTCTCGAACGAGCTTTTTGATAGACTGATAAACACCTAACGAGCCTCGGAGCCTCAGAATGGCGCGAACCTGTGTAAGCGTGGAAAGCATCTCCTTGGAGCTATCTTCGAGTCGACAAAGCCACTTGACCAGGTGCTTATTTGGCTGCGTTGCATGCCTGAGTCCAACTACATGCGGAGTCGATGTCCAAGCAATAGCGGTCTGGAGTAAATTTTTGGATACTCGTAGCGAGAAAAATACGAAAAGTAGCAAAACATCGTTACCCGCAGAGGTCCTGATGCATTGATAAATCCTAGCAAGGCCACGATCAAGATGGGTGCAATAGGTAGAGAGCTGAATCTTGGGTATTGATGAGCGAGAATCCTCAGGTTCATTGAAACCTCCAATATAAATGTAACTACTAGGAGGTTCGGGTGGTTGCTCTAGGTTTAATCTTGAGTTCATTTCTGTCGATTTGTTGTCCTTGTATGTCCATGAGAGCACTGGGCGGAATTTGGCGGGCATTCGATGATGAGATCGACTTCTATGAGATAGAAATTGGGTTATCTCGCTCATTTCATGAGATTTAGTCTGGTAATCATAGAAGGTGCTCGATTTCTCCACATCCAAAACTTAGTGAAGATTCACAAGCACGAGCAGAGATGACGTGACAGGGCAGAATGTCCTAATCCTACGGGTGGAGTTGAACCTGGCCGAGGCATGGTGAGCCTAAAGATTGTCATTTTTATTGACTGATAGTTTCCAACACGTAGGTCAAAACTAAATATAACTAGTTCAGTTACCACGCACTGAATTTGTACCTACACGCTGGCTTAGATCTTGATGCAAAGAGGACCTAAATATTAAAAGCCATATCACAAGGCGAGCCATTATTCTTGACTAAATCGACAATTTAATTCACCATTAGATGTAAAGACTTACTCGCCAGAATTGCCAGAGGCAAGTAAACACATTAACAACAGGACACTCTATGTAGATAGTTTTAATAGTTAACGTTTATACATTTGCACAACTTCAAACTCTCAGCCGGGCTGAGCCAGTGTCTCAGTGCCACTGTCGAATCGAGGAGAGAGGGTAATGGGATTTCGACAGACTTGCACAAATGCGCAACGCTCATGGCCCCAGCCCTTATTCGATTTGCCACATAGTTCTTTCTTTCTATTTTTTTGCTTAATCTCATCGCCAAATGCTACCAAAACAGTCAGTCCCTTGAGAATTTTGTCAGCTGCCGAGACCCACGCTGACAAGCGAAGACATGGGTGGTGCCGAACAGCCGAGTAGACATGCTCGGCATCAAGATTGCGGCGATAACACAGAATTGATTCCGCCGATGTATCTATCCTGATAGACGGTCCCTCGCGAATAGATGAATTTGAAGAGACAATATCCGAAGAAAGGAGCGACCTCGTTGAGGTGAAGTTTATCGATAAGCTCCAGGTACTGGCGAGGCGCTAATTACCACTAACCGCGCTGGAGAACTGGCGATGAGCGCGAGCTCCACCGAAACGCTGCTACGAGGAAGAATCATCCGCGGGCTTGGCGGGGTTAGGACATAGCTCGCCTTCCAAGAAAACGCGAGACGCTCGCTTTCCAATCTCTAATCCCCATGATGCCTCGCGCGCTGGAAACGCGAGTTGCAGGTCCATCGTGCTTCGTCACCTGGAGATAACGAGAATCTCTGCAGGCTGCATCATGTCGTCGAGTATATAGTCCCCAATGCATCGCAAGTCTTGGCCATCTTCTCATCCCACCAGACTCCAATACAATACAATTAAAGTTTACAGTGACCATCTCTCAATACCCCCTCAAACAGGCAATCATCACTTCGTATCCCTCTCATAATCAAACATCGCAGCAATGGCCCCCGTCTTCTTCATCACCGGTGCCTCCAGCGGCCTTGGCCTGGTCCTCACCCTCCGCGCCCTCAGCGCCGGGAACAGAGTCATCGCTGCCATGCGCAATCCCACCCGCGCCGCCGAGGCCAAGAGCAAGATCGAGGCGGCCGGCGGACAAGTCTTCGCCCTCGACGTGACCGACTCCCAGGAGACCATCACCCAGAAATTCAAGGCCGCCGAGGCCATCTACGGCCAGATCGACGTGCTCATCAACTGCGCCGGCTACGGCATCCTGGGCCCCGTGGAGCGCTTCACAGAGAAGGAGGTGCAGCAGCTGTTCCGCACCAACGTCTACGGGCCCCTCTACCTCATCCAGGCTGCCCTGCCATCCATGCGCGCCCGACGAGCCGGCACAATCATCAACATCAGCAGCATGGGCGGTGCCGACGGCAGCCCCGCCAACGGCCTCTACGCGTCGACCAAGTTCGCCCTCGAGGGTCTCTCCGAGTCGCTCTCCAAGGAGGTGGCCGAGTTTGGCATCTCGGTCCTCATCGTAGAGCCTGGCGCCTTCCGCACGGGTTTCCTCTCAGCGCTGGTGGAGAACGAGACGGGCTTTGGAGAAGAGTACGCCAACAACGTGTCGGCAAAGGTGCTGGGCTTCATGAAGGGCCTCAACGGCAAGCAGCCGGGCGACCCAGAGAAGGCGGCGGACCGGATGATTGAGTATGCGACGGGCGCGGGGAAGGGAGGCGAGCTGAGGGGCAAGGTGCTGCGGATGGTGCTTGGCGGCGACGCCTTTCCCAGGATCCAGGCCAAGATCGAGAAGCAGCAGCAGGATATGGAGCTTGGCAAGGATGTGGCATACAGCACAAACTTGTAATAGAAGTGTCAGAGTACAAGTGAAATGGGGTGAAGGCGGTACATGTCAATAACGAGCATATCAAGATAGCAAATCAATACTTTGATACCATTAATACCAGACGCGAGGGGTGGCATCACGAGCCAATGATTCAGTAGGTTCTAGTTCAATTCTAGCTGCCCGTGATGCCTGAAGTAGGCTTAAAATTAAAGCTGCGGCATGTGCGTTCCATCCTGCTGTTCTCTCGGCTATAGCTGCGATGGTTCGGCAACGGGTGTCCGGGATCGGCCCCGGACCAAGATGCTGATGGAGGGTCGTGTGAGGCGAGAGAGAGAAGGTCGCTTTACGAGACGCCTCTTGGACTTGTTATTACGTGCTACCATCTCGCTTTGGTCCCGCTCCCCCATATTATTTACGTTGCACAGCAAGATGGGGAGTCATATCCCCCACGCGCCCTTCGGTGATTATCCGACCAGTGGCCTATTTGAAGGAGGGGCAGCCCGAGTCGAGTTCGGAGGGATCATCCAGCAGTAGCCCATCGTTCACAAGGCAAGACGCACATTATCGCAAACATGCCGTTGCCCACCTCGTCTATTTACCCTCCGCCCTCGGCCGACTTCTTCAAGTTCGCCTCGCGCCGGAGTGTCGTCCACAGCACTGAGGGCATCGTCGCCTGCTCGCAGCCCCTCGCGGCCAAGTGCGGTATCGAGATCCTCCATGCTGGTGGAAATGCCGCGGTAGGTCCATTCTCTTCGTCACCAGAGGGTCTGACAATACTAATATACTGATACAGGACGCCGCTGTGGCAGTTGGTATGTTGCTTTCAAACTGAGTTTAACAAAAAAAATTACTTGACTAACAGGAAACACCACAGCCGCCGGCCTGAATATCACAGAGCCTGTTTCTACTGGCATCGGTGGCGACGTCTTCCTCCTCTACTGGGATGCCAAGAAGCAAACCGTCCAGGCAATGAACGGGTCCGGCAGGTCTGGGGCCAAGTGCACGCTGGACACCATCCGCAACGACCTCGGCCTGAAGGACGGCCAGGCAGGCAAGATTCCCAGCAGAAGTGTTCACGCGGCGACAGTTCCTGGAGCAGCCGCCGGCTGGTACGACGCGCATGAGAGGTTTGGGAGCGGGAAGCTCACCCTGGCTCAGGTGCTGGCTCCCGCGATCAAGCTCGGAGAGGAAGGCTTCCCAGTTTCTGAAGTCGCCAGTTACTCGGTACGGACATATACTCCTCATAAGCTATACAGATGTCTTCTGATGAAATAGCTTGCTGACCTTGATATCACAGTGGCGCAGGCAAGAAGATCTACTACGAAAGGCGTCGCCCAACTTCGCCGAGATGCTCAAGCGTAACCCTCAAGCACCAGATGGCTACGAGGCACCAAAACCCGGTGAGATCATGAAGAACCCTACCCTAGCAAAGACCTTCCGAACCCTCGCAGAGGAAGGCAAGGAGGGCTTCTACACCGGCCGCATCGCCGAGGAGCTCGTCAAGGTCGTCCAAGATCTCGGCGGCCACCTTGAGCTCGACGACCTCAAGCACCATCTCGACAAGAGCAGCGAGCCCGTCGAGCCCATCTCCGTCAAGTTCAGCGGCCAGGGACTCTCCACTGAACACGGCGTCGAGCTCTGGGAGCACCCGCCCAACGGCCAGGGCATCGTCGCCCTCATGGCCCTCGGCATCATCCAGGAGCTCGAGAAGCAGGGCAAGATCCCAACCTTCAAGCCAGAGGACTTCAACACGGCTCCCTACCTCCACGCCGTCATCGAGGCGCTCCGGCTCGGCTTCATAGACGCCAGCTGGTACGTCACCGACCCCAACGTCGAAAAGGTCCCCTCCAAGGAGCTCATCTCGCCCACCTACCTCGCCGAGAGGGCCAAGCTCTTCTCGCCCACGCGGGCGTCCGACCCCGTCGAGCACGGCACCCCGACCGACTTCGCCTCCCCCGCGCTCCAGAGCTCCGACACCGTCTACTTCGCCGTCACCGACGCCGAGGGCAACGCCGCCTCCTTCATCAACTCCAACTACGGCGGCTTCGGCACCGCCATCATCCCCAGGGGGTGCGGCTTCACCCTCCAGAACCGCGGGTCCAACTTCTCCCTCGACAGCCACCACCCCAACCGGCTGGAGCCGCGCAAGCGGCCCTACCACACCATCATCCCGGGCATGGCGACCAACCTGGCCGACGGGTCGCTGCACTCGACCTTTGGTGTCATGGGCGGGTTCATGCAGCCGCAGGGCCACGTGCAGGTGCTGCTGGGCCAGGTGGTGGCCGGCCTGAGCCCGCAGCAGGCGCTGGACGCGCCGAGGATCTGCATCGGCGCCGGGATGCCCGATGCCGGCGACGTGCTGGACTGGACGGTCAACGTGGAGGAGGGCATCTCGGAGGAGGCGGTGGAGGGGCTGCGGAAGCTGGGACACAAGGTGAAGGTGGTCACGGGGGTTGGCAGGGAACTGTTCGGTCGGGGGCAGATCATCAGGTGGACCGTGGACGAGGCGGAGGGCAAGGGGGTTTGGTCTGCTGGGAGTGACATGAGGGCCGATGGAGGAGCATACCCAGCTTAGAGGGAGGTTTTCCAAGAAGCGGTGTTTTTTTCCATTATTACGAGACATCAGCCTAGTGCCCAAGATTCTCCAAGACTTTTGACTTGATCCCACTCTAGTATTGCAGCGTTTTGTATCATCTTTACAAATATGTATTCGTTAAGAAACGAAGCCCAGCTTCAAGCTTCGTTTTTTTGCCCATGATTCGTATCGTACATAGTTTCCATCAGATCGTATCCGGGGTATTCCCACCTATCCAACGACAGTATCCTCACTGCGAAGGCTTCTCGCCCTCGCCCTCGCCCTCGAGGACTACGACCTTCTTCTCCTCAAAGAGCTTCGCCAGGTCGCCGCTCTGGTGCATGGACACGAGGATGTCGCAGCCGCCGACGAACTCCTTGTCGACGTAGAGCTGGGGGATGGTGGGCCAGTCAGAGTACTCCTTGATTCCGGCACGCAGCTCGGCGTCCTCGAGGACGTTGAAGGCGGCGAAGGCGTTGGGGTCGACGCCCTGCAAGCCGAGGATCTGGATGGCGGCGCGGGAGAAGCCGCACGCCGGGGTCTCGGGGGTGCCCTTCATGAAGAGGACGACGGGGGCGGAGGCGACGGCCTTGTCGATGGCGGAGCGAGTCTCGTCGGAGAGGAGGCGGGCCTGGAAGGCGCTCAGGAAGGGCTGTGGTCGGAAGGGAGAGGCTGTGGCGGGGAATGAGGCAGCCTTGGTGGTTGCTGGGCGGAGAGCTTGCCGGCGCAGGCCCTGATCGAGGAGGTTAACTAACTTCCAGGGCTGGATCGAATTGGGGTGGCAGGAGATTGAATAGACAGGGCGGGCTGGAAGATACATACGGAGACGATTGTTCGTGCGAACATGGCTGGCGACTGATCCGGGGAGGCAGGCAGGCGGGCAGCTTGTGGGAGGTTGATTACCGAGAGAGAAAAACCCGACTGAGGGACTGAATGAATAATCAACTCCAGGCCGAGTTCGCGCCCAGTGATGCAATGCGCTACTGGCGGTGGAGTGGCCTCTAGGGAGGACCCGGGGCCAATCCACTACGCTGTTTGGCTGTGCCGTCCACCAATAGCCGAGCACCACTGGTAATACGCCGACTGTGAGAGGGCTCAGCGTAGGGCAGCTTTGATCCCGTCATTGCTTGTCTGATGTTTACACATCGCCAAATTCAAAATACGGCGACAACGAAGGTTTATCCTTGTTACACGATAAGATAGGGCCACGAACGAAGCTTTTCTCAGCGCTCTTCCTGATAAAATGAGCAGATAGCGAAGCAGACTTGGCTGTGCCTCAGGGTACGTCGCGCCTTCCTTCCACGACGAAGCATGCGACTCGCCGCACCTTCCTCAGACTCTGCAGTCTTGATGATACCTCAGGCATCTTCTATTTCCCTCAAGGTGCCTGATGGAAATATCCCATTGGAGAATTGGTCGATCCTCGTTCACCTTCTGGACGATTTCTACCACTGAGCCGCTGGTGCACATTTTGTATTCATTTGGCTCGTCACAATGAGCGGCCATTTTCGTACCACCCGCAAGCGTCTTCAAGGGTACCAAAGCCCACCATCACACCCCTCGACGGAGCGGTTTGAAAATGTCACCAGCTTCCGTGATCGTCTTCGTAGCCCCGACGACACCCCAACTCGCCCCCAGAAAAAGCAGCGTGTCGAGCGCCCCGACCCTTTCTTCAATGTGTACGAACAGCTCGGCGCCTGCTTTGCCCTGGAACCGAGCCCTCCTTCTGCGACCGCCAATCGTCTCCCTACGCGTATGAAGGAAAAGGTGGCGTCGCCAAGTGACGATGGATTGGCAAAGCAATTTACCGGTAAGGTGAGGGATGCCGGTTTATGTACGAATTGTCGCTTACAAGCGTTGGATTGCAGAGGCTTTTACGCAGGCTGGCGTAGATCTCCATGCTTCCGCTTTGGAGAACCTAGCCCAGGCTCGGAGTCAGGTCATGAAAAAAATGTCTACCTTTGGTGACAAAGTATCAAAGACTCTCGACCAGCAGCATGCGCTCTACGATAGTATTTCTTGGCCATTGTCCTCGACTCTCTGCTCTAGCGGCCAGATCCCCAAAGCAACCATAGAGAAACATCTAGCGAACCTGGAGCAGCATGTCAAGGCGGCAGAAGAGAGGCTCCAGATCCTCGGGCAGGAATAGGATCGATGTGTCGAGGACGAGAGGGAGTATTGGAGGAAGCTGGAGGAAGGACCCTCCGAGTCAGATCACGAAAGTGAAGAGCACAACGGAAATAAGCTACTGTTTGAGTCTTTCCGCAAAGAAGCTCAAGAGATTGGCGACTCCAAGATGAAGCTTGTCGACGGCCTGGAGAACGTAAGTCGAAATTAAGCACATAAATTAAGCGATGATGATCTGACAAGTCATAGAAATACAAGAAACTTATCAAAGCAGAGACGGATCAGATGATGCGACACTTCATGGAGGAGTGATGGGCAATTCAATTTAACACGGCGCAATGTTTTCTCGGGAAAGATGTCAAAGTCAGGATGCGGCACCCTAACCTACCTTGCAATCTCTGCGATCTACACACATTTGCGATCATACGGCTGTTCGGTACCAGAGGACGGAAATGTGGGCATACATTCCCATACATGATGTTTCATTTTGTTCTATCTTGACAAATTCTACTAATAATACCTGGGTCTCATTTCTTGCCAGTCCAAATCCTCCCTACTTTGATCAAATGACATTCCGCTACAACGCCACCAGATGCAATATCGTCCCGCCAAAGTCGGAGATGGGATCGCGCCACTACGCTTTGTGCTAACTTTTATGTTCTATATCTCAAGTGTACCCTAGCATCACTCCTTCTCGGGGATCACGACTCCCCACTCATGCTGAGTTCGCCCGTAGGTGATGTCCGCCAACCACGTCTTGACCTTGTTTGTGATCTCGGCCGGTTGAGCATCAGGTCCCATGGGAATGTTGATATCTTTGCCGCGGTGGTGGATCTGGGACACAGCAGCAATAAAGAACTACATCAAGTCAGACGGTCAATGTTTCCCCAATTTAAAAGACGAGAAGAGCGCGACGGTTAGAAGGGTGTTTACTTACAGCAGTGCCGGCAGCAAAGGCCTCGAGAATTCGTCCCTCAGAAGACGCCTCCAGGACCTCAGCAATGGAATACTTGCGCTCGGTGATGACGAGCTCATCGGTCAACCGCTCACGGACGAGCTGGAGAACGCTTCTCCTCGTCACGCCGTCGAGAATCAGCTTGTCATCAAGAGGAGCGGTGATCAGCTCCTTGCGACCATCCTTGGTCTTCCACAGGACAAAGAAGTTGCTAGCACCGGCCTCGGTGCACTCAAGATCTGGGCCGTACAGCCAGAGAATCTGATGATAGCCCAACCGACGAGCCTCCGAGTTGGCCACCAGCGAGGGTCCATAGTTGGCACCGAGCTTAGCATACCCGAAACCGCCGACCCAGGCTCGGACCATATCGTCTGGCGAGGTGAGTAGGCGCATTCCACCGGGCGGGTTGTCCAGGCGGGGCATGAAGTTGACAATGATGTACATCATCGCCTCTCTGGCCGCGCCCACGCCAAGCTGAGGCTGCGTGCCGATGAGGGTAGGGCGGATGTAGAGGAAGCTCCCCGGGCGCTCGCGGGGGAGCCACTTGGCCCCGTCGACGGAGAGGAGGCTGGTCATCAGCTTGACGACCTCGTCAGCCTCGAAGTCCGGCAGGGCGATACGGGCGGCAGAGACGCGGAAGCGTGCGGCGTTGCAGTCCGGGCGGAACATGCGGAGGCCGCCATCGAATCCTCGGTAGACCTTGAGGCCCTCGAAGCACTCGGTGGCGTAATGGAGGCACGACGCGGTGGGCATGAGGGACAGAGGGCCGTACGGTCTCAGCTCAGGCGCCGACCAGCCCGCGTCTGCCTTCCATGTAGCCGTGATCATGTGGTCAGTGCAGATGGTCTCTGACGAGGCGACGGCGGCATCGAACTCGGGTACATCCCGTGGCGAGGTGGTGAGGGTGTAAGTGAGCTTGGAGGCATCTAGAGGCGCTGGCTGATGTCCATTGGCTTCCTTCTTGGCCACGGCTCCGTTGGCCTCCTGAAAGGTTGCTGAAGGTGACATGTTGGCAGCGTCAAAACTTGACTGTGGGATGGCCGAGGCTGGCTACACTACGCCTTGAAGCAAGTTTTTTTTGGAAACAAAGACACCAATGGTGGGTTCAAGCTCGGGATGACGCGGCACGGGGTTGATCAGCTCAAGCAAAGAGAGAAAGAGTCTATCTAGGATTCTGGTTCTTTCCCTAAGGTCACAGATCGCGTGTGTCGAGTCCAATTGGAGGTGGAGAGTATGGCCTGCCGCCATCGCGCTTTTATACGGCAACATGCGGCCGTTAATCAATATCGCGCCCTACTGCACGAGATTGTAAAAAGTCAAAGGGAGTAAAGGGCGGGCGACAATCGGACCAGTGACTAATACCGTCATGAGTCCGAGGGCTGGGTTCGTGGGTCACACTAAGGCAGGGACTCGCGTTGCCCATTCGATATCCTCAATTCATTAAGATTTAACAACACTTAGCTAGCGTGTTGTTTTCCAGCATACTCGTACGTACCGTGATTCTCGATTCGACGTCCCATCAGTTGCCATCCCGTGGTGGTTATCGTCGGATTACTTGAGTGTAGTGGACGGCCTGGCGACAAAAAGTCTACTTTCCGGCAGCCGGTCGGTGCCAAGATCGATAAGCGTTTACCCCTGCATGTTCCTAATTTTCCCTTTTCTAGAATCTGGGCTGGGAATAACTCGGCTGGCAACAGGGAGAGGCCGATATCGTTGGTGTGGCTTGAGACTGCGCCTACCCTAGACACCCCAGCTCGGCGAACAAAGAATACTTGTCGTCCATCAGGCATGTATTCGGCAATTATTCAGTTGATTTGAGCCATCAATTGTCAATTGATTATAAGGTACTCTGCGCTGAAGCAAGGAGAGAAAGACGCTGGACAAACATGGTTGGAAAAACTCGAAGGCGCGCTGTCCACTAAATTGCATGGAGTAAACACAAGTAGGTGTGTGTGTAGTTGCATTGTTTCGTCTGATCAAACAAGAGAAACGTCTCTTTCATCATGCGGTGATTTGGAGATATTGAGTGATAGAAAATAAATCATTTCTATATTGAAGCTTCATTTTAGCTAAATATAAAATTTTTGCGTGCTATGCGATCGCCAAAGATTAAAAATACGCCGAAGTGGCTACAGAACCCAGCGTCCAACATCATCAATGCTACAGAAAGCAGGGCTAAGCTGCGGCGAAACTTTTTGAGAGAATCAACGAAAGAGAAAAACAGTAATCATCTAGATTGGCCTGTTGAAGACCTTCCCTCAAACATAGAGGCTCCATGCATGCCTTTGAGCAATTGCCGTTACCTTCTCTCGGCCTCCTTCTTTCGCTGCTCCTCTTCCAGAATCTCCCGCTCCCTGGCTGCGGCTTCGACGCCGGACTTGACTCCCTTGGCTCGTTGGCGGGCCTCGTACATGTCCCGGCTCTTCATGATGCGATGCACGATCTCGCCCGCATTGACGTGCGCGAAAGAGTGGTTGCCGATCTCTCGGTAGATACCCAAGGACTTGGGGCCGGTGTACGGGTCAAAGGTCAGCTGCATAAACGATGTCGGGCCGTGGTAGACGGCGACCGGAGTGCCCGTGGGGAGGGAGGTGAGGAAGTCGACGGTCGGCGTGAATGGAGCGCCAAAGACGACGCCTTGGATGTACTGCTTCGCTGTCAACACCAACACATTACGAGGAAATTCACAAGGGGCCAGCATGAAGTTGGTTGATGCACAAAGACTCACCTTGCACTGCAAAACACAGAGACCGCGCTCAAAGATGTTCATGATGGGGTAGTTGACTCCCTTCCACTCGTTGATCACCTCGTCGGAGTGCACGCCGACGACGACAAAGGTGGGCGAGTAATCCTTGCCATTGTTGCTGGCCTTGCGGGCGTCGATAGACTCCTGCTCGAACCAGCCATGCTGCCGCGCGTGCTCCTCCTCAGTGATCACGACCTGTCTCAGAAACTCAATGTGGCCGCTCGAGAAGAGATCAAAGCCTCCATCCACGTAGATGACCCGCTGACCAGTCTGAGGTCCTCCAGGCTGGACGCGAGGCCCCGGGTGGGCCCTCAGACCTGGACCGGCGATGATATTCTTGAACTGGTCCTTGCCGTCGGCGGACTGCGACCAGGCCCAGACGTCAACCCCTGGCGCCTTGGCCGTCTCGTCGGTCGCGTACAGCCGCATGCGATCCAGCATAGCCTTTCCAGTCGCCTTGCGCTCGTCAGCATCTCCGGCCCCTTCTTCGCCGGCGAGGACGCGGTCGAGGTCGTGGATGAAATGGGTCTTGGTGCAGAGCAGCATGCGGCCGACGAGGTCGGTGGTGGAGATGCCGGGGGAGCGCTTGACGACCTTGAAGCGGCCCGCGGCTTTTACGAAGCGGTAGCAGTCGTTGCCGTCGCTGTCGGAGGTGATGTCGTCGCCGTGGACGACGTACTTGCAGCCATAGTGGGATATGAACTCGAGGTGGGTGACGTAGGGGGCATTGGCGATGGAGCGGGTGACCCAGCGGCAGGCGTCGGTCGCGGCAATTCTTCCAGGGGGTTAGCTGAGACGGAGAGAAGAGGAGGGGAGGGCGAGTTACTGCTTACCGCTCGTCAAGTGTCATGACGGTTGGGCCCTTGTTGGCGAGGATGGCCTCGTCAGAGTGAACGCCGGCGTAGAGCTCGTCGCCGAGCTGGCGAGCTTGGACGATGGCACCGGCATGGCCTGGGCAACGCGTAGAGTCAGCTCAAGGAGACAGTAGAGGTGGCGCTCGCGAATTGGCCAAGGAGAGAGCTGTAGCCGAGAGCAGGAGAGGCGATGCGAGACATACCGTGATGGAAGAAGTCAAAGCAGCCGTCGACCCAGATGCGGCCCTCGAGAAGTTCTGGCGCGGGGTCGCCCAGAAGCTGCCCCTCCTCCGATGAAGTCATAGTAGCTGGAGCTTTTTGTTGAGGGCACTTGAGGGGGTCAACTGGAGATGCGTAAGCTCAACGACCGGGAAGAGGCTTTGGTGGCGACGGAATAGGCGACGGGAGAGTTGGTGAATGGATTGGCACTGCAGTTTCTTCACCCAATGGTACACAAATCCATCCCTCGTGGGCATTTACTGGCATCACACAGCTGCCGCTCCATTGGAGACGGACGCGCAAGATTGAGTGGACTGTTGGGGAAGTTGGAGGGGCACCGCCGCTACTGCACCCAGCCGGTTCCAGCGGCAGTGACACCTGGAATGGCGACTTTTAGGGCTGATACATGGCAATCTCTAGCACTCAAGGCGGTAGTGGTCTGGCAGGTGGCGACATCAACTCAATGGCAGTCGGCTTGAATGGCGTGAATCAAATAGAAATCATTTCAAAGATCGATGCCGAGATAAAGAACCCGAAACATTGGTAGGACCTATGGCACATTTGTAGTGCGATTGGGGCAAGAGTCCGCGAATGAAATACTCTCGCCAAATGCCTGTAGCACGGTAGGTTCCGCGACTGTTAAGATGTACATTTTCACACACATACTTGATGCACGGCCTCAAGTATCTCATAACACGTAGGCCTCGGCATCTTTCCACTAACTGGCGGCTCCGACGTCGCCAACGTTTAATCCAACACACCGCTCAATCAAAGAAGATTTTAGTTGGTGTAACCAAAGGCCGGCCATGATTCGGTCCCGGACGGCGAAAAAAGGCGTGTTTTACATCGACCCTGGGCAACAGGGCTGGCCAATTGAGCCTTGCCGCACTATCCCCAACCCGCGACCAAAGTACTATCGAAAGTTGCCATGGCGGAGTCTTTGGGGACTTTGGTAATTGCCTAACGAGAGGAGCAGAAACCAACCTTCTTGGACAGGGACCAAGCCATCACCTCATGGAAGTGGACGCGACCGAAACAGGCGATGTGCGACAGGGTTTGTTCTCAGCGGGACTCTGAAAAGACTATTCTATATTAATGTGACATGTTTCGACGGTTCCGAATACAAGCCGGCGAATAACCCAGCTGGAATTATAGGTCTCATGGCCCATGATTATCGCTGACCCGGCATGTGTAAATGCCGACTACCATCCTTCTCTGTCTGGGCTCAGATTGTTGTAGCATAGGTAGGTCCGTGGCAAGCGACTCTTCTCGAAAAGACCAAATGAGCTTCTGCCGAAAGTAAGAAATATACTACATGTGTATAGTAATAAATGAAATAGAGCGCTGGCCTGAGGGCGGAGTTGGCTTGTAGGTGGCATCATCCTCAAGATCTCGGCATTGGTTGTAACGCGTAGGAGATGGATGATATGCAGCTTGGGAGCTTCCTGGAACGATCCTACCCTACCTTCGCTACTAGGATCGGCACTGTTCCCTTTCTGATACGAACATCAGGGATCATATGCTGATGCCTAAATGGCGACATCAACTCCAAACAACGTCGGCGAATTCCCGATACGGTTGATATTGCAGATGCATCAATGTCCGAAAACCACTTACACCAACTAGCCGACAACACTAGCTATCATGTGCCAAATGACTGACCATGCTGTTTGACATTGATTTGTATTAATTTGGTATGATCTGATATCCTTCTATAGTCGGAAGAGCCCTAACGCAGGGGAGTGGCCGGACAAGTCGCAACTAAACCCACCGTTTGGCCTTCCAATCATTTCAACATCAAAGACATCCTGTGGGAGCACCCAGAAGCCTGCAGCCGATGCTTTACCCTGTGACTGCTCTTCACGCTTAACTAATCTCAGGAGGGACTCCCTCTCTCTCTCTAGATATCGGTCCATGGACTTTGCGTCCCGTATCACCCGCGCCTGGCAGATGTCGTGACCTTTTGTCATGCAGACCTCATGGTCTTCCGTAGCGTCCACCGCAAGAATGAACGATACTTCTCTCCGTAGCGTTGAGGAACTGTATGAATCGTCCGAAAATCCACAGAACCTCCTCTCCATTTTCATCCAGCGGTGCATTGGGAGCCGGGGATCGGCGCCGGAGAACTTGATCGTTTTCAGATCCGTCTGGACGGAGCGGGGATCGGCGGAGAAGAATTCGAACATGGAGCTCTCCGAGAAGATGGGCACACTGTGGTTGATCCCGGTTTCGACATCACCCGTCATGTAGGAGCTCCGCGTCCTTTTGCGATTTGCATCCTCAAGAAGATAGACGAACCAGAGCTGGCGTAGGTTAATAAGAGTCTCAAGAAACGAGCCAACCTCGACCCGCTGTAGATTGTCCGGCTTCACTGAGCGCAGCAAACCAAGGTTTTCCTGGAAGTGGCTATTCAGTGCCAGGTTGCGCAGCCCGATTTTCCGCTCATCATACGCCCTCAGATCATGGAGGAAGCCCACCAGAGTCGACCCGCACACCCTGAAGGCCTGCAGGTAGAGGATATCGCACTCCGGGTTCAGGTAGAGCAGTGGGCCTGACCGTTTCCCAGTCCCGGCGCGCAACGGGATGTGGAGTCGGTAATGCCGAAGGGTGGCCTGCCTCGACTCCCGGTTCACCCTTAGTAGGGGGCTGAAGTACGCTCGCTGGTGCAGGATTATGCGATACTTGATGCCGCTGACCGGGTTGCCGAGATGGTTCAGGTTCTGGTATAGGCTTGACTCGAGCGACTCCCTGGTGGCTTTGCACTTGAACCTGTAGTCGTCTTTGAGTGTGATGGTGATGAGCTGGCGGCGCTTCTGGGGATGCTCCATCTCCAAGATCCGGAGCCGTAGCTCGGCGGGAAGGCATGGGAACTTGTGGAATGTGTCTAGACGCTTTGGTGAGGACGGGACCTTGGAGGAGGTGCTGGCCGTGGGAGAAAAGTAGGCCGCGTTCAGAGTGTCGAACCGAGGTTTGTAGGCTTCCGATCCCATCATCACAGTATCGAGCTGGTTGACTGTTGATGGGAGGAAGAGATGGGATAAGTGAGGCGAGCGTGTGGTCTTGATTCAACACTTACTCTGTACATGTTATGCCTTTTCCCAGCTTCTCCACACGCATCCAGACTGAAATTCAAGTCCCGCCCCCAGCGGCCAACGTTGCATGTACGAGCAGCTGCGGGAAGCATGGAGGAGGACCGGAAATCGAGCCAATGCTCGGCCAGGCAATATAAACTGTGATTGACGCAGATCGAATCCCGCCACGATCCATCCTGGCTGATACGCCGGGCGTGGCGCCTCACGTAATCCGGCCGGTCTCTGGTGGACATGGCAGAACAAGCATCGCATCCTTCTAGGCCCGAACTGGGATGATATCTCACGCGCTGTACTCTCGGACGCCGTGGTGGACTGCCACCCACTTTACCTCAAACACAGGGCTTGGCCGTTTCAGTGTGTTCCAGAAGACTCAGCTGCCGGGGGGGGGGGGAGCCCAATCTGGTGGCCACTCACACGGAACTGGGCGATGGCTTCGATTTGCCCGCGACGGATGCCAAGCCCTGAAGGCACGGCTCGCGCATTAGGGCTGGCTGATTGGCCGGTTTGCGGTAGAGCAACGACATGCAGTTCATTTATTATCCCATCTGTCCAGGCATTTTGTGCTTTGGTTCGTCGCGTCGCAGTATACAGCCGAATTGGGATGATACCGAGTTTGCACATGGCCGGGAACCACTCACGGACAACTCATCTGTCGCATAACGGAAAAGGCATTTTGGCCCGTTGCAGTATGTTGCTAGCGACGACGCTAATAATGATGATGGGTTTGCCATGTTGGCTTTCAATTCTGGAGGACCCATTGGAGAAAGGAACTCGGGATATATCAAGACCAAAACGGTAAGATGCCGAGATCTCAAAGTCCTTTTACGGTTTGGGCTGGCTGGAAGCCCATTTTCCCTTGCAGTTTCTTTTCCGCTGATGAGTCCAAAACTCACTGCCTAATGTTAGTGTCGCCCAACTTTCCGAGACAGGAAGATGCCGACGCGCGCATTCGGGCAACTTCGATGCCGTTATTATTTATCAGAAAATGCTCCCCAACATCTCTCCACTATCTTAGTGTCCGTTCTAGCTTCTGGAGAAGTGGGCATACCAGAAGGGCATCTAGTAGGGGGGCGATGAGGTTGTAAAATTGTGTAGTCATTCCCGGGAAACAATCATCTCCTATTTCTATAACAGGTCTAAGTAATCTGCTGTTACTGATTCTATTAGTAGTAAGCTCTCAGCTGAACTGCAACGCAGCCATGCACAGGCCTGCCCAGGGTCGCGCAAGGTGAAATGATGATCCACGATACAACGGTGCTTATTAAAACAACACCCTTCTCCATGCTAGCAGCAGCAGGGCCAAGAAATCGGGAATCTCGGACGGTCATCGGGCACAGGCTTGTTGGTCCCAACTCCAAAAGGAAACGCCCGGTCAGGCGACTAAGTACCCTGCCAGGCCATCTAAACACCCATGGACTAATGCAAGAACATGGCAAAAGCAATTAAGTTCAAGTAAGCTTTTTATGAAGCACTAAATCATAAAATAGACGGGACATTCTAGGGCTACGTGAGATCAAGGTTCACCGAGTTCTCATAACAACAGGTAGATGATATACCCAGATCTTTCTTTCAAAATATGTTATTCAAAAGGTCTACCTAACATGACGGATTTGCATTTTTCACGGGATTTCAAATGATTCACTAGAGATCGCGATATATGAATTTACATTCAGAGTGAGCTGGTTGAATTGGCGGACGCGGTCATTGGATGAAAGAGTGCTAGTCGATGGGTTTATTCTCTTCAATAGTAATATCTTTCTTAGTTATAAGTAATGAGACACCGTATCTCTAGGTAGAGGATAGCTGTCATGTGCATTGATTCACTGAAGTTATGCCAGACGCCTTAACAGTATGAGGTCGGCTCTTCCCGACTGAAATTTCGGCTGCATCAACTACGGTAGGCAGCACAATAATGCTATGGTGGATTTGGACAAGGAAGATGTATTTTAAAAACCGATTATTTGCTGAATCTATTTTGTATTTAATTAATAATACAAGCAGGTAATTGCTGCCTATAATCACCCATTAGAGCAAGTCATAGATCTGGAGACAACGGGTACCATATACGTGCGCATGTTAGACTTAAGCAACTGTCCAACCCAACCTTGTTAACCACAGTATCGAAGGAGTCTGCGAAAATCAGGAGCTGTGCCGCGCGTGAGGCATTTCTTCTTCTGCAGGTCACAGAGGTGCATCATACCAGCAACTTCGCCACGGGCAAGAATGTCTTCCTCAGAAACCGCTCCTCGATTCCACTCATTTGGAAAACACAAGTCCGCACGCTTTAAGGCGGATCTTGGGTGCTGATAAGATGATGGGGTCATTGGAGGCCAGACCGCCTTGTTCAAACTTGATATATGTAACCCCGTAGCTGGGTAGCTTCTCTGGGATGAGTAGGAGTAAAAGTTTTGATACCGAATGTGGTGGCGAGAAGGAGCAAAAGTAGAGACGACCTTGGATATTGAAAAGCTAGCGACTTAGCAAGAAATGGCTCCGTCGGGAGGAACTTTAGGAACAACAACGCAGCGGCAGACCGATGAAGGAGATAATATATGAAGAAAAGACCTAGACAATTAAGCTTAAGAAAGAAAATGTTAACGAAGATCTTGCCATGGAGAGGTGACATTTTAAGTGGGTTGTTATGAAGCTTGCGATGGTTCATTGTAGGTATGCAGACGACGAACGCGCGGTAAGGAAAGTCTAGGAAGGAAAGACAGGAACAAAAAAAACGAAGGCTAGGAAATAAAGGTAACAGAGAGAGGAAATGTAAAGGAAACCAACTATCTATAATACTCGCTAGATATCTCCCACCCCCGTCGAGGGGCCTCTTGGGCTGGCTACGTAGAGAGAACTCAACCCATTCAACATCTATGATACCAATGCTAACTTTACTGCTTAGCCTACGTATCGCACGATCGTTGTGGTTCGCTTGCTTAATTCACTCTTTTGCTTCAATTGCTGCGTGTCTCACCTAATTCGATCCGCCATATGGAAGTAATTCTACGTTCTGCCTGGACTGTCAAACCGCCTGCTTCCCTCGCAGTTTGACGCCTCGCAAGATCGCCCGTATCGAGAGTTCGACCACCATACGTCATCGTCATCTAGCACCTAGAGGTAGCTAGCTAGTAAAGGTGCGACCCCGCAGCATACAGGTTCCTTCACGGGGCAGTTGTGCTTGGAGATTATCAATGATCCATCCCCCACTGCCATCGGGATGTAGAGCTCTTCAAGCACTTACGTACTGGGTATGTTGAAGCTGGAAATGATATTAAAAAAGAGAAGGAATGGGTCGGAAAGTTTGACATGAAGACTTCCATGGACGACACGCCCACCTTCCCTCCCCTCAACACCAACTTGCTTGGAGTGTCACGGTATTCTACTGGAACATCAAGACAGAAGGATTTATAACTTATGCACACGGCCCAGATGTTCTCGCACTTCGAGCCAATCCGCGCTTATGACGCACGCAAGCTTCTATCGAACTAGCTCCCAGACGCCAAACCCTATCGAGGCTGGTAATGGTATCAGCAGCGATGTGAGTTGGGTTGGATTTCACCCAATTCAGCTCCAGTCTTGCTATTTTTTTGTTAAAAAGTTGCACCGGTAGTGATACCCGAATAGCGTCTTAGACGTAAAGCCCAGATTTTGGTGTTGTCTCTTCACAGAGAAAGGAACATAATAAGTAATGGTACTCAGGTTGGGATTGTAACAATGAGTAACACATGTTCTGGATCGTAGCGCTTAAAGCGATACTTTCGGTTGCTGGATTCTCGAAATTCTTGAATGGCAGTAAAATCCTCTTGAGATACACTTGAAGATAAATGAATCAGCTTATTGTTTTAGGTTCTGATATTTACCTTCAACATAGAAGATGTCACTTAGTGTTTGATGGATTTGTTGTGAAATCCTCGAGCGAATCATCCCTCTTCTCTAAGGCAGCCTCCGCCGCCGCCAAGGACTCCCCATCTTCCAAGGGCTAGCTATCTCTATTTATTCAGTAACTACAAATTGGTTCCTGCTTGCCTTCATCAACCTTCCTTCCTTCCTTTGACTCTCTCTTCGGCTCTTCTCAACCAATCAGGCTCCATGCCAGCTAGAGCTGGGGGGACAAGCTAGTGCCCTAGCAGCGCCCATGTGTAAACTCAAACCGAGCGATGGCGATGGGATCGCGAAGTTGACTCTTAACCTCCAAGGTTGGGATGCTCCTGGGAGATGGTACTAATGGACAAATGCTCCCAGTATGTATTACAGAACTCAACTGGACCCAGTCATAAACTTTCTCCCCAGGTTCAAAGTAACGTGTTTCATACTTTCCCAAGAGCAGAAGCTATCTGATTGTGGAATTAGGTCGCTGAAGAGATTCCACCTGGATTCGCACCATCTTTGTGTTGATCACAGACATGACGATAATACTTCGCATCCTGCTTCGCCCAATGGAAATTAATTGCCTGTTGCAGGCTAACTAGATAGTTGCATGGAAGGTGCGATGAGCCCCATAACATGCCCCCGGGAAAGAAAAGACCGCCAGGCGTAATAGATAAACTAATGAAATGAAAAAACCCATGAGCTGATCCCAATACTGCAACGTCCCAATACGTCCTGCCCCAATTTTGTCTCAATGGTATTCGATGCCAGGTTCTCCCGTTTGAAGACGCCGAAAGAACTCATTGACATCCATGACAAAGCCTCCAGCAGTGAACTCGGGCATGCTTTTCTTCCTGGTTTGGCTGCCAGCTACTGCACTTGTTACATCACCCCGATCTTATTTTGCACCAGGAACAAACGAGGTAAAAATCGGCCAAAACGAAAGTTCGTGTAGGATCGTTGTGAAGTGAAGGGCAGGGAAGGAATTAGTATTGTAACAAAATGTATGACGAGAGAATGGATATTAGCGTTACAAAATGGCATTAGTAGTTCGTAATTTATTTCTTGAGTCAGCAGGCGCCTTTTCTGCTCCTGATTACCATGATTCAATCTATCCTCATCGACGGCACTGACCAACCGGTCGTGTAAATTCCAAAAGTGCGACATACAGCGATTAGGGAGCTAAATTCCTATTTGGACTTCAAAACTACTCGGGGCGAGTTCTCACAGTGCTAACAGGATGGGAGCCTGGTCTTCTGTCAAACTAGCACCCGGTAGAATTATAATACGAAACTCGAGAGGCAATCGGTACAAGAACCTCCTGCCTCCAGCAGATTTTTGTACTTGCTTCTTGTGTTGATATTTTGGCTATAATCATATGAATGAGGCCTGATTTTGTTACTTACACATAATGCACAACAAAGCTAATGTAGAAGGGATAGTAAGTGGTCAGGAGGATGAAAGGAAGGGAAAAAGTGATATTTTAGGAAATCTAAGATATAGATCTCAAAGCTCATTTTGGTGGGCCGCGAGGGCAAATATAGGGTATTCATGTTGTTGATTCAAAACCATCCAAGCTGTTTAAATAAATAGCCTAAGTCTTATCGTACGAGCCCTTTTCCATTGAAGAGGACGCCGTCTACATGATATCTATTAACTGCAAAGGGGGGAAGAATGATTTTTCAGAATTAATGACTCAATGGTCTGGAACTTTGGAATACGATGGATGATGCATTCGGTAATCTGCTACTGCTCTATAGGTAGCGATATCCGAGTGCTGCGAGGTGTCTTCAAAGAAAATGCTTTTCAGGCAAAGATGAGGAAAAAGTGTGAGAGTTGCCGTACGGTCCATGTTTCTGAGATGCGGCGTCCCTCGTCACGTCCAGCACACAGTTACCAACACCAGTGTGATGGCGTCAGCTCGACATAAGATTCAATTCAAATACCATCTAGGCGACTTGCATAGCTAGCCCGATGTTTAACAAGTACAGAGTGCTCCGTTGTTCTATTCTGGAGGGCTCTAATATCACGGCGAGAAACTTACTATTGACTGGGACTGTTGCATTAAATTTCTCTTCCAGCTTACCTTGTGATTGATAATCACATGCAATCCCGAGTTTGATGCGAATGCAGTGTGACTGACCGGAGCCGTATACCAAGGTAGACAGTTTGTTCCTCTTAGACCTACCAGTGGTAGTGGATCGTCATTGCAGACCATGAAGTTGTTCTCATCTCCGATAGGGCCAGGCCTGCCAGCGCAACGCGGGGTAGCCTGGCTATTCTGCAGAGCGATGGGCCATGTAGTGTGCCGAAGACATGGCCGCGGTGCTGTGAAAGGTCGACGCCCCAGTGATGTGAACCGGTTTTATCGGTCCAAAGTCTAGCCGAGACTTTCGGTTGCATGAGCGGACACGAAGTTAGGAAACTGCCTTGCGACATAGGAGCCTCTTTGGGAATGATGGCCGTGGATAGGTTACATTAGTGACTCACCCCATGTCGACAGCCAGCTGATTCCGGCACGATGGTGGGATCACAGCTCCGCACCTCTGCCGGACCGACGTGTCATATCGGTATTACTGATCTCCGGCCAAGGTTGTCAAGAATATGGCTAAATAGAAAGAAAAAGCGGTGGCAGCGGAGAAATTAATCAATATATATCTCCTCATCGGAGGCCAGTGCGCCGTTCTGTCTGGCCAATACGTAGTTGTTGGTCGGCAAACCGACTATCCTTGTCCTAATAATCCAGGCCTCGCTTACCCCGGGGAAGAGGATGGGGCTGCTTTGATACTCGATGGGGATTCCGTATACTTGCATGCTTTCCGTTGAGTGGATCACATACTATCTCAATGAATACTAGATGAAGCTCGTAATTCTATAGAGTTCATCTTGTTAGTCGAGAGCCCTCCTTTTTGAGCCCGGGCAGAAGCTCGACAGACCGCAAGCGTAGTAGAAGCTCGGACATGAAGCTAACCACCTGGATGCTGCGGTTCGCAGATGCCGAAAACGTGACCTTCCCCGAAAACAAAGACCCCTGGCTTTCGTTTCCTTGACCGAATGGACTCACACTCAACCTACCTAAATCATATTACTTTGCCACTGTGCTGGGTTTCTGTTTGGTCACAGATACTTACATTAACCTGCAAAAGGATGTAGAGCAAGCGTTTACATAGAAACAACGAAGTTTAGCAAGGCCTCAGCCATAATCATATAGTACAATATATTTAGTTTTTCTTTCCTTTTTTTCCTTTTTTTCCATATTTATAGAGTACAGTAACTTAATCGATACATTTTTCATGTCTTCGGTGGTACCGGGGGCCCGGAAGCATTCCGCGGCCGTGGGGATAATCCCTGGTACTGATACCTATCTGTTTCTTCATTCGTATATTGGGACTCTCCATCTCGCTCAGCATCTAAGCTCGGCGTGTCCCTCGCAGGTGTGTCCCACCAGTCATGGGAGCTGTGTGTTGGTCTCCGGGGGGTTTCCGGAGTCTGTATTGGAAGGGAAGATATTCGAAAGCTGCTTTTCTTGTCGGACATTGTGTTTCTGTTGGACAAATCGTTTAATTGAACCCCGTTCTTATCACGAGGGAGGATGTTGGCCCGGTCATCAAAGCCTGGAGGGTTTGGCTTGTTGGGGCGAAGACTGAGCCGGATTGTGCTGCGGCGGCCTGATGTTGATGAATTGAATGTTTTCGATCTTATGGATGATTGAAATTCTTGTAAAATTGGGCGGAGAACTGGTATGCACTGGACAATGATCGTTCCGGTAATTTCAGATGAATACCTGTTTTGGTGATAGTTAGCAATCGATAATCTTGCCATAACCAAGACTTAGAAGCAATTACATACCAGACCTGTGACAGACCATTTCGGACTGAGATTTTGTGTTAGCATCTAATTGTCTGAGAAAGTAGGCGGTGGATGGTTGGGAGCATCATTGGACTTACACATGTAGTACTCATCACGGTCATTTCCTTCGTCTTTCCAACCCACGCGAATAGCGGAAACAACTGCTACACTATTTCCCAGATTGTGTTAGTTATTTAGTCTAAGGGTAGTTGCGTAAAAGGAGATGCTTACATTATTCCGAGACTCATTGTAAGGCAGAGACCAATTTTCTCTACCCGGCGCATCTCCAACTTTCGGACGATTAGCCAGGGGAAACAGGCAAATACGAAGTCCATGACGATATTGTAGACTGGGAGGAAATGTTAGTTGATCAATGGATTGTTTCGACACTGAATGTTATCCTTTGGGAATCAGTGAGACTTACTGTTTCCGCCTTCCTTGAAGTCATCCCTGAACTTGGACCCGACACAAAAGTCTAACCGATACCAATTGTCATAGCTGGGCTTTCCGCAGACCTTGGCCCATTGCACGATAACCTTGGCGATCATCCATGAGTTCATTGTGGCAATGCAAAACCACAAGAACCAGTTTTGGTAACGGTTGCCCATTCGTAGTAAAGTCACCGCAAATGCCGTCTTCGTGAGTGCCTGCCCTATCAGGGTGCCGCAGGATGAGATGTTGATGAGAATATGCATTCGGTCGTCCCATTTCATAGTCGAGTCCTCCAATACATAGCCGTTGTCAAATTGCCACACAATCAATGCGTTATTGGCAAGGAGGAGGAACTGGACGGTGACCGATGATTAGCGAAATTCCTCTAATAAGGATGAGCCCCATTAGGAGCGAAAATAACAATGGCCGATCCTCGGAGGATGAAGCACATACCCAGCATCCAACCAAGATCCAATCGTCGTACCACAGCCTGTAGCTTCGATAACCGCACTTGACCCATATCCGCATTCCCAGAAAGGCTGTTGCACCCAGAAACAACGACCACAAGCCGGCATTCAACTCTTTGTAAGGCGACACAAACCCGTGAACGGGCTCGTCCTTGGCGCGTAGCTCCATGGCCACAGAGCGAACTGGGGACGTCGAGAGTAGCGAGCGCAAGAGGCCAGTGTCGAATCAACCGACTAGCTCTAGGACCATTGGAGGCGAAGATGATCGACGAAAGGAGAATTTATCGAAGAGAAATATGCACTGGCAGACGGAGGACATGGCAGAGCTGTCACGGGAGGGGGGAAATTAGGCCATATCATATACCACCCTAATCTTCTGCCATGCAGGTTCCCAGGTTATTGAAACGTTTGACCATGCGACTAAACGATCTGCACGCGTATCACCCCTTGCGAAACGTTTCTCCCTGCCGCCGAGCTCGAGGAGAGCGTGGTACCCCCGCCGTATGCAAGCCACAGCTGGGTTCTGGCGCCAGAGGGTCGGGCCTAGCTGCGAAGAACAACGGTTTCCCCAGATGGGAGTCTCTTCCGTTTACTGTAACACCCTTGACCTTCATGCAACACGACACATGGGGCCATGGCGAGCCCGGACAAGGGCTTCCAGACAGCAGGTCGTGTCCGGTAGCGGTCCAATTAGGAATTCTATCCGTGGCGGTTACTACTACGCGGTGGGGAGCCAGGCCCCAGAGCTTATTTACAAAACGAGTTCACGGAGGGTGTAAGGCCGAAGGAGGGTGGCAGGGTGATAGCAGGGGTCAGCTGCGTCTGGTGGAGTTATATTGTTTCATTAACTGTTTGGACACCCTCTCCTCGGGTTCTCTGGAAGAATCCATCACTGGGAAGCGTTTGCTACCCTCGCTGCGATGATCTCCCATGGATCGAGCACGCGTTGTTTGCGTCATGATCCACGAGTCATAGAGCGATGCTTGTGTCATCTCATGCTGCCCCGGCGCGTAACGGATAGCATTGGGCAGAAAGGTCCCGTATTGGACCAACCGTTTGCCATGGCAGGCCACACTCATGTAGTCGTGATAAACTGTCACAAACTGTGACACAATTACGCAGCGGACGGTGGTATTCTTCTCTCGGTGCACACTTACTGGCTGTGGTTCAGTCCAACATCGGCAGGCCGAAGGTAAGTATTGCGTGTCAACCTACTTGACAAGGGTCTATGTCAGCTAACACTACCAACAACCCGCCCCATGTTAGCTCCAGAGTCCAAGCTACTCTATGAAGCTTGTTCCTTGGTTGGAACGTGGGCACTTTCAGTGGTAAAACTTCGTCGGGATGTGGCAGCGTTAGCAATTCGTTATCGCCATCCCGCTCCCGGAGAATTTCATAATACGATGTATATTGAAACAGCCCACCGGTGGACCAGGGCGCATAATCCATGCAATAATATGGCAGAGCTGCACCTGAGTGGTCCCGACAAGAAACCGGAACCTAATCAAGGCTTCCGGGTGGCATCAGCTCTCGTACATTCAGGGGTGAGCTATTAAATAAGAATGCCTCCACAACGGTCAGTTTCAGCTTGCTCGGGAATGAGATGGTCTAGAAAACCACATGGCTTTGCTTTTTTAGCGAACAAAGCTCCACTAGCTCACATCTTGACCATATCGCCGGCGACGAGAAGGGGGAGAAAGGGTGATTCCTGTTACCGGCCTTCACCTCCGTCGCGCATTCGCCCTTGTCACCCGGATCACCCGTTTTCTTGCATCAAATTGATAATAGGAGAGATCCTGGGCCGGAGAATATCCCACCACCATAAATTAAACAGGGTTATAGGACAAGCTTTGCCAAGCATGCGCCTGGTAAATCAATCTCGAAAACTAATAGATTCCTCAAATAGATGTCGTCAACTTGGAACTCGAATTATCCTCTTGACTAAGCTGAGGAGAGAGTAGGCTGTAATCATGAGTGATCATTGTATTGACGAACGAACGACCATCAAGTTGGAGAAAATAAGACTTGTCTCTTGTTGAAACCGAGCTCAACTCACAGGGTATTCGCTTCTACAGCGTTGTTCCTTGCTCAAACTATCCCTGGTCATATTTGCTGCATTCCTACATTGGATGAATCAAATGATTCTCCTGAGTTGCATGCAAGTTCCATCAACCCAAAAAACCCGCATTGTCACCGTCGGAGTGGTTGATACCACTGTGAACCTATGTAGCTAGCAGATGGATACCCCGAATTGTCGCACCATACCTCGTCATTACAATCTCTCAATTACCATGACGTTCGGGCAAGCTTGGGCCCAACAGTCCGTTATGGCTTAGATAGCGACTGAGAGAAATATCAGAATTAACATCGGAGGGCCACAGACATCTACTCCCAGGAACGGATTGATATAGCTTTGTTACATTGAACTGGGAGGCTAATCAATGGGTAGCATAAGTGTGCGATCATCACTTGAAGTTGACCTCGTCTGAAATACGTGTTCTGTAGCTCAGGTAGAGCCTTCTCAATTCTATGAGCCAGATTGTGTATTCAACACAAATAATGAACATTTTGAGAACTTAAGTACGTTGTATTCAGCTGCGACTCAGAGGTAATCATTATTCCTTTGTTCAAAACGGGAAACGAGAAACCTGCTATCTGTCCTACTAGATTTGACGCAGCAGCGATCATAATGCTCAATCAACGAAATGGAAGAATTTATGGCATTGAAGTCCCATAAATAGCAGATTTATTTGCCATTAACGCCAACGACCTTGTATGGTTATAGGGTACATATCCTCAGCCTGATCAACGATGACACGGACGGCGGCGATAGTAGACGCGATTATTATACACAACAATCCATTCAAACAGTAGATGCGCGGCTTTGACATTGAAATTACATAAGCGATCCCATGATTGAAACTGGAGCAGGTTGGTGCAAGGAATCTGCATCCTGCGTCCATTCAATCTGACATGCTGACGGAAGACAATGGTTTGCTGCCTGCACGCCTCTAAAGTACCCCTTCATCTTAAATCTTACCCTTACATTAGGATCCTCGCGCAGCGTACCCCTCACCAGTCTTCAGACGAAATTACTCATCCTCAGCATGTTATCGATACTGATAATCCCCGCAGCCTCAGCACTCCCAGCAACCTATGACAAGGTCGTTGCTGGGGTTTCTGGCCATGGCTACAGCATACAGGCCCTGCACACACCTAGTGTAGGTCTGGCGACTGGCCCTCGGCCGGGAATACCACCCAATATGTATGACGATGCAGCCTTTGTAGCCAGACATATCAGCGATCTTGCTGAGGCTGGCCACAATGTGTTGCTCGTCACGCACTCTTATGGGGGTACGCCGGCAACCGAATCCATCAAAGGGCTTACCAAGATTGAAAGACAAAAATTTGGAAAGCCTGGTGGCGTTATCGGCCTTGCATATATGACATCCCTGGTGCCAGAAGTGGGCAAGCCAGCTTCAACAGGACCGTGGAGTCCTCTAATGGAGATTGGGGTTGGCAGCCCCCAAACCCATCGGATACAAAGGCTCACGCTAACTCATGGCAGGACGATGGCTGGTTTTACTATCCGGATGACACTTTGACAGCGAAAGTGGTTTTCTCCGATGTCCCGTTAGAGCAGGGCTTGATCTGGGCAAAGCAGCTCGTAACCCATTCGGCTGCCAGTTTCACATCTCTCTTAACTTACCCTGGCTACGCAGATGTTCCTGTGGCATATCTAGTAGCTGATGGGGATCTCTCTATTGCGCCACGAACCCAGCGATCGCAAATTGAAATGATTGAGAAAGTAAGCGGCAACAGGGTGGATGTGACAACAACCAACGCTGGACATGTCCCGCCTGTTACTGCGCCGGATGATGTTATCAACTGGATTCTATCGGTAGCATCGAAACTTGAAACAAGCCAGTAAGGGAACGAGAAAGAGCATACAACGATGGAAAGCAAAGCCTCGCTTTTCAGAGCTTAATACTGTCTGGTTTTGAGCCTGTTGATAGATTAGAGATATATGCTATTGATGTAGGCAACGAAATGAGGACCAAGTTATGTAGTTTGTATCAATGGGCTTAAAAAAGGGAAAAAGAAGGAAAACTAGAGAGTAGAGAGTAGAGCATCAATGCTTCCTCCTAAGGAATGCTGTTTAACGGGTCTTCATAGAGAATTTACTATCAACTCATCTGAACTAAGCTAATCTATGGTCTAAACAAACGAGTCTCGATATCCGAGGCCTACGGAAGGCTAATGCGGTTGATATATAGCATGGGTCACACGCAGAGCTATTTAGTTAGGACTTCGGATCAGCCGGATCACTCATGCCATGATTCGGCTGTAAGAGGGAATCTTGGCACCACTGTGCCTGAAGGGTTACAATAGGGGAAACGGAACACGGCAATTCATCATACGGGCACAATAAAATTCGTTTGTTTCCCACCCTCTCACCCCTTTCTTTCCTTTCATTGCATGTCTATTATGATTTGCGTGGGAGGATGGCGTTTGTGTTTCCTTCATTGGCTGATCCAGCCGTCGTGATATTCACTATCGCCGGCGCCCTCTTTTCTTGCCTGCTGCTCTATTCTATTCGAATTAATCTAATGTTTTTGGAAACGCCAGCCCGGTTCCGGATGCTTGCGGGGTCACGATGGGACCGAAAGCTACTCTCCCAGACCTACAAAGAACTTGCTAAAAACCCCATCAACTATACCGACCAGCTCCCCCCGAGGCTGAACCGACGATACATTGTGACCGGAGGCGCTGGTAAGAGAATTTACAGAATATAGTGATCACATTTGGTCGAATTCCAAATCTAATTGTTCCTCTTCTAGGTCTTGTCGGGGGCCACATCGTGCTCCAACTGCTGGCTAGGGGGACGCCGCCTGAGAGTATTCGCGTCATTGATATCCGCAGACCAGAACGCAATGATCTTCACAGCGAAGCCGCGACAAGAGTAGACTTTATTCAGACAGACATCACCTCGTTAGGCTCAGTTCAAGCTGCATTCTGCAAGCCATGGAACCAAGCAGTAGCCCACCTTCCACTCACCGTCTTCCACACAGCTGCCATCATTGTTCCTTCAGCCAGGTCCAAACTACAATATGAGTTTGTAGAGTCTGTCAATGTCAGAGGCACCAAGAACGTTCTTATAGAAGCACGCAAAGCTGGTGCCGACATCTTCAGCTCGACCTCGTCCGCGTCCATCGCAATCCGCCCAGTAGAGCTCTTTCCATCGCCCTGGGTATCAATACCAAAGAACTTTGCGCAGGTGCTCGATGAGAGTGATTTCTATGAGCCTTTGCGTCCACACGAAGAGTTTTTCGGCAACTATCCTGCCTCCAAGGCCCTGGCTGAACGTCTAGTCTGTGAAGCAAATGATGGCGACTCGTTTAGAACGGGTTGTATTCGCCCCGGCAACGGAGTTTATGGGGATCCAACCGATAACACGGTCGGCGGTCCTCTCAGCAAGTCTATCATGCCAACGTGAGTGCACCAGCATTTCTTTCGCTCCTTCGAAATTTTCGTTTCTGACATATTTGTTACGCCTTAGATGGGTGCCACATATTGTTCAAAGCTTCGTACACGGGGCGAACGTGGCGGTAGCACATTTACATCACGAAGCTGTTCTCACGACTAAGAATTGCCCACAAGCCGGTCGGCCTTTTGTTGTCACCGATCCAAACCCCCCTATAACCTATCGGGATCTCTATAACGTTATTAAGTTCCTGTCCTTGCATTCCTTCCACGTCGTCGTTCTGCCACCCATCCTGATTCTCCTGCTCTCACACATCATTGAATGGTATATCCTTTTGCCGTACCGTTACATGCTTTTAAAACATATTCTTCCAGAGATAAGGGGGGACTTGAAGTACCTGCAACCGGGACTGTTCTCTATCTGCACACACTTGGTCGTGTCTGATTCAGAGGCGAGGAAGCCTGTAGAAGAAGGTGGACTCGGTTATCGCGGTGTCTTGACAACACTGCAGGGAATGGTCTGGGAGGTTTTGGAATGGAACCGAGAGCATGGGAGTGAGCATGACAAAACTCATGCTAGAAAGGCGTACACAACTTCAGTCGAACTGGCGGAACAGATACAGAAGCTTGGAGTGGGTGGCGTGCGCATCTCTACATGAAGATACCTTTGTGAGTAGGAGCCCAGCTACCGTGGGCTCAAATAAATTAGATGCACTCTTCATCACAAGTGCAGAAAGGACGGTGTCGCTGACTGAGAGTTGTCTTTACCAGCTTTGCCCACCTAGGCACGGCTTCACTTGGCATGAGATCAATTATACGAAGAATTATCATAACAAATCAATAACAAAGCTAAAAATATCGGTTCGCATCTCGTTATCAACAAGGGTAGATACTATTGCGGTGTTGTAATTAACCAGTACTTTCTAGAGGGCTGTGTTGAGTTTAAAAAGCTGGTTTCAGGAAAAATGAATGAATCAGCACGTCGTTCTTGAGTTCTTGAGGGCTGAGGATGGGCCAGCAAATCGGACTGGCATACGGATTACCAAATATGTATCCCCCTTCCCTACTAACTAGGATCCTTTGTGAGGCAGATTAGTTTATCTACTTGCTTAGCAGGCATACCCAGTCAATATGCAGACACGAGAAATACGCCTGGCATCCCATAGCCCATTTTACACTAACTACTTTGAAACATTGGGCTGATTTGCAACTTCCGTTATATACCTCGCCTACCTCCATTGATCCAAGAAAACCAAACCCACAGCAAAAGCATCGCAAATCGCCACTTATTGTTCTCAAGCTATGTCATCACTTTTAACGAGAATCCTCCTCTTGGGGTTCACTGGTGTACCAGTGTCCGCCACGGTGTCTTGGACGAGTGAAACCCCAGACAGGCTTCCCCCATGGGGCCTGGCTCGGCAAGTCTACTCTGATGCCATGACCAACCCCAATGCCTCAGACTCGCAAATACATGACATTCTTTTCAACCCCGCGGATGGAACCAGCTGGAGCTTCACCTTAACGGTCAAGACAGACGTACCTGTCTCTGCCGACTATGGTCAAAACCTTGTAACACAGCTGTCCATACTCTCGCTAGGAACACCTAAGAAACACACGGAGGGACTTGTGAGCAACGTAAATATATTTTATGATTCGCTTCCTTCGAATGCTACGAAGCCATTGCAATCGGCCTTTGGTTGCGACTACATCAGCAGCACTTGCGGATACAGTCTCACCAACCAGCTGAGCGCTGATTACGGCGTCCTAAGAGCCATGCCGGAAGAATGCTACGATTATCTCAATAGGAGCTCTGGCTCCTATGCATTCAGTACGTATTCATTCCAACATGGTTGATTAAGTGGCTGACTTGAAGGTAGATTTCTCGACAAGTCCAGATCTCCAGGCAAGCTTCTTTGCACTTGGGAGCGAGCTGGCGACTGCTGGGTCTGACGCGGCCAGCCGAGAAGCTAACGCAGCCCTCGATAGAGTTTGGCCCATTGTCGTCAGCAGATGGAGTTCGAGCAAGTTGGTCGGTCGTAATGGATGGAGCTCGGAATTATTCTGCTTGAAATCGCAGAGGGGGGCGATTAGAGAGTCCGAGGCAGATTCTTCAGCAAGCAGAGGAAGCCCAGAGGTATTTCTATTCTTGGCCATCCCTTTCCTCATAGCCTTTATGAGTATATAATGCGCCGTTAAGAGACATTCACAATTTTAAAAGTTAAACACGGCCTTAATTGCAGCCGATATTAGCGGGCTTGATATCCGTCGATATTCGTCTTGGTTGAAAGGACAATCTGCGTCTCGGCATATGATTTTACACTTTTTATCTATGATAGCTTCCCCCTGATGTCTATGTAAACGTCTTTTCATCAATCTTTATCCCACCAAAGGGAGAAATAAGGTAGAACAATTGAATATACGCTCCAGGGCCTGCCCCTTAAGTTTGAGTACTGATGATAATCAAAGAGCCCGCCATTAACTTTCTTATATCATAATTCTATTAATTGAACCAACTTAAAGGATCCAATGTCTATAACATCCCTGCAATTTTCGAGTACAAGAAAAGCGAAATATGAACCTTCAGGTTGAATGAATTGCATCACAGAGGAAACCTCTACTTGACCGACTCCACTCTCAAGTTAGCAACCACTCATATGTATTTAAATAAATCGTGGATCAATCAAAGAACATATCAGGCTTACGTCACGCCGCCAAGAGTGTTGACGCGTATTCGATTTCATATATCATGCATGGGTGCCCGCCTGAACTACAAGCGGGGGGATAATTCACTCCTGACCGTCATTCTTTCCCAGCAATCAACCTTGAATCCGGAAATATCTCTACAAAATGGGCTGGAAAGATCACTTAAAGAGCCTCAAACAGGAGTTTGAATCCATGATAGCGGATCCATCCGAGAAAAAGAACGACCAGCAGCCGCAACAATCACAAGCGCAGCCACAAGGACAAGCACCACTTCAATCACAGCAGGAAGAATATCAAGCACCACCTTATCCCCCTCCGCCTCCCATTCCTGCTTCTCAGATCTACTGGCAGCCTCAATTCAGGCCTGAAATTCCCACCAATGTAGAGTGGGACGCAAAGCTGGGGAACGGCCCCGATGGTTGGGGCAATCAAGAGTTGCAGCACTATACCGCTGATCCAGCCAACAGCTTTCAGTATGTTTTGCGATTACAGGAAGAACACTACGCCTTGAGAATATTTACTAATCGATTAAATTCACAGTACGCAAGATGGTAGGCTTGTTGTGCGCGCTCTCGCCAACAGCGGTGCACCTACACCAGAGCAGCGATACACCTCTGCTCGGCTGGTAAGTCGGGAGACTCTGGGACACGACAGAGGTGTCCTAACTGCGGTCATTCTCTCTCCCTCTGCCGAAGGCATCTGGCCAGCGTTCTGGCTTCTGCCAAAGGAGCCCTTCTCATGGCCGACGGACGGCGAGGTGGACATTGCTGAATCGTTCAATGGGGATCGCCAGAATAAGTCTTGCCTCCACTGGGGCTTCCATCACGAGCCCCAGAAGCACCGGGTTTTGGCAACCTCCATCCCTGATATGGGTGCTCGCAATGTGAGGTATGACTTCGTCTGGGACCAACCCGGCGGGCAGGCTGGACAGGGAAGGATGGTGTGGTATGTTGATGGCAGGGCGGTAATGAAGCACAACGTTCCGGAAGGGACCAGACCGTTGAGGGATATGACTGTTCTGTTGAATGTAGCCATGGGAGGAAACGTTTGCCAGGGCAAGATACCGGCTGATGGATACTACGATATGGTCGTTCAGTCGCTATTCACCTCCAGTGATCCCGATCAAGGAGGATGGCAACGATTTGAAGCAGATTGGCACAACTCGAATACCCCGTTAGGCAATACGTACTAAAACTCGACATGTTGTTGGGGGAGAGTTCCTGAGATAAATCTAACACCGAAGCTACTTAGTCACAATGAACACCATATTAATGAACTCTACGAATTGAAACCACAGCGTTATCCGACCTACCTTGACTGGACATGAAACATGACGGTATGGATAGGCCAGACCTCAATGAGCAGATCAATGTTCAGATTTACAGGAGGTGTTCAAAGCTAAGCCGTCTTTCTCATAGATTTCGCAATATTCAATTGTATTTCTTCAAATTCAAAAGAAGTCCAAATATGCTATCATTAATCGTCAAAATTACTCTGCTTTCCAATTCATCACAATCCGAGCAAACTCATCCACGCGGTCAAAGTCGGTCGACCAAGTGGTCAGCACCCGAATCACAGCGTGATCTACATCGTATTTTTCCCACACGTAAAAAATAAAATCCTGCTGCAGCCTTTCAATGAGCTTCAAAGGCAGAATTGCGAACATTTGGTTCGTCTCCGTGTCCGCAAGAAGAGAGTACCCCGCAGCCTCGATGGAGCGGGATAGCTTCTGCGCTGCAGTGTTGCCTCTCTTGGCCAGCTCAAAGTACAAATTCTCCCTGAACAGCTCGGAGAATTCTATGCCTATTATTCGGCCCTTGGCAAGGAGGGACCCTCTTTGCTTAACGTAAAATTCAAAGTCCTCAGCGAGCCTAGGGTCCTTGACAACAATAGCTTCACCAAGGAGCGCGCCGTTCTTGGTACCGCCGATCCAGAAGATGTCCACCAACTCTAGAACATCTCGAAGCGTCATGTCGCTCTTGGGCGAGGTCAGTGCAGCGCCGATGCGAGCGCCGTCCATAAATAGCAGGAGTCCATTCTCAACACAGAGGGCCTTGATGGCAGCCAGCTCGGCCCTGGAGTAGATGGTGCCAAATTCGGTCGCGTTGGATATGTACACCAAGCGCGGCTTCGCCATATGAGGGAAATGCCAGTTGGCCTCAAGAGCTTGGCTGATGCTCAAAGGTGTCAGCTTGCCGTTTTCAGGCAGGACATTGATTATTTTATGGCCGGTTGCCTCGACGGCGCCAGTCTCCCTGGTGACGATGTGGCCTGAGCTGGCAGCGATCACGGCTTCATGAGGTCGCAGACAGGCAGCGATAGAGATGGCATTTGCAGACGTGCCACTAGGGACGAAGAAGATGCCGACATCATCACGACCGAGGTGGTTTCTGATGTGTTGGCGGGCCTCCTGGCTGTACCTGTCATTTCCGTACCCTGTCTCCTGGGTGCCATTGCTGGCCACCAAGGCCTCTAATAATTGAGGGTGTGCGCCCTCACTATAGTCGTCAAGGAAGCTATACTTTGGTTTAGGGGGGTATATGACGGTAGAAGCCGGCATTGTGACGTTTGGCGTGTGGAGAGAGGAGTGTTCAGCGTGTAAATCGGCTTCGCTCCAGTGCTTGTCTTAGATATGGACAGTTTTCATTCAAGCACGCAGATGGAGGGGAATATGTATTTAAAAACAGCAAAATGGAACCTAACCCTATGCATTAGCAATGGTATCTCGCTTTAGGATTTCGATGGGGATGGTGGAACGCATCGATAGAATGGCCACTGTGATAGTGGTGACCATGACAAACAAATATGTTACGTACTTCCTCAGTCTCCGACTACGGTCGCGCATATTATCAGTGGGCAAGTCTCCAGACCTGCAGAAAATCAAACTCAGTCTGGCAGGTAGTCGTATTCGTGATAAAGTTTTGATCATGTGAACCAAATGAGGCCATCGAAATCCTGCGATGTCGGAAGAGGTATAGAACGAAGCTCTAACTTGTTCCATATCACAGTCCAGCTTCGAGGACGCTGCTCAGCTGATCGCGAGAGATTTAACCACTGCCTTGATCAATAATTTCAGAATAATACAGTATCTTCGTGCCCACACATCCTCGTATTAATACATAGGTTTATTTCGCCTACTATGCACCTATTTGGCCTGCTGTCGCGTCGAGATTCTGGAAGCCATCATGGGATGGGTGGTGGCGGTTTATTGCGGCTTTACAACGGCTGAAACTCTGAAGCTCTGAGCTTCTGACAGGCCCCGCTGACATCCACCCGAAGTTACTCCATTTGGCAATTTGTTATCGCAAAATCTAGATCTTGGCTTCAACCAACGCTGCATCTTTTTGTGTGCTGAGGCTGCATTCGCTTTCCCTCACTGTAGTATTGAGCAGCAGCTATCCACACTGCTCAATTGACTATGAGCCTTGCGCCATGGGTATGCAGGAGTTGCTTCAGGGCACTGAGGCGTGGCCCAGTCCGTCAAGCTGTGCGCACCCTCTCATCTGGTACGATTTGTCCCCCACCCCTCACCTTCCAAAGCGATGATCTAGACCAGACATGCCTTCGAGTTGGTATTAATCAAACGCCAACAACTAACGACCGAATAGACGCACCCTCCAGCTCGAGTCAATCGTTTCTTACCCCCGCCCTCCTCCAACGAGCACATGCCCTAGTCGAAGAACACAACGCCCTCCAGTCCACCCTCAGCTCCTCCTTCGACCCAGCCAAGGCCAAACGAGCCGGCGAGCTGTCACGCGTCGCAGCCGCCCTACAAGCCTTCGAGAAAGCCAAAGCCTCCGTCGAGGAGCTCTCCTCCCTCATCGAGACCGAACCTAAGTCGCAGGACGATGCCGAGCTGGCCTCAATAGCCCGCGAGGAGCTCGAAGCCGAGCGGGCCAGCCTCAACGCCCTCGCCCGAGATCTAGGCGCCAGTCTCACCCCCCGAGACGCCTTCGCCGACTTCCCCTGCATGATCGAGTTCCGCCCCGGCCCCGGCGGCACCGAGAGCAGGTACTTCACCGACACCCTATTCCAAATGTACAAGGCCCTCTGCCTACGTCGAGGCTACCGCGCCAACGTCCTCAAGTACGAAACCGCCGACTCCGCGGGTGACAAGTCCTCCAGCGCCAACGAGCTGCCCCTCCAAGAAGCCGTCCTCGAGGTCCTCGACCCGGGCGCCTACGACATCTTCCGCAGCGAGGCAGGCATGCACCGCGTCCAGCGCATCCCCAGCACCGAGAGCAAGGGCCGAGTCCACACCAGCGTCAGCGCCATCTGGGTCCTGCCTTTGTTCCCCGAGAGCGGCGCCGGCGGCGACCTAGCCAACCCAGACGACCTAGAGAGCGACTTCTACATCAACCCGCAGGACTGCCGCATCGAGACGATGCGAGCCCGAGGCGCCGGCGGCCAGCACGTCAACAAGACCGAATCGGCCATCCGCATCACCCACATCCCCACGGGCGAGGTCGTGTCCATGCAGGACCACCGCTCGCAGCAGCGGAATCGGCAGGAGGCGTGGAAGCTGCTGCGGTCGCGCGTGGCCGACGGGCGCAGGGAGCAACGGGAGGCCGAGGCGGCGCGGCTGCGCAACTCGGTACTGACGACTGCGCAGATCCACCGTGGCGAGAAGATCAGGACGTACAACTACAACCAGGACCGGTGTACGGACCACCGGGCTGGGTTCGACGTGCACAACCTGCCGGATGTCCTCGAGGGTGGTGAGACGCTGGACAAGGTGATGACGGCGGCCAAGGAGTGGCTTGTTGGGCGGGATATAGAGCTCCTGACACTGGAAGAGGAGGCAAAGGCGGCAAAGAAATGAAAGGATTACGGTCTAGACCAACGAATTATGACAAGCTGGAAATGCAGCTGAGTTGTTGTAACATCTTTGTATATATATGTATTGTAACGCTATATTCACGCGACTAAGGCAGTTGGCCTGGGCCGCTGATGATATATAATGGCAGTATCAAGCCTTCGTCAAAGCCTTCGCTTCCCCCCGACTTTGGCAGCCCACCATGCTGAATGATACTCTCGTAAAAATGCTTCCTCGTTTCACATGCGCCCCCATGCCCAAGGTCGTTGCTTTCCCAAGATGCCCATAGAAATCAATGACATGGCTATAACATATATGCTCTCCCGTTTCGCCGCCCAAATGTATCTTGTGTCACCCACTGCCCAAATCATAACGCCAAGATCCAAACATTGCATAATTTCACTCCGTTGTAACTCCCCCTCCGCATCCTCGGCCCTCGTGTTTCTCCTCCACGTCAGGGCACAAAAAAACAGCAAACAGAATTCCAACCTTCTTCCCAGTGTCCATGAAAATGCTATGCGGTGTGTAAAGGAAACGCCAGTCGGTGGTGCTTTCTCGGTCTCGTAAGAACTGCCATGCTTTGTCGTCATATCGAAGGGAAACGGAAATGGAGGGGCAGGTCAACCCATCAGGCCGCTGAGGACGACCTTGCCCACGTTGCCCACTTCTGACCGCACATTGGCCCTGCTGCTATCCTCGAACTCCTTGATAATGCCCTGGACGATGATCTTCCTTACCCGGGCATCCGCTTTGGTGAAGAGCTCTGCCACGGCGGCGGAGCATTCTCGGGCAGTGGGTATCAGGGCGAGAAGGCGCGAGTAGCAGTCGATGAGGGTATCGCAGAGCGTGGCGAACGTCTCGAAGTAGTCGGGCTCAAAGGGGAGCGAGGGTGTGAGCAGGTGCACGTACTCCTCGCCGGGGAGGAGGTCGGACTCGGAGGCGGCAAAGTTGATGACCGAGGGCGCGCTCGAGGCCATGCCCCCGTCGCCATTCGCGCCGGCGGAATTGACGCTGCCCGCTGCGGAGAAGGCATCCTCGAGGGTGTCTGTGGCCGAGGTGGAGCGGCGAGACTTGCCGCCGGGACGCCGGAACATGTTGGGGAGACGCGCGCGCGTGATGGCCGCGGTCGAGGACTCGCTGCGGAGCTGCTGGAAGGAGTCGAACTCGGAGAGCAGCGTGCTCAGGCTGCGGAGGAGCTCGATGGGGGTGCTCGAGTTGAGGTCGACGACGACGGGGAGAGATATGCCAAGGAGGAGGTAGTTTGTGGCTTTGCGAGCCAGTTTGCGGTTATCGAAGCATGGCATTCGGTTCAGGTCTGACTTGTCGAAGAGGTATGTGTTGAACCAGTAAACGCGGCCTTCGTGTCTGTAGATAAGGTGAGGGGTCAGCAAGCCGAGCCTGTGATGTGGCCAAATAGTTCTCCGCCGGGGCTGGGGAGGCTGGGTTGGTAGTCTTACGCTTTGCGCAGATAGTCCAATGTGGTTATGCGCTTGTGAGCCAGATCAGTGATCTGCTGGAAGAGGACACTCGAGTCGCTCGGCTGCCAGAATGCTCCGCCATTCCCGGAACTTGATGGCGTGGGAGGCGGGAACGGCGGCGTCATCTGGGCGGCGGTCGAGGAGGTGGTGGTGCTGCGACTCAGCATCTTGACGGAGTTGTCGGGGCTGGTCGGGCTGGTGATGTGGTAGTCGTGGTCGCGATCGCGGGTGATGACCTTTGCGGCGGCTGCGAGAGCGTAGTCTGGCAGTGCGGGAGGGGCGGCGGCATCGGTGACAAAAGCATTCGAGGTGGTGGTGCCGCCGGCGGAGGAGCCCCTGCGGCGCGAGCCAGTAAAGGGCGCGGCGGCTTTGCGGGAGAAAGATGACTTGCGATCTTTGGCCGTAAGTCCGCTCTCCTTGGTAGTGGCAGTGGTCGACGACGAGGTGGTGGTGGCGGACGAGGACGAGAGGGTCGGTACGGCGCTGGAGGATTGGGATTGGGTCAGGGGCGGCGGCGCATCGAAACCTTCGCGCGTGGATGGACGAGGGCTGCCGGTATAAGCGTAGATGGAGGCGGAGAAGATGTCCACTGAGGCAGGATGCCGCTGCATCGTGGAGGAGGTGTCGGCGCGTTTTGACGTCGAGCTGGAATTGGGGTGGTGGACCGACGGGATGGTTTAGTCGCAGATCGAGCCCACTACGGGCGTTCTAAACTTGGTCGACTGGCTGTTGTCTGCTGACCTGGACACCGGACCTGACCTGATCTGACGCCCTTCAAGGCAAACAAATCCGAGACATTCCTTTGGTGAGGAGCAGGGTTTTGGCTTCGGCTGTGAGACCGTGGCTGGAGCTGAGGCTGAAAACGGGGTGATGGCTGCCGCTGATTGGCTCGTCGGTCAGGGGCGTGGCTGAGATCTCCTGCACATCGTCCCTTGCTTGTGATGGTTGTCTCAGGGGCAGACGGCTGCCACCTGCAAGTGCCGTCCATGCGCCACATCACAGTGTCCAATTAGTTCAACAAAAAATATCCCAAGAAAATACCTCAGATCTACGAGTCACTCTGATATTACCAGACAAAGACATTCGCAGACTTTTGAATCGTGAGAACGCTTTCCTCAGAGAACCGCGGTTCTCGCCAACGTGTTCCTGATCTTGACTCTAGGGTAGGGTATCCGGCTTCAGATGAGACCTGTCTCGGTTCGGAAACAATCCCGCGTCAACCCAGTGTGAAATACAGGGGAGAAAGCGAACCTGGGTTTTCAAGCGCTAGGGCGGGAAGTTTAATATGAAGTCTATTGGTAGGCCGCTAATGGTTGTGGCCTTGTTGCCCAGATTGGCGAATATGATTTTCAATATGCCAGACTACGAGGAAGATAGATTCACCTATGAGAGTTCATGGCGAAGAGAGGAAGATGCACCCTGTATCAATAATGTAGAAAAACAAACCGAGATGTCTGGAATGAATTTTGACAACTAAATGGGGGTCGAGATACATACTTGGATTATTTTGCGTTACGTGATGATATACGGGACCTTCTAATAATTTTAATTATTATATTTAGGTAATGGCCGTCTGAACGTTATCTATGAATTTTTTTTTCTATCGACAAGAAAACGTATGGGATTAATAAGATGCGCTGCCCGTGCTTGTAGGCGTACATTCTGGATAGCGCTGAGAGAGCCGTAGCCATGAATATTGAGACGAGGAAAAAATAACTTGACTATATTAGAAACATTGATTTGCGTAAGCTGGTCACGTTTAGTTAGGCACACAACGCTCAATTGCGCTCAAACAGTAAGATAGCCCATATATATGCTCCAATCACATGCTCCGACTCTGTTGTGAGTCTGCAGCGAATCTCACCTCATTCTGTTGCAAACTCAGCCGCAACCCCGCAATGCATCCCGCTCCCCTACGTCCCGTCAATCACCCATATGTTCTCAATACGATCTATCCTGTTCATGGACCCGGTGACGCTCGAGAGCGCGCTCGACGCACATTGAAAAATTAATAACTTCTCAAGACGGACCCTCCCGTAACGAGTCTGCTGTGAATACGTCAACGTAAGATCTAAAGCCATCGGATGGCGGATTGTCAATACCTACACGAGTTGGCCCTTGAATAGCTAAAATGAAACAGTAGATATCTAATCGACGAAAGTGGACTAGTTTAGTCCATTTGAAGGACCCTCGTCCCAACACCAGGGCTACTCGAGTAGCAGAACACGATAGAGCTTTGAAAAGTGCCTGGTTAGCCCAGTTCCAACAGGAGTACATGTTTAAGGATGTCCGGTCGCGTTAACGCCGCATTGGTGGAGGACGTGGAATAAGGTTCACATCGTCGTTAAGAGCGACTTCTACCACTCTCAACCAAAGAGCATAGACTCTTCCTCAAGATCAAGGGTGCAGACGCCTTGTCTCCCTCCTATCAGGATCCAGAACAAGGGACACATACCACATTACACACAGCAATCGTGCCGCTATACGTTTACTAGTATACAGCAACTCGACACTATGTGTACTACTAACGTCCTTACCTACCGCTATACCGACGGCCGAGTCGAAACTGTCCTCAGTCCTCAGCTCTGCGTGCACTCGCGGCATAGGATTCCCTGCTCCAACAACATCGTCCTTACGCACCCAGTATGGCAAATGAATGAGACGTACCAAGAAAGAAAAATGAAAGAGATGTACCAAGAAATGCAAATGAAAGAGACTGATGAAGTTGCGCACCATACCATATCACGAGATTGCACTGGGGGAAGGGAGGCGCAATGCACCGCACTCCTTGCCGAACTGGCGACAAGGAATTTGCGCCCGCTTAGCTTCAGACACGAAAATCTGAGAACAGCGCAGACCCATGGGATCTCTCGTCATCACAGGATCATTCCTGATCAAGACACGCTTGGCACGAAAGCAGATACCGGAGGTTTGATGGGCGAGTGGGTTCACACACGACCGCCGTCTCCAAGACCCCCCTTAGGACGTCGAACGGTGGGAGAGCGCAAGTCAATACAGCCCAGCACCCGATTATCGTATCCTGGTCCACCTATTCCAGGGTTTGGTGCCCCTGAAATGGCCGATATAAACAATTTGAGCAATTTTGATCAGAATAACGCTCAGCAATCCTCCAGACGAGGGTACAATTCGCATCAAGATAAGGATAACAACACGGCCAGAGAACGAACCCTGTTGGATGATATCCAGGTGCGAAGGTCATATCGCAAACAGACAGATATTGATCAGATGCCGCCTCCGTTGATGAGAAATCGAAGGCAGACCGAGGGTGAGAACGAGGATATGGAAGTTTCACCACGAAGAGTGAGGTTGCGTCCTAAGGCAGAGGGCGTCTTTGCTAAGGATCAGCTGCCTAGATACAACAAGTAATCCTCTGATGTCTGATCGCTGACCATTTCGGTACATGCATGAGGGGGCTAATGTGAAGTCAGTCGCGACTCAGCAGTTTTCAAGTGCTAGAGAAAATACTGTTTGGTCATGCGTGGTTTCAAGCTAATTCTTAGAAGGAGAAAACCTCGGTTTTTTTCATCTTCAATTGGTTTGCTAGGTTAACTGTTTTGCTGAATTTCAATTGTTTTCCTTGGTGTTATAATATCATCTTCGCTCGCGGCTTCGTGATCGTTGTGGTTCGGTCTATGCCCCTCTTTAAACTCGCCATTCACCAACGACTTTTGCCCTTCACACCTAAGAATTTGAGACCATTCATGGATTCCTACATGAATGAGAGCATTTTACTTATGTTATGCACGCGGAAGTTGGCGATCTATGTTATTGCCAGTGCATTATGTTTGCCTTTCCTTGATAATTGAGTTAAAATGTCAAATAAGCATTGAAATGAGCTCCCAATTATGCTTCATCCTCCCATCAGTCACGCCTCGACCAAGGTAGTTCTAAAGCGCCATTCTCCAGCCCGGTCACACATTGTATCCTCTTGGAGTCAGTAAACTTGAAAAATATCGTCCACGACTTCCAGGTGTTCGGCCAAGTATCCTCCTTGAAGAATGAATTGACCATGCGTATCTGGCCCCGTTGCTCTTCATCAGCAAAGAACCTTGCCAAATCAGCTAGGACCGACGGCGTCTGGATCCTCTTCTTGCCGTAGATCACGGCCAATACCTCAACATCCGCAAAGGGTCCCTGTTTCAAACCCGCTTCAACTTGTTGATTGGCCATTGTCGGGGCGGTCTCTCGCGAGATCTTGACGGATCCGGAGTACTGTTCTGTGGCGTTGAAAAGAGACAGCGGACCGTCATCGAAGCGATATAGTATCGTCAGTGTCTTCACCCAATTTGGTAGAGGGTCAGGAGCGAGGTAGTGAACCATTTGGTTCATTCTGAATGTCATGGACTCATCATCCTGGATCAGTTCTCTGATTTTCTCTGTGACTATCACACCGCCAAATGTTGCAGCAATGACCTGGAGCCCCTTCGCAGGAGCAACGCTCGACTGCACAGGCTGTTTTTCTGACTTGATGATGACTGTCATTTTCTATGATTGACGAATGATTGTTAAACAGAGTTGAACAGAGTTGAGATGTGAAGGGGCATGAATAATAGTCTTATTTGATTCGAGCTCCGCCACACTTGCCGGCTGTGCCGTATCCATGAAACGTGAAAGTGAGCAGAGGTGAGATGAAGGAATTGGGGCAGATGGTGCCCGCAATAAGTCCCTAGACTCTCCCTATTGATTGGTTCTAGCACTGTTAGGCTTAGTGATATGGATATTCGCTGCCTGGCCCCTCGCACATCTGACAGCCTAGGTTCAACCCCACCAAAGGGCTTCTAGGCTGCATTTTGCTTGTGATTCTCTCCTTGGCTGAGGTCAGTTATGTCCGTCTTCACACAGCGTTTAGTCCTATGGAGCTAGAAGGGAAAGGTCAACTACCTATCCCTCCTGCGTTATCCTGTCTTGCAAGTCACGGTTGATGGAAATATCTCATTGCAAAAATACATAGACCCCGATTTTCACCCGCAGCCCATCCAGCTCAAGTGGGCACACCCACTGAAACATTCCCCTGTGGCCCAGCTGGCTAAGGCGTCCGACTGTTAACATGCATGTGATCGGAAGATCGACAGTTCAATCCTGTCCGGGGGAGTCTCTCCTTTTTTCTTTTTGCCTCATGCACGCTCCATCTGTACTTAAACACACGGACGGACTTCCTCCTCTGTTTGGTTTATTGCCTGCTGCGTGATGATCCTAGCAAATAGATCCTTAGGCCGAAGTTGAGTGTTGTGTAAGTAAGATTGGAAACCGTGAGCTGAATATAACTAGCTAGTCTTTCTATTGTATAGCTATACTAGAGGGGGACGAAGAGAGTTATGGCATGACTGGCTTTGGTACATATTGAGGTATTTGATCGTAAAGATTAGAATTATAGATACTCTTCTCACTATTGTAAGGCTTCCCGGCTTAAAGAAGATAATTATATTGCCCTCTATACCAGCTTGCTGATTGCTATTCGCCCAATGATGTTCCCTGGCCACCACTCGTCTTCCATCCGGTGCTAAAGAACCTGGGAATACTTGCTTCTAAACGCTCACTCTTGGCCTCTTATGATTGTGGATTTGATGCAACCAGTTATCACTTTGTTGATGGGTTCAGGAACTTTCCCTTAGGACTTGCGGGTATGAGCTGAGGAGCTGCCCATGGCAATCTGTGCTTCGCTGTCGTCGGTTGAAGAGAACCCTTCGTCACGGCATTTAAGCACCGTCTTCCATCCATCAGCATACAGATTTCTCCACCAAGGTGACTGCATGCTGAGCTTGTGCGTCTTGAACAGAAAGTCCGAGCCTGGATATTCGTGGGCCGCTTCCATGGCCTTGACTGGACATACTGCCGTGCAAGGAAAATCTGATTTGGCGTAGTATGGGTGTCCGTACCCATACTTCTTATAACACCACTTCTTGCTATCGCCCGTCATGAATATTAGTGCACTTTCCTTCCACAAGTGAATCTCAAAATTCAGGAAGCCACCAAAACATACCCATCTTTAGCACACCCCCACGCATAGATGTACTGAAATATCTCGCCCACTACTTCAACTGGCGGCTGAGGAACACCCACCGCCTTATCCTTGAGCATCGCTCGGTCCCCAGGGGCTGTGCAGGCGCCTTTGACGTTTTGTACATATTTATCGAGCGCTGCCTTGCAGGTGTCTGTACATGTGAGCTCCAGGGGATCCTGTTCACTGAACATGAACAGTCCAGACGAGGCTAGTTGGAGGAGTGTCTCCTCGCAATCAATGGGTGCAAGAAAAGCGGAGCGGCAAGCGTCCGAGGTTGTCGGTGAGAGGCTGCTCTGACCTCCAACAACATCGAGACTAAAGGAACAGGCAGCGGGGCCTATCCCAAAGACCAGAGCATAAAGAGGCCCTAGTTTCATGATGGTTTATACGATTGTAGCGGGTGAAAACCTTACTTGATTGCTGACGACGAAATTGGGGTGGGGTAAGCCGTTTCAATGGATGGGTTGCTTAGCCAATGATGGTGGACCTCTGGGTCTCATATCATCATGATTCATGGGTGTAGTAAGCAAGCTGGTAACTAACTACTTCTTCTTCATTCACGCTCTCAGCCAGAGTAAGATTGAAAACCTACTGCCAAACGCCTGACCAGAGGGATGACTCTACGCGACCCGCTCAACTGGCTCTTTGAAAGTCTATAGCCATGTCGTTGCGACGGAAGTCTTGTGATGCCTGTTTCAAAAGCCGCCGGAAGTGTGATTATGGCCGTCCCGCTTGTGGAACATGCAGTCGAACGAAGAAGAAATGCCGTTACGCGTATGCATCAAGCGTCAAGCCATCCGACGCAACGACAACTTCAGACTTAACAACATGGTCTGACGACTTCATCACCGCTGGCTGTTCACCTGCGGCCTCTGATATCTCATTCACAACATTCCTGGACATGATGAGCAATACCATGCCTCAGCCTTTTGAAGCTGGTAGAGCCTCTATTTTTCATTCCGACCAGCATGAGACTCTCTCTGGTCTTAGGGCCTCACAATCCCCTAGCCAATCTATTCTGCTTGGCATGTCATCGGCTCAGCTGGACCTTCATCTGGTCGGCCCCCTCGGCGAGGTACAACCTATAGAAGGAAGCAATGAGAGCTGGCAATGGGTGTTAAGCCAGCTAAAAACATATCCATCTGAATTTGCTCAGCAAGCGCAGACTTTATTCATCCACCCTCAACTATATCAAAAGTCAATGCCACAGCCTATTAGAGCAGCTTTCGGAATGTGTTCGGCTTGCAGTCTCATCAATGAGAGCAACCGCGCAACATTTTTCAAAATCATGGATGCGGAGGTTGTTGAAATCCTTAACAATCCCGAGGGAGACGCGTCGTTATTCAATGAACTCGCCCGACTCCAGGCTTTACTTCTGTACCAAATGATGCGGCTGTTCCACGGTGGCCTTGAACATCGAGTTCTAGCTGAACAGCAGCAAGTTATCATTCTGGGATTAGCCTTGAAGCTTCTCACACGCTCTCGAGCCGAGCTTGATGCGTCCGAGGGGTGGGACTCATGGATCCTGGCAGAATGCATCCGTCGCACGGCGGTGATTGTCTACATGGTCTATGGAGTCAATTCTATTTTCCGGCATGGGATTTGCACCGAGATTCACACGATAGCCAAGCTGCCGCTGTCGACTGCGCCTACATGCTGGAACTCGGAAACCAACTACCGCAGCCACTCAGAACCGCAGGGCACAATGACTTATGAGGTGTTTACGGACTCATGGCCAGTCTCGCCTCGAAAGCTATACCCTTTTGAAAGGCTTCTGTTAATTGCATGTAGAGGTATCATTATCGCGACGGAGTTCGATGATCCTGAGGCCCCTTTGTTTAACTGATTGGTTATGTTGGTACGGCGGATAGAGATGGGATTGAAAACCTTTCACAGACATCACATTTGTCCTCTCTTGTAATAAAGATGAATGATTGTCACACTAGTCGGCGTGTATGATGATATTGTATTCCTTCAGTACATATTCTGTCAGATGACTTCTTTGTTCCAAATCGTTACTTTCCAATTCACCATATCCGTCGGTGGTTCTCACAAAATTTAACCCTGGACAAAATAAACCTAACTTAAGATCTCCTGGACCTGATATCCTCTACATTTCTTTTTCCAACTCACCAGTAACCCATAAGCTTCCGAGCCATCTCTGTTCTCCGCTCTGCCAAATATCTAACCCCACGCAAGTCTATAAGCACTCTTCTTCTACAATAGAACTGTATTCTTAGATCATGACCAATGGAATATATGATTATCCTCTTAGTATTTCCGCTCTAGAAATTATCTGTGAGTGAAGGCCACCCGAGAGAAAAGCCAACTGCAAACTGCTCGTATTGACTCACTGGATGTAGCGTCGTCATGAGCTACTGGCGTCTTAGTTTGAGCCACTGCTACCATGGCTATTGTATTGAAGGGGGCATCAATGGCCGCCTCTTGGAGCCAATGCTGCATCATATCGCCGTCTTTTTGGGCACCCTGTTGGGGCTTGCAGTCCATATTGCCCCAGTGTCGGGGGACTGCAAGAAATATCCGTGATTGCTGGCCAGCGTCCGGAGGAGAGCTTTCGCCGGGGCTCATCTTCTAGGTGGTAAGTCGAAAGTATTAGTACCCTACACTGTGATCGGAGTTATAGCTGATCTCTAGTCAAGCAATATAAGCTTACCTTCTCAAAATTTGATCATATGAATTGCAGATGCCTTCAACCTTGGTGATGCTTGAGTTAAAACAGCACTAACGGCTACCAAGAAAGAGCTAGATAGAACCAGATTTAGGCTCCATTGTCCATTGAATTGCTATCAATTTATACGTAGCCGTGTCTCAAGGCAGTGACAGTCCCACACCAACTTCGAACTTTTGAGAACGCTTCGAACCAGCAAGATCAACCCCTTTTCGTGTCACGCCCGGTAGCCAACGCCATCTCTTCCATGCTTGTCAACTTTCAAGAACTTTTGAATTCTGGCCGCCGATTGCAAAAGGTCTCGAAATTCTCCTATCTCCTGCAGAGAACCGTGCCGCAAATCACCGTGGCATTGCGCACCTTTGGAACTTTGGTGCTGTCAACAAGTGGTTAAAGGTAAGACGTCATCGCTTGCTGGCCAGGGGTCTACAGCATTAGGCTCAGGAACTTTTAGGAACTTTGTTAAAACTGCCAGGATTCTTGTGCCACCCTTTCTGCTGACTTCATGCGGGGTGGGTAGTTGTGCATTTCCACAATAAGCAGCCACATGTCAGAATGTGAGGTGGTAGCTTCAACTGGTCAGACGGATTTGCCTAGAATGGGATCCTTTGGAACGTTTGTGAACCTTTGGTCGGGCTTTTCTCCTCCCGCGGACAGCCCGTACTGACTCCATGGCACGGATATGTCCGCCGTGGACAAAAGATCCCTCCTCAGGATGCGGCTAGATGGACTTTTCTCATCAATGCGTTCAGTTCTATGTTTTATTTGCATGCGATAACTTCCCATTGACCTTTTTTCGTCATATTAACAAGCCTTCGTCATGGACTTGAATGAGTCCTGGTCGATGCCTTTTCTCAATTGAAAAGGAGGCGTTCACGGACAATACGTAGCATCATTGACAAGTGCAATTTCGGTGCCTGGGTAGGCAATGCTGACCAAAATCATCCGATATTTGGCTTATTCTCATATATCATCAAGACAAACCTTTGGCCTTACGATATTGGAACCATAATAAGAATTCAGCCATAGAGGTACTTTAATGAGTCTATACGAAATCGCATCATGAGTTTACTAGAAGGTGGATACAGAGATATCCCTATCACCCATTACCATTTTTACACCGTGGTTAGTGTACCAAGTATCGCGATTAGTTTAGCTGAGCTAAACTGGATTTATGGATCATCTCGCATTGCATATTTATCGACTATTTCAACCCAAGTGAACAATATCGCTGCCAATGTATTAGATAAATTTCTGATTGGTGCCGTCGCTAGGATCCAGCAAAGCGGGTCGTAATCTTGAATCAACGAGTTTCATAACGTTCGAAATAAGATGTAATAAATGCAGTGCCTGAAAGTCAATCCATGTTAGGGCTCTAGAATGAATTCTACTTACTCTGATAGAATCATAGTTGCTAGCTTAGCTAAGACGTCTTTGAATAACTAACTTGTATTTATGCTTAGACAATCGGACACACGACCCAGGTGTGACAAAATACGTAGATGATCAGGATGATTTATAGTATGAAGTATATAATCTTACCCATGCAATCAGTTCTACCGCCTTTCTTGGCCGCGGGAAATGATACTACCTAAGTGGTCTATCCACTCGTCTCAAGGCCTCTGTTAACACCCCGAATCCGTGGGGCTATATACACTATGTGCTGAAGAATATCACGATACATCAGAGCTTTCTCTAAGACAGGCTTTTCTGTCACACTTGGCCCATTCCAGAATGATAGCCCTTGGTTTGGATCGGGTTGGATCTGGCCGGGGTCAACCACCGACCAGACGCATAAGCAACTCGGCTATTGTTGAGAAGACATCCGGCCCAACACACCTCTAATGTACAATATTGGCGGTACTTTCTTTTTCGATGCCGCATGGAGCCTGTTATCCACCTTAGTAGCTTCATAGGCTCGGCGACAAATTCCAACGATTGATCAAACAAGATATGCAGAACAGAAGAACGGCTTTAAAGACCGCAATGAAGAGTAACCAATAGGTTATTTGATCATGTTAAATATCACTATCATATGCTTTGCCAATGGAATGACAATAACTAACTTCCGGTGGGGTTGTTGAAGGCTACCCCGAGGCAGATTTAACGATTATTTGAGGGCAAATTATGCAATGTTTGTAGGAACCAATAGGAGCCAACATAATAAAGGACCAGATCTTGTTGTCAAATGCGGGGTTGGTTGGCAAATGCGATCGAATCGGAATAAATTGCCAGCCAAGCCTAGCAACCTTGCGAGATTTCCATATAACTGGCATAACCCGGTTGATCCCAACCGAAAGCAGACAAGAGAGCATTAAGGAAAGACGCGGCTGTATTCTAGAGGATCTATATAAGTGCTAACAGTGTGTCCAAGTAGCGGAATACGACCTCGGAGGCAACAGCGCCGAAGAGAATGAGGCAGTGGGGCACAAGATGACACTCTGGGTCCTGACCAGCCGAATGTGTTCATCTCGGCACTCATTACCGCGATGAAACAAACCAGAAGCCTTGGGCATTTCCTTCATTTAACTCACTGGTGGAAAATACAGCGGTACGGCCCTTGGGACGGGACCAAAGCCGGAATAGACGGCCATTATCAGGCGACCTGCCAGACGGAGCCAACTCCTTATTGCCGAAAGAGTGTATAATGCCTTTCATTTATAGCACGCCCCGTAGCTTCAGCTCCGTGGATCACACTCGGAGAGGTAGTTAAAAACAGCGGACATCCCTGTGTTTGGCGGTCTCTCAAACTCATACAGTCAGATCTGCATCGTCTGAAGTCCGAAGCACTCTCAGTCTCATATCCACGCTACCCGTCATGAAGTTCACAGTTGCATCCCTCGCCGCCTTGGCCCTCGGCGCAATCCAGGTTTCAGCCGCCCCTGCTTCCGACAATGACAATGTCAACCTGGTGACCCGAGCACCCACCGTCTACTTCTGCGGCGACAGCACGATGGCCGCCAAGGGCGCCAACGACGGAGCCACCGACGGCTGGGGCAGCTACATCGGCGACCTCCTGACCGTTTCCACCGTCAACAAGGCCATCGGCGGACGCTCTGCACGCTCCTACTGGAACGAGGGCCGCTTCCAGGCCGTCGCCGACCTAGTCAAGTCTGGCGACATCGTCGTCATCGAGTTCGGTCACAACGACGGAGGCAGTCCCACCAGCAATGACAACGGCCGCTCCGACTGCCCCGGCGCCGGCACGGAGACATGCATCTCCGACAAGACCGGCGAGACGGTGTACACCTTTGTGTTCTATGTCATTCAAGCCGCCAAGCTCATGACGGCCAAGGGCGCCACCGTCATCCTCAGCTCCCAGACACCCAACAACCAGTGGGAGACTGGCGTCTGGTCCGGAGCCCCCAGCCGCTTTGTGGGATACCAGTTGACGGCTAAGAACGCGATCGCTGACTCCAAGGTCACCTTTGTCGACCACCACGAGGCGGTTAGCCGCATGTACCGCAAGCTCGGCAACAGCGCCGTCAATGCCCTTTACCCTAACGACCACACGCATACTAGCCCTGCCGGAGCCAAGTATGCTGCTCAGGCTTTCGTCCAGGCTGTTTATCAGAACATGAATGGCACAACGAGCTTGAACAGCTATGTCAAGACCCCAATCACCACTGTGTATTAGGAGATTGTGGATAGATCGAAAGACTTAGGGCGTGGGTCTTGGAGTAGTAGATATGCTCATTGCTCCTCCTCGCAGGAGCCCAGAATAAAGTCCACGCGCATCTCCCATTTTTTCCTATTTCGATTTAGTTGTGATCCATGCCAAATGAAGAACTGGTGTTGAGGTAAAGTGTGCTGCTCACGTGAAATCAATCTCGCCTACATCTGCACAAATGTAAACTTGATATTGTCCGTGATGCCACTGATAAGAGACTGTTTCAACAGTTTGAGAAACTGGTTTTGTAGAGACCGAAATCCCGTCGTATTTGGGCCTTTGATAACAAAATTTGACTTGCTGTCAACACAGACGTGCCATGGGACGACCTGTAAGAGCTATTAGAAGGTGCTTTGGTTTTGGACAACTCCGTCAACCGGAGTATGGGTTACTCTCGTACTGGATCGTTTCTTTTGGAAGAGGCATGGTGCCACCAAAACTCTAGCATCTCGACACGGCCACGGCAGTATTGGATGAGGCTAAAGAGCTTTTGTGTTTCTATCAAAAAATAAATTTGAGTTAAGGAAGCATGTGAGGATTAGTTGGACAGCATACCATGAATCTGCTTCAAGCTTGTTTGTGCCTGGCCCAAGGGATCTGTCACGGTGAAACGCGCGGAAGGGACGTTGAATATGGACCGAGGGGCCAGCAAATCCTTATCTCTATGATCTATCCACAGACGCATATGGCCCTGCACGAAGAACTCCGACAGCTCGCGCTCCTCGATGTCATTGAAGAACCGGGAATGCAAGCCACGGGCGACCCAGAGAGGATCGGGCGGGTTGTAGTCCTGCGTGTGTAGCATGAAGATGGCCTCGTCGCGAAACACAGGGCCGAAATCGGCCAGGGCGGCCTTGGAGGAGCACAGGAACGCGACAGCCCCGCGCAGAGGCTTGTATTTCCCGTTCCTTCCCCTACAGTGGCATTTGCTGTGGATGACAACAGTTGTTGACTCGCAGAGGAGGCGGTACACTTGCAGCCGCAGCTCGGTGGGAATGTCCTCGAACCAACGCATTTCTTCACACCCGCGATATTTGACGACGGTGGTGAGAGGAGACACGTTTCAAGTGACTAGAGCTCTGGACTGAAAAGTGGACTTGCAGATAGATGGTTTATCAGATGGAGAGCCAGGAACAAAGGCCAGGGCTAAGACCTTGCCTAGGTTACGTGGTTGATAAAGGTTGAGAGATTAACCGCTCAAGTGGAGTTGCATTTGCGGCGGAGCTGGTCCAATAGTTATCTACCAGCCTTCCAATAAAATTCAATAAAACGAGGATTGAGGGGTCAACACAAGAACCGGCCCTGATTATCAGATTGATAAGGGGCCTTCCTTTTGAAAACGGTATGGTGCAGTCTGGGGATCCAGCCGTTTTATTCGCGTAGTGCAAGCGAAGCCGTTAGACCGAGCCAAAAATAAATCGAGCAAAGCCGCAAAAAGGAAAAAAAGAATATTCACCTCTCCGATACGGGGAATCGAACCCCGATCTCCACGGCGCTCACAGTTGTCCTGAAAGCGTAGTGTGCTAACCGTTACACCATATCGGATATTTCATACCCAGAACCTTGTAATAGTATTATATATTCCAATTACACAAATTTTGCGCGATAACCTGTGATTGGCATTCACAACTTGCCGCGTTACCGGATAGTTGTAGTCTTGACTCTACAATATTTCTTTGCTAAAGGAGTACATTGTTACGAGTGCGAATTCAAAGAAAATAGACCCTCCAACCACTTGTGTCTCATCAATTGTCAAGGCTCACAATCTGACCTGTAACATATATCGTCAGAGCTACATTTTCCAGCAACTTGAGTGCTCTATCAAATCATCCTTCATGTCACGGGTATGATAAATCGTAAAACATGTGAAATTAAAGTAATATTATTAATATTATCCCACAGTATAGTGTTATGAACGATAAACGTAATTTTCTCGTTGATGTGTTGTTGAGTAGAGCCCAGGTACCGGGTAGCTCTTTGAAAATACCGTAAGCCAGGTTACAGACTGGCAATCTTCGGAAATTGGTATACGGCTACTCATTAAAAACGTATTTGACAACTAGGGATTTCAGACAGTATGTTGACTTTCTATGATTTGAGGATAGACTGTCAAAGAACGGGGCACTTCTAACAAAATTTGCGAAGTTCTACGCCTATGCTCCCTTGAGAATCTGAACTTCAATGAAAAGTTATCTCTTATTCCTCGCTGCCATATCACCTTACACTGCATTCTTAATAAAACGTCTCAACTATCCTGGCCTGCATTTTAACGTTATGATAAGATGAAACACACACTCTTTTGTGGCCTCTCTCCATTTGCTACCACGGAATGGTTCCAAATCTGTTAGACATCGTACCAGTTTCTCCGTCCGCTTCCAGCGTGGCGAGACGGCAGATATTGAGTGCACCATTGGCCGCAGTATCAGTACCTGCGTAGTCGGTGAAGCGAGTCGCGCAGTGCCCTGGACATGCTAAGTTGATCTTCCATGTCGAATCCTGCGAGTATTGCATCGCCAAGTTTACAGCAAGCATGTTCAAGGCAGCCTTGCTAGCAGCGTAGACCTTGTATGGGAGGACAAACTCATTTGATGGTTTGGACTTCCACTCGATGCTGCCGAGTTCTGAAGTGACGAAGACGACGCGTTTTGTTTTATCTGACTTCGCTAAAAGTGGGATAAGGGAATCTGTGAGAACTGAAGTGCCGAAGACGTTGGTGTTAAAAACTTCCTGCCATTCTGTTCGAGGCCAAGGGCCACGAGCGGAGTTGCCCCCAATACCAGCATTATTGATTAGAACATCGAGATAACCATACGTTTCGTTGATATATTGAACGGCCGCTGCAATGGATTCATCCGAGGTCAGGTCGAGAACTAGCGGCTCAACAGAGGCGTTTGGTTCTATTTCTTTGAGCAGCCGAGCAGAATCTGCAATGGCATCCTTTCTCCGTCCGGCCATGAGAATATGATAGTCTTTGTGTTCGAGAATCAGCTTCTTGACAACTTCGAAGCCGATGCCTTGGTTGGCACCGGTAATCAGGACCAGAGTGGGCTTGGTAGTAGGCATTGTTATATTTCCTAAATCTCTATTTTGCGGAGATCTTCTGGCTCAATGTAAGGGAGATTCCTCTGTCTCATCTCCTTTTTTATATGCCTACTGAAGTCTCGAAATCTAATTCATATGACGGAGATAAGTAGCCTTTGACAATGCCGAATTTGAGACGTTGCCTGCCAGACTATCTTCATGAAGAATATCCTGTTCGGTAGACCCGCTTGCTTCTACCAAGTGGGCTGTTCTCATCGACCAACAAACGAATTTCATTAAGGATGGGGGAGAAAAAAGCCCCGTTTTAGCAGAGGTGACATTCCTAACCAGCATAAGTGACATCCCTTACCAGTATAAGTGACATTCTTTACTTCTGTGACCCCGCTAGTCTCTTGCTATCGGCTGTTGGATCACGGAGATATGATAAAAGCGAGGCCGAAGGTCTTCTTTGCCTAACCACTGCTATCTGATCACGGTACGACACGAGAAAACATACTGTCATTCCTCCCTGATTTACTTGTATCAACGTTCTAAGGACTTCGAGAATGCCGGACAGGACGGATGGCACCCGTCAGGGCACACCTGAGTGCGGCTACTGTCAACTCTAATATAGCCTCGGCGGCCCTCCCACCTGCATAATTAAGTTCCTCGCTGTCCACTACTCCGGAGTCACCCTCTAGTACATTGAGACGCGATGATTGGTCAACAACAGCTGGAGCGGTTGTATTATACTTGCATTACTTAATCTTGATATGTTGATATTGGCACTACCATGGCTGTGGGGTGACTTGAACAGTTACAAAGTGAAAATAGTTTCCTGTGGCCTTGGAACCCCTATATCACCTAGAACATTCTCTTATACATATGTTTCAACAATCATTCCGCTGTAGACTGTTTCTGAAGCCGTTCTTTGCGTTAAGATGCTTAGACGCACCAACACCTACTACGTGTTTTAATGCTCTGAATAGCATGGGCGGAACTGGAGAGGTTTCCTAAGCGACTACTAAAGTGATTCTCAAAACTTAAGACTTGCTTGCTAACCACGGTGAGACTTAGTAGCCAGATACGCCCTCTAGAAATAAGTTGAGACATAACTCTGATAGGTGAGGGCACAAGGGTGGTACTTGATACCCGGCCACGTGGGAATCCCCATCAAGTCCATAGACTCTAAGACCCGATCTGCGAGCTAATGTGTACCATGCTAGTTCAACAACGCATCTGGGTTATCTTGATGTCTGTTCATAGCTTGGAGTGTGGGTCTGGCTCTGTCTGTTGCGGGATTAGTGAGATTGCGCCATTCTGCATGGTGGTTGCGATGTTTAGCATTGAAGCGAGATATTTTGGCTGCTGTCATCTCCCGGCTTTGTTGAGGGTCAAATGAATCATAGCTACTCATCATGCAGTCCTCGACCCAGCCCGGGAGCGGTGACACCTCCCTGAGATCACCCGCGGGGGAGTCTCTGGACGGTCTCGAAACGACAGATCGTCCGGCTCCACTTGCATGTACCGAATGCCGGAGAAAACATGTGAAATGTGACGCGAGTGTGCCAATATGCCGCCGTTGTAGATCTTCAGGTCTTCAGTGTCATTACGTTCCATCTCGAAGGGGTCTAAAGCGCCGTGCTCCTGATGCCCCATTGGGGGACGAACGCCGAGTCCATTGGAAGCCAACCGCCGACTACGGAAGTGTCCCAGTGACCGAATCGCTCAGAGAATCAGTCGATACCAGGCTTATAGAGCCTATCGCACAAACTCATGGCCCCTCTTATACGCAGGGTCAAGAAAGATCATCAGTGCCTGCGACTACTACCACCCCTGTTGAGCTTCTCAGTGCTTACGACGACACTGCCGCGGCTATCGAGGATGACGATGCCTTGATTAACCTCTTCTATGCTAACTTTCACGCTGCCCATCCAACTCTTGTACCGCGAGGCAGTTACAGTTCGCAAGGCTATCCCGATTACCTGAAGCTGGTGGTGCATTTCATTGGAGGCCACTTCTCTAGCATGGCCTCAGGGGACCAACTACGTAGCCTAGCCGGCAAAGCGTTGGAAGAAGCTTTTGGACGAACCAGTCGCACATACCATCTTGTACAAGGTCTTCTATTATTCTCAGTCGCTTTACATGCACGCAACGAGATAAAAGAATCTGTCCTCACGTTAAGCCAGGCTGTGTCCGTAGCACTGGAGCTCGGTTTGCACAGGAAAGCTTTCTCCGGATCTATACTAGGACTTGGCGAGATCGAGGAAGAAAGCTTGTGAAGGACCTGGTGGGAATTGTATGTGACAGATGGCTTCATGGCGGCCCTTCAGCGTGGAACTGGCTCTCGATGCCACGGAGTTGACATTGATGTGCCCCTTCCTTGTGATGACTCCATCTACATGGAAGGTGGAACACAAGCCAACACCTTCACACTGGCCGATTTTGATGCTCGGATATATACGGATGAAGAACTTCAATTCTCATCATCGTGCTACCGCATAGAGGCGGTGCGGATTCTGTCACGCTCTTTGGCCATCTCATGGACCCACGAGGTTCATGAAGACCAAGTGCAAGCCATCGACAATGCACTCGCTGCCTGGCCGCATCACCTTAGACATGGTGCAGCAGAGGCAGCCAGCACGTCTGGCGCGGTTGATGAAATGCTATTTCAAGCACACATGATTATACAGTTTACGATTATCAATTTACACTTCCCGAGAAGCGATTTGGTGGCAGCTATACCGGCCGCATCGGACATAATTCGCCAAACCCATGTCCTACCGCTGTCGTCCAGAACCATGCATGGTATCAAAGCTATCGAGGCTTCAAAGCACATGAGCAATCTGGCAGCCCTTCGGGTACCTGTCCATAAGCACACCCCTTTCTTTATATGCGGCATAGTCTTCGGAGTGATTGTCCAGTTGTCAGCATGTTGGGTACGCCCGGCTAGGTTTCAGGAACAGTGCCGGGATAGCGTCTCCCTCATCGCCGGTGTTCTGAAAACCCTGAGCCCAACCTGGGCCCTGGCACAGATCACATTGCGGAAGATTAAACCGATGGCTCTTGAGGCACTGACAACACGCGCAAGGCAGGCCAAGGACAAGACTGGATCTCCACGGGACAGTGGGGTTGATGTGAGCCCGCCAGTGACTGAACCTCAGATCAATGATCTTCCGTGGCTGGATTTCTTTCACTGGGCACAAGATGAAACAGTTTCACAGATTAATTGAGATTTTTGATACCCTAGTGATAGACTACTGCTGGACTTTGGGAGCCTTGATATTGGATATAGAACTGCCGTCCTGCCATTGCAACTTGAAGTGAGACGTCCACGCATGCGAATTACACTTGATTGCCGAGGAATTCTTCTCATGAGCCCTCCTCCTCCACCACCCTCTCCAGTGTGCATAACATCATAACATCTGATTTGAGGCGGCCCATTTGCTTGTGGATGCCGGCATGGTGTCATCGGGGACTATGAGACTGGACCCACGTAAAACGCCGATGTAGTCGCCTATCGTGGCTCAGCAAGATAGGAGACCTGTCTCGCCGAGAAGAAATCGTTACAGTTGGACTTTTCACACATGGAGAACAAAGGCTGCTCAAAATAATAAGAATGGCCTTGTCATGGACGCCGACGGTTGGATCTGGAATAGCTTGCAGTAGATACAAATAAAGCTGCCCTCGATTGTATCCTAGCTCCACGTAAACCGACACACACTATTCAGAGACCAATCAAAGATGGCACCCAGGTATAACAGAATTGCTGTCATTGGCGCAGGCCCATCAGGACTTGCAGCTGTCAAGGCTTTAGAGGATGAGCGAGTATTCGACTACATCCGGGTTTTCGAGCGGAAGGACTGCGTGGGTGGGCTGTGGTATGTGTACTTTGCTTCTATCTTTCCTCTTCATGGTAATGAATCTCATGTTTCGTAGGTCCTACGATGCGGAACCGGACAAATTTCAGCCAACCAGCACCGAAGCTGAGGGTGTTCCTGATATCCCACTAAGTCTAACGCCCCATGCTCCGCTGCTTGCTGACCCCTTGCCGGAGAGACTCGGACTTCGTGGATCGGCCTATGAGGCTCTTGACACCAATGCAGGCTCCCGAACTATGGCGTACACCCACACTCCACTTCCCGTTTCCAACTCTGTTTCATCAATTCGGAAACACGGACAGAACAATTCCACACGACCACGTCGAGCTGTCTTGAAATATCTTGAGAATCTTTTTGAGCCGTATCTTCATCGCCTCGAGCTTAGCACAGGTGTAGAGAAGGTTGAGAAGCTTGTTAGCGGTAGTGGGTGGCTTCTTACATTAAGGAAGAGAAATGTTCGGCATGGATCTGATCCGAAACCCCGTGACTACTGGTGGCAAGAAGTCTTTGATGCAGTCGTGGTGGCTTCGGGGCACTTCAATGTTGCCCACGTTCCACATATTGAAGGTCTTGAAGAACTTTCGAAGGAACATCCCGAAAAGTTTGAGCACTCCAAGTCCTGGAGGTCACAAGAAGGTTATATTGGGAAGGTGAGTGCCGCTTGAGCATCACACGGCCATTACCCATATAAAGCCCTGTTTCAACGCCACGAATTTGATCGTGACTTACATATCGTCTAGAAAGTCGTCGTCGTTGGCAGCGGGGTTTCTGCCGCTGATTTATCCGAGGACCTGCACGACATCGTCCAGGCACCATTTCATGTTTCCATGAGGACTGAAGTTGAATTCTTGAAGAACGCATTTCGCTTGCCCAATGTGGTTACAAAACCGCCCATTAAGAGAATATCGAGCGAGGCAGCAGGTGCTCTCTATTTTGAAGACGGAACGACGTTAGAGAGTTTTGACAAGGTTATATTCGCAACGGGGTATAAGTTATCGTACCCATTCCTGCCTTTTGAGGCTGTAACCTCGCAAAACAGATTGAAAGGCTTCTATCAGCACGTGTTCAACATGGAAAACCCTTCGCTGGTAGTAATTGGACAGGTAGGAGAACAACCTACTATTGAACAAGGACCAAAGTTAACCTCTTGCAGGTGCGAGCAGCAATCAGTTTCCGTGTCTACGAATACCAAGCAATAGCTGTCAGTCGCTACTTTGCTGGGAGAACAGAGGAGCTCCCTACTTCTAAAGAGCAACACGATTGGGAAGTCAAAAGGCTGGAATATAAAGGACCCACTGAGCTGTTTCATGAGATCAAGCCAGACTTCCATGAGTACTATGGCTGGCTGGCTAATTTCGCCGGAGCTCCAGCTGAAGGATCTGGTGGCTACAGCTTACCAGTCTTTGAGGATGACTGGGTCCAGAGTGACATTGAAATTTTGATAGCCAAGGACAAGCATTGGGCGGCTATTCGAAAGCGTCATGATGATCCTGGCTCTTCTGATAGATAGGAAAGGACGGTAGAATATGTAAAGAAAGTGAGGTCTTATTGCTATCGAATATTCTAGACTGAATTTGTACTTTATTTAAAAATCCACTATTAAACCCGCATCCTCACCTTCAGCTTGTCACTGGCAACCACCTCTTCCTCCTTAGACAGCAGCTCTTCAACATCCCATGTAGCCGAAAGGTATCGACCAGCAAGCCATTCACGACGGGTCTCAGTAAGAAAGACAATGGTGTCAGCAGGCAGCTTAGGAGTCTCTGTAAGTGCAGCATGTCGTGCGGCTGGTAACCGCTTGCCCATATCCGTCAGTATACCTCCTGGATGGATTCCGAAGGTGAGAATCCCATCAGGCGCATGGTCCACATCTAGGAACTCGGTAAATCTCTGCACCGCAAGTTTGCTGGTTTGGTATGCAGATCCTCCAGGCGCAGTAAGATGGGCGGCAATGCTGCTCAGATTCACAATAATCTTGTCGCCACCTTTCTCAATAATGAAGGGCAGGAAGGCCCGTGTGACGAGATATGGCCCTTTCACATTCACAGTCCATGTCTTCCACCATTCCTCTGGGTCGCTATCCTTGATCTTGCTTCTGATTTCTAGGTAGCCGGCATTGTTGACCAGGACATCCAGTCGCGGAAAGGACTCTGAGATAACTTTTGCCGCGGCACTGACGCTTGCCTCGTCTGTGACATCGAGGGTGACTGGAACAACCTTTGGGACAGCCTTGCCAGCCGCGACAGCAGCGGCTTCGATCTTTGGGATCAAGGTAGACAGGTCAGAGCGGGCTCCGATACCAATACCTGCGGCTCCCGCGGATGCGTACGATAGAGCTATTTGCTCCCCAATTCCCTTGGACGCACCAGTGACGAACACATACTTGCCGGTGAAATCCCGCTTGCTCGGATCAATGGCTGGGTATGTGTCCCGATGGGTCTTGGACGTAAAGTAAAAGCCTATCATCTGTAAGCGAGGAGCTCGTTTGACCTAGCAATAAAGTTACTTACCTGTGTGTACTTCTTCTGGCATATTGCGTGAATTATAAGCGAGACGATGCCTTAAAGTCTTAGTTACAATCCAAGGCTCTGTGAATTCCTGTTGGAGATACGAGGTCACTGGAGATACTTCCTGGCACAGAAATGACTCGTCTCCCTGCAACTTTTCTATCCTGGGCTGCTCGGTTATTTGGGACCAGGGGCGATTGCGTGCTTAGTTTAGATCCATAATGTCGCCGTCGCTCGCCATCGTATCAGTTCATCCCATAATTGTAGACCCGAAAATATCTACCAAGCGGGCGTTACGGAGATAAGCAGAGAGATGAGGGCGATTGGTGTCTTAGCAGATTTTTCAAGACTCAGTACTCACGTTGAGGAGCATGTATCGTCACAGATCAACGTATTTTTGAGCGAGGTTCATGTTTTTACCTAGCATGACCTCTTACAAATAGACTGGGCTACCAGAGTTGGAGAAAAACTCCCAATCACAGCCGTGGGCGTGACTCGTTAGTCTCAGGCCCTTTCCCGCCATTGATAGCTTTCTGAAATTCCTCCTCAACATCATGTTCACTGATCCACCAAGGATCCATTCTGTTCGCAACTCTCTGCCTCAGCTCCTCGTCGGTCTCAACCTTGCCCTTCTCGACTGACGCTCTCTGTCCTGCGATGGCCTTGTGCACCACGCCGAGAATCTTGTCAATATGAGGCTTCCGCGTATTCTCATATACTCGGAAAATATTGGCAATCTGCTCTGCTGTCGGCTTCTCCCCATTATACGAAGAGGCTGGCCAGACATAGTTGAGGGCGAGGCCGAGGGCATGTGCGTCGTTGATGGCGAGCGATCCACCAGCGGCAAAAGCACCACCGTGAGTATGCGCCGCATCGCCAACTAGAGTAACGCGGTTTTTGAAAGCCCAAGTCTCGAGAGGGCCGCCGGCGTAGTTAGGAAAGAGGCGAATAGAAGGGCATGCTTCTATAAATGCACGTACGGTAGGATTCCAATCCTGATGGAGTCTGTTAGAATCAGAGGTTGAAGGTTGGGATGTGGAGGAAATACCTTGTAGTATTCTTTAAACTCTTCCAAGCTGCCAAGATCGTCCCAGTTTGCGTCACGGCCATGTGCATTCGGGTCATTAGGGTCGACATGGAATCCGCCAACGGTGGTGAAGAGACCCTTTCCTACGAATTGGGCATTAGTAATGTATAGAGGATGAAGGTAGAACAAGGGAAACCTACCAAGATGAGAGTGAAAGAAGTTTCGGTCATGGCCAATCTACAACGCGTTAGCTAAGATTGTGCACTCCATGGCCTGTCGTGGAAGTGGTTGTGAGGCGGCATACCCAATGGACTGCATCTTCAGGGAACTCCAGATCCCCAAGGCGTGATGCCTCGAAAGTAGCCCGCATCGCTACCCAACCAGTCCATCGAAGAGTATGGTCAGGAACAAAGGTCTTCCGCACATTCTGTTTTTAGAAGTCAGCACAACGATGGACAAGTAAAGCCTAAAGACTTTTGTTTCCATACCGAGTGAATTCCGTCGGCACCAATACAGATATCTGCCCGCGCACTTGAACCGTCTTCAAAAAATAGTGTCACGCCTTGGTTTGGATCGGCATACACATTAATGGTCTTCTTGTTCAAGGCGACGATGCCCTTGGGGAGATTCTCTAGCAAGGCTTGGTGCAAGTGAGCCCGATGGTATCGAGCCGTGAAATGCTTCTTCGTCTTGACAGTATAGTGTACGTCTGTAGCCAAGACTTCCCCGGTTTTCCAGTGTCGGAAGATCATAGGCCAGTCTGACTTTTGCCTGGTGCAAACATCCTCTGTAAGGGCGTTCTCAACACCCAGAGCTTCCAAGGATCTCAGGCCATTGGGACCGAGACCAATACTGGCACCGATCTCCTTGAACTCCTTGGCTCGCTCATAGATTCGTACATTAACGCCTGGGTGCTTTAGCAGGGCGATGGCAGTAATAAGACCCGCAATGCCGCCACCCGCAATGGCAACCTCCAGCTTTTCGCCTTGTTTATTGATGGGGTGGCTCATGTTTGTGATTATAATGGTGGAAGTCTGTCTCGTGATTGGAGAGTATACGCAACTTGTCCCAACATTGGTAAATATGAATTTCATGAGCTGGAAAGACTCATATCGTCAGCCTATCATTTACATAACATTCAGATCTTGTAAGCGTGCACTGCCAATCTTGGGTAGATATCACGCAATCGCCGGCGGAGTCCCCGTGGTCCCCGGTCAGTCAACGGCTTGTGCCAACAGTCCCCGGCACTAGCCAGGCTTCATTCCCACGATGATATCGGGATTAATGGAAATACGGAACAATGGTTCTCGTTTGGGTAAAAATAGATGATGCAATCTGATCGAGGGATTGTAAACACCGATCTGGCTGCATTGTTCCAGAGCAGCGGATAGTAGATTGTGGGTTATTTAGATCGATGATCTTGCATGATGATATTCTCAGACTCGAGGAAGATCTTACTCACAAATAATTGATTTTGTTTGCCTTGAGCGAAATATCATCCCGAACCACTACAATGGGTGAGAAAGATATTTCATCGACCTCCACCGAAAGTCCGGGGCGAGAGGAATCTCTCCGCGAGGGAAGAGTTGTTCTCGTTAATGCAGCCGATGAAACACATGACTTGGTCAAACAGCATGGCGCAACGGTCGGAGAACTAACTCCAGAAAAACTCTCAACATTGAGGAGAAAGTTGTATCTGCGTGTTGTTCTCCTAGCCACTGTCATCAACTTTATGCTTTTCGTGAGTGATGAAAACGCAAAAAAACGTTAGATAAGAGAAAGTCGCTGACTAGAATACTACCAGGTGGATAAATCGACCTTGGGCCAAGCCGCACTTCTTGGTCTACTTAAAGGCACTAAGATCGGGAACTCTGAATATAATAACTTGAACACGATCTTCTATGTTGGTTCGTAAAAGGCTACACTCCCTTTTCTACTATCTGTTGGTTGACTCACAAACGATTCTAGGATACGTGGTCGGTCAGATCCCTGGCCACTTTCTCATTCAGCATTTGCCGCTTCGGGTTTATGTGACCGGTACCATCTTCATCTGGGGTGTTCTCGTTTTTCTACACTGCGTTGCTTCGAGCTATGGGGGACTCATTCCCCTTCGATTCTTCCTTGCCATGGCCGAAGCACCAATGGTTCCCGCCCTTGAAGTAACGATGGCTATGTTCTTTCCTCCGAATGAGTTGTATGCCATCCAACCTATCTTCTGGACCTCTTGCGTTGGATCACCAATCATTACTGGTCTAATTGCATATGGTCTGCTCTGGAGTCAGAGCCCCGTCAGCCCTTGGAAGTTCTTCATGATTATCACAGGAGGTCTCTCTGTTCTGTTGGCCGTGGTGACATGGTTTGCGTATCCTAGCAACCCCGCCACCGCGAATTTCTTAACAATCGAGGAAAAGGTACACACTATTCGGAGAGTCCACGAAGCGACCAAGAGCTCTATTGAACAAAAGAAGTTCAAGAAGTATCAATTTATCGAGGCTTTGCGCGACCCAATCTCTTGGTTGTTCACACTAGCTACTTTCCTCTTGATGCTTGCCAACAACTTGGCTTTCCAGCTTAGTCTGCTCTATCTTGATCTTGGTGTGTCGAACCTCGGCTCGACACTCGTGTGGGTAGCAGCAGGCGGTTTCGCTGTTATTGTTTGTGTCATTGCATCCATCCTGTTGAAAGCCTTCCCAGGATATAACGCTTATTGGTCAACCTTGTGGTGTCTGCCCGCAATTGCAGGCAGTATTGGCATGGTTGCTCTATCCTGGGACAAAACAATCCCACTGCTGGCCTGTCTGTTGCTGGCTACTAATACTTGGGGTATGACGTACATCATATCGTTCGCATGGACCTCTTCTAGCTGCGCCGGACACACTAAGAAGCTTACTCGGAATGCCCTTTTCATGGCCGCTTATGGTATTTCCAATATCATCTCCCCTCAGATGTGGAAGTCTGGAGGCCCGCGATACTACGCTACCTGGATTGTCCAGACTATTTTGAGTTTTGTCATGACTCCACTGATCCTGATTCTGATCCGGTGGATTTTGAACAGACGGAACAGAGAGCGAAGGGAATGGATCGCTGAGCAAGCCAGCCAGGGGAATAACGGGGAAGGCTACATTGAACAGCAGGATGAAAACGGGGAGACAACCAAGGTCAAAGTCGATATTTCGCTACTGGATTTGACCGATTTGGAAAACAAATTCTTCATCTATCCCCTATAATAAGATCTGCAGGCCGATGGATTCTGCAGCTCTGGCGAACCTTGTTAGACGCCGAGGGCCTTGGATGTCTCACATTCAATGGTGGAAATACAAATTCATCCATCTGAAAATAATCCATTCTCGTATATTTTCCCCATAATTTAGAATCAAAAGCATTGGAACGGGGCCGGTGAAGACCCCCGATACTACCTTCTCCATTACCACAAGAGTGGCATCATATCGACCTTGATCTCATGCACGAGATGCCCGACTCCGTTAGCATTCCAGGGCCCTTGCCGACCGGTGAGCGTGCTATATGCACCTAAGACGCTGCTGGTGCCACCTTGTTGACCAATCTGCGGCCGTGTTCGGTAGATGGACTCCAACGCGACCCCCACATACACAAACATGTTTGCCATAGATCGTCATATGGCGATCGTGCCGACATCAAAACATCCCCCTCTCATCTAAACCAGCAGTCATGTCTGTCACTACTGCCGAAGCACCAGCCTGCAAATTCCAGGACTCGCTGCCGCTTGAACTGCAGCAGGATATCATCCGCATGCTAGACCCCGTCGGTCTCATATCCCTCAGCCAATCCAGCCGCTACTTCCGGCGCGTCATCGATCCCCAAAGAAAACACTTTGCTGAAAGACTGCTCGTCATCGAGTCCCGACCAGAGTACAAAGGGCCTGATATCGTCTCCATAGATTTCTTCCTCAGAGGATGCTTTGCAGATTGGATACTAGAAGACTGGGACGCGCATCGCTGGGCCTGCACCTCATGCCTGAAGCTCTTACCCCATTCTCGCTTCAACAACCACTCGATTTTGAGCCTGGCAACCCGCAAGCCATATGAAGAGTGGAATCCGACTCTCGTTACCTCCTCATGGGCGCCGTCACTGCATGGGACAGATTGGAGCAAGGCGGCTAGGCTGAAGAAGATTAAAGATAACAAGATCGACAAATCCTGTTGGCGGCAGGTCGCCCACTATGAGCGGCACTTCTCTGGACATGCCCGGCTGAAGCGACGGTGCATGGAGTGCCAGTATAAGGACCGCGGCTGGGATTTGCACAGAAGTCGCCGTATTCGATACGAGTCGTGCTTGGATCGTTGGTTTCCGCAATTAGCCGAAGTCCTCGTCAGCAAACGCCCGCCGTTTCCACCTCGCATCATCAGACCATGCCGGTTCAACAAGACCGATGAAGAATGGACCATGTATGTGAAACGGTGCCCTCAGTGCGAGAAGTGGCAGGAGTTGCGGTCTTTCAGATTTGCGGGGAACCGGGTCAACTACCCGTGGTCACGAGCCGAAGACGAGTGCCGAAAAACACAAGACGGCACATGGGTGAAGGTTACGGGGCCGATTTTATGTAACCATTGTTTTGAACGAGAGTATGGACGGGAGTCCCTGGCTCAGGCGCTCATGAACCAGTTCAAGGGCCTATTGGAGGATCAGACGAAAGAGATGGCCCTCCGGCTTCATCTCCCGCCAAACAGCTTCAGCAGATATCGAATGCAGAGATCAGTCCACGGCGAGGAGCTGAAGCAGCTTCTGGAGGAGATTCCCCAGTGCAGTCTTGATGATGAGCCGGCGGACACCCTCGCCCCCGAAGACGTGGCCGTTTTGCGTGATTTCCACGGCAAGTTCAAGGGCGTCTGGGGGAATATAGAGGAAGAGACTGAGCAGCACCGTCGCGCTGGGACCCCCATAGGGGAGACTTACGACCCCCATGCCGGAGGGCTACTCCTCTTGCGGTTGATGGTTTGGCAAAACCACTTTCACGAATTTGAGGCACACTGGCATTGGTTGAAGGCGTGCGCGGCTGAGATTGAGCAGAACCCGGACCTATTGGTGGTTTGGGCGCTCCAACGAGATCCTGAATCTTTAAAACTGTAGATTCATCCATATGACTGAATTTGTCTGGGTGAATCGGATGATCGGCGGGGCGGATTTATTGCTGTAATGTTCTATACGATGTTATGTCTCTAGCTCTTGTGTGTTAAGATCTTTCCACGTCTTGGGCATATCATATCGTATTATCCAAATGATGAATCACGAACTCACTTATTTCTATCTATTAATAATACCCTCATATTTGAAGTTAATATATATAAATTCAACAATAAATATAAATCTAAAGCCTTTCGAAGGGGCGACCGGGCGAGGTGAGAGCTCTCTTAGTTTATCTATTCGCGAAAGCCTAAGTAGCCTCAGGAATATCGGCCAACATACTCAACACGACAGGATCTTATCTCATCTACAACTTTGAGAGCGGCTGGTACGAGATCATCCTGGTTGAGTATCGCGGGGCGCTTTCGCTGTCCTATGCTTGGCTACCTTCATTAGCGACACCGATCTTTTGAAGAAAGAGTATCTCTACTATTCTTATTGCCTCTTTATTATGTGTTCGAATGGAGAAATGTCTGATGTCGGAACAAAATTCTAGGCTGAGAAGCAAGGTCTCCGCGATAATGGCTTGCTTCACTCAACCAACAAAAAAAGCTGTGCTGGTTGGGATGCTGCTAACTCCATTGGCATCTAACTCATTTGTATTACTAGTTATAACTCTATAGTCTGAAAACCTATAAGGCTAGAACCAATATGAAAGATCTCTTATAAACTCAGGTAAGCATAGAAAGAATGAAGAATAGTAGAGGATATACTATCTAGTAGTTTATTCTTAATAGAGTATAAGTATAACTAGGTAAGATTAAGTATCTGATAGAGAACTCTAATTTTATTCCAATTTATATTGGATTTTGAGAGAGAAGGGTTTCGTATTCTTCAATAGAAGTATTTATAAAGCTATAATTTCGCATATAATTAACTCGTCCGATTAATATACGGTGCTCTCCAGCCAAGAAAGTTAATTATCTCGAGAGACTAGTCCTATGGTATATACGCTATTTTCTTAGCCCGACGTTTTAAAGTATTTTTTAACCCTTTAAGTATTGATCTTATGGTTTTTCTGGGAGGCTTAATCTCCCGCTGAAAGGTCTCCGTCCTGCTCTTATTATTCAGCTGTCCCTCTTGTTGCGTCCGGGTATTTAAAACATGATCGGATGATTTTAAACCCCCATGGCTCTTGATGGGCGAGGCAAGCCCTGTCTGCTGGCTGCTCAGTTTGCCGTCATGTGATACCAGGTCAGAAAATGTCCTTTCGATCACGCTTGTGTCCGATCGATCTGTGGATAAACGTTTCGGGGACAACAGCGACTCGGCCCTGGCAGAAGGTATTTGTTTAACCTGAGAAATTGGATCAGCAGGTGCTCGCCTGATGCGCTCTAGAATGACCATACTTGTGGCGGGAAATCTTTGCCAAACCGGCTTATGAAATTGACCCGCCTCGGGACCCCCTTTGAGCAATAAGCCTCGTCTCTCTCGCATTTCTTATGTATTGTCTCGAGGCGTTCACTGATTTCGAACATCTTCCACCGACCCTTGGGATTAGGGACTAGCATGTGCTTTTCAATGAGGTCCAAAATGTCATGGATAGCCTGACTACAGTCTTTATTTTGGCGTAAGAACTGGAACCACTGTACGAGGAAATCAGAATGGGCTCATTAAGTGCTTATTTAGATGACAAGAACTCACTTACCTTGACAACTCCTGGTTTGACAACAGCAGGGAAGGATAAGAACCTGTTCTTCGTCATGATAAAAAAATCATCTTGAGGAAGGTCTGACTTCTCATCCATCCGCATCTTTGGGAAAGACTTGACATACTTTCCAAGATAGCAAAAATAGTCCTCCCTGACGGCCTCGTAACCTAGTAGGTACCAGGAAATAAACTCGAGGTACACGCACCCGAGGGTCCAAACGTCATATGACTGGTCAATCTTGATGGCACTTTCAATATCCTTTTCAGGTGGTCGATAGCTCCTAGAGCAAGCCAGGTTACGGGGGCTTGTGCCGCCCAAAGAATAGGGGGAGTGAAAATGCATTAGTGTGAAGTCGGCAACCACGAGCTGATAGTCGATTAAGCGACTGTCGTCTTGGGGAATATTGCTTGGTTTCATCTCTCCATGGCGGTTCTGATTAAAGCAGAGAATATTACTTGGTTTAATATCTCCATGGCGACCTCTATCGGGGATAGGAGGTGTGGTTGTGGATATCTGTTGCTTCTCTCCGTCTCCATGTACTTTACTCAGGCCCTCAGCCATCCCGTGACATTGGGCAATGAGCCAACTTAAATGGATGTGGGACTTTGGATGACTTGAAAATGTCTTCCAGAAGTTCTCGAGATCCTCATTGGCCCAATCAAAAATCATATACCACTTGCTCGCCCGGTCGAACGACAGTAAAAGTCTGGAGAGATGGTCATGGCCGGGATTGGCACCACTGAAGTGGTCCAGCGCTTCTCTCTCTTTCGCGAACGTAGTGTATTTGGTGAATTCTTTCAAAGCAAAAATCTTGCCTTCTGTCCCCAATCCCTAGGGAACACGTGGTTAGATGCTCGTAAATAACTTTATGATAATATTCGCAATGTACCTGTTCTGAAACCCAGTGATGGCCACTTTGTATCGTCACGCTCGAAACCATGCCATCCCCCCCTCTGCCAACACTTCGAAGATTAAAAAATGGCATCGGGATGCTTGGATCAAATATATAATGTCTGAGCTTGTCTCTGCTGAAGTTAAAGCAAGGGGCGAGAACGATGTATTGTTCTTTGCAGAACGCATTCTTTTCGCGATCCGTCCAGCGCGTGAAAACGGGCGCATTCTCCTCCTTCAAAGGGAGCGAATTGTCAAAGATTCCTTCCTCTAGAAAAGAATTTAGATGATAGTAATCTATGCAGTCGGTTAAAATCAGGGTTGCAAGAATTCGAAGCCGACTAGAGGAACACCGGTCGCCGTAAATTTGGATATACTGTTCTTCCTCAACATCCAACTGCAAGATACATTCTCGTACTGTATTATTGTCTAAAACGAGCCTGAGATCATTCCATGGTAGGAATCTTTCGTTGTCCTCGGACACGAAACGATTCTTCAATTTCTGGAATAAATTATCGAAAAATTCTTCCTTTGGTATTGTCTTCGGTCGTGAACTAGAAGCCAGAGCGGCATGCTGGCCTTCGTGACTAGGTAACTGACTCTTTATTCATAAGCATTCAGGCTAGATCCTCGATAGTGATGTGTACTTGCATCGTCTGATACTTCACTGGGAATAGATGGATCGTGCCCTTGAGTGGACGAATGGATATAATCATCAAGCTCACTGTACCCTAAATCTTTGATTTGGTACCAACCTTCGGGGTAGGGAGCTCTAGAAATTGAAGAAGTAAGGCTGCTTTGATCTGATCCGCGCTTTGCCCGCCCACTAGGGACCATCAGACTGGAATCCATCTTGATTCGAATGACAGAGATGGATTTAATGAAAGCGTCAAGCGGAGTGTGAGAATGGCGCGCTAACTGAGGCCCATCTTTTAAGAGACATACGGCACTTATTAAGGTCCTTGTAAACGAGCCTCATTACTACTCTGTCTAACCACCCCCTTTGCTGAGAGAAGTTTAGCCACCTGCACTATTCTCATAATGGCTTCCAGGCGGGCTTACCTGCATATCAGCTGGTAGTTCTCAGCCGCGTAGCCTTGTTGCAAAATAACCTCGACGGTGCTCGGCATCGGCGAACTTGAGAGTTCTTAGAAACACCGGGAGTAACCCCTCTATGCTTCTTGCGCTACCTCTTGTCAACTGGGTTTGGTCTACAAGGCTTGCCGATCTAGGTTGTCTTCTGTATATGAAGATGCTTGAATAATTTGAATGGCTTTTTTTTCTTATTAAAGAACTTTGAATACTAAGGTTAAGTAGATCTCCTAGAAACCGGATCACTTTGGGGGCGAGAGGAACTCGCTCGAGCCTTGTGGCAAAATGAAATAGCGTGATCAATTATTGCAAGGGCAGATGCAAGCTAGTCTCAGCTGAAAACCCCTTTCAGAAACAAAGTAACGTAGTAATATGCGGCAAGAAATAAAATAGGGAAGAGCTGTAATCCCGTTGGTTACATATGATCGTTGGGTGTGCTGCGGCTTGTTTTATTGCTCCACACTCAGCTGCCACAATTTTACCGGATCAGGTGATAAATCCGATTCACTCGGTGATTCCTCCAACTTAAGTATGGACATCCCATGTCAATGATCTGTGCTCTTATTAATCACTCCTTCACTCAGTCCTTAAAGATACCCCTAGCCTTTGACCTCGACGTATTGCCATTTGAGGAGCTTGGGAGAATGATTTGAGGCCAGTCGTCATTTTGTCTTCTTCCTAGACTTTACGAGCCTTCACCCCTTCAATCACAATGAGATCCTTTGAGCGGCATATTCGAGCCAGGGACATCAAAGATCCCAGCCAGCTACGCAGTAACCTCGAAGACTTCTGCGGGCGAAACAACCTGGTATTAGAAAGTCTGGAGATGCGAAATGATGTCTACGTAATCCGATTACGATTATGAGGGACATCCGACGAGCGTCCTAGGACTGGTCAGAGTTATTTGTGAGGGGTGGCGAAATGCTCTAGAGACACTGAAGAATTTCGCTGCTGACTCAACCTTCAACACAGATTCGGATAAATAACGTCATGGGGCTGACTTTTAACGGGATGAGGGTGTTGAGGTATAATAAGCGGGATTTCTTGTTATGAATATCCACAGGCTGCAAATGATAGTCTCAGCCAGTTTTTCCCCCCCGCGTAGAAGATGTAAGATTTGCACTTTCATCTATAAACTGCATCTGAGTCGCCCGTTCGGCCTAGTCAGAATGTACTTCTGCCAAGGCTTTCTGGGTGTAAGGCCTGTTATAGATGGCAGTGCCACTGACGGGGACTATGCAGTCATCACCGCATTGAGGATCCCGACAACTGTGACATGGCTGAGCCCGCTCTGCAGTGGTATTGGATGGTATTAGCCAAGGCATTCACCTTCCTGCATTGGTGCCTTGGTGGTTGCATAGCATGTAAGGCGAATCATATGTACCCCCTCACTTTTCGATGGGTGCATAAGGACTTGGGCTGAAAAACATCAAGGCTGCTTCCTAATAGTGATCAGGCAGATTTTTGTTCTGGGAAAATGGGAGGGGGGGTTTGACTGAGGGATTTATAGCCCTTTCTGTGCTCTCCCACGAGGGATTGGTATTGACAGAGGAGCTTTGGCTTTGCAGTGTTTACTATATGTCAATATTGAAACCTCAACATCATGGCTGAAAACCAAACTGAATCTGGTAAGGTTCTGAAGTATGAAGTCATCCAAGGCTCTTTTACGAACAGATACCCGCCAACCGATGAACGCTGTGCTTTTTTCAAGGAATTCCTTCCAGACGGAGATATTTCGGACTTGGTGACAAAAGCCAATGTGATAAAAACACTGCAAAATGAAAAGTGCGCTTCCAACGATATCGATAGTCTGGGGACGTATGTTCTTGAACATGCTCCAAGAGTCTTTCTGATACTCGCTTATTTGAACCTGGCAAAAGCGGAATACATCCGTCAGTTCAAAGCAAGTGGGTTCAAGGACAAACATCTACCTGCGTAGGTCTTGCCGAAGTCTCCCCCCATTTTAAAAAGCTTGAGAGGAGATATCTCGGTGGAATTGAATGTGGGGAGTGTGAAACGAGCAGACTTTGACAAGTATCAATGGAGCTTTTTAGCTCCGAAATTTGATATCGATACCTTCCAGTCCGCAGAATACCAATATGCTCAAATATTTCCCTACATTGATCCTCAAGGGCTGATGACCCCGTTTCGTGGTGGCTTTAGCATAGTGCGCAAGGTTGTCTTACACAAAGACCATCGCAACGGTCAAAGTCCTTATTGCGTGAGTTGCTCCGTGGCGCAGGATTGGTTTACATTTCACTAATACATCTTCGACTTAATAGAATGACCCTGAAAATGACTTCATAGTCGCCGTAAAGACTCTCCACGCCAACGCCAACCTATTTACAAATGTGGATAAATTTTACGACAAAGAACGGACCACGCTTCAGAAAATGGCTGAACTTAAACATGACCATCTTATTAAGGCCATATCTGCCTACAAAAAAGGACCAGATAAATATTTTCTGTTTCCGTGGGCTCGAGGCGGCAATCTCAGGCAAATCTGGGCTCAGGAAAGCAATAGCACGGAGGGGAACGTGGTTTCCTGGGCTTTGGAGCAGATGGTGGGACTTACTGAGGGAATCTCGGCACTGCATAAGGAAAAAGTCCGTCATGGAGACCTCAAACCTGAAAATATTCTTTTCTTCCCAGAGGACATCGAAGGACATCGCTTCTCTGGACCGCTCGTGATTGCAGATGTTGGACTCGCTAAATTCCACGAAGACTACACCGTGAATCGCCAAGAACGAACCACAACCAACTCTAGAACGATTTGCTACGAACCTCCGGAGTTGACTATAGATAAAGAGAAACCAGTGTCTCGGAAATACGATCTCTGGTCATTGGGCTGCATTTTTTTGGAATTTCTGATTTGGATTCGCTTCGGCAATTCGCATGTACAAAAGTTTTCGACAGCCATCTCATCAGCTGGAGGAGAGGGGAGATTCTGGAAGCAATCAAGAGGGTGGAAATTCTGGCAGGAAACTACGAATAGCGCGAAACTCCATCCAACCGTTGCTAGGTGGATTACTAAGGACCTGAAGGAAGCTGGACCCCATGATCAACTAGTTTCGGAATTAGCTGATCTCATTGCTAGTCATCTCCTCGTTATTGACAAAGAAAAGCGCGACAGTGATGGCTTCTTGCAAGGTCTGAAAGATATACAGAATCGGGCCGAGGATGTATCAAAACAGACTTGCAATGATGCTACATCATCTCCAGCTGAGGCGGAGCCTCTTTTCAACACTCCGGCCAATCGCTCAAATCAAGTTGGTTAACTCGTTTGCTACATTTGGTGTACAACTTTATTGACTCTTTTGTCATATAGTATGTACCTAAGCCTTCCCAGCCCTTTTGTTATTGCATGTAATGCTAACATGCAACCACTGCCTTCTCAGAATGTAAGGAGTTCCTTTTTCTGTCTTTGGAAATGTGCTAATGTGGCTCTAGCCGGTATATCCGCCTTCTCATACAAAAAGGAAGCACACCCAACTAATAATTACGTAGAATACAACCCAACTCAATGATCTCTGGAAAAATGTTACTGATGACAGGTTCGTGAGGACAATTTTGAAACACCTCGCGTGGGCAACCTTACAACCAAAGTCGGAGACGCAGGTACTCTGTTCTTCGTGCGAAATTATCGACTTTCAACTGCCCGAGATAAAGATACAACTTGACATTACTGATATAGCGCACCGAGAGAATCATTGTGCTTTCTGTAACTTACTCTGTCAGTCTATGTCAGAGATCAACATTCCATTATCAGGGCCATTGGTTCTAGCCCGGGATGACGAGTTTCACACTGTTCGCTTGGGTCGTCGAGGCCCGCCTCTTCTTTCGCTTTATTCTGATCCAGGTATGTATTGTGTGTCCTCGATGTCAACAAAATCAATGTTCATAATCAATAGATTACAGTTCAGATACTCCGCCTTATACACAGATAGGTCTCCCCGTTCTTCCTGCAATGGAGAGTACCGCCTTCCATAGCCTCATCAATACGTGGATAACTGTGTGTGACACGTCGCATAACTGTATCCCACGAAAGACAAACGCCTCTCATCAGAATGGTATGCCGACAAGAGTGATATGCGTGGCTGACAATGAGCTTCGCCTTATTGAGACTAAAAAAAATATGAGCGAACCTTTTACTGCTCTGAGTCATTGTTGGGGAAAGCCAATTGACGGGGATGGGGTAACATTGAATACTATCAACATTGCCGACTTTAAAAACACCATCCCGTATTCCACGCTGCCCAAGAGCTTCCAAGATGCTATCAGGATCACTCGTGCTCTTCATATTTCCTATCTCTGGATTGATTCACTCTGCATCATTCAAAATGACGGCAAGGACTGGGAGAGGGAAGCCGGCAGAATGGAGTACGTGTTCAGCTCGGCATACTGCACTATTGCAGCCACGTCTGCTTCCTCATCAATGCAGGGGTTTCTGCGCCAGAGAAGGCCGCGATCTTGTGTCACGGTAAAAACAGACGCCGGCCCGCTATATTTAGCTCCATTCATCGATAACTTCAAGAAAGATGTTGAGGAAGGCGTATTGAATTCTCGAGGATGGGTGCTCCAAGAGAGAGCTTTATCTCGACGGACCATACATTTTACGTCGACTCAAATGTACTGGGAGTGCGGCGATGGCATACAATGTGAAACACTAGCGCAGCTTCGCAAGTAAGTAATTGCCCAGAAGTCTTAACTTGAACATTTCCTTGAAGCTAAATAGCTACTGATTTTGGCACACAGTCCTCAATCCCAGATTATTGGAGATGCGGAATTTCCCAATTCAGGTCTTCAATATTATAGAGATGAACGAATACGTCTCGTACAGTATTTATACCAAGTATATTGTGCACTTGGCCTCACTAACTGTATGGATCGTCCCAAGGCTGTTTTAGGTCTAGAGACAAGACTCGCTCAAGCATTCAAATCTATCGCCAAATACGGTGTTATCTGGAAATTCTTCGAGAGAACAATTCTATGGCAAGCAGCAGTACCTGGAGATTTGAAGCGGATCCAATATTCCACGGAGACTCGAGTTCCCACGTGGTCTTGGATGGCCTATACTGGAAATATTCGGTTTATAGATGCACCTTTCGGATTTGTCACTTGGTTTCCGAGTATAGACAATCCATTTGAAAAGGCAACTATCTCAAAGGCTTGGGATGGGTCACTCATTGCCGAGGCCAACGACTTGGCCATAGATGGGCCAGACCTGGGCAAGAGGATAACTCTTGATGCTCAAGGGGACTCATCTGATACTAGCACTTGGAAATCTGTTGTTCTTGGGCGGGGGATAGTCAAATCGCAAAAAAGCGGCGAATTGCCGCATTACGTCATCTTGATCAGGCAAGTGTCGTCCGGAAAGGACTTAAATGACTACGAGAGAGTGGGGGTTGGTGTTCTTGAACGGTCTCATTTTTCTCTTCTTAGTGTTAGAGTTCGTATCATCTAGTTACCAGAGAATAGATTGAAGTTGTCACTGCGTTGAGTTGGTCGGGTCCTGGCAGCTTCATAATTGTTAAAGTTTAGCATTCGTTTTCTCCCACGCATAGATTAAAGTTGCTTATGACCACAGACGGCGTAAAGCTATGGCAATAATGGTGAACGTACTTACAAGATTGTTGATACTGGCAGGCCATTGTAGGGGTAGGTACAGCTGTTGAAGCCGGAGTTTTACATGTATAGGATCTAACTTACCTGCTTGAGGCTGTAGCCATTGATTGTACTTTCAGGGCTACGGTGAATGGGATTGAAATTACGTGCTTGAGGCTGCTGGAGGCTGTGGCTGTTAATTGTATTTGTGAGGTTTATAATATATACGTATGAGTCATACTTCCTCGCTATACTACGAAACATCTTCCTTACAATACTCAGAAACGCTCGTCAATTATTTCGAAATCCAGTAGCTAATAATTGTTGATATATACAGGAACCTACTGTTTTACATAGGTAAACCTGGAAGCTGCGCCTAATTCCTAAAGGGGTCGGATAACACCTTTTCCTTTTCAGCTTTGCTTAATGATCATGCTCCGGAAAACACAGAGAGCTTTCCAATAAATCAGAAGCGAAACCGAACAGTTCTATTAGTGAATTGTGCAATAGTTCGCTGGTGGACCGGACTGACAATTTCTGGCCGAACTAGGGTCTAGATTATGCGCTCTTCAGCTGACTATGTGGAAAGTTGCTAATTTGACTTGGTTCGTTACAAAAACATGATGAAGTTCAAGCTTGTTTTTATCGAGTCCACTAGCTGATTATATTCCTACTAGCTAGGCTATATAGTACCCTCGCCTAACTCGCGTACAACCAGCTGATTTGACTCTGGACTCTTTATAACAATGGTACAAGGGATAGATATAGGCCATCGGCTCTCAGCTGGGTATATTTAACAAGGAATACTGTTTCTCCCCTGCTGGTGGATTGGTACCCTTTCAAGCAATCAAACGGCGACCTTGAGATAGGTCTTCGTCTCACCCTCCTTCAGGGGCTCTCCAGTGCTAGGGTCCTCGCTGCCAGGTCCTAGGAGACGCAGGTAGTAGTAGTCTTGGCCACTTGAGCCCTGGTCGGCAGGATAGTACTTGACACCCCAGGCTGTCGCACCGTCGGCGCCACCTAGAAAATAGCCTGGGATCTCCTCGCCTGTTGTAGCATCCTTGTGGGAGTAGAGCTGGGGGACAGAGCCCTCGATCTTATACATAAGCGCGGCATCATACGGGTAGGAGCTGATAACGATCGGTGTCCAGGCGACAGCAGTAGGAGCACCTGCTGGAGTTAGGTCTGTGGACGTCCAAGCTTGGAGGGCACCATCAGAACACCGAAGAGCGGTCTTGGCGATGTCGTTGCGGGTAGGAATAGTAATCTGGTTCACAAGAGTTAGAAACTATTGAATAGCAAAGTCGAGAGAAAAGCTTACACTGCCCCACCGGATCGTCGGCTTGCCGTTATTATAGCCGATGGAGTAGCGGTTGGTATCGCTGAATCCATCAATGGCCGTGTTCTCTGCTTCGGAGAGCTGGATGAGCCAGGGACCTGCTACTCCCGTAGCTGCGTCGTAGTTTGGCCACACTTCGCACCCGCTACCACGGGATGTAGCAACGACGTCCCTCAGGGCGCTGACAGCAGCCGGGAGGAGGGTGACAAGGGCGGTGCGGGCAAGCATCTTGAGTATTGGTGACTCGGAGTTGGAGCAATTGGAGCTAAGAGTAGACGATGAGGATGAGGATACTGAAGAGAAAGTTTAAGCCTGTGTTGGTGGGAATACACTTTGCTTTATATCCTTTTTTTGCTCCAGGCAAACTAGGCAGACGAGCAGGGCCGGATGTAGCGGCTCAATCCTCACGATGCCCTACGCCGCAATCCAGGCCGTGAACGTTGCCTGATCTGATCTTGGCAGCTCCTGATAATTCACGATGGTTCGCCTTCATGCACAAGCACCGTTAATACCTCAATGGGTTCAATGCCAGGAGACGGGAGAAAACGATGATAGTTCACTCAACTGCGTTACCGCCATTTCGTGCAAGGCACTTCTCCCCTCTTGGCACTGGTCGAGAACAACCAAAGTCCATTGAGCTTACAGCTGTACCGAATTGAGATGACTAAAGTTCGTAAAGCTGACCGAATACCACCTTGTGCGCTGTCTGGCCTCGAGGGTAGAGACATTTTCGTATTTTAATTTCGTAATAATCACACCTGCGCCGTTTCGGAATACGCCTTCCGCCTCCCGCTTCCCAAATTGGGCAATTTGGCTCACAACGCTTGATGCAGGAGGTTAGCCGAGTTATAAGAGGACGCCATTATTTGCCAGCCCTACGACCAATACTATCCCACGGGCAGAGAATGTCCTCTTCATTGAGCCATTGGTAGCTTCACAAATAGTTTCATGTCATAATTACCCCTCATGTTGAGAAAGATTAGGCTAGGGTCATCCACAAGTGACTGAAAGTTCAAATCTGCCATTTGGAGGGTGTATCCCATCACAACTTTGAAATACGATCAATTCGCTTGTTGCTGATTGTGGCACAGGCACATTAGCTACCATCGCTGAGAAATGGTTTATATCAATACAAATTGAAGCGGCGAGCTTTCTTCTACGTGATGCCTACGGGCGTTTAGGATAGAACAAGGTCATGTATGCCTACCACAGAGCAAGATGCAATGTTTCAACGACGCATTGGTTATAGCATTTCATAATCATGAGTAGCATCGAAGGATTGCTTACAGGGCAGGATTTTTGGGGTAGGTCCCCGCGCCTGTACAGTGTGAGGAGGCAGAATCTCAGGCTGATTTAGTCGTGTGGGAATTTCTCCACAACAGAGCTCATTCGCTCTCATGAGGAATACGGTCACTTAATCTGCCTTACCTTCCATGGAGGTTTTGTCATACGTTTTTGATTGTTCTCAGTATCCCACCCTTGCCGCCAAGGAGGAGCTAGACTAGAAGCAAGAGGAGGGTGTATGCAGCCTCGGAAAAGAGGCATCTTGTATCTCTGCATCTAACACTAGGAAACGCAACACGGTACGACAAGACCTTGTATATTTCTATAATTTCAAGACACGAATACTACCATCTTGGCTATATTTAGGTACTCTTTCCCCCTTTCGCCGCGCCGCATTAAGATAAAGGGGCACTTACGCGTACCATTGCAATTTCTAAGCTGATATATCTGCAAATCTTGTGCCAAAGCTCTCGGACCATTGTGTAAAGCAGTCGAGAGTTCAACCCCCTGATATCCATTATACTGCGCGTTTTGCCATGGCCAAAGATAACAAGTCATCGAATTGCCTCAGGTCATGGAGGACAGTCTGAGCAAGCAACACAGACCCTGTCCCAGCGTAGACCTTTGGGTCCCAAATAGCATGATAGCAGCATTATTTTAAATTAAAGCGTTTGTCGTAGAACGACTCCATTTGACGATGGAGCAACGGTGAATTTGCGGTGCTCCGTACAGATAAGGTTGGCTTTGTTCAACTTCAGGAATCCTTATAAGCTCTAGGAACGGAATTGCTCCAGCACTGGGTAAAATTAAAGATTCAGTGGTGGAAAAGATGAAATTTGGAGACAGTGGGAAAACTGAAGCCACTCTATAACAAGGAGAATAACCGTATATGGATACAGGGAAAGCCAGAGCAGCATGGCGCTTGGCAATAGACTAAATTGATGAACCCCCTCAGATCTAGGCATTGCGTATGTCAAACTTCACATTCATAGGAAATGACCAGGCACCCTTGGCACTGTAATTCAATCATGAACGACCTAAAATACTATAACACTAAAGCACGAAAACAACAAGAACAAACTAGCCGTATCCCAACTCCCGCTTTCCTCCTTTTCCTCCCACATGTCTATCTTTTCTTACTACTGCTGTGCCTGACGTCTCTCCCTCTTCTTCCGGTCTGCCGCTTGCTTCCGCTTACGACAGAACAAGCACGTGCTGCGCTCACGAGGAGTCCCGTAATCGTAATTGAAGAAGTCCTTCTTATCCTGAGACTTCTTGCACCCGGAGCATATTTTCTTGCCCCGTTCCTCCGGCATCTGCGAGACCTTGCTCGGGCCACGTGGGCTCAGGTCCTGAGCAGGAGACACGAGACGACCCTGCTCACGGCAGCGGATGCACTTGCGCCGCTCACGGGCCGTCTTGTCAAAGTCCTCGATGGGACATTCTTTTTGACAAGCCGTGCACCGCTGCGTGTCAAGGCCAACCTTCTTCTTCTGCTTATTGTTAGCTGCTGTGTTGCTGAGGTGAGGGGTGGCAAAACTTACGTAGTACGGCCGCCTGGTCGAGCGGCAATGCTCGCATGTGGCGGCCAATTTCCCTCCCGCCTTCAGGAAATGTGGCTTGGTTAACCACTTGCCGCAGCACGAGCATTTCTTAAGCTCTGGTTCATCAGAGCTGGCACGGCTTGAAGGTGGAGTCTTAGGCGAAGACTCACTCCCATTACTTAGGGACGGAGTCTTAACCACAAACCCACTCTCCGGCACAGGCTGTCTCCCACAGACCCCCATTTGAGGAGAGATCTGGGGGCCATTGAGAGCCGGGAGAAGTTGCTCGTTGTCCCAGGAAGGCATTCCTGGGAGGGGCTGATTGGTCAACCCGGAGCTCGGTCCCCTGAACAGGGGCTGCGAGGCTCCCACAGCCATCTCCTGTACCTTGGCTACTGCCTCCGCAGGAGGCCAGCCTTCCAGGGCACAGAGAGCAAATGCTATTCGACCAAAAGCACAAGGGTTAGCTTGGAACGTTGATAGGGGGGTGGGGGGAGGGGGGGTTCTAGTCATACCTGCGCAGTCCAAGCATAGTTTATCACGGGGAGGGCTTGATCCCCAATGCTTTTTGCAATAAGTGTTGACCACAGGGACAACCGGCCCCAAAGAATTTCCAGCAGATGCTGGGAGGAAAAATGCTTGTGCGTCCATGGCTGCTGATGTGCTAACGCAAATTGCTCAAGTTAGACGTGTACATGTTATAGGACGGGCCTTGGACATACCTTGAAAGCCGGAAGTCTGAAGAACGGAAGAGAAAGACAACAAAGTTTGATAACAATGAATCTCCAAGGGCCCGGACAATTCAACACGACGAATAAAGTCTGAAGAATGTGGTGTGTTGAGTGTCGTGTGGAGGTGGTGTAGAGATCTGGATGACTGACTCTTAGAGACAGCGGCCAAGCCTTGAAATGGGTATTGAGACGAACCTTTATTATTGATTGATGTCTGAAACAAGACTAGTGATGAAGATTGATGTCTGTAGTAAGAGTAGTGATGTGGATAATGTTTGGGATGAAGACAAGAAGACAAGCGGGGGGAGGACAGGCGATATTTAACGACGAGGAAGAGCCAGGAGCTGGCTACATTAGGTGCCTTTCCACACGTCAAAACTTTCATTCAAAGGTAAAGAATGACTCAATTCTGTAAGTTTGAGAGAGTTCTGATCTAACAAGGCACGGCCACTGCGTCCAAAACCATATACGTTCCAATACGTGTAGTCTTGAAGCAAGCTTTCAGCTCTGGTTCAAAGTCTGACTCTAGAACGGATTCTACAATTCTGACGGTCCCCACGGGGCAACAGGCTGTGCAATTAAGTCATGAACTTTTTAATCTGGGGAAATACTTGGTGAGTAGTTGCAGCTGGTGACTCACGGTTTGCCTACATTTCGGTGGCTTGAGTACTGTCGTCTGACTTTCTGTCTGCAAAGCTTTGTTACGGCTATAGAACTTGGCATCTGTTTCAGGTAATTGCATCAGCAGGTTGAATTCCTACAGAGGAAATGGGAAGCCATACTCCATCTCTAACTGGCTGAGAATCAGAAGGGCTTGAGATGGGAGAGTGAATCGTCCCCCCCTCTCCTCCCCCTTTTTTATATTCCATTTCTTTCTTTCTCCGGGGTGGCAACGGAGCTGATGCAACGCCTCATGCATCTTATGTGCCATCTAAAGTTTCTTTGGGAAACCAAATGTAAGAATGAAAGCTAAGTATGGATGAGTCTGTCTGCATGCATCTGTGTGTTGCCTTGAACTCTTTCGTGAACCTACACAGGGGTGTCATCTTGACTGTATCTTCGAAGGGGCGACTAATGTAGGCTCTCTCGCATGTAGGCAGCAGCTCAAGGGAGAAAAAACTTATCGTGCATATCTTGGCCTCGCCCTTCAGAGTAGCGAGTATCACAATGGCTGGTGTGGTAGCCTGGAAGGGCACCATATGTTCAGGAGACTGTTGGGGATCGGGCTTGTTCTCCGCTCTCTAATAGAATTGAGTGACAGATATCAATTTCTATAGAATCTAAAACCTAATCGCATTTCTTTAAAGATCAATTGACAAACGAGCAATATCCACGGCACCGCAACTTTTCCGTAAAGAAACAGCGACAGTCACTCAGCTGATTGTATCAAGGTGAGAATTCTGCCATTCGCCTTTCTCTTGCACGTAAATTTAACTTTGGCCTCCACTGCCTTGAAAAAATCGAATTGGGTGAGTTCAAGGCAACAGAATTGTTGGAGGACGGCGTGCCCGTCACCCCATGGGGTAGTAGTCACTCTTCGATCACGTTCCATATTTGAAAAATAGAAGGTTCGTAGATACACCCGATCCACACAGAAGTCCTCTCTTGCCACTTTGAAATTATATGAGAGTCTGGGCGAGATGCTCCACGCGTGTTGAAAGATTGCTCCGTCACTGTGGCGGTGGAATTGATGCCTCGTGCCATGCGTTCACTCTTTGATTATCTCGTGACAATGAATTCTTTGCGAGTTTTTGGGCCGTCATATGATCAAGAGCAGGACTGGGCGTGTACACTAGAAGCTGGGAGAAAACAATAACTGGGCTAAACTTACACAGTGAGTCAGTGTTGCTCCCTCCTACCTTCGCCGACCTTCGAGTCGAAGTCGAAACAAACTTTCCAGACAACATTAGCGTAACACCCCCCGCATAAACCCACGGGAACGGGCAACAGCACTGCCTGGGCCTAACTGAATTCTAACGCACAGACCTCCACACCCCCAGACGGCCGGTAGTTCCCCAGGATGACTGCGGGGAGCTGCGTCAAGGACAGCCAAGACACCCCCTTGCGTAGGTTTACAAGAGAATTTGCCATAGCCTCATGAGCACAATCGAGCTGGTTTGTTGCTTCCAGCCCCATCTCTCTCGGAACCTCCGTCAAGCTTTTTCAGTCATGACTGGACTTGTCCTAGTTGCCACTCACATTTTGCTAATCGAGAGTGTAGTCGATGGAAGTCGTCGTCCAAGGATCTCCCATGTTCTTCGTCCTCTACGAACGCAGAAAGCTGTCAAAATTCTGTGTTGGAAATTTGAGAGGACAGACGAAACGAGGGCCGTTGATGTCCGCTGTTCCACGTTGACAGATATCTCGGCTCCCCGTGGGGGGGAAGGTGGAATCAACAACGAAGCTGGTGGCAAGACAGAGAGTTCGCGCTATACGCTTGATGCCCGTGCTTTTTCTGGCGATGATGGAGGCTAGGCCTGATGGCAGAGTTTTCGGTGGCAGGTTGGCCTGGATTCGTCTAAGAGTCAAATTCTTCAAAGCCAAACTACATACTCCCGGCAATGACCCATAGGTACCATTGGAACTTGAAAAAATGTGACGATATTTCGCCTTCGACTACGCCAGCCTGAAGTGTAGGAGCCACGCTCAAAAGTAAATTTCTAGCAACAGAAAGCAATGGAAGGAGGAAATTGAAGAGATTTCTCCCAGTTGCTGAATTCGATTCCTACTTGAGCCTCTGTTTCTCCCCTGGTCCTGCTTCCTTTCTTTCATCCAAGTCATACTTACCATCTGTGCCCTTGTTTCTCTTCCTCCGTCACAAGACTTTCTTTTTCTTCGTGATTGAACGATTACCCTTCGTTGTGAAGACCATAGCCCAACATCCAGAGCCCTAACTAACTTGCACACAATCACAAAGAAACATAAGAGTTCTTTGGAAATATCAAGTAACTCCCCCCCTCGCCATTACCTGACATTTGCCTACGCCTCTAATGCTAACGAATCCTCTTTCAAGCAATGGATCATTACGGCAGACACTCACGGCAAGCTACCCGCCAAGCCCAAGGTGGGTGGTATTATGATCCCACTGGAGTGACTTCATCCCATCACTCCCACCCGGGATTTCAAGCCCAACAAAGCGGCTTCAATCAAACAAACATGGCCACCCAGCCTTCCGGGACTTGGGAGGGACATGACTACCCCCAGCCCGGCATTATGCCCATGGTCCAACCTAGTAGTTTCCTCCCAAGTGAAACTTTACCCCAGAATAACATGGGGCTACCTACACCAGTCCTCCAAAGCGCCTTTCATCCTTTCCTCCCCCACCTTCCAGACATCGACACCCTCGTGTCCCACCTCCCTCCCCAAGACCACTTCTCTCACCAACTTGCTGGCCCCTCTTTAGACAACCTCCAATCATCTCGAGAGGCATCTTCCGAGGGGTTACCTGGCTCTCAAGAGTCCTTTACCTCCACCCAAAGCACGCCTTCTGACCTTTCCCCCTGTCAATTTAACTTGGATAATCTAGATCCCCTGAGCGGCAATGCTGTCGGGGATCAAGATGTCCCTCCACCGGGTCGGGATGTGGATTGGGGCCAATTATTCTGTGGTTTAGATGAGGAATTGGGTACAAATGTGAGTCCTGCCGCGGCCGTCGCTCCTGCTGTCGGGTTGAATTCCGACCAGACCTTCCGTTGTTCGTGCTGTCGCAAGCACCAGCCGGCAATGAAGTTCTCTCGGGATGATGGCGACATCCCAACCGAGCAGACGCGCTATAAGGCATGCGACAAGTGCCGGACACGCACGAGGGCCTTCCATGTAAGTCTTATTTCAAACTCAATCTCTAATTACAAATCAACTAACATGGCTTTTCAGGAACCAAAGAGGGACCAGAGCAGCGATGGGTCCCAGTCTGAAAAGCCCTGCATTATTTGCAGAGCTCAGCGACCGGTCGAAGACTTTCCCACGGTAGGGTCTAGATCTTCGCGGAGATGCTCCCGCTGTATCGAGGAAGGTCGACAGCCGGAGGAGCGTCCCCTCAAGCGGCCCAGGTCGGGTTCCAAGGAGAGCAAGTCTTCTTCCTTGCGTGCATCTCCGACGCCAGCCGTCCAGCCTGGCCACGCATGCTGCTCTGGCTGCAGCAAGACCCAAGCGGTCGACCGGTTCGCGGACCCACGTCGGGAGGGTCACTTGTTGCGAACTTGCCTTCAGTGTCGTACGCGGAAGAATACGGCAGATAGGAAGAAGAGGGAGCAAAGGTTGAAGAAGACTTGATTCGAGCAAAGCTGCTTTGTCTTTTTGTATTATTATCGGTGAATGGGGCTTTATTGTTGGATTTCTATATATTATTATTAAATACAAGTCGTCATTAAACGAATATTTTCATCCATGGTTACTTCTTTATAGCGCCTCATAAGTTCCCAAAAGTAATTCTTGAGTGCTGTGAATGTTCCTCAATGGCACGTCGTCATTTTGGCAGTATCTCTTTTATCAAATTAGTATGAGAATTGCAACATTTGCAATCTGGATTGGCATTTATCCCAGGATTTCTCTCTATGTTCAAGTTCCCTTTTGAACTACATATGGTTGACGCTTCTTGGTTTATCCTACTGTCGCGTAAAGCATTAAACAAAGACCGCCGGCTTTAACTTAATATACATCATATAAACGCTCTAAAATACAGATACAGGTGCTACAGAGTCGCTGATCTATTCAAGGCTGGAGAACCGTGGTCAGCAGGCAGACAGGTAAGGCAGATTGGTTGATCACGTGAGACTGCATCGACATTCAGCGAGCTGCATCTGCCTCAATCCCATTTCTCTCATCTCATCTCTCATCACCGAGTGCCGTGACACCACACAATCAGCGCGAGACCTGACGATAAATTCTGGATGCTAAACGTTGCTAGGTTTTAGCTGGAGATCGAAGACGCTAGACGCTGGACGCCTCACCCTCGAATGACACCATGCGGCTCCTCAAATGGAATGGCGGAGATGTCTGTCTTGTTGACGCTCCAGAAGAAATCCCTCCATATGCGATACTATCACACACTTGGGGCCCAAAGAACACAGAAGTCACTTTTGAAGATATGATTGTTAAAGCCGACAAGAAAAAAGTCGGGTATGAGAAGCTTCGGTTCTGCGGGCAGCAAGCGCAGCGAGATGGCCTGGAATACTTTTGGATAGACACCTGCTGTATCGACAAATCCAGCAGCGCCGAGCTCAGTGAATCCCTCAACTCCATGTTCAAGTGGTATCAGGACTCAGAGACTTGCTACGTTTACCTTTCGGATGTCTCCCAGAATCAGGCTCAGCCAGGCTGGGAACTCGCGTTCCGCAAGTGCAAATGGTTCACTCGCGGTTGGACACTTCAGGAGCTTCTTGCACCTGAAAAGGTTAAATTCTTTTCTCAAAGAAACGAATATATCGGCGATAAAGAGTCTCTTGGACAGCTGATCCATGACATCACCAAGATCCCTCTCGAAGCTCTTCGTGGTAGCTGCCCATTATCGAAGTTTTCGGCACACGATCGATGTGCTTGGATGAATGGCCGGGACACCGCACGACCCGAGGATCAAGCCTACGCCTTACTGGGCATTGTTGACGCGTATTTGCCGTTAATGTACGGTTGCGGAAAAGACAAAGCGATGTTCGAGCTTCATGAATCTATATACGCGCGCGAAAAACAAAATATCTCAATCGTCCAGGTAGACGAATACCTGAGCAATCATCATTATAGCAACGAAAGGCTTCGGATTCAAAGATTATCTGGAGAGAACCTAGATATGAAGAGCTGCTACATAAACCTAGCTGTAGTCAGACACATGTCAGAGGACAATACAGCACCTGGCAACAAAGAAGCTTCGCCTTTCAATATCTTCAGCCGACTCCAGGTGGATGGCAGAGACGCAGATCACGGTTTAGATTTGGCCAAAATGTTCGACTCACGTCGCACTTCTCGAGGCCTCATGAAAGCGCCGAGAAGAGTCTTGATTAGAGGGCGCGCTGGTGTTGGAAAGACCACGCTCTGTAAGAAGATTGTTTTCGAATTCAACCGAGGAACCCTGTGGAATGATCTTTTTGACAGGGTGTTATGGGTACCACTACGAACTCTCAAGACTTGGTCACGCGATAGCCTCACACTGGTGGACTTGTTTCACTACCATTACTTTCGAGACGATCCTCGCTTTGGCCATATTTTAGCTGAGCGTCTCCGAGCGGAGGTCCAAGTTGGACCGGGATCGCGTCCTGGAAGCAGGACCTTGTTTATTCTGGATGGCCTCGACGAAGTCACTGAGACATGGAACATTGATGAACCGATGCACGAGTTGCTGGCTAAGCTGCTCGACCAACCTAATGTCATTATTACATCCCGGCCTCATGCTCAATTGCCCTTCGACGTTGGTAATCCTACTGATCTTGAACTCGAGACTGTAGGATTTCAACCCAAACAGGTTGACGAATATCTGGAAATGGCGCTACCAAACTCAAAGGATATAAAAGAGATACAAATTTTTCTCAAGAGATTCGCGATTGTTCAGGGCCTTGCTCGGATTCCAATCCTTCTCGATGCTTTATGCTATATTTGGAGTGACAACGCGGGTAATAACCCTACATTGCAAAGTATGACGAACTTCTACCAATACGTCCAACAACAATTGATGATCAAGGATAGCGTCCGTCTAGGGAAGCGGAAAGCATCTGTTGCAAGTGATATGGGGGCTTTGCAGCTGGAGGATTGCTTCAAAGATGAGATAGAATTGCTTGAAAAGCTCGCATTTACTGGCATGGTGAACGATATCATCGAGTTCGAGCCGAAGACGCGCCATGATATCTTAAAGGTCTTCGAAAGCGAAAGTGAGAGGATACTGCCTGATCAATCCATCCGACATCTTTCATTTTTACGAACGTCAGATCCACATAAGAAGGGTGCAGATGTCAACTACCACTTCCTGCATCTCACTTTCCAGGAATTCTTTGCTGCAAGCTATTTTGTGCGCCAGTGGATATCACAATCTGACGATTTCGTGTTCTACTTGGACCTAAAACATGGAAAAGGCAAGAAACAAGAGACAATATCTGGTTTCCTTGCTCAACACAAGTATAACCCAAGATACGACATCTTCTGGCGCTTTGTTGCCGGGCTGCTAGATAACGAACAGAACGGCGATGAGGTAGCAAAATTTTTCCAGGCGATAGAAGAATATCATTCACGGGATCTGTCAGGACCAGCGCATCAACGACTCGTTATGCGCTGCCTGAGCGAGGTCTCTGAAAGTCTAGCGTCGAGACGTGACCTGGAAAGAAGATTGAAAGAATGGCTTGTTTTTGAGCTTGAATTTAACAATGTCTCATCCTTTGCTATGGAGATGGAGATCCCCGACTATGTCATTCTTGATGTCCTACGACAAACCGGATCGCTTGTGGACACGACACTCCTTTTAGCCCTTGGTTCAAGGGTAACTCTATCCAGTTCCGTCCAACGGGAACTCCTAGGCAACCTAGAATCTAAAGATCTTCAAAGGCAGTCGATAGTTGCTCGTATACTGGGCAAACACGCCAGCGAGTCAGAAGTCCAGGGAGAGCTCTTAGCCCGTTTAGATGACAAAGACCCGGATATCCAATGCGCCTCTATCAACACTCTAAGCTACCAAGCTAGCGAGCCCACAGTCAAGAAGGCACTTCTAGCCCGGTTAAGTGATAGAACCGCCCGAGTGCGAAAAAATGCTGCTTCTGCACTGACTAGCCAAGCGGGCGACATTGAAATTCAACGAGCACTCCAAGCCCGGCTTGGTGATGAAGAGTCCATCGTTAGAGGTGCTGCCGCTATCGCGCTGAGCAGCCACGTCAGTGATTCTAGAATTTGGCAGGTACTTATGCTCGGGTTAAGTGAGAAGGCCAATGATGATCGTGGACTTGCTGCCGTAGCTCTACGCAGCCTGGCTGGTCAGCCCGAGGTTCAACAGGCACTCCTGGCCCAACTAGATTGCACAGACGGTAGTAATCGATATTATGCTATTTATGCGCTCAAAGATAAGGTTGGCGAGCCCAAGGTCCAGAAAGCTCTCCTGGCACGACTTCTTGGCGACAAAGAACCTCGTGTCCGATCGGCTGCTGCTTTCGCACTCGGGAGCCAAACTGGCGATCCCAAAGTTCAACAGGCATTGCTAGCCCAAGTGAGTGATCAAAACACTGATGTAAGACAATGTGTTACCCAAGCGCTCGGCGATCGGGCTGATGAGTCTGAGGTACAGGAGGCTCTCCTGACCCGACTGAGCGACGAAGACACATATGTGCGATTGACCGCCGCCAACGCGCTTAGCAGCCAAGCCAGTGAACCCAAAGTCCAGCAAGCACTCCTCGCTCGACTGAATGATCACGAATATATCCAATTGATTGCTGTTAGAACCCTCCTAAGGTACTATAACAAGCCTCTCCAAGCGTTTAGCGCCGAAGAGAGGTTGGTTATTGTCAAGAATCTTTTTAAAACGAGTTTTTGGCAACCGTTCAGCTGGCAGGTTGGGTCCGGTGTTTCTTCCCTCTATACACCATGGGGCTTGATAAAGTTAGACATTGCGGACACGGAATCGTTGTGCAACATCGTCGAACTTAGCCGGCCAGATGGGTATCCTCCTAACATTTTACAGCACGCCGAACCTGGCTCAGGTTTATGGTCATCGAGCTTGCAATGGATGAGAAATCTGTTCCGCCGAAACGGACCCTCGTGAGAGAGACAAACTTATCTACTGCCCTCCCATGGGAGTGGTTTCAAATATAGGGTCGAGGCTATTTTGCCTCATCTGGCCTCTATCGGATCTTTAACGGTCTGTGTTTTGGCATGATACCAAGGTTTATAATAGTATGAATAGGCCCTCTGTAGTTATATCTAAATAGACTTTTCGTTAGCTCTCAGGCCTAAGCCATGATCAAACAGCCGGTTCGCGGGATCAGAAGCTTTCATTAGCAGATGATACACTTATTGGCTTATATATTAATGCTGATCTATGGCTTTGACTACTCGACTTCTATGACGGGTTTAACCAAGCCATCATTCATCAACGATCCCCGGCTAACGGAAGAGAGTTCCAAGATAACAAACAACAACAGAAGATGGCAGACCCGCCATCTCAACACAATGAATGATCCCTGACTTACACAAGACATCTCAGATTGGGCTTGTTTCTATCTTTACTCCCCCTATATCTGTGCGGGAGAAGACACCATAGGGCGACATGGGCGGTACTAAACATTGCTTCCCCCCCTGATACAATACATCCGACAAATTGGATTCATCGAACTGCAACTTCATTTCTCGCCTGGTCAGGAGTGGACTCTCACTCGTAATACGTGACCAATTATGAGCGTCCAGACATGCTTGGCGAGACGCCAGAACCCCAGTTCGGGCGCGTTCAACGACCGAACGTTCGTATGCATTAAGAGACTCGATTAAAGAATCACATCCAACATCTTCATTTCTGAACTTGGGACCGACCGACTCGACAAAATCAAGCACGTCGACAATGGCATGGTTTGCACCCTCTCCTCTGTCTGCAAATCGTTAGAAACCAGCTAACTCTCTCTCCTCCGCTTCTCTTCAGAACGTACACATAGCCATGGCGTGAAATGAGTCGCCCATCAGCACAGCTCGACCATTTGTGCGAAGTCCGCGAGGCGGTGGAAAATCTCGCAGTTCCAGAGATTTTAACTCTTGATCAGCAGCCACCTCCTTAGCGATAGTGAGAAATGGCTCTCCCCAAGTAGATGAAATTCGCTGAAACAGCTGGATTCGTTCCGCATTTGAACTTAGTATATCGACGGGGTGTTCACTGTCCATGAACCCATTGTGGTAGGGCCATGAGACGCATATCTGGTAGACGTATTTTCGGTCAGATCGCCTTTGCTTTGGGGAGCGTCAAGCACTATGCATAATTAGCATTAACGAAATCTTGACCCAGCGGAGGATTAAACGAACAGCTAATATATATGAATGAGTTGTTCTCGGAGCTTGTTCCTTGCAAGAAGAACGGGTCGAGATTTCGTATCAGTTGGGCCTTTTCGTGACTAAGCTCTAGTTTCATTCCCATGAGGCAAATTGGTATACGATGCATTTCATTCTGGTTTGGAAATAGCTGCCGTCGTGCTCGAGAGTTGGCTCCGTCGCAAGCGATGAGCAAGCGGCCCGTGGCAGTAGACCCGTCCTCAAATGCAGCCGTCACTGAACCCCGGCCTTGATCAAACTTGGAAAATGACTTTCCCCACTATTGAACACACATTCAGAGGAACTCAAGGTCGGGTGTGTGGCTATACGTAATGGGATCAAGGGAGACATTGTTCTTCAGCTCACTTCGATGTCGATGCCTGTGGCAAGGAGCACTCTCAGCTTCTGACGCGTCACCCAGATGCGCTGGGATTCCGGAGCCTTGGGAGTTTGGAACTTGCGCTCGCCCGTACTCAAATCGAAAAAAGGGAAGGTCGAGATAGCGCCAGCCTGGACGGAGGCACGGTCGACATAGGTCTCGGGCAGCCTGAGGACCAGATCCTCCGGTAGGAGTGAGCGAAGGGCAGGGAGTGACCAATTGAGGGTCAAGCCCCAGCCTACTCCGCGGGTAGCCAAGTCATTATCCCGTTCAAAAATTCGGAAGCATATCTTCTCCTTGCGTAAGTACTGCGCTAGGACAAGGCCGCAGATGCCGGCGCCAATGATGAGAATGGGTTCATCCTCCATGATGGTGTTGACTTGTCTGAGCAAAGGGAGGCGAGCTAAATCTCGGAGCCACGCGGAATGGTACAGGTACTGATGTATACAGTATCAATGTCTCACTCTAATTTGAACACTTGAGTTTAGAGGGGCTGGAATGCAGTGATACGAGGCAACTGGCTCAATCTCGCGTACTGTTGGCCACGCTTGCTTGAAGAAAGCGAGAAATTGGGAAATAAAATAACAGTAGGTACAGCTCTACTTTACTCACTGACATTCCAATAGATGGCGCCATTACTTATGGAACTTTTGATAACACCAGAGAATATCTTGGATCCAGGCTTGTTGAAACGACCGATAACCGGCTTGTAGATTAGTGCGGGAAAATAATAAATGGCAGTACGGGCCGGTCTACGGCCCGAGTTTAGCGATCGATCTGCTGGGATATGAAATGACCGGTGGGGAATAACAAAGGCCTTGGCCATGGGATGCTGGTCTAAGTATACTACCACCAAGCACTCACAGCAGATGAGGGAGAACAGGGTGAACTGAAAATATTATACAATCGACCCTCGTAGGTTATCCTTCGAGGTGACACTAGTAAACCATAGATCATGAGTCAAGGAAAGGGGGAGCACTCATGCTTTCCAGTCACCAGAATTGAGATTCTGTCAGAGGACTCAGCACATGTCCTCTTTCTGGATAATTACATCTCTCCTAACAAGCCGTTCAATAACGTTGATAAAAAGAATTTCTTGCCTTCAATCATGCCCCAGCGTTTTAGCATGTTCTTTAGTAATATAAATATATCATCTTGTCAGTGATATGGAGATCACTGCGAGATTGGATAGCTATAGGGTAGGCATCACGACTTCAACCCCAGTCACCTCTTGCACCTTAGCTCAGGCTTCCGCATTCGTAAGACTTATTGTTTACTCATTTGCATATCAGAGACTATGTATGGTCTTGAGTTAACACTTTCACTGCGACCTGAAGCAGATCTTGTCCTGTAAAAGCGGGCCAATTATGCCTGCCGGCCGATCTATTAGCTCGGAATCTGCTTCTTCAAAGTTGCCCCTCTGATAAGTTATGAAAGGCTCGTGCTTAGCCTTTGGCCCTTCGTTTACTGGATATGCGGTGTTGACGATTGTGTCAGACATCACAGCAGCCATTCTACCACTTCCAATGCTGCTTAAGCTTGATGTCAGATTGGATAAGAGAATTGTTCTCGTTGCCATATTCCCGCTGGGAATCTTCACGAGTATGTTCTATCATACGGTATGTCCAGATGAATCGGATTCAGTACGGGGACGGGGACTCTACTATGCTAGTCTTTCGGGGAGTAATTCAGTTCAATATTGGGGTAAGTTTGTATTAACTGCCATAACCTAAAAAACCCTGGTCCTGACTGAGGCAAAATATTGCTTCTTCGCTGCCATTTTTGGCGCCTGTTTATCCTCGTCGGGCCAAAAATATCGATCTAAACAGCCAGCAGATTAGATGACTCTTAGTAGTAGGACTAGGAGCCTAAATGATCGACTGTTCTTAAGCTACTGTTCAACTTTATACTGGTAATTATTTTCTTAAACATGTTTCCCGTAAGATTTTCAGGACTTTAAGATCCTTGACTGTGGTTATGCCTCGGATGTCTACTGAGATCTATGTATTAGTCAAAACAGCCTTATACAGACTCGTATATCGTGGCTAACTGACTCGGAGAACTGAACATACACCTGATCATGGGAACTCAGGGTAACGTAGCCGATGTGCCTGGTCCCCCGCATTCATAGACAAAGACGATGCATTTTTGTTCCAGTTGGTTCTCCCTCATACTGCTATGTGGCTAAGGTTGCTATCCACTCCGGGTAATTCTACACCTAATGCGTAGTGCTGGCTTAAAGAAACCTTCGTGATGAGTGCCGCCGATACCCGTGATGACAGCTCTATGATTCGCTGTGTACGTAAAATCCACGTATTCAGGGGCTGCACATGCAATAAAATATTCTATCTGATACTCAGGATTTACTTGCCTCAGTGGTGCAGTGGAAAGCTGATGTGGTGCTACGTTTCCAAGCCTGATTATCTGGTGACAATGTTCCTGCGGTTGATTGATGGTGTGCTGCGTCGAATCCTCCACCGAAAGCAGGTTTATCACATAGAAGATCAATATGTTCTGCTAAGGCATGGCATTAGGCTGTAGTATTGGAAAGTCATAAGTATGAAACACCCGAGAATACGAGGGGGCTGAGTGGTTCACGAAGTCCGAGTATGCCTTTCTGCACATGCAGGGGGCAAGGCGACGCAGGGGAGGCGATTGCATTCTGCGCCGCTCAATGGAGGATGCATTCTGCCGAAGGAATTCTGCGCACCATCGAGATTTACCGCGCGGAATCCTCAATCACATCTTTCTACGGCATGAATCGTTGGTCTGAGGGGGCGAAATGACGATTCTTAAGTGCCAGATGAGGTGCCGTGGTATGTCTTTGAACGAGCATTCAGGCATGGCTCAATGTGATTTTTCTCTGTAGAAGCAACAGTGGTTGAAAAAATGTCAAACATAGAATCTGAGCTACATATAGATGGAGATATTGAAAAGGAGCTATTTTTGTCGCAAAGACGGGCATTGCCAATTGAAGAATATATATACCTTCATAGGGCCAGCCACCACTTTGATTGTTCTCGATTCGGCAGCTCAAGATGGACAACCGAGTGCAAAACATCCCACAAATCAGATATTGGTAATCAGGCGGAGGAAGCACGGGTCAGGGGATGGCAGCGGCATAGCAACCAGAGGCACACGAGCCATTAAAAGCCGACGTAGCATTCCGTCGTTGATAGTGGTTTAAAGCCCACAGTGGCAACGTGAACAGCCCAGAAGGGTCGCAGAGGGATTATTCGCCAAGCACCGTTTCCTTTTGGGCTCCAAAGGACTCCGGCCCCGAGGCGCAGTGGGCGGCATTCTTGTCAGTGGCGGTAGAATGCTGACGGACGATCGATTGCAGATGAACATTGGGGGCCTGATCGCCTTACTGCTTCCCACGGGAGGCCGTGCTGCTGCCGACCCTCGATCCCTCGGGATAGCCTTGCGTGTATGCAGTCGTAGTGTAGAAAAACTGAAAGTGCATCTAAATACGAGGCGAGGAGGACGCTTCTTTGCCGCGCCGCTCCTTGGAGGATCGAGCACGACCCGTTGACTGCACGAATCCAAATGGGTCAATCGGACTTAGGATCCTCCATCTTCTGCTAGCCAAGAGCAAAAGAGCTTGCATACCTACATATCAAAAGTCCGTGCTCCCTGCCGTGGTCCATGGCATGGCCTAGGCGCCGCGTGGGAGTCAGGGGAAAACAGGGCAAGGACCATGGCATGGCAGCAGCGGGAAAGGATCGATCATGTCATAGCGCGAAGCTTGGGCCTGGAAATCATTCAGATGCTCTCGAGGACAAGGGGGCGAGGAAGCGGTCGGGGGCTGCACGGGCATGATTGGGTAGACTTATAAGAAGGGACGAAAACGTGCCTGGCGAGGTAACCCACCATCCTAGAGGGCGCCTATTTTTGAACACCCTCCCAGTCAGAATGCTACTGTAGGTATCCTCTGTATGCAGGTGACTCGACTCTGGTTGGGGGTTGTGGGATGGTTTCAGGTGGCGAACCCCTGCGTCTTCCACTTTATCTCCGTCATGTCGTTTACCACGAGATGTGTGAGCTCGCTCGTATGCGTCTTCATGTTTCGGCGTCGAGCCTACTGGCGGTGACCTGCAAGCTCCCCTGTTAATACTTATCTAAGATATAATCCGGATTGGGAGACCTCGTCGTTGCAGAAAAGACTAGATATTCCTTGCGTCTCTTAACAAACCTAGAGACGTGAGCTGCTCGCCATCCACTCGTTTCCTGGCGGTTGGTTCCCATTGATTCAGAGACTCGCAATGGCGGAAGAATCACTGGGGTACGCTCTGCTTGGCTACCTCAATATCGGGTTCATTGCTATTGCACTGGCTGGAAGTACTCCTCTCGCTGTCCTCTTCTTCGTCAAATTGCACCAGAGAGGCGCCAAGTCTCGTGCTCCTATCCCGTGGATTAAAGGTGCCTCGGCAATCGTCACAATGTAGGCTAATATTCCTCATCTCTACCATTTTATTGATGTGTACTGATGCATATCCCTGACAGATGGTTCGTCCTTTGGTTGATGGAAAGCTGCATGACGCTCCAAGTCGGTCGGATCAGCGGGAAAGCAGCCGAAAATCTATTGACGATTCAACGACAAGTCGAAGCTGCGAAGAATATGTTCGGGCCTCCCGCATTGGCAACCACGCTGTACGCACATCTCGAGCTCGTCTTGGCCCTTGGCGAGCAATCTGGCTTCTTGAATCCTCGATATCCACGTATAGGAGCAACCGCTATGCTGGTCGTCATCGGAATATTGAGCATCATTCGATTCATCATATCCCAGTACAACAACATTTCAGTCGATATCAAGGGACTCTTTGATCTCGTGCTATCTATTCTGCTCTTCGGTTTCTGTCTGGGGTCCACTGGCTGTCTGTTGAGAACGAGCCATACCGAGCTTAATAAGGTAGAATTTCTGTTGTATCTAAAATTACTTCTCGCTCTAACGCTTTCTTCCAGATATTCAATCTTCTAGCTACGGTATTGGGGCTCTCGTTATTCCGTCACGCATTCGACATAGCCTACTTCGGGGTCACCACATATGTGAATCTCGAAGATCCCGCTGTTTTGGATTTCCTAAGGCCACTTGTAGTCGGCTGGGGAGTCCTTATCTGCCTAGGAATCTTCTTTCTCGTCGTGTCGAAACGAGGAACCAACCTGTGGGATCGCGCTTACAGGAAAACTCCAAAGAACAAGAGAAACTTTTACAAACAAGGCGATTGTAACAAGAGCAAGTTCAGCCATAGCAACAAGAGCTTTCAGACCGGCAATACTAGCTCCAAGAGCTTGCCGACTCAACGAACCAGTAGGAGGATATACTGCAACAGTAATAAGAGTCTGCCGAGTCTGCCTCTGCCTATGCCTCCCATTCCGCCCCGGCGACCAAGGAGAAGTATCAGCAATAGGACCACGAAGAGCACATACCCACCAAGTCTAATCAATTGCTATCGGGAGGAAGGGATTAGTTATGTCGAGCCTAGCCCAAGACTCCCGCGCAGTGTACATTTACGGCCCGATGGTAGAGGGAATTGGATATGAATTAGTATGAATTAATGTTAAAAGTAATGAATTTCAATGACGAATTAACAGCCTTCTCTGAAATTGCCTTGCGAGTAACACATTTGAGTGAAAGTAGCTGAATTAGCTTGATGCCATTTCCATACCTATATGTACCTTTCACGAACATAAGAAGGGGTGATTGAAAGATTCCGTTGATTTTGTCCATCAGACTCTGTTTATTGAGTTTTATTCAAACACTCGAGCTAGAAATCGACCGTTGGCATTTCTACTCAAAAGCAAGAGGAATGGCAGGCTACTTCTTGATTGCAAAGAGAAAACCGTCATATTGCTTCTCGCCCACTGTTTGAATAACGGTCGCGTCTAGACGCTCGTCCTTACCGATTGTCTCAATCAAGTTTCGCGTAGCAGAAATACGCTCATCCTTGGCCGCCTCCTCGGGATAAGCAATCCTGCCCTGGCGAACGACGTTGTCAACAATCACGACAGTTCCCGAGCGACTCGCAGGAAGAGCCAGGTTCAGGTATGCGAGATTATTCTGCTTGTCGGCATCAATAAAGATGAAGTCGAACTCTGGCCGCTTCCCTGATTGCACCTCGGCGACAAGCGTGGGAAGAACGTCCAGGCCTGCGCCCCGTTTGATCTCGATCTGTTCCTGCAGGCCTGCTTCGGTGATGTTCTTGGAAGCCACATTGGCATTGTGCTCCTCGAGCTCGACTGTCGTCACCTTGACGTCCGGCCCCGCGCTGGCCATCCAGGCAGCGCTGAAGCCTCCGAGGGTGCCAAGCTCAAGGATATTTTTGGCCTTGGCGATCTTGACCTGGATGGCGAGATACTTCGCTTGGGCGGCAGAGCATGCTATGTCGGGGAGGCCTGCCGCAATTGATTTCTCACGGATGTGTTCGAGGGCATTGTGATACTTGTTGCTGGCTGGCGTCTGGAGGTGGGAATTGACGTAATCATCGACCGCACCTGGTCGGACGTCTTGTTCTTTGGGGGTGACATAGGGTCCGGGAGCTTTGGATGCGGTGGTTGAAGCCATATTGTATTTACGCTTTGCTTAGGAATGCAAGAAGGTAATGTTGGGATTGTTTCCGAGGCATTTCATGCTAGGGGGATGCCTTCGTATAAATACGTATAAGTACGCAGGAGAGGGCCAATAGTAACAATCCTCTTCCAGGGAGAGGATACTAGATCATGTGTGAAGCACGTCTTCACTGGCTACGGTGACGACGACTCACTAATCACGGCTCAAGTTGCCGAAGACGGTCCATTATTTTACTTCGGCAGCCCCATCTCCCCTCATTTTGCTAAGATTGATAAGGTGTTCAAAAGACCGATCATCCCTCCACAGTCGGAGATCCGAACGAATGACTCATCATGGTGAGAGACGCCTGTCATCTGCGTCGGCGTTAGCAACTTCGCCGGACATGCTCCTCGAGTCTTCGGAGAGGCTCCGTATGCCGACCAAAACCACGACGTGCAACCATCGCGGTCAGAATGTGGCCTCGGCCGAGCTCGGAAGTGCTCGGATGCTGCCTTCGGTTCCCACAGACGCGAGGTCTCGTCGGCTGACGTTGTTAATGTCAAGCATTCCTTTGGAACCAGGATGTTCAAAATGCAGGCAAGCCAAACATGATTGCACGGACCACGAAGGCACGTTACATTTCCACTTCTTCCACCAAACAGTTGGAGGTGTTGGTGCTGTGTCTCGGACGGGCTGACAGTCTTGGCCGATGATCGTATTCCGTCGGCCCGTCGTGACAGATGTGAAACTGGCAATCATGCTGCTTGCGGTAGTCTTCCTGGCTTCTCTAGAGCAATCCATCTGAGTCGTACGTACGCTCAGCCCGCCGTGAATGGACACGAGCGGAGTTTGTGAATACAATCAGTATGCTTCACACAGAGCTAGCCGTCTGCATATCCTCCCAAACCTGTACCGCGTATCAACACATCGCTCGTCGATATGTATGTGTTCACGAAGGAACTTGTTGAACCGACACGGCTAAGCCCGTGGCATACATCTCAGGAACGCCCCAGCGTGAAAACAACTATGCTGTTTTTTCCGGGTGGTACACTACATACTTGACGAACTGGTACTACGAGCCTGATATTGTTGCCTACATAGACCACTCGGTTGCAACCTCGCAGGGGCATGTGCTCCCAGCGTATGGAAACCGCGCTGACGGTAGAGCTTGGTTGGGCAAAGACTTTGATTTGTTTTATGTCCATGTTTTCCTGTGTAAGCGACGTTAGAACCGCCTAAGCACGAGTACAAAACGAGAAAAGAGCTTGTCAACCATGCAGTTTGCCCTATGGGAGGACTAAGAAGGAGAGCAGCCTAGAGAAACACCACTTCGGTTAATCTGAACAGGCTCTTTCTCCGGCAAACACTTATGAGACAACATTTTGCCTCCATCATGAGTGTCAAGCGAGGTAGTGCAGCGTTTGCGGCGTGACAACCGTTTCATGTATGGCACTCGCCCCCCTCGTTCTACTAAGCGTAGCTTGTTTGAAGTGGCTTCTCCGATTGCTTCACCAACCAAAATCATTTGCATGCTTGATTTCAACTCTCCTCAATATCCCGCTTGACATTAATCCTAGATCTACGTTTCAGCGACAAGGTGTATGTAGACAAGCTGCATGTAGAAGAGTATCGGGGCAAAAATCTAACAAATGGTTGCGGCCTGATTCAGCATATATTGGTCTTGCGCTCCATTTCGCAACTCACCCTCAATCCACCTCCCAGAAGCTTTTCATTCACTTCATCTCGTGAATCTTTGTTTATAATCCTCCACTATGCGACTTTATCTCTTCATTTTACTTGGTGTTCTATTGCGGTATATCGAACTATGGTCCTGCTCCCAATGCCTAAGAGGCAGGCAACCTCTCCTTTTACGACATCTCTTTTGACCCTCACTATCATCAATATTTGTTCTACTTATTTTCCGCTCTTTTTTACTCGCCCTGCTCAGAGTTCTGTCATTTTCCTCATATTGTCTATTTTCCCCCTGCCACTCATAGACGTTGATGCAGTCATATCACCCCCCACGTCTTCTCTAGACACTGTTAGGAGAGACAGCAGATAAGCCGCCGCCGCTGCTTACAGAGCTCACTAGACCGAATACTACAGTGGGCACAGCAACCGAGTGGAAGAAAAACAAGAAGCGTGTCTACGAACAGGATGTCGAATCCCACAACTACAAAGAAGTCAGCCGGCACGCTGCTACACACGTCCTCATACGATGCGAATGGGCAAATGGAGACCTGTCAGAGTATCAACTGGACACTATTATCATCGACGAGTCTCATATGATTCGCAACGCCTCGAGTGCAACCAGCTATGCACTCAAAAAGATGAAGACATATCAATTCCAGCATCTTACCGCGACCTCTTTGTACTCTACAGCCAAGGACATCATGGTAATCCTCTCCCTCGCCTGGAACTTGTACTATATCAGCTGGGACAATTCGAAGTCTGTGTGGGAAATCTGGAGGGACTCTTCCTCCCGGAATATGAACCTGATAAAGAGGCAAACACGATTGAAGTGGAAGGGTATCTGGGCCGGAACGACACAAAGCGAGCACATTCGCTCAATTCCTAGACAATCTCTCTGTCCCTTCCCAGCTACATCTGTAGCATTTCAATCTTTTCGAAAGCAATTCACTATGAGCAAACACTTTGTTCTCCAAGCTGAAATTGCAAGATTATTTGCCGACGATCATTGATTTACGTACTATTTGGCTCTTCAATTCAAATTGAACAACCTTTTACCGCAACCATCTCCACGCATTCGTCTTCCCCGTGGACTAGACTCGCCTTCATGGGTAGAGCCGGCCTGACGGTCGCTGGCCGGACTCTTCCATCACACTAAACAGTGGTTGGTCTGCCTGACACAAGTCGTATTATGGGCAATAGGAGTAAAATGCAAATTCAGATGAGATTTGCATTACAGTTGCAGAGTACGACAACCAGTACATTCGTTACATCGCTAACAAATGCCCTTCAAATGCAAGCCCAGCCAGAGCACGTCGTAGCAGTCAGTTGGCCCCAGCAAAGAGCAGGAAGATGACGGCCTTGGGCCTTACAGCGCAGAGACGTTCACGCCCGGTTTCCTCACAATGAGGCGATCCCCCCAATTCGGATTGATGAGCACAACATTGGGGACATCATGATCCTGTTGCTATCTATCACAATCTGGTTTGATAGGGAGCACGAGCGCTCCCTCGAATCACAGTAAACATTGAGATTTCGTTGTTTCTATAACGCAGCATATTTTCTGGATGTCGGGAAATGGGGTGGATTTTGAAAAGGCCACAACGCAGCTCCAAACGACCCATGGATGGAGCACATCGTTCGGCATCAGCTACATAAAGCCTGTGATGAAACAACTGAGCATCAGATGGGGACCTAGTTCGGCCTCCTTATTCCTTGCCCAGCCTCATCGATGGGCGGATGTTTAGATCGAGGATGTGGGACATATCCAAACCTGCTACTGTTCTGAAGAATGTCGATGACAAGAACGTGGGTCAAAAGCCTTCACACGCATTCATCGACGACTACAAGACCCGTTTAATGGAGCACCGTTGAATAGCTCCATCTCACCGGTCTTCTATATCACTCTGACCCCTCAATGGTGTCCGAGCGAAGTGGCGGCGATACGCACAAGCTCTTGGATCAGAATGTGGTACACGTTTATCGTCCATTGGCTGTTGATCATTTCTCGACGTTTCCAACGGGGAGTGTGCAACCCCTCTTTGTCTTCCCTACGCTGGTTGCGAGTATGAATTTGTTGATGACCGACAAATGATCACGAATAAGGAGGGCTCCACGGAAGATTTCTTGGCTGGTCAAACGCAACGACGGACAAACGGGTTGTCGCAGCGCGATGAGCAGGCCAAGATCAACTTTAGCAACCACAGAAAAGGCATTATGATATCCTTCGGCTACAGAAACATCCGACTTTTCAAGGCGAGCTCCCTTGCCAGTCCCCGCAGCACAGACTCCGATGTCAGGCCCAGATCCGGACAAATAGACCAATGACCTCCAAGGAGACAGAAGGCCAACACCGCTCTGCAGGAGGACGTGCTTGACTTGGCCGGGGCGGAGCGGGCCGCCGTATACGCAATGGAGGATATGGTGGTCTCATGACGCACCTTAGTTGCTTGCTTCTGCCCTGCACACTACAATGGGGGGGGCGAGAAGCTTTCTGAAACCCCCTCTGGCTTGGCTAAAAACATGAAGAAGTTCCGTCATTTGTCTCCAAATATTTGTCCATGCAAAGCTTTGCTTGATGGTGTGGAAAGGTGGGCATCTCACTCAATACCCCTCCATGAGCGGCCGGTCCTATTGTGTTCCCCCTCCATGAAAGAAAGCCTGGGTATCTACAGCGATCTAGGTGTGCTGGCCAAAGCGATTGGCAAGATTGAGAACATCGCGCGCGTGATCGATATGATAATACCTACCAACAAGCCGGAACGCAACCTCTTCCAGCCTTACAGCGGCAAGGATATTCACGGGCGAGATTGCCCACGTGGCGGAGAACCTCCGCCTCATTGATATTCAATTGACGATGGGCACCCTCCAGAAACGCGTGAATATATATTACTTGTCACGGCTGATCGCGACTAATAGAAACCGAAATCTCGACAGGACCCAGAAGACCGTAGGAGAAAATAGCCTCCATCGTCAAATAGACTACTTGAAGAGTCACGGTAATCTTAGGCCCAATTACGATGCACGGCACTCAGACTTGCAAACAGCATAACCGAGCTTATTTCAAGGAGATGTAGGACAAGAATCCTTCCCTTAACCTATCCACTCGCTCCCTCTGTCGAGTCGCTTCGAAATGGTGAATCGGAGGAGAATTATCGCGACCGCGTGGGCATTTCACCCTATGGGCATCCTTTACAAATGCTTCGTTTGTCTGAAGGCTGGAGAGATGAGCGACATCCTTCCCGATGAAGAGTGCATTGTCAGAATTTTCTTCAAGACAGACCGCGTCCGACATAAGTCTCCCAGTACAACTTTTTCAGTGAAATAGAAAGATCATCTGCCGAAGAACATCCTGTACAATCTAGACCTTGCTAAAATTTCACATGAAAATTGGTACTTGAATCGCAAACAGTACTGCATCAAGCGCGCACAGGATCCCAAGGATATCGCCGAAGAATCACTCCATCCACTGTCCTGTGGGACTGTTCAACCCCAAGGAAGCCTAGGCTTCCGAGAATGCCACTCGTTCCTTCGAGAAGGATACGTCTCTTGACGAGCCTCTTCTTGCTCTTACGCCACCCAAACTCCTTCGCGATGCTCGACGGCTTCAGCATTCTGACTGTCTCGCCACAGGTCGAAGCCCCTCACATCCACTCGTAAAGGTTCTGCTTTCTGCATTCTGGGTTCCTGCTTCTTCGAGCAAGAAGCGCGTTGCAGACGAGCTCCTCATCTTGAGTTAGTACGCCAGTCAAGCGTGAACAGGCTTGCCTCTGTTCGGCGCTCAAGATAAAGTATCCAGACATACTTATGACTGAATGGTCTCCCTTCTTTCGATCAAATACCTAGTGTTCCTGGCTTTTGCTCCCTGCAATTTAGCAAGTCATAGTCCCTGCTTTTTCATGAAGCGCATCTCTACCTAGCGGGACTATCTTATGAGGGAAACCTCAAGGCCAAGGCAGCAACCGAGCTTCGAAAACGCCTACCGATCGGCCTGATGCCAAGGCGCATGTTGCCGTCCGCCGCTCTTCTACACCGCAAGCCAACAAGAAACACGATCTTCAACAAGTTGTGGTCAATATTAATTGCCACCACTGCTGTATTTCATCTATTGCCAAGGCATGCCGAATACATTCTCGGGGTTATTGCACTGGGCTAGTTCTGTCAAGAATTTCATAACTGTGTTGAATACCAACCTCCTCCGGGAGAGTACAAAACATCGTACGATCTCCCACTCATCTTCTCCCTATTTCTATACATTTCTCACCCCTTGAGAGACAAACGCGGCTTGTGGTACAGGAGATGCAACAAACGTATGCCCCCGTTCCCCGATCGACATGGCGTATGATGTCCCCCGAAATCACGAGCGCAGCTACGCAAAAACACTTTCAAATGACTCTAGCTGGGCATTCTTCTCCACATCATCCTCTCGTACACGTCGTCGAAGGCGCCATCGTCGCAATAACGCACTCGGTGGTGAATGTATACATACATATCAGCTGCAACAGGGGTTCCGCCATATCTAGGTGCTGGGTCGTGGGGATGCGTATGCGAAGCTGAATCCTGCTCTTATGAATGCAGATCTGAACCATGCTGTCAGAGCTACCCGACGAAAGCATTGGATTTCAAGCTTCGCGGTGGTAACCCTGCATCCCAGCAAGAGGAAGGGTAGGGAGTTGATTGTTATAATGCCAAAGGACGAACTCGATCGTGGGGTTAGTGGCATTGCTGAACGTCGTTATATACTACCGTTGGTATACTTCAGTACCTTCATTGTTATCATGAAAGCTCAACTCCAACCGGCAGCCGCGCCAGAGGAGGTAAGAGCAATTCAATGATGACGATTGCGGTCAATGCAGCCCAGCTACTTGTGTTTTGGCCCAGTGCAGCTGGCTCCATTGGCAAGTAAACACGCTCTCGAACGCATATGAACTTTTCCTCGCCCCCTCACAATTCGTCTCGAATGACTCTAGACCGAGTTCTATCAGTGTGAGGCTGGAGGGTCAAAACATCATTTCTGAACCGTCAATCCCAACACATTCAACTGTCACCATTGGCGATACCTGATGTTGCCGGCAGTTACGTCCGTGTGATAGTATTGGTTGCATATGTCTGCTATTGAGGACGAACTAGTCCCTGGAACAGTCACAGCAAGAGAGAGCAAAGAAACAGAAATATGGCGGCGAGGGTGGCTTACATAGTAAGAAGTGAATGCAGCGACGATGACAAGAACGGTGATGAAGAAAGCGATGATCATGGCCAGTAGCAAAGGTCCTCCGCCGATCTCGAAGATCAACAGGACGACAGTAAATGAAGCGACTTTCTTACCATGAGGGAGTTTGCTCCCATTCATATGGCCAACGATGCCATTAGCAAAGCCATGGTCCTCCTCTTGTCGACCACGCTTCGGCTGTATGACGAGGATAGTCTCAGTACTGGCAAGCTGATTTTCCAACGTCCTCTTCTTCCTACATTGAAGGTGCTGGACTAAGCGTCGTCGATGAATTTTTGGAGCCCTTAATTACATCTCACGCAAAGCTACCTTCAAAATGGTCCCTGTGTGTCTCCCAGACCTAACATTCTATCCAGCTTCAGACTTCCCATATCCATTTCACATCGACACCGAGAAAACACCACAACTGGCTCCCCCCCTGAGGCTTACGAAGAGGTTCTGAGTACATTCCCACGGCTTCTTACTGCCGTCATGACAGAAGCACAGCCGGCGACCAGGAACAAACCGGGGACATGATGATGAGCAGGGTTGGGACTGAGCTTTAGCATTTGCCGATACCGCCAACAACAATCACAACAAGAAACAGCAGCAAAAAACACTCAGCCCATCATGTCGGGCACCAACGGCGGAGCTGTGGCCAGAACATGAGTGCCAAGGAGAGGTTGGGGTAGGAGGTGAAGATGTTGCTGCCCCCCAGCCACGCGCCCTCTAGGCCTGCGTCGATGGAGACGCATGGTCGGTGCGATAGGAGCAGGAAGGGTAATCACTGGGGCGGTGGTCAGTTCAATAATGACGGTAGGCATGGTATGTCTGCTTCGTCGGGCGCGGGGGCACCAGCCCAGCAGACGGCTCGCGCGCCGTCGAGGGATACGTCTGGCCCCAACAACTGGACGTCTATGACAGCGGGGTCATTTGATGGTAACAGCTAGGCTGTTGCCGAGCCATACAGCAAGGGACAGGACAGGTTGGACGCCAGGGACAGTTATATCGGGAGCAAGCCCGTTGATGATATGACGGATGACGAGATGAGGAACACGATCTTCGAGTTGGGGATCAGTGGTATGAGGCATGGGGGTCCAGAATCATCGATCTCGGAGCCGGCCAGAGTTACATACTCAACAGCCTTCACAGCGGCCGCGAGCACCGTGCCGCCGTCGTGAGCCAGGTTACCAACAACTTCCTTATTAGAGCCGGCTTCGATTCAGGCCACGAGTCCTTCATTCTCCCCTGTGCAGCACAACGGGATACATGGGAATATGGCTACATTGTTTTGTTCTGGCTCATCACCGCTATATGAATCCATGCCAGAGTCACCATCGACAAAATCAACTGTGGATGGAGCGGAGCGGATCTCCAATGCTTGCTGCCAGTAATATTTGGAGCGATTTACACCTGCGAGATTGAGCAAGGAGTTTTACACCTGCTTGGATTGGCCGTCCCCGGCTCAACCCCACAGGCTCATTGCTCTATGTACTGTACTATGCCCGTACGTATTGTGATACTTTGTGTCTCGATGGGAACGACTACAGATTCAATGAACAATGCCATTACCCGTCTACACGTCGAGAGTTACAAGGCATTCAAGGATAAGCCCGTTTCTATTGCAATGCAAGAGGCTGCCGAGATGGCAGCCAACAAGCGCTTCTTGAAGATCATGGGTAGGGTTTCGATGCTGCTCTCCCACCGCCTCATGCCTGGATTCCGACGGAGTACGAGCTTGGGCTGCTATCAAGCTTCGAATCAGACGCCCCGGGCAAAATCAAACGATAAGTGTATTCGATTCTGACCCACGATATTATTGTCACTCCTGATATTGTTCAATTTAACCCCTGGAATTGTTCAATACATATCATAGTATTATTTTGGTTATAGACGGACTCTTTCTGATGGTAGTAGTGGAACGTAAATGGCTAGGAAAGATCTGCTTCCATATGGTCAAACCCTTGGACGCAGTTCCGCGTGGCAAGTCTGAAGGTGGTTTCTAAGCCCAGCAGAGGCTAGGCCCTAGCCAAAAAGGCCCCCTGTCTATTAAAGCTCAACAGGCCTCTGTGCCACCTCATAATGTCGAAGTTAAATCAAGAGTACCTTGGCTTGGTGTTATTGAGGAAGTTGATCAGGATGACGCAAGCGCCAGCACGGCCGCATTGACCACCACCAAATTCTATACTATCTCCAGGACTCCCCAGCCGTGACTTTCGCATACAGGGAGACTTTCCACACCGTTAAGGTCCTTAAGAAAAAAGAGTTTATGCTGGTGGACTGTCCTATGCTGTACTAGTAAGTTCGCCCCCGATGCCCCTTGATTCGGTGAAAGTAGACTGACTTTTTCGGTAGACTTTGACCGAATCGAACCGCGCCGACCTCTCCCCTCCTAGCGGAAGAATGTACGCTGACATGTATACACAGACAGATAACGGCGTTATTTGAACTAGCTGGATTCAACCCAGCCTCGGTACGGTCATATGATAAAGCACCCGCTCGCCAGCGGGCAATCGCGGAATTTAACGATCCTAACCTCCGACGCCATGGTGCTGATACTAAATATCAATATCCACACGGCTGGGATCAACCTTCAAAAGGCGTGCTACCGCGGACCGGGGCTGAATACATTCCCTAACCCCAATGGAAATACACAGTCCTTTGGCCGGATGGCCCGATACCTCCAGGATACCACGGCCCGGTATCTTACCACCATGGTCGATATCCTTACCGAGCGTAGCATGCTCGATACCTTGAAACTCCCAGAGAGCCATAGGGACTTGGACGTCCCAGCGAACATGCCCACCATGGACAGAGACATGGTTGATGCGTAGCCTATGAAACAGGCGGATTGTTTCGGTCCTATCATAACGTATATGAGCTTGATTGTGCATGAGCTCAAGTCAGAAACGATGGATATCATAGAGCCGTGCATCGGGAGCATCGTCCTCACTCCGGTTTATTTAGACATGGCTCGGGAGGAGAATCATCACTCTACGTCCTCAACGCAATAAGTGACAAACAGAAAACTGTCCGAGTTCTAAAAGCTCAAGGATGTGGGCAGCTTGGACTCTAGAGGTGCTAAGACTCACCTCGACAAGAGGCCCAGATAAGGCCGAATCAACCTACACGTTGAGAGAACACCTAATGCAAGGTAATACTGAAGAATTGCCGCAATGGGCCCACCGGCACTGACGTTTCGAGTGAGGCAAGTCTCACACTGTGATTGTGATCCGCTGAACACCTGCTAGTTACTTGGCAGTACTAGAGCGATACCATTACACCTTCTGGGTTTACCTATCTCAGGGGTAACACAGACCGGCATCTGCTCTGACTCGATGAGTGTACGCGAGGAGATTCGTGATCCCAAAGGAGCATACGAGTTCTCCCAGGGAGTTTGTCCTTTTGTCCTCCATTTAATGCCCATGAACTTAAATGCACTCGATTGACTCCTTCGCTCAATGCATTAACGCGAACGTATCAGTACACTCGCGAGGAGGTGGTGCGTGATGGTGCACACGCCCGCCCTGCGTACGGGAACACATCAAGCAATCATGCACCCTCATCTCAGAGCGCCTTGGCCGAATCGGCTGCCCGTCTTGCCCTTTCGAATCCTGGTCGCACCCAAAGCCCTCAATTCTTTTGCACATCAGGTTATCGCTGTGTGTCAATCCTGTATAGGCATTGATCCTTTCCATCAAACACCTATCGACGAAGTTGCCCGCTCTCAGCAGGAGTTCACATAGGACCTCCGACAGTTGCTGGGCGGCATGAACCGCCTCATGAACGTCCTCTCTTCATGTTCGCAACCTCCCGATACCACATACAGTGCTTCACTGCTTATCCCTTGTCCAGGTCGCAATCGAATTCAATGAAATGGTGCCATCACCATGATATTGAGTCGTTGGCCAAGTTCCGCGGTACAGCCATGGTTTCGGTCAAGAACTGGAGTGCCCAGCTCCTGATTGCCCGGGAGAGAGACAGGGACCGATTCCTAGATTGGCTTGTGAAGGATGTAAGGGCTTACAATGCGAAGTGTACCGAGAAATCTGTTCTGTGGGCTCGGTCAGACGACAGGTTTCTGCATCTGGCCATTTTGGCCATCAGCCTGGTGCATAGCAGTGTGCATCTCTGGGAAGGGAAGGAGGAGTGTGACGCCAAGGCAAACGAGATGGACGCACGGTTGTTGAAGATGGTCTTTGAAAATAATTCATAGGCGAGAGGTAGCATGCTGCCTGGCAGGACAGTGAATTTGCAGGAGGAAAGGAGCGGTGGTCTCTATTTAAACCTATTTGATACATGGTGGAAAGAATTATCAGGTAGTTGAACGCTACCATACCAGGACAGACCTGGTCAGGACGCAAAACCAGGCGATCTCCAGTATGCACCGGCAACAGTCCTCAAAGAGGCAGTGAAAAAACATACGGAGAAGAGTACGTCATCGGGCCTGGTCTTCGAGTCCGCGCAAGAGTACTCTTCCGTACGTGCCCAGCTGGTGCAAGGTCGCGAGGTCCCCAGCGATACTAGCGCTGGCTATACTGAGGATAACCAAATAGACTGACACACAGCAGTCCTCAAAACATCCAGCTCACGCTTCCCCACCCGTTAGCAAAATAAGTTCTTCTACTAGAGGGGCATAGACCCATAGGAGCCTCTATATCCCAAGGAATATATATACATCAAGGCGCATACTAATCTAATCAACCCGCAGATAGATAACAAGTATCTATCCTTTACCAGTAAATTCAGCAATATCTATACGCCTGATATTAATAAGTATATCAAGCAGTCAGTTACTAATAAGTATTATAAGAAGGCTAAGGAGACTATACCTCCCGCTCAATAGGAGGATATATTACTATAAACTAGATACTAATTTATACTTAATAAGTTCTTCAACGGGTTGAATATAAGGACAGGCTTCTATCTTCAGGATACCTGCAGATATAATAGCCCCAATGAGAAAACTATAACATAGAGTAATAATTCTAATATCCAGCTCTGACCCCATCAAATCACCAGTAAGTTAGATCTCACTAAGGCCTTACCTAACTCTTTAACTGAGGCCTTATCGAGATATCCCCCTGATACTGCTCATACCACAATTTACTTACTTATTAAAACAGATATCGCCTGAATCGAGGAGGATAGAGAACAAGGAGTATCAAGAAGAAAATTATGGAAGCGCGCGAAAGGGGATCTGCGCTACGGCAGCTTAGTGCAGAGAATCCAAAGACACTCGGGACCAAGTGCAAGATATCTAGAAAAATATTCCAAATTAAGTATGAATGAGATTATTACTTTCTTGCTATAGTGACAGATCCATCTTGTATTTTGCTTATTATGACTTGACTTATGTTATGTTAATGATATTCTTTTCTAATTTCTATCTAGGTAGACCATCCATTACTCACTCTTTAAGTAGACTACTCACAAAATCTGCACTAAAACACTAGAAAGAGTTTTATTCTAATGGCGTGAGGACAGGTTTCGTTTAACATAAGGCATGTATAAATATATGAGAATTCTCATTGAATACATACTAGTAAATACAGTGAGCTTCAAGGACAAGCGAGGCTTAGACTTAGGATGCCAAGTTATATCGAGATACGCCTCTCATACTTGGGCACAGTTGCAAAGAATCCAAATTATAAGGAATCGATATTCACCGCAAGGTTCTGTCGCCTCCGGTAGGATATCTGTGCTTGGCCGTCTGGGAACAGGGCTAACCCAAACTCCGTGATTTTATGAACATATCCCGGCTCAAGCTTCCACTCATACTTGTAAAGTAGATGACAAAGCAAGAGCTTAACTTCGTTTGCCGCAAAGAATCTTCCTGGACAAGCGTGCTTACCATGACCGAAGCCTAAATGAGCTGAGGATGTACTCACCAAGTGCGCCTTGCTACCCGCGCTTCGGTCGTCACGCATGCGGAAGAATCGGTACCCATCGTATTCATCAGGGTTTGGGTAGATGGTAGAGTCCATCATCGATCCAAGATCTGACATACAACGGTCTCCCTTCTCAAGCACGAGGCCCCCTGGAAGTGTGACACGCTTAGTGGCCTTGCGATTCATCGTAGCTGCACACAATTAACAACTGTGGCTGTGAACATGGAGTAAACAGATCTTACCAGAAGTCAACGGTTTAAGTCTTTGTGCCTCTTTTATAACGCTGTCAAGACGCTTCATGCTGAACAAGGCGGTCTTGGTCCAACCTTCTACCTTTAGCACATCTTCGATTTCCTGAATAAGGTCATCGACTAGCTCAGGACGCTCAGCAAGGCGAATCATAGTTTCCGTGATCAAGTCTGTAGTGGTGTGAGTAGCTACAACGGAGAAACCCAGTTGAGCCCCGACTGGATCATATGAGCTTCCTTGACTCTCGTCTACAAGCCACTGGATTGTGTCATTATACCGGCGCTCGGTATCTCCATTAGCCAATGCTGCCTCTCTCTCCTCTTCACGACTTCGTAGAATTGGATCCAACACCTTTCGACCGTTTGCAACTTGTTTTTGAAGCTCGCGACATTGGGGGATAAAGTTGCACACAAAAGGTCGAAGCCATTTGGGGTACTGTCGAAGTAAGTCACCGGCTAGTGAGGTATTGATGCTGTAAGACTTGGTTATGGCCAACCAGTCGGAGTTCCGGCAAAGCTCTTCGCCAAGAAATACACGCGAGGATACCCGCGCAATCAATTCCAGCATTGTTTCCATCACCGGGGCCTGCTGCCACTCTGATATAGTTAGTAAGCTAATCACTTGTTGGAAGTGTAAGGATTAATCTAACCAGTTGATGATCCCAAGACGTGGTCAGTTGCGAACGCTGCTTCTGATGATAATGGTGCAATAACATGATCTGAAAGAGATGAGCACGCTTCTAGTCGATCCATAGTCCACCATTCCACTGACTGAGATATTTAGTGAGCTTCTTGTTGATCGTTCTGTGCAAAAGCTCGTCCTTTCGACCGTCAAACTTAAATCCATCGAATCCAGGAATGTCAGGGTGGAAGTTGTCGACGAAGAACTCCATAAAACTAAGACTCGGCTCATTTCTGACGTCGTCCACAGACTGGGACGGTATCACGATCAAGGCTCCAAGGTCGGTAAACAGCCTGTAAGGCGATCCTTTGCAGAGTCGGCGACCTTCTGCCATGAGACTGCGAGCATTAGAGGCAAAGTTGTGCCTGGCATTCCGACCGAACAAGTCGAGTTTTGCAGGGCGGTTCAAGTAAAGTATGTCACTCTCCCGGTGTGGTAGGAATAGATAGACCGCAGCAGCGATGAGTACAGCAAACAACGTGGTGCCCCATTGGTGAGAATCGATACCTTGAGCCCAGGCGGCAATTCGGGAAGACATATTGTCGGCTTGTGCAATTGACCTCCAATATTTCTACTGCCAAAACGAGCGATTCCTGTTATAAGAGCAAGCGAGTGATGAGTTAAAAAAGAGTTGATATTTGACCTTCGAGCAATTTATAGGCCTTACTTTAGAATCCAAGCACACACTAAATCATCAGCACGGCTCCAACTCCAGTTCCCCACAACTCTCAAACGCTCTATAAACAGAAAAGGAAACATCAGAACCCCCACTACTATATCGGGACATGTGGGATGAGCTCAAAAGGAGATCCTTGCCCGATTTTCTCCAGATTACCCTATGTCGTTCTCAAGTTGTTCTGGGCTGGAAGCCCTATGATATCCATCTATCTCATTGTATGCATCAGCGTAATAATTGCCTCATCCACCATTGACATAGAAGATAGGCATAGGATGCTGAGATCAATATCGAGAATTCATCAAATTTATATGTGTTTCACTTCTGGTACATTTACGATTCCATTACCATTGGTTCCGCTACAGCCGCCCTTGCTGTTTGATACTTGTACACATACTTCAATTTGAACTCCGTCACAAGACCGCCTGGTCCTTTTCATACATTATTGCGAGCTGTCGAAGTGCCCAGCCAATGCTTGGCGCAACTATCCTCTTGTTAGTCCTTCAGATATGGAATGTGTTAGATCCTGCAGACGCACCTCCCCAGACCCAGGTATCGTCGTATAGATTAGCCCAGACACGAGCAAGTGCTGCAGCCAGAGAATGCCCTCTAGCATGTTCAGTGTCGACTTCATTCAAAAGATGGCGAACATTCTGCACAACTTGCTTCTCTTCTGGCGCAATTATCCGACCTGATTCATGAAGAGTCTCGATGGCATGCACCCATTTAGTCACAAGTAAAGCTAGACACGCTTAGAAGGGTTGACCTTTGATGAACAAAAGTGGTGTGTGACTTACCAGCATCCCAAGCTGCAAGAGCATGCTCTACACTCCACTTGAAAGCGGCCGTCTTTTGTATCAGGAAGATACCTGCACGTATCGGGATTGCGAACCCCTCTAGGGCGCGATTCACCGCCAAGGTAATGAGCTGACCCCGTTTCTGCGAGGCCGCGTGATATCTCTGTAAGATGGCAAGCTTATCTTGCGGATTGTCCTTGATTAGTAGTGAGCGGTCCAAGAACCGGACTGTCATGAAAGCTCTCCCGTACGAGACGCGCAGGATGGCGCAAGCGTTGAAGAGTAACGGACTGTCCTCTTCGTTCCAAGCTTTGTCGTTTCCGCCACTCCTTCTAATGAGTAGCTCCCGACATTGAGAGAGGGCGGCCTCAATTCGCGTTGACTCTGGGCGGGAACGCTCTCGTGCATCCTGGGTCACGTTGTTGCAAGCTTGTTGTCCTTGTGTCAGATACCAGACTGCAATCGCTACTTGATGAATCACGGCTGATGTAGCAAAAGCAGACCACGACCATCCGCCGCGTGGTAGGGTTTCGATACGGTCTGAGTCCGTAAAGAACATTGAAGCTGCCTTGCCGAGACTTACGAGAGGCGGGCGCGACTTGTTATCTATGAGCGATTCCCATTGAGATGGCGTTGTAGCTTCCCAGAGCTCATCGTCGCCAGGAAGCTCAACATCACATTCATCCAGCACAGAAAACCCTGGGTTGATGCCATAGGCGATATTGAGCAAGTTTCCAAGAATGATACACGTGCACATATACCTAGACTGAGTCAGCGTAGTAGACATGAGCTTTGAGCAAGGGTTCGTACCGTTTCATCGATTCGTGAGCCGCCCATTGCTTCCACTTGGTAAAGTATTGGGTCCTATCTCTGGGTCGCACGACTGACCTCCTCAATCGAAAGTCCTATGTCATGTTAGCGTAATTCAATGCACAAGTGAAGTTCCTGCTTTTCACTTGCTGCAGAAATGTAACCGCAGCCAACAAGGGCTCGTCTAATCAGACCCGGCTCTCCACTGAAGCTGAGTAGAAAGACGACAAGCAAGCGTGCCTGAGCTATCATGAGCGGCGCAAGATCCGACGGCGGCGAATCAAGCGGTTTGGCGAAAGATAACAGCAGTGTCGGACCATGATCTAGCCTGCGCATTTCTACACTCGCCAAGACCCGCTCAGCCATAAGACAGAGCGCTGCGGCGAGCCTTCTTTCCAGCCGATGAAGAGCACCTATTGCACAGATGGCTAAAATAAGAGGGCTGGGAGCAGACATAAGATCAAGTGTAGGGAGATGTATGAATGGGAAGTGGATGTGAAAGACTTCGAAGTATTTATCGAGACAGTGTTGTAGTGATGTCAGCTCTGGAAGTTGGAAATCCCCTATCTGCTCCGTAGTCAGATGTGATTTCAAATCTGCCAAGCATCGAGCCCTGATTTCTTCAGTAAAGACGAGCCCAAGGGTATTCTTTGCCCGGGGTTGTTTTCTATTATTAGAATTGTCTTGTCGAGTGTACCAATCTCCTACTTCTAATGAAGCAGGTAACTCCATCTCAAGACTTTGAGTATGGAGGGAATCTTCGAAAGACTCTGGCGCCACCTGGAAGGTCTCTTCTCTGATAGCCTCATCCGCACCAAATGGCTGGGCAAACTGGTCAAACGATCCGCCGACAAAGGGATCAAAAAAGGAGGGTGAGAGGTCAGCGTCAAAACCACCATCGAATCCTTGACCAAACAAAGCGTTTAGTTGAGAATTAGGTTGCGATGGGTCGAGAAAGAAATCACATGAATCCTGGGCCACCGACATATCGGTGGCATCCAGAGGACTGACATGTTGGGGGTTTAAAATGCACCCGGATGGCGTTAACAGGGTCATACCAAGTAGAGGCGGATCACAAGTATCGGTGGTACCGTCTTCGGCAGCCATAGCGACATTGGATGGTGTCTTCTGCCGACTTTCATCGTCGTTACTAATTCCAACCGTTTCGTTATCCTCGGGTGACGGAATCTTCCTTGGCGGCCCTCCCGGGTTCCTAGAATTCCGGGCTTTCTTGTGGACAGTTTTTTCGTGTCGCGTGACAAGGTCGCTGGTAGTTTTGAGATTGATTACCTAGGCTGGCCATTGGCAAAGACAGGACTGCACACTTACGCGCGAGCATAACGTTTTGCACAGACGCGGCATGCAAAGGGTTTTTCCTGAGAGTCTAGACGACAGTTAGCGAGTGAGAGGGGCAAAAGGTGAGGTTGTGTTGGAGACACCCACGAGATCGCTCATGCCGATTCCGATGCTCAGCTCGCTTGAAAGCCTTGGGACATAAGCGACAGGTATGCGTTACTTCGGGCTGTCCGTGCAGCGAGAACACAGACATGCCGCTGGCCATGGTAGTGGCCGTATTCGTGGCCGTGGAGGGTATCATCACGACCAGGAAGCGGATCTTACTTTAGTGATGTTAATGCTAAGATTAAATGTCGTCTGGGCGGACGGATGGTCCGGGGCAGTCTACGGCATATATCCATAGCTGGGGTAGAAACGCCTGGACACTTGCGGGGTTGGTACAGCGCATAAAGATCGGCCTCGACCCCAGTTTCAGTCTCGTCGTCCTTCGGATTCGGAGTCTTTATGGGGCCGTTAGCGTGGCAATGCTGCTGCAGCCTCAGTATTCATTACTCATACATGTATACTCTCATACGTGTACACTCATACGTATATGTGTAGGAGAAAGAGGATAAAATTTAACAGCAATAAAGCTGCCAGGGCCCAACCAACTCAACGCAGCATACGTATACATGGCCGATGTGCGTCTGTGCTGGCCTGATTCATTTCTTAGTTCTTATGCCGGACTTGAAGTCAAGAGGCACTTAAACTATATCCTGTAACATGACCGATCGAACATCATTACAATGGAAAATGAATTTATGTACCTGGTCCATCTGTCCCTTGATCACACTCCTTTACCGAATCGAATAACGACGCTTGTCCTCCTTATAAGGAGCGGGCTGCACTACCTGTTTTTTTTTGTTAGAAGGGATCAACTTTCTCCTAGAAAAGCTTGACTGAGTATTCTAAATGGCAGGCTCAATGTGTAGATGGAGTTTCTTACCGCTCTGATGATCTTTCGTGGGTATCCTGCCGAGCCCCATGTCACCTCAACAGCCGTACCCGGAACGGCGTGCTCCGTCTTGATGATCCCCAGTGAAATCGTGTCCTTGAACCAGTAGCTGTAGCACCGAGATACGGCACACCCGATGGTCTTGCCACTGATAGAAACGGTGCTTCCGTTGACAGCACCGAGTAAATTGCGAGGCATCTCCATATACTCATACGACTCAGGGCGGTAGAGGGACGCAAAAACATCAACTACATCTTCCTTGTTCCACACGAGCGTCACTAGCTTATTCGGGGGGCTATTCCTGATTTTAGCAAGCGCATCATGTCCAATAAAATCGTGATCCAAGTTGACAAGCCAACCCCAACCTAGGTCAAAGGGAGTGAAGTGATACAGTCTCGGATCCGTGCCGTAGCTGCCATACGCTGTTGATAAGTATAGCTCAAAGTCAAAATTAATGTCTTGCGTATATTTTCGAAACTTTGCTAGCTCTTCGCTTTCTGCTGGCTCGTGAATAGCGGGGATGAAGTCGATTGCCGGTGTCGCGAAGGCTGCTTCTGTCTAAACAAGGTTGGGTCAGCACATCTCGGCTTCAAGTCAAGGAAGTCGTCACGGCTCTATATCTGACGAGAAGACACATGATAGCTCCGACGGAAAGTCTGGAAAACGTACGTGATTCACACATTTTGCACGTGCGCCAAGCCGACGAATGTTATACTTCTTGCCTTTCTCAAGAACAGAAGTAAAGATCTTCTTGGCATCTTTCATTGGACCCCATATCTCGAATCCAAATTCGCCAGAAACGCCTTGTCTCAAGCATTTGAATTTGATGCCATCGATAGAAAGTTCCTTCCAATGCATAAATTTGATGTCTCGTACGCCCTTATCAGTGATCTCGTCCATCAGCTCGACACTCTTCGGTCCTTGGACCTGGAGAAGACACCAATCATCGGTGACTAGCTGAAGAGAAGCGTCAAATTTCTTCCTTCCAAACTTCAGCTGGTAGGTGGCCCAAACAGTGCCAGGCCCGCTCGTGAAGAGAAAATCGTTCTCGGCAAGCATCAGGACGAGTCCATCGCCGACAATATTCCCATTATCCTGGCAGAAGATGGCATGCTTGGCTTGACCAGGCTTGAAATCCGGCCATCGGTTGGTAGAGATGAATTCAAAGAAATCTTTCGCCTCTGGCCCAGTTACTCTAGCTTTGGCGAGAGAAGACCAGTCGCCAATATAACAGTCCGTCTTCCACGAAAGACTTTCGTCAATCCAGCCACTATATTCGTAGGCCTCGTATACTTGGCCAAACCGAGACCAGGTGTTGACGCTCGTGTCCATTGGTACAGCTTGTGAAAGAGGAAGGGTATGAGTCTCCTCTCCATGGCTCCACCAAGCGTTGTCGCTTGTTTGGGGCTCAGTTGGGGAAGACATGGTGGATGAAATGCCCGAAGATAAACTCACGGCTAGTGGTCCAATGAATTTTGATTAGAATTCAATAATTGCCCGTGTAAGTGATCGCTGTTGTTCTGCAACCTTCGTTTAGGTGGCATCACATGGCAGGGTTTTATGTCTACGCGTCTTGGGGTTGTGAATACCTGGCTCTCCAGGAATAGGATTACTTCCGCCGTGCTTAATCCGGCAAATCTTCCATCAGAGCTATGAAACTACAGAGTAGTTCACTGGTCTGTCCGGTATGATGTGGGGTTGACTTATTTGGACCTTGCAACAATATACGTGTCCCGAACAGGCAATGTGGGATGAATGGCACTCATCATGTGTCTCGGCGGGTGCTGTTGCGGATCACCCCCGTATTTACAGTATCTCAACATATTGAATTGCGTTCCAGGGTGCTTGATCTGTAGAAGTAGGTTAGCCGAATAATAATTCCAAGAGCACAGTACCATATATCTCTAATGGGGGACTAACGCTAGCTGAAGACGGATCCTTTTGGCGAGGTGCTACTGAAGTCCGCCCTGGACTTAATCATGCAAAGTCTGAGAGGGAGAATGCATGAGAGGGAAGAGACAGGGAAGACCAATAAAGCTGGGAGATTCATTGATGTTCAATTCACGACCAGTATGTAAGAGAAAGAGTATAAATTTCAATAGTAAGAGAAGACACTAGAGCTTTGAGTGCACCAGTATTATGAATTATTAGGTGTTACAGTATACCGACAAAGCTTTACAAATTATACTCAACCTTTGAGATTTTATATCTGTTCACTGATTTGATGCATTCACTGATCAGATCTGTGAGCACAGCAGTAAGCGTATATTCAAGGCTTATAGCTTACTTTGGCCGTCCTTAACGCCCTCAGACTGTCAGAGGTACTCCATACACCACCGTTCAAGGCAGACTAATCATTCCTCGAGCATATACATGCCCATAGCTGCTAACCCAGCATCGCCGCCCATCTCCCTCTTTGTGCGGAGCAAAAGATTATGGAACAACTGAAGGCTCTCGGTGCTAACCTTTTCTTGTCGCAGGCCCTCAAGGATAGTTTCAAAGCCCTTCAGTTGCATCGCCACGGGGTTGCCAAAGTTCCTACCCCAGTCTTCATCGTCCAGTGCTGCAGCGATGTCTCCGAGGAAGGGGAGAAATGATGAAAGCAGAGGGATTACAATCTTTCGAATTGGATTCTCAACTGATGGTGTTTTTCCATCTTGGGTTCCTCTCTGCCGCCTCAGAAGATTCATGGCCAATATACCACCGGTAAGCATACCGTCCATAGCTGCAAGTGCGGCAATGTCCCACAAGGATGCTGCTCCTGGGTCTTCAGCGACATAATGCGGCCAGCCAAGAGGTGACATGATGCTAAAAATCTTGGAAAACGCTGCTTCTGTCTCGCCGCTGAGCCAGATAGATGAGTGCTCCGTGCCGACAAGCTCAGGTGTCACCATTATAGCACCATCCAAATACTCCGTAACGCCAAGGGCTTTCAGCCAAGCCGCCATCTCACGGGCCTGCTGAGGGGTACCTGTGGTAATATTGATGATAGTCTTTGGGGGCTGGCCTTTCTTGAGGGGTAGAATAGGTGAGAAGAATTCGGTGATGTTGCTATAAGCCGCGACGCTAAGAAAGATGACATCGCTGTTTGCAATGGCCGCGTTGAGGTCGTGCTCAAAGATAGCGCCAATATTGCTGAGGTCCTTTAGCCATGGGCGATCAGGGTTCCTGTTCCACATGGTGACGGTGAAACCCTTCTCAAGCCATTTCTTGACTATGGCCGCGCCGATGTTACCAACCCCCACGATGGTGATGTCTGTCTTAGACATGATAAATGACTTTGAAACTTGCTGGAAGGCTAGATGGAGTTCCGGGGGTGAGTGATAATAAAATGAGAAACTGTTCTTCGAGAGTTCAACTGTACCTTCCTGGCAGCCATATAAGTCCTTCTCTAAATACAGCTGCGCATTTGGAGTTATACCAGCGGACATTACAAATGCCCAATTTTTCTCAGCTCCGCATCAAACTCCGCTTAACTTATAGATTTGCTTATCAATTCCGGTGGGAGGCCCATAGACCAGTTGCCCGTTTTCTGTAAAGTAAATGCTTCGGATTTGAAATTCCGATACAGAATTCTAGACAATAGTGCTAAACACGCGTCCCGCGGGCTCCAATGAATAATATACTGCTAACAATAACTTATTGGATGCTTTATTCGCGGAGTTCTTAGTAATAGGTTCGAAGCTCCATGTATTCTCCCTGCTTAGATAGACTTGTCCTAACATCTTCACTTCTGGGTCCGCACCCCGCGCATCCCGCCCCCCTTGACTATTCTTCCTCCATCTCTTTGCCGAAAGCAGAGAAAGGGACGTTCCTCTAGAGGAAACTTAGCAATAAATGGGGCGGTTGTGTTCAATACATAAAAGGAAATTCTTTTCCCGTAGATGCTTGCTCCCAAGAAGCAAGGACCTCCTTTCTCTAACAGTATCTCATCCACTCTTCTTCAGGCAGAGCTTATCACAACGGCTACATTTACCCCGCAAGCACAAATAGAACACCATGAAAGTCGCAATTGTTGGTATAGGAGCTGTTGCGAGGTATCTTATTGATGAACTTCTCTCAGGGAAACATGATATCGTTGCTATCAGCCGCTCTCGCAAGCCATGGTTAGACGATCTTAACGTCGAGCAGCACCAGGTCCACTATACAGCCGATATGATTGCACCTCTAATCCAAGGCTGTGATGCCGTCATCTGCACAATAAGCTCATCATCGCCAGAGCTTGTTGGTGTCCATGAGTCACTCCTCAAAGCGTGCAAATCAACTCCGACTTGCAAACGTTTTATTCCCTCCGTTTGGGTCGGTAACTTCGAAGATATTCGCGATCAACCATACTACGGCGCTGATAGGATCCAAAGAATCTACGACATGCTTGTGGGGCAAATGTCGGTCGAATGGACACTACTCAGTGTCGGCTGGTTGATCGACTATGTCATTCCAGCTTCCCAACGCTACTTGCCCAATGAGAAATTCTGGGTGCAGAACGTGAACGATAAAACATTTAAGCTCTACGGGAACGGAACGCAAACCATCAGTTGTACGGCCGCACGTGATGCCGCCTCGGCCGTGGTTCGTTTGCTAGAGACAGACGCTGAGTGGGAACCCTTCACATACATTTCTGGCGAGCAAATAACGTGGCTTGGCCTATGGCGAATCATCAAGGAATACGATCCCGAGTATCGATTGGCTCCTAAGTCTTTAACAGAAAGTATTAAACAGTTGGTAGACTCGACGGACGGCATGGCTACCGTTGAAGCAGTGTTTGATGTGATGGGTCATAGCGAGGCTCTATGCAATCCGCAGGAGCGAGTGGACAAGCATAGACATATTTACTTTGAGGGAATACAGTTTAGAAGCGTTAAGGAGCTTATTGAGGACGCAAAGGCCAATCCAGGGAGGATTATTTAGGGCCGGATCGTGGCCAGCCTCTACTATTGCCTATTAAAGACCAAATTCACGCTTGGAAATATAGAGAAGCAAGATATTCGTGATGAGATTGACTCATTTCTTACTAGTCCGCTACATGTGTTATGTTCGGGTCATGAGAATATCGATTGACTGCTAATGAATACATGAAATCCCTAGTTACTACGGACTATGGTACTTTGTAAATTGTAAAGGCCGGAAGCTTCCCGTCTCACACAACTTGCCTATTATCATTGTAGTATTGAGTCATATCATGAGCCAAACCTAGGACCCCCTAATAGATTGCTTGTTAGATTTTGTATGAAAAGTAATGTTTGGGATTAACTTACAAGTTGAAAAGTCTTCGAAGATTCCAGAGACTTGTCTGCTTCACGCATCATCTTGAGCCCAGGGTCATTGGCCTCGGCTTCATCTGCATTCAGTCTCATTCTCTTGAGATTAGATTCCGAGACTGGGTTTATAAATTGCCTATATTTCTCCCTTCGATAATGATCATACTTGTCGAGGATGTCAGCTGTCGCCCGACCATCATGGATACCTTTTAGGCAGTCGAAAAGATCGCCGACATCAACTAGTCCACCTGTGAGGCCCATGCCGCCACTTGTAGAAACAAAGATCGTTAATCGTTGAAGCATCTTATGTATTTCTTTGGATGAACTCACAATGGGTTGCACAGGTGAGCAGAGTCACCCGCCAACAGAAATCTTCCGACTCTCATCTTTTGCGCAAGCCTCTGGTGCACTTTGTAGGGACTGAAACTGGTGATCTTATACTGACCAGGCTTGGGGTTACCGGGCAGAATTGCCTCGTACTTGGCAGGCTGCCTCTTCTTGTACTCCTCCAGTGTTAATCCAGGGACTTCTCCATAACTGACTCGCCACAACCCATCCTTTTGTATATGGGCAGCCATGAAGTAGTTTTCGGGGTGAATGACGAAGTTCGAATCGCTCCAGCCACAACTTTCAAAATCATAATACACCTGTCATGAGTCAATGCTTGCGCGTTTCGCCTGCTGGAAGTGCCCCTATGGGCTCTTGTACTTACGTTTGTGGCAATGATGGTCAAATCCCAGGTGTAGCCAGGGAAATCTGGACCAAACAGCTGCTTGCGAATGACGCTGTTTGCGCCATCACAGCCCACTACATAATCGGCTGTCATTTCTTTGGCGCCATCCGGGGTGCTCACGATCAGCTTTGCTTGGTCTTCATCGTGACGAATCTCAACAACTTCGTGATTCCATCTAATGGTGGCCAAGGATTCCTTCTCCAAGTCGTCAAGAGCCAGTCTGCATAGTTTGTTCAGAGGAAGACATGATATGCGATCCGGGTTATCGCCAAGATTACTGTTCAGAATTTTCGCCAGGACAGTTCCATCAGGTTTCCTCCAACGGGCGCCTCCAACCTCAATTCCATATTCGCGGATCCTGTCGAGTAGTCCGACCTTGGCAAGTACACGGTTGGCAGGAGGCCCATAATGCGTCGCCCGAGGCTGGTCATCCAACTCTATGTTCTTGTCAAGACATTCAACCTGGATGCCGTGTTTGGCTAGTAAGAGGCTCAACACCAACCCAGTCGGACCTGTCCCAACCACAATGACCTGCAATGGTTGTCAGTACCTTTCCAACATGCCGCTGTGTTCATTCAAGATAGTGTATATACCTTTTTCAGGCCTTTGCTAGAGTTGACAACCATGATTAGAATTGGACTTCGAAGATTAACACTACAACTATTCCGTATTGTTCGAAGAGGCGAGGCAGTTCGTGATCACTGGCTGCAATAGATATGTGAATTTAGGTCTTTAAAAGGACTAATCTCAATCCAACTTTGCCACTTTTGCTTTACATGCCGAATCTGGTTCATAAATGTGCTAACCATTCATCTATCAAGCCTTTTTTCTATCAAGCCCCAACTAACTAAATTGGCACTCGCTTCCCCACGAGATCTACCAACTGATACTAAGTGAGATATTAGCATCTTTGTGGTAAGGGGGCTTGCGAAAACCCCGCCCCCACCGATCCTATTCTGGACATGTGGTGCGAAACAGCAAGCCTGTATTGGGACTTCTCCTGCTCAGTGTGGGTAGGTACCACGTCCAATTCAGATATAGTGGAAAACAAACTCTGAGTTGGCTGGATAGCGTTGGAACTATATCTTCTGCCTTTGGAGGGTTGTTGTCAAGTTTACGTGACATGCATGGATGGAGCTGGGTTTTTACTATATGTACATTTGCATCTACATCTCCAATAATATTTATTGCTGTTATGTCCACAGAGAATGGCCATGCTAAGACTTCCTAAGTAAAAGTGTAGAAACCACAGGATAGGAACTTTAGATATTCAAGATTATTATTTGACCTTTATTAGTGAGCTTATCAAACTCTACCGCATATATACAAATACAGCTCGCCTAATTCACCATATATAATACATATATAAGGTATCCATAGATCCAGGTAAATCCTTACCAGCCTCTAACTACGAGCTTCGGAGATACTCGTTATCTGCTAGTACCCCGATTTCCCCAGTATAGGGTAGACTTATTATGAGGGGTTAAGTGACTGGACCCTTGTTATAATGTTTTGGCGCTACTGCGTGACAGTTACTCTACTCTCCTGATACTATTGAGTTAGATTACTCCTTATATACTGCCCAATTTGCTGATGTGGCGGACCAAACTCAGGCTTGACCCGTATACACCTACCTATCTAGGGTATGTAGTATTGTATTCTCTCCTGACAATCCCGCTGTTGCCCACACGACTGACCGCTCCAGGGAATATGGGACCAAGGTGGAGCACATTTGAGCAATCTGACGTATACCTCTTCGAATAGCTCGCTTGGTTATATCGAAGGTTATCATTGCGGGGTTCGGCGAACTTCCGCCCTGTCTTAGGTTGGGGTGGGAGCAACGCAGCCGAAGTCGCGTTAGCTGGTTGTATCCTCAGTAGAGACATCGCCAGAGTGTATAGGGTTGCTGAAGCTATCTAGACCAGTAATCGAGAGGGTAGCAAGAATGAAATTGGTAAGTACCTGGGTATAAAGTCCAGCACCATTGGCGGCATCCACAAAGAGTTATAAGGGAAGTTTCTGCTCATTTATCGAAATATATAGCTTCTCTAAGCTTTAAAACTTCCTGATTAGAGGGCCTATATTACATGTAACAGGAACGCACGAGATATACTGAATTTGCGATTCCCTCAATCTGTTAGAATATGCTCGGTAGGTGCTCCGGTTTCGGCTTTAGGCCGCCGACTCTCGTCGGGTTCGATTCGTCATGCTCGGCTAAAGCTCTATTTAAATCTCCGATCCGGCAGCTAGCAAACACTGTTGAATTGGCCATCATCCAAACCACCGCTTACCAAGTTTCTCCATGGCATCGACAACCACCACTTTGAACACAGCCCTGGCCGTGCCTCTAGAGGACTTACCATCGTATGAAAACGGCAGCACCCGAGAACTTAGACCTCCCAGCAATAATGGAGACACTGAAGCCAGACAAGTGCAGGCGACTGTCTACTCCCGGTTCAGTAATCTGCAGAAACGGTCCATCACGGCCTTTCTGGCTCTCTGTAGCTTCATGACTTCCATGTCGACCACCTGCATTTTCCCTGCCATTCCTGAGTTGATGCATACTTTCAACACCACTGCTTCTGTCATTGGAATCAGCAATGCTGTCTATTTGGCAGTCATGGGTGCCGCGGCATTGATTTGGGGTCCGTCTGCCGATGTGTTTGGACGCCGAGCCGTAAGTGCACTTTTATTAGATCAGTTCCGTTCTACTGACAAAGGCACTCAGGTCTATCGGTTCTCTCTTTTCATGTTCTGTGCTGCCTCTATCGGCACTGCATTCTCGCCGACCCTTGCCGCATTCTTCGTCTTTCGCGGGCTTTCAGCTATCCCAAGCACATCATTCCTCATCTTGGGATCAAGCTGCATTTCCGACATCTACCACCCAGTTCGTCAACAGCCATCCTAGACATCTCAGACCATGACTAATATTCATATAGACCGAACGCGGAGCATCAATGGGATGGCTGCTTTCTGGGTCCATGATCGGCCCGGCCTTCGGTCCTCTCCTAGGTGGTGCCATCATCACCTACCAGACATGGAGAGTCATATTTTACATGCAGGCAGCTTTGGCCGGTGTAGCGTGCATACTTGCCCTCTTTTACTTTCCCGAAACAATTCACTACATCCGTGCCACGGAGATAAGTGGCCATAAAAGGCGCGAAGCTGCAGTGAAGTTGCTTAGATGGCTCAACCCTTGTGGTATGGTCAGGTTGTACGGGAACAAGAATTTTCTGATGGTGGTAAGCAGTGGGGAGTGGCGATGAATGTTACAATGGCGGCTCACCAACTATCAGGTTCTTGCATCATCCGCTGTTGGATGGAATATGTTTTCCCTTCTTACGCCCTTACGATTGATCCTGAACCCCCGGTTGAATCTCACGACCCCGCTCCAATCAGGGCTTCTTTACATTTCTCCTGGCGCAGGTTACCTCGTCGGTGGTTTCATTGGTGGGCACTGGGCCGACTACACGGTACGAGTGTGGACGGAAAAGCGCGGCTACAGACTTCCTGAAGATCGTCTGCGAGGCTGCCTGCCGTTCCTTGGCATCGTTCTCCCCCTTTCCATGGCCTTGTATGGCTGGATGGTAGACAGGAAGCTTGGCGGAATTCCCGTCCCGGTCATCTGCATGTTCTTCCAAGGCGTAGGCCAAACATCCGCCTTTCCTAGCCTTAACGGTTACATACTCGACATTCTGCAAGATCACATTGGCGAAGCATCTGGTAAGCCTCTATCGTGAGTCACGTGGATACTGAGGTGCTAATAACTAGCAGCAAGTCATTATTTACTAAGATACCTGCTTTCGGCAGTTTCCAGCGCCATTTGTCTTCCAATGTTAGAACTCGTCGGTGTAGGCTGGAGTTCGACAATTTCATCAGCTATTTTCCTCGCTGTCACGGCTCTAGTATATCTGACAGTCCGCCTGGGCAGTGGCTGGAGGGAACAAAATAACGTGAGGTAACTTAAAATGCCATGATTGTAAAGTCCGAATAGTTATGTTGAACACTGTTGAATCGATATGTGAATCGTGTAAAACCTTCACAAAAACAGGCAGGATATACCAACGTCCGACTCCTTGCAGAAACTTGATACTCGCGCTTCTTCACAAGATCTATTAACTGATACTGAAGTGAAAGATAGGTATTATTGCTATATTGGGGGACCTTAAAAACCCCTACCCCTACTGATCCTATTCTGAATATATAGTGGATAAAACTCCGGTTTGACTTGTATTTACCCATATCATCTACCGGTAGGGTAGGCAATATTGTATAACAACTCCGCTGTTGCCCACATAACCGGTCTAGGGAATGTGGGCGCCAAGGTGGAGCACAGTTGAGCAGTCGAATATGGCAATATACACACTATACCGTGCAGGTTGGTAAGTACTTACGGCTCTCGCATTTCTTATGAATGAGGTTGTACTCTACGTCGACGTTATGAATGGCAGTCAACGGCTTCATCGGGATCTTCATTTGTTTGTACTTGCAAAAATGAGTTTTAACACTGTCATTATCGAGCACGGGCTGCTTGGCAAAGTCACTGGCATTCAAGCTGGATCCCATGTAACGCAGTTTCTCGGCATCAAGTACGCTTCGGTAAAAGGAAGATTCGAAGAATCTTTGCTATTCGAGCAGACTCAAGGGGACGCATCAAGGTTTGGGTAAGTACAAAAGTCATGAGCCCGCGATGAAACTAAGCCGACATCCAATAGCCCAGCTTGCCCACAGGATGCGAATGGTTTGCAGATCGAACAAGAGTATTTAATCCAAAAGGCCTTGCCTCTTTCGGGCGACAAGCCGGTCGAAAGCGAAACAGAATGCTTGAACTTAAACATTACCGTCCCTAGAGACATTCCTACAGGGAAGAAGTTGCCTGTTCTTGTATGGATCCACGGGGGTGGGTTCTTATTTGGAGCCAACTTCTGGCCTCAAACCGACATGCGAAGACTGGTAACCCTTGGTATTGAGAGTGAAATGCCGTTTATCGGAGTTTCTTTGAAGTAAGGAGTCACAAGCTTGAATATCTCCTAATACATGACAGGATTATTCTAACTAGTGATATTGACTTAGTTACCGAACAAATTGCTTCGGCTTTCTAGCTTCTTCCGAGTTACGAGAAGCTGGATACCATGGAAATTACGGCCTAAAAGACCAGATCAATGGCTTCGTCTGGATTAAGAAATTCATTGCTGGGTTTGGCGGCGATCCCGAAAATGTGACTGCTATGGGCGAGAGCTGTGGTGGAGTATCTGCGACCTTATTATTACAGAGCAATGAACCTCTGTTCCGTCGTCTCATAAGTATGGGAGGGCACGCGCTTCTCATGACACCGATACCTCTTGAAACAGCCAATGAGGCGTACGTCAAAGTGGTCGACTGTCTAGGTCTAAAAGATTTGCCGCCTGAGCAGAGGGTTAAGAAGCTACGTACAATTCCGCACAAGGAGATCATCGACAAGGTGCCTATAAGTATTCCCAACCGACCTGTGATAGATGGTACTCTTTTCCAAAGAGCTCTCACGTCGCGGGAGGTTGAAAATCTCACCGATACAGACAGCATTCCCGGCAAGGCCTGGTGCCAAGACTTGTTGATAGGTGACTGTCAAGCGGACGTAAGCGCACTCTGACGGATTTTGTTTCCTTCATTGTTCTTTTCTTCAATGAAGGTTTTTGTTCTTTTTGAGGGTTGTGTGACTGACGTGATAATACTAGGGCTACATCATGAGTGGCGCATTAGACTCGCACAAAAAAGGCATCGGGTCTCGTCTCGCTACATCTTTGACTCGTTCATTAAGCAAGACGCCTCAACTTGTCACATCAATCCTCTCGGATTACCAAATTAACGAGGCAGTATCAGATGATGCAGCTTTCCATCGAATTGTGGCCTTACTCACAGACGTTGGCTTCTACGCTCCTCTCGAAATTGCAGTCAGAGGTTGGCCGAACACCCACGGGCGATATCTTTACCATTTCAACGCTCCTAACCCTTTCTCTGGGCCACTTCAAGGCAAAGCCAGTCATGTTCTCGACGTAGCATATGCCTTCCAAAATTACAACGATTACCTTTCACCATCAGATGTCGGCGTAGCAAGAGACTTTGCTTTGGCTATCGTCCGTTTTGTTTACAAAGGCCAGCCAGGATGGCCTGCGTGGTCAGACGATGCATTAGGAGACCCTGGGGTCTTTGGGTATACGACTGATCCAGACACTACGTTCGGCACCACAGGTAGGTCTCAGCGCCGACCGTTTATCCCGAGACTTCTGGAAGAGTATAGCCACGATTTGCTCTGGGGAGCCCTACAGAAGTTTTTAAATAACGAGTAACCTCGCTACTGCATAAGGTACGTGACCGAATGGTCATAAGTATTCTTTTACATAAGAAAAATGTTAACTGAACGACGAATCTTCCTACCTCGCCAGAGCTCAGAAGCGATGTACTCAGAATTAAACGCAAGTAGCTTGGGGCGAAACACGATGTTAGGATTAGATGCTTCCATGTATGGATACGAAACTCAATGAGTGGCGGGTGTAAAATCACAAGTTCGGTTCCGTCTCTCATCGTCTCGCGCCTCACTTCAACTAGCCCTTGCGCCCAACCGACTAAGTATCGGGAGTTGCTGAACACGATATGCGGCGCAGCCTAGAACCATAGAGGCTCATAGAGGTTCTCATGGGAAGTTCGTTTAATTCTCAATTGCGTCATTTTGGCCCGAAAGATAACACTTATGGAATCTTTTCAACTGCCTCTTCGAGGTCTAATAACAGTTGAGAACTTCATCATTTCGCCCATTTGATTCCTCGGAGGCAGCCCATTACCGTTGCATCGCACTCAATGTTGCCTCAACCAAGAGCAGGTTTGGACCAAAGAGTAGGCTTACGTGCATTCAGCTCGTTTAGCTATGGCGGAACACCGAGGTGTCCGTCGGCGAGTCCCGCCAGCAATAAGCCCGTATCATACGACGCCGAGGGATCGGCAGACGCCTTACCCCTCTACATGCCAGAAGTAGCTGGATCTTTTCTCTAAAGTCCCGTATTATATGAAAGGGGGAAGATGTTCGCCATCACGAATGCAGGGTGTGTGTCTACCGTCGCACCGAAGGTCACGCTGCGTGACCGGTTTAGGAAGAAACGTATGAAAGTAATTAAGTGGCTACGGGCCAATGATACCACAGCGTCCCCTCACAATGGGCTATAGAGGTGCCTTGTTAATCTTTGAGCGAAATTGGATGTGGTAGGTGGCTGCACAGATAAGCAAAATACTACCTTGGCTTTCCAACTGCCGTTTCCGATTCATGGAGCCCTCTGCCCCGCAAGAAGGGCCTATGAAGCGAAGACGACGTAGGCACGCCTGCTAGTAACTCGAGTGAGCCAGATCCGAAGTCCCAAGGAACAGGAGTGGGCAGTAGGCAGAATGGTTAATAGTCAGGCTTGTGGGTGGACTATGGAGCATTTTTGGCGGCAGTGACTCTAGTGCTATGCCAGCTTATTTCTTCTTTTTAAGCTTGCTTTATAGCTGCTACTACCGGCACTAACATGCAGATCAGCAATATTCGATAATATTGATCTGGGTCCCTGTTTGCCAATCACTGCCCAGACTTACTCAAGCTTTCGCCAAGGGTGCAGAGCCACCTTGGCAGGGACCACTCGAGTTCTTGGTATTACCCCCGGTCGGATGAAGCTGTCGCTATGCATCGTCCCAGTCACACTCAGTGTTATGGAACTATTGTAAAACCACCAAGTAGGAAGGTCCGGCATCACGATGCCGCTGTATAGACAGCATCGTGACTATATAAACGAGCATGATAGTCTGCTAAAATGACTTGAAGACTCATTCTCAGCATCCAGCTTCCTCTTGCACACAGATCAATCAACCCCTCCGGTTTCTATTCCACAATGGCACCAACTCTCGCTTTCGCTGCAGCTCTTCTGCTGCCCCTTGCCGCTGCTGTCCCCGTCGACAGAACTCTCCCCGGCCAGGTCCGCGATGATGTTACCACTATGATTGTCGGTGGCACTGAGGCCTCTACTGGCGAGTTCCCCTACATTGTCAGTCTGTCTGAGGGCGGCTCGCACTTCTGCGGTGGTGTCTTGATCAACGCAAACACCGTTGCTACTGCTGGCCACTGCTCCTACGGCACCAGTGCCTCTTCCGTGAGGGTTCGCGCTGGAAGCAACGTAAGTAACTTTCTGCTTTTGAATAAGCTAGCTTTCATACCATATGCTAACCACACAACAGAGCCGCTCCTCCGGAGGAACCCAGGTCAGCGTTTCGTCCATCCTCATCCATTCTGGATTTGACTACGACACTTTGTACGTCCATCTGTGTCTTTCTAAAGACTTCTCAGCTAATTTTATACAGGGACAACGATATCTCTCTCTGGAGGCTGTCTACCGCCATCTCTGAGGGTACTAATATCAAATACGCTACTCTCCCAACTCAGGGCTCTGACCCCGCCGACGGAACTATCCTTACCGTTGCTGGCTGGTAAGTGCCGCTTTACATCGTTGAAAATGAATGAGCCAAGACACTAACAAAATGTTACAGGGGAACTACCAGCTCCGGCGGTTCCAGCCTGCCCACCAACCTGCGAAAGGTTTCTGTCCCCGTCATCCAGCGAAGCGAGTGCGCCTCTGACTACTCTGGCCTCGGCTACGATGTCACTAGCAACATGTTCTGCGCTGCTGAGGATGCCGGTGGCAAGGACTCTTGCCAGGGTGACAGTGGTGGCCCCATTGTCAACTCTGCTGCCGTCCTCCAGGGTCTCGTCTCCTGGGGTGTTGGATGTGCTGCGGCCGCCTACCCAGGTGTTTACACCCGCGTTGGCAACTACGTCACCTGGATCAACAGCAACAAGTGGTAAATTGGTCTGAAACTGACAGAGGAAGTGATATTGCTGCAACTGTGCGCACGAGGGATTGGTGTTCATAGTATACGAGATATCATGCGAATTGAATTATGATCGATGATGAAAAGAACAATCACATTGTACAGCCACGTCCATACGCAACCGTGAAATACTCGATCAGATGTACTCTGTTGCCACCGCAAGCAAAAAAAGGAGACTAACAAGCATCCTAGATTGGAGGATCCTGGCTTTTTTTTCCCTCGTCTCTATTTTGTTCTACAGTAACCGGACTTCCTTTTCCCGCATTAAAGCTCCATACAAGGTTACCAATGCATTATAGGGTCAACCGTCTTGGCTAGTTTATTCTCAAGCCTGCGATCCGCTCCATGGATTGCCACATACTCACCCCAGCATGTAACACACCTTGGGATCTATTGACTTCACCGCCAGGCCATCAACCAAGATTGCCGAATATGCAACCCAACGACGGTACGAGTACTTGGCCATTTACATGCCAAGTGGACGGATGGCTTGAAATAGCGCACCAAGTCCTGTAAGTAGCATCATGCTCCAACATACGATAGACACAGTGGACACAGCGGGCTATGAAATATCCAGATAAAGCTTCGTATGGATGGGCACTCGTATTTTCTGATAGCCGTAGTCATCAACGCCTTTCAAGAGATGGCGAGCATGTCATTCACCTATTTCTAAAACGTAATAAGGCATAGCATGTCGTTGGATGAGCTACTTTCTAATAAATGATCGTCGCTTCCTTCATGCCAAGGGGCAAGGGGGGAGGCAACGTTATCTCTTGATAGGCTCGATCGTCCTCTGTCTGAATCCCTATGCTAACCCGTATAAGAAAGCCACGTATGCTAAGCTTATGCTTGTCCTTAAGAAGCCTTGACTCCCGTCTGGCCGTGCGTAAGTGCCACAAGAGATGCTACCTTCTGATCCTGGCCTGGCTCGTCGGTGAGTTCCCGATCCGGATGTGTCGTGTTGTGCCGGTAGAATGCCGAACGCGCGCGCATTGATCATCTACGGACCCGTCGCCTCGGCAGCGAAACTTCAAACGCACTTGATGAACAGATCACCACTCTATCCAGCTAACACGTCTGTGAACGCGATGACGATCCGGCTGATCGGAGCTGAACACCTAAATTATAAAATCTGGGCCCAACGGTTGTCAGACAAGTCTTATTCTGACCCACAACATGTTGTTCCACTCTAATTGACAGGTCCGTGGCAAAGCAAATACTACGTTTAAAGAAGAATTCATGTCATCATCAACCTCAAATATACCGGTGCTTACATTTGCTTCCAGTCCGAGGGCGTGGCTATGTAGTTATCGAGAGGATATAATACAATATAATAAGTGAACTATATAGCTTAGTATCTGGCTAGGTTAAGAAAAGAATTTAAAATAGCTACCCCAGCTTGTATAAATAGCACAATAGAAAACATAACATTGGCAATACTATAGCAATGCTACTCAACCTAGGGTTTCTATACCACTATCTGTAACAGCCGCAGCCAAAGTGGTGGTTCACCAGTTGTCCATCCCGAACACGCAGCATGAATACACATGTCTAAACTACCAAAACAGAACTGTCTACCCGTTAGTCCGGGGCCATAATGAATATATTTGCCTGAATTAGTCATAATGACCTCCGCCTGCTTCGGGATAACCGGTTCCTCGATTGAACACCAACACGTATCGGTCAGAAACTGGGTGCCAAATGCTTCCAGCTGCGCAACATAACCAGCCTGGGCTGCGAGGCTATATTGAGCGCGACCACAAGTAACCATGATTTTGACATCTCGATGCTTAGTTCTCCCTTCACACAATTCCGCAACTTTCTTGATCTCCTTGAAGGAGAAATGCGGGTTTCCGAAAGAAATAAGATCGACTTTTCGAGCGACGGACCCAGAGTTGAACTCCTCCCAGCAAGCCTTCAGGTCGGCGAAAGTGGAATCTATGCTTTCCAGAGCCTGGCTGTTCGAACAGGTGGACTCGAGTGTTGGAGCTTCAGGGGTTAGTCCAACCATATGAAACATGGCAGCGCTGGATGCAGTGGCGAAAGCCGCCGAGAATGCTTTGAAATCATCCACCGAAGGCCTTAGATTTTCTAAGCCTGTTATGACTGGTATCCGATTACTTGCCACAGCCCCGAGGCTATAGCCAAGAATAGGCCAGTAAGAGTCGTCGATAAACGGCGGCTGTGTCACTTTGATCCAAACTTCAGCAAGCCGATTTTCGTCCAAGTAAACACCCGCCATTGGTGCTCGACCCGTAAGAGCGATCAAACACTCTAGCATATTGGGGTTCTTCAAAGTTCTAGCACCAAGAACGCTGTTGGCGTAGATGACGGCGTTCGACTCTCCCCAGGCAATAGGATCGCCCTTTTGAGGGGCACTGTCCAGTAGGTAGGGAGCGCATGTGAACGATATCTTTCCGCCCATATCGGTGAAAGCCTCCGTCAATTCGTCACATGCCGCGCCAAAATCGGTCTCGATTCCCAACGCTCGCCAGCGCTTTTGGTCGACGTTGAGGGAGTTAATGGTTGTCGGTACTTGGAACTTACCGCCCCAGTCCCGCAACTTCTTCCCAAAAGCAACTGAGGCAGGACCATACCATGCACCATCAACATGTGCCTGGGAAACGTCCATCAAACACCGGGCTCCCATCATGTGGGCCTGGCGAATAATAACTTTCATCGATACCTTTGCCGCTTCACCATACACACCAGCCAATGTTGCGCGGTCAAAGTCTGAGAGCTCGATGCCAAGATTATCCAGGTTATCTTCGGGATGCGTCAAGTCTTTAGTAGGGTCGACATGTAGTGGGTTTAGAGACACCAAATTGTTGAGGATGTGAACTGTCTGTCCATTCCACCCTAGGATCTTCTGAAAATTGTCCCTGCCAACCGTAACAACTGGGGCTGTTGCCTTGAAGAACTCATCGGCGACGAAAATCCCCAGCGTGATGATTTCTTCGCGACGTTCGAAGATAAAGGCCTTGGGCCCCAGTCCGTTGAGGATTAGCTCCATCATGATGATGCTACCGCCACATGACCCCCTCCCGCTCGGAATGGCGACGATAGTGTCCCTCAGCAAGCGGCCGCTCAGAGGATGAAAACGGTCGATAACCTCGCCTGTTTTGGGATTCACCCCTCCCCAAAAACTAAGTTCGAGGTTTGCGGCAAGAAGGATCGCCGAAGCGCTGCCCCGGACATATGGTGTTCCCTCAAGGACACCTTGATTGGTGGCGGTCATGGCAAAAATACTTAAGCAACGTGCCGCTTGATGAGCTCAAGAAGATGAGAACAAGAACAGCCGGTATAAGACACTGGAGAAGTTGGGGAAAGGCGGAAGAGTGAAGTCTACATGTATGAAAACCAACAAAGATAAACGACCCCTGGGGCTTGGCCAGTACTTTTAAACTTATAAAGCAAATTGACTGGGATCGCACGGAACAGAAGAGAATCAGAAGAAAGTTTAACAACAATGAAGCTGCGAGGGCCTGACAACTCAACGCAATGAATGAGGGAGAAACAACCGACACTACGTAGTCAAGACTGGGTCTGGAAATTTATGATTTGAAATCAATTGCAGTCTTCTTTCGTCACGGTGACCTATGCGCTTAATTGCACTGAGCTCGTGATACGTGTTTTCTCGGAGTCTAATAGCTTAATGAGGAAATTTCGATGAGAGATGTGACTATCGGCATCCTCTCCCGTCTGATCAGATTCTACTCAACCTCGGCTTCGACTTCCGATTAGTCCCTGTCTTAACCGTCCTCACAAGCCCAGACAGACTTGCTAATGCGTTTGCGTCAGCTGGCTATCCATTTAGGATACAGCAGGAGGAGGAAATCTCAGATATCCATTGTGTTGAGATGTCGGGTCTAGTGCCTTTCATTACTGTTTTTTAACTTGTACTTAAACTTTCTTACGTAGAGTCAACCTTAGAAGCTAAGTATTTTGTGTCATTTACAGGAAAATCTCTAGAACAACCTCATCTAGTGCGTCTAGAGATATTATCTATTATTCCATAGTTAAGATACTAAACAGATATAAAGTAGCCACTTCTGATAGTAATCAAGTTATAGTATAAAGGCTTATAGTCTATTTTTCGGAGATAACCATAGCCTTAGGGTTATAAAACCTTTTTCTTGACCTTTTATTTTATTATCCCAAGAAATTGGGTCTGGCATTCATTATGATTACCTATTTTTATCTTCATACTCAAACTCACACCAAGACAAGTCTAAGCTTGCTACATCAGCTAATAACTTTCTCCTATAAGTAGTGGAAGAGGAGGCAGGCTCCTGTTAACTATAGGCCCAACGTAGTATGGGAAACAATCGCCTACATGTATCTTGGAATAGGGTACAAGATCTTCACTATGATGATACCAATATTCCAAATGATCTTGACTTTTTATTCGTATGCTAAGTTTTACATCACTTATCAATTAAAGAAAAGAAAAAGTAAACATGAAAGAAGGGACAAAAACATTGAGACCAATGAAAGTCAAGCTACGCCGCCTCAGATGATGAGTCTTTCGCGTTGCTTCTGCAGCGCAATACCCTGTTCATTGATATACATCATCAGTAGCTCTAACTCAGAACATCCTTCATTCTTGTGCTCTAGCGACATACGGTCGAATTCGACAATGGGTTGCTCCCATCGACCTTGTGAGTCTTTTTCTGCCGAGGTGGACGATGGTTTGGTCCTGTCATGTTGAAATTTCTGCACAGTGATATTGGCATTGAGGATTTTTGTCGAAGAAGAAATTATCGCCTCAAAAACTGTCCGTTACACAAGTTAGACTTAGATTGAAAGATCGAGAAAGAGATTAGAATAACATGACTTACCGTCGTTGAGCCTCTCACACTCCACGTTGAGCTCCTGGCTCTTATTGAAAGAGTTGACGGAAACCAAAGCGGATAAAATGGATGTGCCCCCTACCAAGAAAAAAAGGGCTATAGATGGCGCTGTAGCGGAGACAGCGGTTGCAGAAGCGGGGGCAGCATCAACAACTGCCACTGAAGCCGCATTTAACCACACCATGGAAGCGGACACAGCGGTGAAGACCCCTGATTGGACTGCTTGTGTTAACTCTTGATTCCTAGCTTTAATGAGACACTTGTTGTTTCTGAGGAGCTTAGACGCCACGGTCATCATGTCGCAGAGATTACTACAGATGGTGCACGTCCAGGCACCGGAACGGAGGTCTGCTCCTCCACCGTTAGTTAAAGGTGCTATAGAAGATGTTCGGTCAGTAAGATGTTTCTTTAGGACAAACTAGGATCAGATCATTTGATTTATGCTAGAGATGTGTACCTGGGATGTTTTTGTAGCTCTCGAGGAAGATATCAAAAGCATCAGTGAACCGGGTCAGATCCTTCTTATAACTTAACCTCCTCTCTTCCAGTTTCTGCTTGTCCAGTGTTCCCTCTTGGCTTTTACTTTCGCTTGCCTCTGACTCCTACAAGATTATCAGTCAGAAAAGGTTACCTTTATCATAATTGTCGACAACAATCAACTCACAAAAAGCCAGTTCAACCAGGATTCCACGGTGGGAGTTGACTCTTTTATAGTGCGCTGCACGTCTTCAACACTCGTGAGCGGTTTGCTATAAAGTTGTTGGAACATTCGGAAGGCGTCGAAGATGCCTCCAAGAGCAGCAACCGCAAACGCAAGAGCACTACAGTGAACACCGTCAGGTTTGAATGATATCAGGAGAAGAGCGAACTACTTACGTAGGAGCGAGGTACGGTTTACCTTGGCCAGAACCGCGAAAAGGAGCCTCTTCAATGAGCTCAGGGCCTTGTGACAGGATTCCGTTGAAGAACGACGCAGTCCAGTATGTTTGGAAGACGCTAGACGTAGGCTCAATGCCTAGAAATGATCGTTTGCTGAGTACTTCTATTTGTGCCCTCTTCTTGGATCGCCAGCAACCATGGCTTCGCACAGTTGTTTTATACCATCTTCGAATGTTTTACTCTGCTGGATAGCAATCTTGGATTTTCGCAGGCGGACCTGTCAATGCATAAGCGATTAGGCCAATTTTAGGTGACTTTTGAGAAACATTGACGACGGCGTTTACTACCTTTGCGACAGCCAGGCCCTTCTCAACGTTCACCTCATAGGAGTCTAACTCAACCAGCTTGGATAGCTTTTTGAGGCAGTGGCATATACCGTCTCTAAAACTATCGTCAGGATCAATCTCAGGCTCCCAGATCTTGAAATGCCAGAGGGTTGGCATTAAGTCCCGAATTCCGACCATTACTCCCATATAAAGGTGATCGGTATAAGACAACGCGTCAGCAAGCAAGCTCTCAGGGCTCAGAAATATCTGGATTTCACAGATTCTTGGCGCTAGAAAGAAAGAGTGAGTGGAAATCTGCCAGAAGATATTATCTGTGATGGAAATTCGTATTAATATCTGGTTGTTTTCTGTTAGCTGCTGTAATCTATTAATTCCGAGTGTACTCTTTGTCCATAATGAAACAATCTTTGTGGCACAAACATTATAACCTTTTTCTATATTTAGTTTTATTTTCTGGCTAGCCTTTGTAATCTACGGAACAAAACATCACGTGCATCTGTGGTCCGTACTTCAAGTTTAATTCAAGCTGGGGCCAACTCACACCACGCAAAGATTAGTCAGTTATAAATTTCGTTGACTATTCAACAGTCATTACAAGTCTCTCGAAACTACCTAAATATAAGTAAACCAAGTCACTTACCTTCTTCTTCGCTTATAGCATCCCTTGCGTTGAGTCACATTTGAAGCTACACCTGTAAAGCACCTTCAAGGAGTGCGCTACATACATGGTAAGTGAGGGAGCTGTACAGCTGCTGAAAAAAAGGGGGAATTCCCAAACACCAGTAATTTGATAACTTGATACCATACCCAGGCATCACAACACAATAAACTTCAGCCTTGTGCCCGCTACGAGCCTTGTGCCCGGCCGTATCTAAGGTTCAACACCAAAATAGGCGCTACATACATATAAGACGCCTGTGCAGCAGGCCAGGTATGAAACCGGATGGGTACATCCGGTCACATGAATGTCATGCGACATGTGTGTTATTTTGGCTTGTGACCGTAGTAGGAAACCTCCGATAGACTGATATTCGGACCTTACCTAGTCAGAGGACGTGCCGGGTGATGTAAAAACCCCTCTCAGAAAAGAGGGGGCTGGAGGCACGGAGGAAACTACAAAAACAATGGTTTCTCCAGGGCGGCTCCATATTGTTTTTAACCTTATTCACCGTGATCAAATTGTCCGTATGAGTTTCAACATTTTACACTCCGTCGTCCCAACTACAAAATTGGATCTCGCTCAAGCCCGCGAAGACGGCTTCCAATACCTACCTTAGTTAGCATGTCTGCAAGGAAGTGGACTGGAGGTAGCGATCCCAAGTATCAGGGGGCCAAAGCCATAAAATACAACGTCAATTTTAACGATCATACTGGCAAACCGGCCTTGATGTCGTGGCGGGGCTCAGATAAGAAGCCTAATCCACCTAATTTGCCTTCTTGGATCTTCTACATGGTTAACCCAGAATCCCCACGCGACTTTGATGGCCAGAAATTCGCTCTAGGTCTAGAGGACAGCCGTAATCCTTATGACAACGGCGGTTTCAGATATGAGTTCTTCTTTCTCCCCGGCGCTACCGCTGAGGAATGCATTACACATTATCGTGGCGAGTTGGCTGCTCGAGGTACCATTTGGCACCAGGTCCGCAAAGTGGCGCAAGCCTTGAAGGAGAAGGACGCCGCAAGCGAAGAAGCAGTTGATGATTCAGCTGAAGCGCGACCTCCTGGCGATGATGATGAACCCCATTTCGGTGTCACAAGTGAACAAGGACTTCCTGGCTTCCCTTGGGTGAAAGAGGCTAAAGACTGGTATTTTACGAACTACCGCAGCTGGCTCTTGATGTATTTGGATGCAGACATCCCCCGGTGGGATTCCGATGAAGACCACAATGTCTGCGTCGTCGAATTTGACCCCATGCCCATCGAATGGGAGGAAGGCGAAAAGGCCAGATGGGATCCGATGGGCCACCCTATTCGTTTAAGGTATAAGAAGGCCAGGAGCATGGTAGATAATGAGGAAGCGCTTACATCGTGGATGAGTAACAGGACTCATAGTCGTTGGGCGCGAGAGGCATGTGAGGCTACAGACATTGCTGAAGACCTTGGCTGGGAGGCTTGGTGAGACGTTTTGGAGCGAAAACTCACCTGGTGGATGTTTTACTTGGTCCCTTTGTGACAAAATGCCAGTAGTCTAGATATCTAAACACATCAAACAACTGACTTTCGCTGGAATTCACTTCTTAGTTAGTTTATCCCTTTCTTCCATTAACATTTACTGGTCGAAGTTAGCTTCTAGCAAGTATAGGGTAGCCGTCTAAGACTTGCAGACCAGGATCAATCAAGCTGCTCATCCTCGCTCTTTGCCTTGAGACTAATGTAGAAAGGGTTTAGTTTCAAGGATGGCGATTAGATAACATTCGTGGCGTGGTTCCACATCTAATTTCCGCCGTCGGCTCATTACCAGGATTGATGATGAACAAGACATCAATCCCACACCAGTATCAACAAGCAGCACATCCCGCGCGCGATGGAACAATTCACGGTGTCCCATTCCGGGACTTTGGAGCATGCTCATTCCTTCCTCTTTCCTCCTTCAACAGTCTCAATTGTCAAAGAAATCCGCCTCACTGTGACCATTGTGGCCGTTGCCTGGGTCACAGTGACGCTCATCAAAACTTTTTCGCCCTCCAAAACGGAGAAGAAGTAACAAATCCTGCATTGTTTCGCTCATCCAGACCCAGGAGCCATCCCATCAAGTTTCCTGGCTAGTAGAAGTGGAATTATCGGAATTTAAAAATTCCAGCCTCCCGACGATTATCCTTTGATTCGGATGTCGCAACAAAAGCGGCATTGTGAGACACCGATCATTCAAGGGGATGAATAGGTGTCTAATACGCGTACCGATGCTCGAGTTTTGATTAAATACAGCCTCACATAAGGCTGAAATAGTAGCTCAAGATTGGGCAATACTATGTATAGACTAAGTCTTTACGTAGCTACATTGATAATGATCTTCACTTGTCCGAGGCACCTAAGCGCCTCTGGATATAGAAAGACAAACCAAAAATCAATTGTTTATTTCGAAAAGCATGCGTGCTCACCCTTCACTTTTTTCAATGATGAATGCTTTTGCTCAAATACCTCTAGCTCCGCCGTCGCATGATCAAGCGTAGCCTCGTCAGCTGGCACACAAGGCGCATTGGACTTCCCAAGGCTCATCCTTAACCATACAGCAAGCTCATATGGCGTCCTGTTCCCTTTAGTCCTTTCCCTCAGCGGCTGGGGCGAAACTTCACCCTTGATCTCGTACAGTAGTCTTTCAAGAACCCTAGTCCGACCCTCTAGGACGACCTGATGGAACACGGTGTACCCAGCAACAGTCTTCGCTGAGAGCAACCTTTCAATATCAGACCCGCAATCGTGTTCGTGCCTCAGAATGGCGTCAACGACGCTCTCATCGTCGTGAGCGGCCGCGGCATGAAGAGCAAACTGGTACGGTTGGCACAGGCTTTTGGAAACGCTGGACCCATGCTTTAGGAGGAACTCGACGGTTGTCGTCTTCCCTTTAAGGCACGCCGCGTACAAGACTGTCGTGCCGCCGATCACCGCGTCGACGTCGACGCTCACCCCGGAAGCGGTAGCGGCTTCTAGAATTACCTTGGCGGTGGACGTGAAACCGCGGTATGCAGCCAGGAAGAACGCCTTTTCGAGGCCAGATACCCCATACTCGTTGGGTGATTGGCATTTTCGACAAGTTTTCAGATGGCGAGAAACGAGCTTGTTGCAGCCTTCGAACGCGAGAAACACGATCAAGCTGTCTTCTGACTCAAGCCAAACGCTGTTGGGGACTTCTTCTCTGTAATTGTAGTGCTTATAATGATCATAAGAGTCAAATTTCTTGAAAAACTTAAGAACCCTTCCCGCGTCGTAACTATCACAATCGCTGAGTGCACTTGGAAGTTGGAAGTTTTCGTCGATACATTCGTCACCCTCTCTGGCGTGCGTCATCCAAAACTGCGCAGCATAAGGTAGGAACCCGGTAGCATCCCGACTATCTACTCGGTATCCAATTGTGCGCATACATAGTCCGAAGATGCGAAGATGGAACTTCGCTAGAGGGTTCGTTGCGATCTGTTCGTTGAGGCTTAGTCCGGCGTCATTGACAAGGAAATCGCTGAAAGACTTGTGAGCAAACTGAACGATTTGGTTCGCTGCATAGTGAGTAGACCGACACTCGATAAGCCCGCAGGAAAGGGACTGAATTCGGCCAACGATGTCAACATCTTTTAAATTGAACGGCTGCTCATCGGAGCCTCTGGAGCTTGCTAGCATCGACCTGGCTTCTTCAACTGTAAGTGGCCTCTTAACGACCTGTATTAGCTGAAATAAGTCACATGCTTCTGTCCGGTCGTCATCACTTATCCGATGAAGCAGATGCTGATACAAGGCCGTGAGCTTTGATGGCATGTGATCAATATAGTCAAGCATTTCCCGATCTGACCTCCAGCGTCCAACATCTTGCTTTCCCATGTGCTCCACAACAAGGTCCGCCCATAAAAAGACATTGGATGCGCGGGTTGAGAGCCTTTCGACTATTTCTTGGAATTCCTTGGGTCGCATGCGCTCTAGCCATTTTAACTTCTCCATCAGGAACTTATCAATGTCTGACTGATTCATTTCCGACACATTAAGCCTAACTGTGTCGAGAATTTCCTCGATGAGGATTGGCGTGCAGGAGGAAACGCACACTCTGAGGATTCCATCTTGTGTGTTTTTCAGTAACTGATCAAAAAAAGAAACCAATTCCCCGATACTCAAGTCTGCACTCTCGTCTAGAGCGTCAAGGAACATGAAAAGCCGTTGGCATTTGAGATGTCCTAGCACAAGATGAATAGCATCTTGAACTCTTGTTGATTTACCACCTCTGTCCAGATGTTTCAAGTGTTTGATGATGTCATGCTTGGATTCGAGCAACACTCCGGCATCAAGCCTAGCCATCAGTTGTAGCAATAGAGCTCCGTACATGGTAATCTCTGAATGCTGATTCCCGGAACACCCGGCGCGAGCATCGAAGAAAAAGGATAGCGTAATCTGCGAGTTCGATTTCTCACCATCCTCTTCCATGCAGCTCTCAAGTGCAGCCTTCAGCGCCACTGACTTCCCAGACCCAGGCTTGCCTTTCAGAAGAAGGACTTTTGGACGGGCTTGCTGATTTTGCTCGACTCTACTGCTCTTCCACTCACAAAATTCCGGATTATCCAGTAACCATTTACAAGTACCCGGGAGGCGAATCTGCTCAAGACTATCACTCCGGGTGTTCATGTCCGAAGGCTTGAAGCCAAGCAATTCGCCACATTCTAGGAATTGTAAGCAAAGTTCCGTATAAGAAACATTCTCACCCACCCTCTATAGCCTTATTAGCCGCCTGCTGGGTCTCCAAAGCTCGTCCTATGACAAGTTGAGGTGAGATTAGCAGCTCTTTCTCGCCGTTGACCGCTCCTGCAGGTAATTGGTAACATACTGGATTCTTCTTCCCCTTGGTGTCTTACAACCTGACCGACAAGGTCTCGGAGATGAGCTGAAACCTTCTGCCACTCATCATCGTACTGTCCAAACTTGACCATCTCAGAGTGAGTGCGCTTGACAGGGTTGCTGCGCTCACCATCCCACTGTAGTGAGGCGGAAGCTGCTGGAACAAGTAGTTTCTCTGGGCCATTCATTGCCCACTTTCCATTGATATCCTTCCCGGCTGTCAGCTACTTCTTTTGAATGAATGGCAGTAAGCTTAGAACTTCTCACCCTTTTTGCCGTAGGAGACAACTCTGTCTCATAAAAGTATATGATCTCAATCCTTGAACTGGCGTTGCTCTTTAGTAGCCTGTTAAATGCAACTAGTTGTTGGGTCAGGAAATATGAGTTTTCGCTGCTGAGAGAATCAGTCAATGGGCGGTTTGGGCCGTCTTCAGCCATGGCCCGAATGCTCTCGGCGTCCATGCCAGTATGTGGTACCCCAAAGAAGGCTATACCACGTATTGCTCTGAATAACTTAGTATTCCTCTCATTATTAGACTGTGACAATGATATCAACGTCTTTCCGTATATTAGCATTACTTCTCCACTGCAAAAGATAACGTGGGAATATCACCTCCTTTATCACTAGACCTCCCATACTATGACCTATGAGTACAATAGGCCGCAGATCAGAGCCTCTGACCAGTTCCATGAGACTGGATTGGAATGACTTGGCAATGTCTCCGATATGCTGTGCGCTCTTACTTCCCTGGACTCCAGAACTGTAGCCGTAGGTGATGATCCTTGCGATGGGAGAGCCATGGCTCTGACCGTCACTCCCTACTAGGGCGGTCGGTAGCGAGTCTCGTGGCCACACGTGCTCCCCTTTCCGCTCTTTGAAGGACCCCATGGCATGGCCACCAAGCCCGGGGACAAGTATAACACTAGCCATCGTCAATTTTCATCACAGAACAAACAAATAGCATTGGCCTAGATGGTGTCAACTTACTCAACGTGATGATCTTGTGAGGGAGGGCAATAAAGGACACTCAGACCGAGAAAGGCACGATCCAAGCAAAGAGGCGGCATGCTATAGTAGTTTACATTGCCTTTAAATCCTTTGAGTAGCAGCGGAGGTACGCGTTCAAATAAAATAGTGCACACTTTGGACTTTCCATCGATATCTTCAGAAACGGATTTAATGGTGATGCTGCCACTGTCCCTAAAATGATTGGCTAAGGCCTCTCGCAAAGCATCTTCGCTCCAACTAGCGGGGACATTCTGAACGCGGTAACAGACTTTTCCAGGCGGTGTCCTGTTGGAACGGGGAATACGTAAAAGGTAATTGATAAGTGTTGTGAGGGCTGCAACGGCAAATACAGTAAGGAACATGCAGTCGTCAACAGTCATCGCGCTGTCCGCAGGTATAGATGTTGAAGTCTCCAGGTGGAAGATCAGCCAGGGAAGACGTCTCCCAGGTAAAGCATACTCCGATGGATAAAAAAAGAAAGACCACGCTGAAACTGGGGCTTAGAATTGCAGTGCTGGGATTGACATGATGTAGCAGTGGTGATAAACCAAAACATACTAGGGCGTAGACACCCAGCCCAAGCTTTGTAATGACGTATCCTCGTACTATTCATAGATGTATGGTAGGCTAGGTAGGGTCGGCAATGCGGTACTTTTTCTAGGTATACGTAGCGGTGCGACGTAGTGATCAACTCGAACATCCTTCATCGGTACCACGTCGTGTAAGATGTTCCTCAAACGGTACCTTAGCTGGCAGGGTATGCTTAGAAACCCCGCAACGTCTGCCCATTTTGATTCGTCCTGTCTCGTAGCATGGGGCGAAGCTGCATAGTGGTGTTGTGGCGAACTACAGCGTGGCTTGGAAAAAACAATGAGGGATAGATCATCCACATGTTGCATCAGTCATGTCTAAAAATGAAGAATTAAATACCACTGAGATGGCCATCTGAGAATACCATTCAATTTCCGCAACATTGATGCCGAAGCCGGAAGTAGCGGTCTGCTAACGATGGCATGATCCTTGCACCATTGAGCTGCCCTTCCGCCGAACATTCACTATTTGTTATGATGCGATCTGAACTGATATTTCTTTGGTTCCTCTTGCAGTTGGCTTTCTGCGACTGCGACTTCAACCCCGGAGGTGTTGACTGGAATGGCTTACAGTATGACGAAAATTGCATTGACTTAGCGGGCGGTCGCAACGATCGGCTTGCCGTCTGCCTCCTGCAACGGATATCTATCAATCAAATGCTTAAGTGCGGCTTCTGGCATATGAATCGACTGTATACACTTCACGTCAGGCGGGGCAGTCCTGAAGACAGGCTTCAGCTCATGGATGTGGAACGGGACGAAAACAACACAGAGGATAACAACGATGGCTTAGTCAAAGTGACGCCAAAGGATGTCATGCTTAGCGTTGCAATGGAATGCGAAGAATGTAAAGTGGCCAGGAGCATCCACAACTGTCCTTACAACAACAAGTCGCAGTTCAAAGCGTGTCTGTGTTGTGAGGGTGTCCGGCCTACTCACATTCAGTGCCTACATGATTGTCTCGGCAGCAAGGGACTGTTCATTGATTATCGGAACTGGGTAGATCCTCAATACAGCTGCGAGGCGATATGCCCATATAGTAGCAATGGAGTGAGTGATGTGACCTCTTCTTATACCCACTTGCACCCACGCGTTATCAATGCGATCTAATTATTTTTGATTCAAATTAGATAATGGTTAGAGGCATCCTCGAGGGTCAACCATGCCATCAATACTACCATGTGATAAACGGATACCTGGTTGGACCCGATATTTGCTCCTCCGGGAGTAATCAGCAGGTTCTTGGAGTTCGAGGCGAAGATCGTTTGACCTTGACGATGAAAAGTTACGACTCGGCTCCAACCCTGGACGCTGCGACAGTGATGTCTCGCTCGGCCACCAACACATTCAGTACAAAGAGTATGAGTCAGTTCTCGGGATATAGTACAACCGGCACTCGATCACTCGCGCATTTTGAGACTACTACGTACTCTCCTCAACCTGCTACCACCTCGTCTGAGAATATAGGCCCCCTGATATTCGGTGATCGAGGAAAAATAATAGCGACGACCTCCTTCTCTCTGATTCTCCTACTGAGTTAATAGCGGTGTAATTGTCTAACGCGGAGACATGACTTGAAAATTTAATTCCAGGTACATTGAGACGAGGCGCTAGAATAAGCCTATGTCCCTAGCGAGATCGATCAAGAAAGGTGGAAGAACATGCATATTGAGAAACAGGCACTCTCTATTTCCCAAATATTCATATCACTAAGCCGAAGTTGGAAATTGAAGCCAAGGCTGAGTCTTATGTTTGTATTGCATTCACTATTGATTGTGTTGAGACGTCGGCTCTAGCATCTCACCCTGTTTCTTGGTGATTGTCACTATGTGGCTGGTTAGTTGGATATATTTGTGATGAAAAGCTCCAACCTGGGTGAGGTGCTTCTTCTTCATGAAATTAAGAATTCGGAACTTATTCACAGAACCATAAGCACCAACGTTAGCAATAAGTAAGCTCCACTATTCAACCGATCAAAGAATACGGCGGCTGGAGGTCGTAATTCAAACGAGATTGGTGTGCCACAGGTACGGCATTGCCGAAATTGCCATAGGGATGAAGCAAGTTTCCAAAGACTCAAGCTTGTGGTTCGAATTTGCCACTATCAAAGTGGAGGTTAACCAGGTGAAAATCGATTCGTTTGTCCCCCTGACAGCTGAAATCCGAAACATGCGACTTTGCGAAATAATGCTACAATGAAATCCTGAGGATCGAGAGAAAGGAACCCCGAGGTCCCCTATGTTACTTTCCCGACCCCAATCCAACTCAACCGCCAGCAATTATGCAGGGGTGGTCTGACTGTGGACGATTCCTCCAAAGCCGAGTTCCTAGAGCCGCCCACGTGCATGCGGATGCAACACTAATGACGGAACCTCAAAATCCTTTGTCAACAGATCGTCACCCCTTTTCTGAATTTCCGGTTTCCCACATGAGATCTCCTAATACGTATGGCTTGTCCACAAATTGGTGCTACTGTGTTTTCCTTTAACCCGTCGCTTCTTAACCGCTAGTAAAGCGCAGTCTGCCAAACACGCAAGCGCGCCTAAAGCCGGTTGAAATGCAACTCCGTCCTCTGTTACAGGGCTTCGTCATCAAGACTCTCTTGCTAGGAGCCATATCAGCTAGACTAGAAGAAGAGCCGACACAAGCCACCAAAACACAACACTCAAACCAACTTGTCATCGGCGCCTATCGGAGCTTCTCTGATATCAGGCACGTGGTGCAAAACAAGTTCCACTCCTTCTTGCACCGGCGAGGGGAGGTCACAAGCGACGAACATCAGAACCCTCATTGTGATGTGCCGACTTTGATATCAACAGGTTCAACCGAATCTCTCGTAAAACGGTACGCCATCCACCCCCAGCCTGGAGGACTGGCCTGATAACTCAAATTAGTGACTACCCCACGTACCCGGTGTACGTTGTCTCAAGCAATATTCAAACTACTACATCTTCAGCTGTAGATGCAGGTGATACACAAACTTCTCTCGACCCGCTTGGAGCTGCTCCAATAAGTGAAGCTCCCCCAACTAGTACCATTCCGACCAAATTAGAATCTCTCATAAGCGAAGTCGTAAAGACATCAGAGCCTCAGAGCTCATCTCAGATTGTACCTGAATCGACGCAAAAGAGTACGGTAGAAAGCTCTACATTTAGTTCTTCCCAGTCCAGCCATTCATCAGCTTCCTCTGAAGCTTCTACTAGCACGAGTGCTTCCAGTGAAATTACTTCGGCTGAAGTTGTTACTTCTGAAGCTGCTACCTCTGGATCTAGATCTGCGCCGACAGAAGTTGTTCCAAACGAGTCAGGATCGACCGGTGCTACTTCCACGAGAGATTCTTCCTCGACTAGCACACCACTAGGCGGTACGTGAAAGAACAAGAAATCCGTCTATAGTGCACAACTGATGAAATTTACAGGCCCAGGAACAGATACCGCATCTAGCAGAAAGAAGTCAATACTTGGCATTATCATCGGCGTCACTCTCGGAGGCCTTGCATTCGGCGCACTGATCATTGGGGTGTTTTGGTTCTTTCAGCGTCGCCGTCAACAGCACCTTGTAGGGCCTGACCCATGGGAACCGAAAGAAACACCAGGAGGAGAGGATCTTCCAGAGCGCAGCTACCGCGAATTCTTCAATGCAGGTCTTTACAGAGGGCATCCCAAACACGGAACGGAACTTGACTCCACGGCCCTGATAGAAATGGAGTGTCACCGATCAGGGATCAAACAACTGACAGGCTTTGTAGAGCTTGAGCAGCCACGTCGGGTATTGGAACTTGATGCATCGCACACTGTACGGAGATGGAAGTCAATCAGTTGATTCAAGGCCAATACTCTTCGTTGAGTAAGAATAAAGGCGTGAAGAAAAATTTTATTTCATATCGATGGACGTTATTGCAATTTCGACTTTGGACAGGGCCTTTGAATACGAAGAGTCTGGCTTTTCATCGTTCAAGTACACGAAAGATGTTTGGTTATTAATTGTTTTATTGCGATGCAATATATAGTGTAATTTAGATGCGAAATGATTAGTCCATATTTTTTTTTAATCTAATTTTTCGTAATGAGCAAATTTTCATTATGCAGATGTCTAATGTCGATCTATTGGGTTTTATATGCGATGCGTCTAGTTACGGAGGAAGTGAGGTCACGCCTATGAAGCAGGCGACAATGAAACTCACGTGTTTCATGGAGTGTGTCGGGTGCCAGCTATCCGGTCCAAAAAAGTAGTACCGGATTAATCTTACTAATCGCGACGAGTGTGGTAATATTATAGGCACAGTTTGTCACTGGCAGCGCCACAGATGCTCGTCGTCCGTGTGAGACCGGAACTGGGATGATCACTAGTATTTTCCTGTTTCATGCCAACGGTTTACCCAAATCTAAATGGTTTTCTTAAACTTTGATTTCGAAGTATATTTATACTGTCATGTAAAAATACCGAATCAATATTGCTAAGACGGATCGATAGTCATGTGGCAAAGTCTTGATAATATTCATATGGCGACGCTTTCTATGTGATGCCCCTCCATTTCAACTACAAACTCCAACTCTTCTACCTCATTTGATGCGGAGGACACATAGGACTTACGCAGTTTTGTCTGGCTGCGTAGGGAATCAGATTAATCGCAAACTGATTCTTGACGGTCCTGGCAATTCAACCCATTGCTAAGGTTCATTTTGTCAAGTTGGATTTCTGCACGCCGGGTTCATTTGCAATGAGTTCGGTAAACAAAGATGATCTTATCCGCACCCCCAAGACACAGCTTGTTTCTCTGTCTTTTTCCTGCAACACTTGTGCCTCATGTCGATCCGCATGTTCCCGTAGCCACTGCTCGGCTCAAGATAGCATAGGGTGCAATGTCATGCGATTCTTTGCCCACTTCGAACACGTCGCTTCGAACACGTCGCCAACCCGTGAGCGTCCGGGGAAGTCGCACCATAGGCATCAGGCAATGCACGGATCTCGGGTGACCTTTTGGTCGATGAGGCTGTGCACTCTTCTGTGCCATTCTCAGAATATCGGCGGATCCCCTTAAATAGATTCTGATACTTAAGAAGCATGGCTGAAGGCCTGAGTCCGTTTACTCGTCCCTTGAATGAGACTGATTGTGCGTGAATGGCTGTCTGTGCTGAGGATCATTGGGCTATGTCAGTCTTTTGCGGAATCTCGGATCAAGCCTGCAACTCAATTGCGGCTCAACTGCTTCCGATTAAATCTTTCACGCAAGTTACTTCTTGGCATCCAGCTTCGATGCGACGGCGAGAATCCAGTTGATGACCTCGCTTGGAGCGGTTAGAGAGGGAACGTGGCCAGCAGTCGTTGTTGACACATCGACTCGCCTTCCGCTCGCCTGCTCTATCATTCTGATCTGGGATCTCTGTTTGCGTGGCGGAATAGACTTGTCGCCCTCGGTAATCAAATATGATACTGGAACATCTTTGTAACCTGTGTAGATCAAGGGCGAGATAAAGCTAGCAGCCGAATGTCGCACCATTTTTGAGGCCCAGTATAGACCTTGGTCCAGAGGGAGATCCGAGAAGAAGATCTTGGCTGTGGTCTTCTCGTCGGGGTAGTAGAACCAGCCATCCTCCTATATACATGTTAGCATTACCTCGACTGTTTACGTGGAGCGAGAAAACGAACCCCAATTTCCATGAGAGGACTCCAGGGGCCTGAAGATGCAGGCTCGCCCATCCCAGGCACGAGACATCCCATATACGCAAGGCCGACGATTCCGCCACGCTTGCCTTCCCTTTTCCTCTCTGCCTTGCTCAGCCCATTGACGGCCTCAGTAGCCGGCGCGCCTCCATAAGAGTGCGCAATGAGCAAGATGTCACGACCCTCATTGGCAAGCTCAGTGACTTGGTCCGAGATGTAGGCTGCATCGTCGTACATGCTAGGTGGCTTTCCCGGCCTGGGACCTTTGGGTAGGCCGATGCTGGGGAGGTGAAGAGCGCGAATGTCATAACCGTGGGCCGAGACGCCAGCGACGACCATTCGGTAGGTGAGCGGCAGAGCTGAGGCCGCGGGGATAATCAGGATGGACAGCATGATGGCGGCGATGTATCTCCAGCCAGCTGGAGAGTACGGGAGGTGAGTTATGTCGAGTTGTTTTGGTCGCGTGAGGCTGCGCGTTGAATCAGCGCGGGCCCACGGAACAGTTTATAGGGAGCCAACGGTACCTGGTACAGCTAAATTTGGATCAGAGTAAGACAGCTTGTTCTGATACAGAGGGGCTGAAATCCCTGTCGCATCATCATGGCATTGATGGGCAAAACCGCCCCAAACACTCACTGAAACTACCCAACATGATTCATTTTATAACCCTGAAATGCATTATGGCGAATGTGGCCTCACGGTCGCCATTTTGAACATTGGTAAAATCAGTGTGATTCATCAAACAACGCGGGCTGTGTCGCACTCATCAAGATCAGCCAAAGTCTGGCCCTTTCTATACCCCTGTTAGCCTCCAATGCCTAACTCTCAGATCAGAGAGCGTAAAATTACGTTAATAGCGACAGCACAGCCATGATTCAGCATTACAGAAAGTTCTCGGCTGATCCGGGGCGAAGTAGATCAATGAAGACGAAACGGGAGAGCGAACATATCTGCGTACCACGGAAGGGTCTTAAGAGCTTATATTGGCCTTTCCCTGTTTTTTCTTGCACTGTAGGCTGCGCCAACTGGTCCCGGCCAACTCAAAACCCGAGCGGCCACGGCTTGACGTCTGCTTGCGGGAGTCCACCTGGCAGCCCCCAGTTTTAGTTGGCCGACACCAAAGGAAGACGTGACGATAGCAAACGTCAAGACTACTAAACTCATGGATACAATACTGCCCTGCGACAGTTAATGTTCATGTAGAGCAGATCGAGTGATATGATCTGCACCACGTCAGGGGATACATATGTCGCCCAATGAGGGAGCAAACGAAAGAAAGATGATGCAAGAAGCAAAGGAAAAGAGAAGAAAGGAAGACCACATAGATCGCGCTCGAATGCACATCGAATGATGGTTGTCAGTTCATCTGGGGCGTGACAATCATATTCTTCCAATTCGCATCTGGTGACAAGGTATGAACTTCGTAGAGGTGAATACGGCGTTTAGACGCCTAACTGGCTAAGCCACCTGACGTTGCAGGATCAGCACATCATATACATACTCGGACAACCACATCATATTTGGCTGGTTGCCAAGGTGGTCTGCGACGTCACAAAACGCCTAAAGTTCCATTGCACTGGGTATCACGTCATATAAGCTTCGGCCTGGTCGTCTCTCATTTCTATTTTCACAACTCATGTCCAGGTATATCAATTCGGGTGTTTTTGCAATGCCAGTCGCGTATCTGAAACGAAAGGCGAAGATGGAGTCAAATCCCATCATCGTACTAGCTAGCGAACCTGAGCATGACCCAGAGAACCCGACCGTTCACTTGGGTGTCTGTTGTGATGGCCCCGGATGTTCCTTTGGTCAATCCTACATCAAGGGTATCCGGTACAAGTGTGTTGTATGCGAAAATACTGACTTTTGTGAAAATTGTTTTGATAACGAGAACAACAAGCACAGCCGATCTCACGCCATGCTACGTTGTATTACGGTGTCTGTTTCTCTGGAGAAGCAAGATCATGGCAAAACAAAAGAAGCGCTGCCTGCCGGGACCATTCAGACTGTCACAACAGACCAAACAAAACCCCAGTTGCACGAACAATCGGAAAATAATGAAGAAGTTAACATCGATCCCTCTTCCGCAAGCCGCACCCAAGTTCAGACTATCGGAGAGGTCCCACCTGGACCAACTATTGCAGAGTATGTAACCAAAAAGGGTGGTGGTGTTGAAAAGCATTTCCGTCCAATTCATCCGCCTGGTACCGCGAAAATGGAAGGGCAACAGAAACCGGAGAAAGGCGTGATTTTCCAGAATCTCCTGACTCTGGATGGCCTTATCACGCTGGAGAAGTACAACTACAGTGCGAAACCTCAATTTTACGAGCTACTCGCGGACGGGCAACGCGCGTCCCGTGTTATAGACCTGGCTCCAGGCACTGGGCCAGATAGGTTGAAGTGCACTATCAGTGTAATCAATCTCAACGAGCCACCAGAATATGAGGCCCTGTCGTACACATGGTATCGGACGCCCGGCGACAGGCCTGCCATAGACACATGGTCTTCACAAGACGATGAAGACCATCGGGGCGCTCTAAGATGGGACTTAAGCGTACCAATGTTCATTGATGAAGACAAGTTCATCGGCATTAGCCCAGGCTTGAGAGATGCACTGCGTGCTCTACGTCATCCCACGAAATGCAGAGTTTTATGGGTAGATCAGCTATGCATCGACCAGGGCAGTACAAAAGAGCGCGAGATTCAAGTGAGATATATGAGCCACGTCTACAGCAAATCACAAAGAGTGGTTCTATGGGTAGGAGAAGAAGAGCCGAACACAGATGCCGCCTTTAGAATTCTTCAAGCCCTCGGCAACTATCTCACAAAGGTTCCGAAACCACCGACGCCAAATTTACGAAACCTGAGCCAGATCCCTGATCTTGCAGACGTACCGGATCTATCCGCGGACTCCGTTGCGTGGAGGGCCGTCTACGAAATGTTTAATAGACCTGTCTTTCAAAGAGGCTGGGTCATCCAAGAAGTCACACGGGGCTTAGAAGTTCTTATTAAGTGCGGTCGACATGAGATTCCGTGGGCGAAAATGATGGCTGTTGTTTACACTCTTTCTCTTTCCCAGTCTCTGTCTCTTTTCTTAGACAAGAGAAGAGGAGGTAAGCCACCGATAGCAAATGACCTTGCGAAAATCTACTGACTGGAGTAATAGTGACAATAGATACTGCGCCTAGACCCTATCTACTCATGAGCTTGGACAAAGCTCGGATGAACTTCTGGTGGAATGAATTAGACGTGAAATTGTTCACTTGTCTACATGCGACAAAGCCGTTCATGACATCTGTCCCTCATGACAAGATATATAGTCTGATTGGACTTCGAGAACCTGCTTTCGACATTCAACCAAATTACGAGCAGCCTATTATGGAGGTTTGCATAGAAACAACAAAATGGGTTCTGGCTAACGAAGGGAATTTTTCCATTTGCGTCCTAAATCAACGCGATGGGCAATACGATTTACATAAATCAGTGTGGCCATCGTGGGTGCCCAACTTCGCAGATCCATTACCCGTGCCCTTGAGTTTAGCCTACGGACGCAGATGCGGTGCATATAGGGCTGCTGGTGACTCCGTGGCCTCTGTTTCCTGGCCAGTGAATGAGAAACCAAATACCATGGAGGTTTTATCTTATGAATGCGGCACTATCGATGCTGTTGCAGAGATTGTACCTGCAGATTTCGGCTTTCTTGGGAGACTAACTAACTGGGCGTTGCACGCCGAAAGGCTTGGGCCTCTCTACCAAGGATCCATGACTACCGCCGAAGCTTTTCTTCGAACTTGCTGTGTGAATTGTTCAACAGACTCGTCTCCTATCTCCGCCGTGGAGATTTCGACCCTTGCGTCCTCGCTCTCGAGTTTCGTGGATGGGGCCGCGGCTGATGAGCGAACGGTGGAAAGGTTTCACACTCCATTCTTCCTCAGTATGGCTAAGATCGGAAAGACGGAACTAAAAGTTAGGAATACGACGAAGGAGAATCCCGCAGAAAACTCTGCGTTGACGAACGTCGCTACGGTAACTGGACGGAGGACCCTGTTTACCACCAGCAATGGTTATCTTGGGCTTGGGCCATCATATATGGCCCCGGGAGATGCTGTCTACGTTATTTCTGGAGGCTGCACACCTTTCATCCTCCGGGAGCGGCCTAGTGGCATTGCGCCCTCTGGCAATGATACACCCGACGCTAAGCTGGAGTACTCTTTAATAGGGGAGGCATATGTTCATGGACTAATGTATGGAGAAGTCATGGAACGTGAGGGGATGGAATGGGCAAGCACAAGAATTGCATAAATGCCATGCTGTACGCCATTGCCTGTCTTTGCACACACCCGATGAGTCTATGCGAATATAATAGCCACTATTTATAAATTACGTTCCGCGACACAAGGGCTTCTCCTCTCTTTTGGGGAGTCTCTAGTACTTTCCAGTCACCTCGATCTGAGGAAGCCCCGAATCTGGCCTGTAGACATCCCAGTTATCGGCATTATAGGGATTACCGAAAGGCTTCAGCACCGCGAAGCGAATGGTATACTTTCCAGGCTCTATTTGGGTTCCATTTGCCAGCTTTCCAAACCACCAATGCTCGAACTCTGAGGTGGCGACGCTGCGGTAAACGTTGGTGTCAGGGTAGCTCCACGTCTCGTTAGGATCGTATAGCGAGGGATCGAAGACGTCGACCTGGCCGGCCCCAACCCATGATGCAGCCGAGCCGACGTAATCATTCTCACCGACAACTGGGGGATATTTCCATGAGCGCTCCGAAAAGCCTGCTTTGTAAATGTCCCAGCGGACCTCGGTCGTACCCCAGATAAGCTTGAGGAAGATCTTGGGGAAGTCCTGCGCGCCGGTGGACAGGTCGAAGGAGTATCTGTAACATCTACGAGTCAGCCATGTAGTAGTTGGAAGCCAGATCTCAATTGCGAATACTTACGTGGACTTCTCCTTGAAGTTGGTGTTCTTGGTTGTCGATACCGAGTAGGGATAACCCGTCTCGATAATAGACCCAAGCTCGTTCTTCAAGTCGCCTCCAAGCCCTAGAACATGTTAACAAGTTGCCAAATATTACCATGTAGGCTGAAATCATCTTACCAAGGTATGGCACGGAGAGAATCTCGCCGTTGCCGCCTGTCACAACGACCTTGCCACCATACAAAGGCAGCGCCGTCGAGTTCCAGCCCAAAGTATCAGGGTTTTCAAAGTTGACAGTGACCTTCTTGCTCGTTCCAGGCTCAAGGGTAAAGCCACGAGGGAGACTGACCCCGGGAACGTACTCCTTGGGAGATAGTTGGGCAAAGGTGCGGATCCTCTTGGTCTTTGCAGACTCGACCCAGGTGATTGTGTCAACGCCAGCCCCGGGCTGTTGAGAGAACTCGTACGACACCGCGGTCTTACCCTTGTTGTAGACAGTAACGTCGTGATATCGGCTGAAATACCTGGTGTCGTTTAAGGCAAACTTCTGGAACTCGAGCTGAGTATCGTAATGGAGCACCTTCCATGCATCAATCAACCCATTGCCGACCTGTGCAGTGCTGGCGCTGAAGGCGCGGTTGGCCGACGTGCCGTCTGACCACGAAACGGCAGTTCCTGACGAAATGATGCGGCGTGTGAGTTCGTATGCGAAGCCCTTTCCGAGAGTTTGACGATTGCCGTACTTTCCAATATAGAGAGCCGCAACGCCGGCGACATAGGGGCAGGCCATGGACGTGCCGCTGATGATGTTATACGTGCCATCGATCCATGTGCTGAAGATGCTGCCTCCGGGGGCCGCGATATCAGGCTTCAGCTCAAGGTTGTACAGTGTCGCCCAAGAAGTGAACGTGTTGGGCAAATTACCAATGCTATAATCGACACCAACGGGGATCTCGGGATTCACTGAGAAGTCGGCTGTGACTTCGTCGCCTGATTTAAGGGCAGCCACAAGGCTAGCCCCTGTCTCCTTAGAGATCATTCCAATCAGGCTGTCTAGATTCTCGGTTGATGGAGAGAGGATGGGTTGATCGTTATTGTAGATCAGGATATATTCTGCTCCCAATGCCGCGAGGTTCTCCTGCTTGGCTTGAAAGGTACAGCCTCCACGTCTAACAATTGGCACGACTCCGGTCAAGTTACGGGTGCCCTCGGGATAGGTCTCGCAGCCATCGGCTGTAGCTTCAGAATCGAGAGAAAGAGATACGATGGGCCAGTCGGACACGGTCGCCGGGAAATAGTCGGTTGAGGGAATGTAACCAGCACGAACAGTCTTGCCACCAACAGTGACTTCAAAGGCACTCGCGGGAAATATGTCCGTGGCGACTGAGGCGACAGCAACGACGTTCTTACCCGATGAGCCACTGCTTCCGTAGAATGGGCCGTTAGATCCAGAGTTGCCACCGCTGATGGTAACAACGACGCCTTCAGTAACCAGCCTAGAGGCAACCTCAGCCCAGGCATTGTTAGAGAACCCGTTGGCACCGCCGATGGATGCGGTGATGATATCAACTCCATCATCGTATGCGGTCAGGAAGGCCTCAATGAGGGTGCTCGTATCTGTGCTGCCAGCCGTAGTGAACACCTTGTAGGCGTAGAGAGTAGCTTCCGGCGCAACACCTTTCCAACCCTCGGATTGGCCGGCAATGATACCTGCTACGTGGGTTCCATGACCTCGTTGATCAAGAGGATCTTCATCGGGCTCCTTTTGCCCTTCAGTGGGCCAAGCTGCGATTTACTGTCAGCCCAGGTTGTGCCTTATAGTTGAGGGGACCTAACCTACCGCCATTGCCGACGAAATCATACCCCCCTCCAACCTTGAAGCCAGCACCAAAGCCTCCCCCAAGCTTTTCCCACATGTCAGTTAAGTTCTTGTCTTTTCCACTGCTTCGTTCAGGACACTTACAGCTTTATGATTGTACCAGATGCCAGTGTCGACAACACCAATCTTGACGCCTTTACCGAACAGGCCTTGGGCATGAAGCTTGTTTACGCCTGTCACATTGTGCGTTGTATACTCCAACGCCTCGCTGACCTCAGCCGGCTTTTGATCAAATGTCGGAAGAAGTTGGACATTCTCGTTGGGCCAAACATGTAATACGTCTGGTATTTTCACGAGCTCGTCAAAGGACAAGGTCTCTGTCTCGATACTTGCGCCATGGAAGACTTCGCTGTCGAACGTCTTAACCACCGTGATGTCATCATTCTCTGAGAGATCCTGGCGGCGAGTCTTCGCCGTACTCTGTCTTTTTGTCAATGTTTCATGTCGATTGATTTTATCTTTAGCTCGAGGGTAACTCATACCGAGGCATATTCGATGATGAAGCTCTTGGCTACCCGAACTGTGGCTGCTTCTTCCTCCTCACGCCGACTTATCGCCACTGAGGCTCCAACACCTGCTAGGTAAGGCACCAAGGCGAATGTGGAAAGGATCGAAGAATACCGCATGATGTACGTCCTCAACCCTAATAGACCTGACCAGATACAATGGAAGCGAGATGGATGGGGAACATTGAGCTGGTGGAGAGCATGGTCTTATACACCCGGCCACACCAGCTACCATACCATTTGCCCATCTCAATGGCTTGCAAGAGGTCATTTTGCCCCAGGAAAGACGCGATTTTAGAGCTAAGCAGGTACCGCAAAAGTCTTGCGCGAACTGCCTAATCGGTTCGAGCACATGCAGCCAAGCATCAAGTGACCTGCCAGAAGCATCAAGACGACATCCTCACTGCCAATAAACGCAGGGCTAACTGCATGACGAGCAGCATCTAGACCTTTCATAGTAGCATGTCATCTCTGGAGTAGATAACAAAGATTCCTCTCCCCTGGCGCTTAGCCAGTGCAATGCCCTCAAGTCTTGGCCGCTCCCAGCCTTGCTAGTAGTTTATCCGGACTCAAGGCCATGCAGTCAGCAACTTTTCAGGGATCCTTAGGCCAGGATTCCTTTCGGTAGATACCGAAAAGAAGCTTAGTAGCTTGTATAGCGTCTGTTTATTAATTCATTTACCCATGCTCGTGGACGTCTGAATCACAGCTGCCTACCCCGGCATAAGGATCCATTCTATGACCTCAAGAACCTACGCCTTCGCCCATCTCATGTGGTGAGATAAAGGTTTAATTTTTTTTAGACTTCTTATCAGGCAAGTCGATAAGCTAACGGGAGTTGACAATTAATGTGGTCGATTATGTCTCACGGCGGGAGATTCTGAGTACATCAGACAAGGTTTAACTCATCCTTTATTCACTTGATAGCGATCTCGGATATGCATACCATTTTCAAGCCCCCATTGTCTCAACCCATCACAGCCAGGATGACTAACCGCAGCTACTTGCTCACCAGGAACTGACCTTCGAACACCAAGGTCAATGTGTGCTCCTAGGCGAGAAGATCAGTTCCAGCTTGGGACAATGCAAGCTGAAGCCGTCGATGATATTCTCAAGGAAGCACGTCCTGGTTTGGGTTTCAGAGAAACTTATATCGTAACGACGAGCGATCTCACAAATGACTTGCCGTATCTCTAGCAAAGCCAGCTGCTTCCCAGGGCAACTATACTTGCCTACAGACGCGTTGAGTAAAGGGGATTCACCACATCGTGATTTTTGAGGAATCTTACCAGTCAGAAAGGGTGTGAAACAAGAGTTATCTACGACTAGATCCGGTCTCGATGTCCACCGCTCAGGAATGAACTGATCGGCCTGCGGAAACGATCGCTTGTCTAAGAATACATTGTCAGAAACGTGGCAGTGCTAGGTTTCGTCTTTTGGAGGGTGAGGCAACTACCATACCATAATGAACGCTGTGCATAGGAACCTGGATGATAACATCTCCAGGAATGAACGTATCCCCGACTTGGAGCCCTTGTGGGGGCGTATGCCTTTGCACGCCGCCAGGGATGATTGGATGTATTCTCATAGACTCATCAACGCACGCTTGCAAATACTCCATCCCGATAAGGGAGTCGTTTTGAAGCTCTTTGTTGTCCAAAAGATGTGCGTCTACCTCGTTCTGAAGCTTCCGGTACACGTCAGGGTGGCTCGTAAGCTCAAAGAGCAGGCACGTCAGTGTCAATGCAGTCGTATCACTGCGCATGTCAGCTGATGCTTGTTTCTCAGCAGAATATATACCAGGCCTACCTTCCAGCCACAACGATCAAGGTAGCATCTGCTTGGAGGTTCATTCGATCCTGTGGGGTAGGATTGGGTAGCGTCATGTAATCCTTCAACAGCCACGAGAACACATTCGGAGTTTCCGGCTTGTCCTAAAGACATCGTCAGTTCCATGTGCGAATATACCCTCTATTGGGATCTACCCTACTCTGAATTCATCTTCAATTTGCTGATCCGCCCAGGCATTCAGCCTTTTCATCGGCAATGCCAAGCCGGGGATGTTCTTCAAGAGGGTGAGAAACCACATCGCATAGCCGAAAATCACAACTGATAGCATTGATTCATGCAGGAACTTGAAGATCGGGTGAAGCTCTTTCAATTCCAGCATCTTGAAATCTTTAGCAAATGCAAGTGTCCCCATCACATCGAAAGTGTATAGGGTGAAATGGTGGCTCATGTCAATCCTACGATCAAGGCTTGCCTCGATATTATTTATAAGCTGTGATGTACATTTAGCGATATTAGCCTCGTAACTCCTTATCGCTATAACGGTTTAGCTTATGGTTCAGATAACTAGTTGAATGAATATGAGAAGCAAGAAGAGGAAAGGTAAAGAGAGCAACAATAAGCAGTTGTCAGCTCACCTTTGAATGACAGCCCATTGTCCCAAATTTTACGCCGCCGTGCGTGCTCGTGAGGATGACGAGATGTGATTAGAGATACCGCAGGGAGCTGTGCGTTATAAAAAGGGCCTTTGAGACACCGGGAAGAGCTGGAGTGAACTGCTTGTACAGCTGCGGGGTGTGCGACAGATAGATGATTGGGCCCTTATGAAGGAAGAGGGAGGTCAGCACGATATCCATTGCTTATGGTCTTACTGGATACTTTCGTACCAATTCTGACGAAATCGCCGTACACTTGATGTAGTTGGTCGACCTCTTCGAAGTATTTAAACCTTCTCGTCGCCATTCGGGCTGCGTAAATGCTGGATATACGGGCAAGGCTGGGTCCTGGAAATGATCGAAGACGATGGAATACAGCTCTGTAAATCATCATGGATGCGAATAGCCCAAGTAGGAGTGTCAAAAATAGTGCGGACACACTCATCAAGACTGCCGAGATGTCACCATATGCTCCAGCAAGGACATAGATTGATGCGGCGCTGCAAATCGCGTACATCGCAGCGAAGAACGCAGCAATCCGACCGGGAACTCCATCCCATTCGCCCAGCCGAAATACTAAGAGATGGGCGAGGACTCCTACGCTAAATACAGTCCCGTAGAGGGACTTGTCACCGACCTCGCTGCCGAGGAGAGGCATCGCAGCTCTGGTGTCGACGGAGGTTTAATGAGCAATCGTAGGCGTGCTACTGGAGGTACGATTCAGCTATGCTAGATGAAGCGGGGGAAGAAGAAACACTCGGGCATGGGAAACGTCATCCACCGACATTCGACCTTGTGGCGGCCCAAACGGTGGCTTTTATTAATGTCTCAGGCGAGTATTTTGGTCGGATGTGACTGAGACACGGTGGCTAATCCGACCAAGCCAGTGACAGTGCGTGCTCGCCGATGTTACCGCCAACTAGAACGGCTGAATTTATGAATGAAACAGCACTATCCATCAGGGGGTTCTGGGGATGGCCAATTGGAAGAGTGATAAACAACTTCACCAGGCTTAATGACGTTACTAGACGTAATCATGCAGACGTGGCTGCAGCATAGACTAATAGCAAAACACGTAAGATTATATTCGTTCTACCTACTTCCAGGTATGTTATCGAGGCATCAGCGATAATAACAAAACATTGATACAGTGCTTGCAAGGGCAATCAATCAATAGCATAGTACCCAGGCGGTTTCCCTGGACAAAAACCCCTTATTTCTCCGAAGGGTCCTCTAAATCGCTTGAGTGAAGTTCAAAAACTTCCCCCCGAGGCGCCACCTTGCAAAGGTGAAAGAGATACTAGAGCCAACTGCCGTGGCAAGAAAGAATCCCGCGGTTGCTCTGGGCCCAAACCGATCCAACATCTCTCCTCCGGCAGGGATGGCAATCAGAGCAGAAATGGACGTCACTGATAGCATTGTGCCTGAGCGTGTTAGGTGGTAAAACCAAAACAAGTAGAGGAATCGACATACCAAGATATCTTCCATAATCCTTCCTGTCGCAAGTCTTTCCAACGCACGCTGGACATTTCAATTAGCTCAACACCTAGGTCTGGTGTAGTCGAAAACAAACCTGGTACAAGGGAGAGACAGGATCCAGAGCCGAATCCCCAGAGACTTGCAAACGCAAACAAGGCTTTGGGAGATCTGTCCCCAAAGGGAACATACAGAGCAGCCGTCACGACAGCCGAGAACGTGTTCATGATAACCAAGGCGTTGAAACTTCCAATATAGTCTGCTGCCACGCCGGCAACTATGCGACCGAAGAAGGAACTTCCAGCCAGCACAGAAAGCAAAACATACGCTGTTTGCAACGAGAATCCGACAGACACCGCAAATGTAGGGAGCAGCCCATTGATGCCGAACATGGCAAGCTCAATCAAAGCAAAACCCACAGTGGTAAAGCAAAATGTTCCAGATCCAAAGGCTTCCAGGCTCGGCGCCGCTGACCGGATACCTAAATCTGTATTCAAGGGGACTTGGTCCGAAACGAGAACAAGGCAGAGTGACCCGATCAAGTTCAACACCAGAATAATGAATCCCAATATACGCATCGACCAGGCCCAGCCGAAGCGAGGAAACGTGGCATTGAGCAAGAGTGGAATGGCAACCCCTCCCACTGATGCCCCTGCCAAAGCGAATCCAATAGCTGTTCCTCGCCGTTCTACAAAGAGTTTTCCCGCGGCTGAAATTGCCAGAGTGCTGGCTACGGCTCCGCCAACACCGCCAAGCACGCCGAGACACAGCATGAAATGCCAATAGTTAGTGCACTCTGCCATGACGAAGTACAGCAGTGTCGAAAGAACCAACGCCGGAGCCGTCAACGGCCTTATGCCAAAGTAATCGATGAGTGGCCCGGCTATAATGCCGAGCACCAAGCTCAGCAGTGAATAGAGTCCGATAATCCAACCAATGTCACTTGTTTGGTAGTCTTGTAGCTGGTTAAGTTCCAAATATGACTGAACCACTCCAATGGACTGAGCGAATCCTATTCAAGTATCGATTAGTATTGCAAATCAGCAAGAGTGTCTGGGAGTACTTGGGCTGGTAACTAACCATGGGTAGATATCAAGAAAAGCGCGGCGCCAAAAACGCCTAGCCACGGGTTCCTCGTTCGCTTTCCATCGCTAGAATCCATATCGACCGCAATAGAACTCGAAGTTGACGTTCCCTAAGGTATTGAGAGGGATAATAGACCAATCCTCATAATAGAAAAAACTGAAGACCATAGCTTTATATGCCGGAAGGGTAGGTTTGTGTAATCCACAACTTGCAGGTTGTCAAACGCGCCCAGTGGGTCTTTTACTCATGTAAAGAAATAATCGGTGAGCCAAGGCGTATCACTATTCCCAGGTGTGGGTAGATAATATGACATCCTCGCGATTTCCTTTAATACTTCCATTGTTTTCATGAGGCCAGGGACTATCTAGATGAGTGAAGAGTTTCACATCGAGATGAATGAGCGATCCTTTCTATTCTTGATTGCCTTTTACTGTTATGAAGATACGGTTTATCACGTTTAGACTTTCGGCGAGGCGAGCTCCGTCTTGTGGGTCACAACTTGTCAATCGCGCCCTCGGCGCCCTGTGTGATACCTTTGTATCCGATCTCGGTAGTCAATTTTGTAGGGCCGGTAGTTGTCGAATAAAGCTAAGGAATTAGTGAGAAGGTAATTAAATATCTCGTGTTATATTGAGCACAAATATGGTCCTATTTCTGCTTCGTGGTTCTTCAACTCTAGGTAGGTAGGTTTCGTCGGTGCCACTTCCGGCCTCATCCTGTTTTACACTATATACCGGCCTCTTCCCTAAACCTTCGCAGCCACTCAGGGCTATCCGCGGGAGTCCTATCCCATGATGTGTCACTGGTCAAGTTAGCATCACGAACTTCTTGCTCTACTGGGGCAGTTTCAACTTTACGTACTCGTCATACATCATACATCGGGCTTGATGACGCAGCTCCTCATCAGATGGTATATGCATTGTAGGGTTGTTGGGCGAAATGGTAGCTTTGACCCATCGTTTGAGCTCTCTAGAGAGCAATTGCTGATATTTGGGGTCGTTGAGAAAGTAGAACTTTTTGGTAATCCACGAGCCGGGGTGATACTCCGGCCCGTGATGTGTTTTGTTCGGTACGCCCCCGAACGGGTCCCCAACTGGGAAAAAAAGACGTGTTGATATTTCTAATGGGACTTCTTTTTCAATGCCTAGCTGCTTTCCGATAGCAGGGTTGGACAGATCTCTGATTTGAGGTTGGTTGTAATCAGTGCCAACATCCCATACGCCAAATCCTGCATCCAAGGAAAAACTGGGCGCACTTGGTTGGGTTGATGCAATCTCTCCATTGCCGTAGAATGGCGGAAATTCTATCTCAGTGACTGCTCTGTCGTTTCTAGTTCGTGACTCGCTCAAGCTGGAGCTCATGGCCCCAAAAACTCTCAGTTTCAAGGCTCCCATTCTTTCTTTGAATTTCTGTAACCACGTTGTAGACGACATGCTGACTTTCACCAGCCACTTCGCTACAAATGTAGATAGAGGCATTGCAAAACGCGCGTCAACTTCCAAGATTGCTGTACATGCTGCGTCCTGTAATTCTGCGTCATTCAACTCCATCTGGCCCGATGCCCATGCTTGCCGGACGAAGCGCCGAAGCTCATACTCCAAAGGACAACCCTCGAAGTAACTGGTTGCTCTAGGAAGCATCGACCGTGATGAGAACGCACTCTCATTCTCCCGTCTCACGGGGGCAAGCTTTGCGCGCTGTGAAATCTCGGGGTTAGAAGTGACTAGGTCCCTGAGCCACGAAGCCGCGCTGTCCCTTTCCAAAGCCTCTTCTGATGTGAGAGAGTCGAGGGAGAATATTATTCGGCAGGTTTCCAATTGGAATTGTTCATCGCTTGGAATGAGGCCATATTGGTCTTGAAAGGATTGCAAAAACCATAGCAGATCGATCTTGATGCGCTCATAAGCACACCTGGGTGCTTCTACAGGCGGGGTGCTGGCCGCATAGGGAAAGGGGGTGTCTCTTTCGTTCACAACCAAGTCTATGGATATCAGATTAGTTCCCATACATGTCTGTAGGCCATTCAGTGTGATTGAAGACTTACATGGCGGAATAGCATTCTCAACCCTAGCCAAGATGAATTCATCAAACCCCCAATCTCCTTTCCAGTCGGCCATATCCTGTCCGGCTCTAAAGTGATCCGCCAAATGGTCGGTCCTTGACGTCCAGCTACCCAAAGCCTCGCCACAGAAACCGCAGCGTGATCTTATATCCGGAGCATCCGCTTTCCAGTAAGCTTGAAAGCTGTCCAACAACGTGCCATTGTGAACGAGGCGTAGGTGCTGTTTCAGGTGGTCTTTCCTGGCGAACTCGCGCTCTTGACATGATGTCGGACTATGGCTCTCCATGTGTGTAGCACTTGGATTAGTTTCGCCGCAAAACACGCAACAGAGTTGACCTTCGGGTCCATTTATGAGACGTGGCTGGTCGGGACAGCACTTCCATCTATCCACAGGCAGATGAAGAGATTTCTCATGCCTCTGCCACTCATACTTTTTGCCAAAGGAATCGGTACAGAACGTGCATTGGTATGGCTTGGTCGGGGAGACGAGGGGTCTTTTGGCAAGCTCCAAATTCCGAGGCAGCCCTCGTCGGCTTCCTTGGCGCCGGCTCCTCCGTTTTGTAGAATTCGAAGAGGTCCATGATGCCGCGGAGCGCAGCGAACTGCTCCTAGAGTGAGACGAGTCAACGCTGCTTGCTGATGAACATCGACTCGAACCTCCGCTCCACCCGCGAATGAGATTCTCGGCTTGATTCAGGCGGAGAGAATTATCTTCCATTGCGCGGACAATGGATGAGACCTCTACAGGCTCGTCTTCGGGTGGTGAATCCATCCATCTCTGAAGAGGGATCATCGGTGTTCCCGGTCTCTGTGGGATGTTTATCGGTGCTGGGGACTGCTGTCGACTCGGTGTTGCGGGTTCATGGAACATGCTCCTTGGTCTCCTTCGGCGAGCATTGGCGAGCCAGTTGTACACTTGCGTGCCGTTGAGCCCAGTTTGCAATTCGAGGGTCAGTCGCTCTTTTTCATTGGGGTACGGGTTTCCTTCATGCGAAGAAAACCAGGCTCTCAATATCCTAACAGCGTCTTGCGAGAAGCGTGTCCCAATCTTGGCTGGTGGTCTTGGCGACACCCTCTTAAGGCTGGGCTCTGGCACAAGCTGAGCCGGCAGCGAATGATCCCTCGTAGATTCGATGTGGGTACCATCTTCGAGTGTCGTCAATGAGGCCCATTCGCTGGGGTCAATAGGATCAACGTCGTTTAACTCCTCCAGATTGACAATGTCGCCTAGCCAATCCATTACTGAGTGACCCGTTCTGTTGAGGGTGCCCACGTCCGATCAAATGAGCACCAGAGGCGGAGGAATGTTGCTACGGTCGCTTTCGTCTTAGCAAGTGTATTGTGCATTTGCTCTGATGTTTTCAGACTCTTTGGAACAAGTCCAGAAGGGAAACTTTCGTGATACCGAGTCATGGGCGCAGGACCGAAAATTGTGGGACCGGTGGCCGATATCGTTTGACAAACGCGCCCTACTAATAATAGCTTATTGGTCAACAATCTTAGGTCGATTTTGGGTTGTAAGCTCCGGCCCGGTGGATAGACAACTGGCTTTAAGTAAAGCAAGATCCAACGTCATAAATACACTCATTGTGTCGAGTTGCCTCTGAAGATATACTCTTTAGTAATGGTTACATAGGGATCGTTTCAACTCTAGTTGTCCCCAGTACCAGTAGATGGAGGGTCAAGAACAGACGCTAAGCCATGCCGTCATTGAGTAACTTCATGGAATCGGTGGTGTTCATGTGTAAACTGTTCATCTATAAATACAGGCTTGATTTGTATTTATTGGTGTGCCGAACGTCAAAATGCAGCGTTACTATCTGGTCAGTTAGTACCAGATGCAATATATCATTATCATCCCTTGGATTAGAGCCAATTCGTAGTCTTGACCAAGAAGTCAACCAAGAAGTTTTCATTGTCGCAGAACCCGTTCGAATTGCGCAAATCTGATTGTTGAGTACCTGGGTATGGAAAGTCAGCTCATTTTGTTTTATCTAGGCCTCTCCAAATATTTCGAAATATTCCGAAAGATGTCAAGGGATTTAAGGAGAGCGTTGCTACATCTCTACCGGCGTTAGACCTAGTCGGGGAGTTTAGAAGCACATACAAAGTCCCGACGGAAAACCCGACGGACGGACGCAGTGTTCAGCCAATCTTCATGAGACTCCGCCACTTGTCTGACATTAACCCCCTTGGAAGCATACCTTGCCATAAGAGGCATTCCCATCTCCGCCGAAGGCCGAAAATTCCCATAATTAGTAGGTGATCAAACCTAATCCTCACAACGCACACAGATGCGTCGCTTAATATGCAGGATCATACTCACGGATTGATTGGCAATGGTAGGCATCACCATCCTTTGATCAACGATTCCTCATGCCCATGCCTGATAGCGAGACAAGTTGTGGCTTTCTTTCGTTTATAAAGCGAATGTAATGGTAATCACGGAGTTAATTTTTCTCATATTTAGTCTGCTTTGAGCCCAGATATTGTGACTGCTCAGAGCCAGATTTCATCTCGAAAATCAATCTTCATCTCAACCTTCTTTTCAGCAACACGTAGCGCGTTTCATACTCTTTTGTTGCAACACAAGCAACCAGCTCTGTGACGACAGAATGAGATCTTCACTCGCCCTGTGGGTTCTTCCCTTCATTGGCCTCGCCGCTGCGCAGACCAACACTACGCAACCTTCTGAGCCCGAGATCGTAGCCATGCTTCAGGGTATGGCCGATGGTTTCAGGTCATACCCAATCGCCCCCCTGATGCACTGGCCAGACGAAGAAGGTCTTGAGTACGAGAACGTCTATTTCCCAGCGGACGACGGAGTCACCATTGAGGGTTGGTTTATTCCTTCGAATGGATCTAGCAAGGTCATCATCGCCAACCACCCACGGTGGTTCAACAGGGCGGGTCTGCCGGGCGTAGAGCCTTGGACCGCCCTTGTGCCAGGGAATGATTGGGAAGTCAACTTCATCCCTGACTACAAGCTCCTCCACGATGCCGGTTATAACGTCCTAGCCTACGATCTGCGTAACCATGGACAGAGTGGTAACGGGAACAATGGGCTCTATACCTCGGGCCACTACGAGTCACGCGATGTAATTGGTTCCATCAACTACATCCGCAACCGCGAAGATACCAAGAATATGGACATTGGTCTGTTCAGTCGCTGCAACGGGGCCAACTCCAACCTCCATGCAGTCAGGCTCAAGCCCCAGGTCTTCGAGGGCATCAAATGCATGGTGGCGGTCCAACCACTTTCCGCCAAGTCTTTCATGACTCGTGCCCTCGAAGGCCGAGGCGTTCCTTTGTCGTACCTGGACGATCTTGATGGTCGGGTCTATCTTCAGACCAGCTTCCATATCGATCAACTAACGCCAATCCCAAGCGCCAAGTTCGTAAAAATGCCGACATTCATGTATCAAGTCTATGCCGATTTTATGACATCTCCAGATGACGTCCAGGCAATTTTCGACAACATCCCCATCGAAGACAAGACTCTCTATTGGATCAATGGGACCGATAAACGCTGGGATGGCTACACGTGGTTCCAGGAGAATCCTGACCAAGTCCTCAACTGGCTCTCTCAGCATATGGCATAAAGAAACTTTGAAGCTAGTGTTCCAGTAGATAGCTTGAACTCCCCGAAATATTCTTCCCTGCTACTGCTAGATGAAAACGCCTGAGATTACCATATGTTCATCCCACCCCTTTCTCCTGCATTTAAGAGGTTGCTACATTTCATGTCCGAGCACAAACCACCAGTAAGCATTCAAATTAGGTACAATCCAATCGTATTAGTGTTGGCACTCACAGACCAGTACATGAGGAAGGTAAATAAACTATCGGGGATAGCACAAGAAATCGAAACGACATTCAGTCACTAAGCTCCGTGATTCAAGATATTTTCTCGCAAATATATAAAAACGTCAATTGCTCTTAAGCTAAAAGCAGAATCACATGAAAGCAAATGCTAGTAGGCCGTGCTACTACCAAGTACTGTAAATATAACACGCATCTAGTACATCCAGTCAATCAGATCGAATACCACTCTTGTTCCTTCTTTCCCTGTCGCCCCCCAAACCGTCTACTGGGGACCCGGACGGGGACGATTAAGTCTTGGACCACGGGTCTTGCCAAAGCCGCCCATGCGAACGTCGAGACTACGTCCAGAAGGACGAGGGCGAACACCAGGACGACCACCAGTACCTGGCATTTTCTTGCTGCGGGTTTCAATATCCCGTGGCCTCCTAGGGCCATTCTGTCCACCCCAACTGCCACGGGTACCTCCGGGAATAGCCCTAATAGGTGAGCGAGTCTCAAGATCAGACTCTTCAAGGCCTCGTCCCTTCTTGCCAAGTACCCCAGAATGGTGGCCACCAATTGGCACAGGGGCGGGCTTAGGACGAG